>NC_069404.1:94174003-94386503 GCF_026875155.1 Cherax quadricarinatus | reverse complement strand
CTCTCTGGAACATCCTGTCCCTGTCCACCTTATCTATTCCACGCATTATCTTGTATGTCGTTATCATGTCTCCCCTGACCCTTCTGTCCTCCAGTGTCGTCAGTCCAAGTTCCCTCAACTTTTCATCGTAGGACATTCCCCTGAGCTCTGGGACTAGCCTTGTTGCAAACCTTTGCACTTTCTCTAACTTCTTGACGTGCTTGACGAGGTGTGGGTTCCAAACTGGTGCTGCATACTCCAGTATGGGCCTGACGTACACAGTGTACAGTGTATTTAACGATTCCTTATTAAGGTATCGGAACGCTATTCTCAGGTTTGCCAGGCGCCCGTATGCTGCAGCAGTTATCTCGTTGATGTATGCCTCCGGAGACGTACTCGGTGTTATGGTCACCCCAAGATCTTTCTCCTTGAGTGAGGATTGCAGTCTTTGTCCACTTAGCCTATACTCTGTCTGCGGTCTTCTTTGCCCTTCCCCAATCTTCATGACTTTGCATTTGGCAGGGCTGAATTCGAGAAGCCAGTTTCTGGACCACGTGTCCAGTCTGTCCAGGTCTCTTTGTAGTCCTACCTGATTCTCATCCGATTTAATTCTTCTCATCAACTTCACATAATCTGTGAACAGGGACGCTTCAGTGTCTATCCCTTCCATCACGTCATTCACATATATCAAAAATAGCACTGGTCCTGGAACTGACCCCTGTGGGACCCCGCTCGTCACAGACGCCCACTGTGATACCTCTTCACATACCATGACTCGTTGTTGCCTCCATGTAAGGTATTCTCTGATCCACTGCAGTGCCCTCCCTGTTATATGCGCCTGATCCTCCAGCTTCTGCACTAATCCTTGTGAGGAACTGTGTCGAAGGCCTTCCTGCAGTCCAGGAAAATGCAATCCACCCACCCCTCTCTCTCGTGTCTTACTTCTGTTACCTTGTCATAAAATTCCAGAAGGTTTTTGAGACAGGATTTACCTTCCATGAATCCGTGATGGTTGTCATTTATAATCTTGTTCCGTTCCAGGTGCTCCACCACTCTCCTGATAATCTTCTCTATGACTTTGCATACAATACACGTCAAAGACACTGGTCTGTAGTTTAGTGCCTCGTTTCTGTGTGTGTGTGTGTGTGTGTGTGTGTGTGTGTGTGTGTGTGTGTGTGTGTGTGTGTGTGTGTGTGTGTGTGTGTGTGTGTGTGTGTGTGTGTGTGTGTGTGCGTGTGTGTACTCACCTATTTGTACTCACCTATTTGTGGTTGCAGGGGTCGAGTCACAGCTCCTGGCCCCGCCTCTTCGCTGATTGCTACTAGGTCCTCTCTCTCCCTGCCCCATGAGCTCTATCATACCTCGCCTTAAAACTATGTATGGTTCCTGCCTCCACCACATCACTTTCTAGGCTATTCCATGGCCTGACTACTCTATGACTGAAGAAATACTTCCTAACATCCCTTTGATTCATCTGAGTCTTCAACTTCCAATTGTGACCTCTTGTGTCTGTGTCCCATCTCTGGAACATCCCGTCTTTGTCCACCTCGTCTATTCCGCGCAGTATTTTATATGTCGTTATCATGTCTCCCTGACCCTCCTGGCCTCCAGTGTCGTCAGGCCGATTTCCCTCAACCTTTCTTCATAGGACAATCCCCGTAGCTCTGGGACTAGTCTTGTTGCAAACCTTTGCACTTTCTCTAATTTCTTGACGTGCTTGACTAAGTGTGGATTCCAAACTGGCTGCATACTCCAGTATGGGCCTGACGTAGATGGTGTACAGAGTCTTAAACGAATCCTTACTGAGGTATCGGAACGCTATCCGTAGGTTTGCCAGGCGCCCGTATGCTGCAGCAGTTATCTGATTGATGTGGCGCCTCAGGAGATATGCTCGGTGTTATACTCACCCCCAGATCTTTTTTCTTGAGTGAGGTTTGCAGTCTTTGGCCATCTAAACTATATTGTGTCTGCGGTCTTCTTTGCCCTTTCCCCAATCTTCATGACTTTGCATTTGGCAGGGTTAAATTCAAGGAGCCAGTTGCTGGACCAGGCTTGTAGCCTGTCCAGATCTCTTTGTAGTCCTGCCTGATCCTCGTCCGATTCGATTCTTCTCATTAACTTCACATCGTCTGCAAACAAGGACACTTCTGAGTCTATCCCTTCCATTATGTCGTTCACGTATACCAAGAACAGCACAGGTCCTAGGACTGACCCCTGTGGAACCCCGCTTGTCACAGGCGCCCACTCTGACACCTCGTCGCGTACCATGGCTCGTTGTTGCCTCCCTGTCAGATATTCTCTGATCCATTGCAGTGCCTTTCCTGTTATGTTTGCCTGGTCCTCTAGCTTTTGCAGTAACCTCTTGTGAGGAACTGTGTTGAAAGCCTTCCAAAAATACGCAGTCGATCCACCCCTCTCTCTCTTGTCTTACTTCTGTCACCTTGTCATAAAACTCTAGTAGGTTTGTGACACAGGATTTTCCTTCCCTGAAACCGTGCTGGTTGTCAGTTATACACTTGTTTCTTTCCAGGTGCCCCACCACTCTCCTCCTGATGATCTTCTCCATGACCTTGCATACTATACACGTTAGTGATACAGGTCTGTAGTTTAGTGCCTCATGTCTGTCTACCTTTTTAAAAATTGGGACTACATTTTCCATTTTCCATACCTCAGGGAGTTGCCCAGTTTCAAATGATGTGTTAAAGATCTTTGTTAATGGCTCACACAATATCTCTGCTCCCTCTTTAAGGACCCATGGAGAGATGTTGTCTGGTCCCACCGCCTTTGAGGTGTCAAGTTCGCATAGCAGCTTCTTCACCTCCTCCTTGGTTATATGCACCTCATCCAGCACTTGCTGGTGTGCCCCCCTGTTCTGATTTCTTGGAGTCCTACTGGTTTCCACTGTAAATACCTCTTTAAATCTTGTGTTGAGCTCCTGACATACCTCTCGGTCGTTTCTTGTGAATTCCCATCACCCTTCCTCAGTCTGATTACCTGGTCCTTGACTGTTGCTTTCCTCCTGATGTGGCTGTACAACAGCTTCGGGTCAGTCTTTACTTTTGATGCTATGTCATTTTCATATTGTCTCTGAGCCTCCCTTCTTATCTGTGCATATTCGTTTCTGGCTCTTCGGCTGATTTCTTTATTTTCCTGAGTTCTCTGTCTTCTGTACCTTTTTCCATCTCTAGTACACCTAGTTTTTGCCTCCCTACACCTTTGGGTGAACCAAGGACTCGTTCTGTTCTTCCATTATTTTTGTTTCCCTTGGGAACAAACCTCTCCTCTGCCTCCTTGCATTTTGTTGCTACATAGTCCATCATTTCTTGTACTGGTTTTCCTGTCAGTTCCCTCTCCCACTGAATGTCTTGAAGGAAGTTCCTCATGCCTGAGTAGTTCCCCCTTTTGTAGTTTGGTTTTTCCCAGCCTATTCCTGCTACTCTCTCCACTTGGAGCTCAACTATGTAGTCGAAGCACAGAACCACATGATCACTAGCTCCCAGGGGCCTTTCATACATGATACCCTCGATGTCCGAACTACTCATGGTGAATACAAGGTCCAACCTTGCTGGTTCATCCTCTCCTCTCTCTCTGGTAATGTCTCTAACATGTTGATGCATGAGGTTCTCCAGTACCACATCCATCATCTTGGCTCTCCATGTGTGTGTGTGTGTGTGTGTGTGTGTGTGTGTGTGTGTGTGTGTGTGTGGTGTGTGTGTGTGTGTAACTCACCTAATTGTACTCACCTAATTGTGGTTGCAGGGGTCGAGACTCAGCTCCTGGCCCCGCCTCTTCACTGATCGCTACTGGATCCTCTCTCTCTCTGCTTCCTGAGCTTTGTCATACCTCTTCTTAAAACTATGTATGGTTCCTGCCTCCACTACTTCACTTGCTAGGCTATTCCACTTGCTGACAACTCTATGACTGAAGAAATACTTCCTAACGTCCCTGTGACTCGTCTGAGTCTTCAGCTTCCAGTTTTTGACCCCTTGTCCCTGTGTCCCCTCTCTGGAACATCCTATCTCTGTCCACCTTATCTATTCCCCGCAGTATCTTGTATGTCGTTATCATGTCTCCCTGACCCTTCTGTCCTCCAGTGTCGTCAGTCCGATTTCCCTTAACCTTTCCTCGTACGACATTCCCTTGAGCTCTGGGACTAGCCTTGTTGCAAACCTTTGTACTTCTCTAACTTCTTGACGTGCTTGACCAGGTGTGGGTTCCAGACTGGTGCTGCATACTCCAGTATGGGCCTAACATACACAGTGTACAGTGTCTTGAACGATTCCTTATTGAGGTATCGAACGCTATTCTCAGGTTTGCCAGGCGCCCGTATGCTGCAGCGGTTATTTGGTTGATGTGTGCCCCCGGTGATGTACTCGGTGTTATGGTCACCCCCAAGGTCTTTCTCCCTGAGTGAGGTCTGTAGTCTTTGTCCACCTAGCCTATATTCTGTCTGCGGTCTTCTTTGCCCCTCCCCAATCTTCATGACTTTGCATTTGGCTGGATTGAATTCGAGGAGCCAGTTACTGGACCACATGTCCAGCCTCTCCAGTCTCTTTGCAGTCCTGCCTCATCCTCGTCCGATTTAATTCTTCTCATCAACTTCACGTCATCTGCGAACAGGGACACTTCAGAGTCTATTCCTTCCATCATGTCGTTCACATATATCAAAAATAGCACTGGTCCTAAACTGACCCCTGTGGGACCCCGCTCGTAACAGGCGCCCACTGTGATACCTCTTCACGTACCATGACTCGTTGCTGCCTCCCTGTCAGGTATTCCCTTATCCATTGCAGTGCCCTTCCTTTTATGTGTGCCTGATCCTCCAGCTTCTGCACTAATCTCTTGTGGGGAACTGTGTCAAAGGCCTTCCTGCAGTCTAGGAAAACGCAATCTACCCACCCCTCTCTCTCGTGTCTTACTTCTGTTACCTTGTCATAAAACTCCAGGAGGTTTGTGATACAAGATTTGCCTTCCATGAACCCATGCTGGTTTTCATTTATAATCTTGTTCCTTTCCAGGTGTTCGACCACTCTCCTCCTGATAATCTTCTCCATGACTTTGCACACAATACATGTCAGAGACACAGGTCTGTAGTTTAGTGCCTCGTTTCTGTGTGTGTGTGTGTGTGTATGTGTGTGTGTGTGTGTGTGTGTGTGTGTGTGTGTGTATGTGTGTGTGTGTGTGTGTGTACTCACCTATTTGTACTCACCTATTTGTGGTTGCAGGGGTCGAGTCCTAGCTCCTGGCCCCGCCTCTTCACCGGTTGCTACTAGACCCTCTCTCTCCCCGCTCCATGAGCTTTATCAAACCTCGTCTTAAAACTGTGTATGGTTCCTGCCTCCACTACGTCATTTTCTAGGCTATTCCACTGCCTTACAACTCTATGACTGAAGAAATACTTCCTACTATCTCTCTGACTCATTTGTGTCTTCAACTTCCAATTGTGGCCTCTTGTTTCTGTGTCCCCTCCCTGGAACATCCTGTCCTTGTCCACCTTGTCTATTCCACGCAGTGTGTGTGTGTGAGTGTGTGTGTGTGTGTGTGTGTGTGTGTGTGTGTGTGTGGTGTGTGTGTGTGTGTGTGTGTGTGTGTGTGTGTGTGTGTGTGTGTGTGTGTGTGTGTGTGACCCAACAATTAATATTTGCACCACTAACTCATTACAGTTGTGACCGGGTGTGGATGTGTTAATTGCTCATCACTCCATAATTTGTTCTTGATTGTAGCCATGTATAAACATAAGTAAATTTAGTTACATTATTCATAACCTTCGTAATTTGTGAGTTCATTACCTTTGTACCTTGTTCAGCTATCAAAACTCTGGGGTCCAGTCCCTGGACCCATTATGTACCTCTGTAATCTTTTGACTACCGCCCACAGGATGGGTATGGGGTGCATAATAAACATATTAAACTGACTAACTCAATGTTGAAGACAGAGTAAATCAACTGAAGTTAAATTACGTTTATAAGACTGCTCACAACCAGTGTCCCCAATATCTTACTGCCAATTTTGTTAAGGCTGGGAACCAAAACAATTACAGAACTAGGGAAAGGGAGAAAAACTTTGCAGTACCTAGAGTCGGTGGTCAGGCTTCAAAGACGTTTTACTATTTAGCAATAAAACAGTGGAATAAACTGCCTGCACATGTCAAAGCCTGTCATAGCATCAGCCGGTTCAAGAAGAGAGCCAAAATGTACCTCATGAACAAGGCTACAGAAAGGGAGGAGAGTGACTTGTTGTATGAAAATAACTAATCTTACAGCTCCCCTAGTATATCTTATTGTAACTAATTTTGCATAGTTAAGATACTCACCTGTTTTTAACTTTTAAATATACATAGTAATTATCACAAGGACGCCACTGGAAATAAGTCACTGTCTGACATTTTTGGGTTATTTGCGACTGACTTTTTGGGTTGTCTTCGGTTATCTACACATATGCTACTATGTATGATACTCTGTATAACTCTGTATACCTGAATAAACTTAGTTACCTATGTTATCTCTGACTCTATCACAAACTTTAAAAGGCACCTGAATAAACTTAGTTACCTATGTTATCTCTGACTCTATCACAAACTTTAAAAGGCAAAACAATCCTGGATCGTATCTAGAAAGTTGCAAGACTCAAGATTCCATGTTAAATTGCTCCAATCAATTTGGTTGAAGATAAAATTTCCCATCAAAACAATATCTTCACATGCAGTGGACGATAGTCAAAAAACATTACCTAGGCAGTCTTCAAGCTGGCACTGGACAAGCACCTAAAGTCGGTTCCTGACCAGCCGGGCTGTGGCTCGTACGTTGGTTTGCGTGCAGCCAGCAGTAACAGCCTGGTTGATCAGGCTCTGATCCACCAGGAGGCCTGGTCACAGACCGGGCCGCGGGGGTGTTGACCCCCGGAACTCTCTCCAGGTAAACTCCAGGTAGGCACACATTGGGTTCAGGGACTGGGCCCCTAATTTTTTTTATAGCTAAATAAGTTAAAGTGAAAATGAACTGTATATACATTTAAGATCTGGTTACAATTTTATTTATTTATTTTATGTCTTTGCTAACAGTACATTGAGATTTTATATTTACAATAGTGACTCTCTGACCGCGGGTTCAATCCCGCCCGTGGTATGGTTTATTTACAATAATGGGTTGCAGTGCAAAGAGAGCCTCTATTATGCCTAGGCATTATGAGCCAACTTAACATTATTGGCTTACAGTCTACTTAATACTAAGGAGTGTATCATAGTTGTACAGTAGAATAGTAATTATTTCATAGTTGTACAGTAGATTATTAATTATAAATGAATCAAAATTTGTATAATACAAAGATATATTTTTATTCGAAAATGCTTTTTGTGAAAACAATGATTCAATTATATTCCTGTCAACAATGGATAAAAGGTTCAATGTGATTGTTTCAGTTATGATGTGGGAGTACATATGTGAGTAAGTGTGTACTGAGTATTTAGCATTTAGTCTACGGTGATCAAGTGGGTTTTGAGAAGAGTCTTAAATTGATTTTCAGATTGGGTTACTTTAATATCTTATGGTAATGAATTCCATATTTTAGGGCCCTTTATGTGCATAGAGTTTTTACACAGTGTGATACTGACACGAGGTATATCAAAAAGAGATCTGTGTCTTGTGTCATGGTCATGTGTCCTGTTTAAGTTGGTGAGAAGTTTGAGTGGAGGGTTTATATTTGCGTTTATTGTTCTGTGTATGTAGTAGGCACATGAATAAGTATGGATGTTCTTAATGGTGAGCAGATTCAGACTTTTGAAAATTGGTGGAGTATGCTGGCGGGAGTGGGAATTTGTTATCATTCTTACTGCTGCCTTTTGCTGGATTATGAGGAGTTTTAGGTGATTGGATGTTGTTGATCCCCATGCACAAATTCCGTAGGTAAGATAAGGATATATGAGTGTTTATGAAGATATATATTGGGCGTGCTGAGGTAGTAAGTGTGTATAGTCATACTTAACCTATAAGCATGACATGCTTCCACTACCTCTGCTGCACCATCTGTCTATACTATATATGCCATTTTTCCGTGCATATGCTGTATAGTAAGGGCTAGGAACAATGAGTCTTAACCATAATTTTTAGTGGGATGGACAGGCAAGCCAGTGGAAGATTTAGATTTTGATTTTGCCACCGAAGTGGCTAGTTTATTGTGCACCCCATATACATCCTGTGGAGGGTAGTGCAAGAGCATATGGATACACAAAAGGCCCAGGAACTAGGCCACAAAAGAGTTAACAGGTGTACATATGGATTTATATCTACATACTTACAGTTCACTTATCTGTTACCAGGAAATTTAGGAAATTTGCTTAGATATCTGGTATCTTATTTTCATTAACAAGTTATCTTGACATGTCACATAGGTTATTATACGGTCTGTCTCTGTATTCCTCAATGAGTGGACAATTAAGCACATAGTGGAAGTCCTGGATCAGATGACCAAAAGTTCCATCCGTGGGTCATCATAAGACCAGCGTCAGGAGACACTTGTCATGTTTCCTCACTAACCTAACAATATGCTGAACTTTTTATAAAGACTGATGGACTAACACATTGACTCCAGACTGAGGGACTGATTACCTCAAACTCTCCTCATTTTCCGCCACTTTCTGTGTTATTCTTAATAATAATAATAATAATAATAATAATAATAATAATAATAATAATAATAATAATAATAATAATAATAATAATAATAATAATAAATGCTTCTACAGGTACATGATAAAATAAACTTACCTGCCATCAATGACAATATATATATATAAACCCCTGGTTATAGAGAGCATTTCCGACTGAAGAAGCCACTGGCTGATGAAATGTTTCCAGAATAAAGAGACCAAATGTTGTAATAAAGTTGGTAGAATTACCGACAATATGTAAAGTAAAAGGACACAAGCCCATGATGACACTCTTCAGGTCACTTGTTCTATCTAGGCTGGAATATTGCTGCACTCTAACAGCACCTTTCAAGGCAGGTGAAATTGCCGACCTAGAAAATGTACAGAGAACTTTCACGGCGCGCATAACGGAGATAAAACACCTCAATTACTGGGAGCGCTTGAGGTTTCTAAACCTGTATTCCCTGGAACGCAGGAGGGAGAGATACATGATTATATACACCTGGAAAATCCTAGAGGGACTAGTACCAAACTTGCACACGAAAATCACTCACTACGAAAGCAAAAGACTTGGCAGACGATGCACCATCCCCCCAATGAAAAGCAGGGGTGTCACTAGCACGTTAAGAGACCATACAATAAGTGTCAGGGGCCCGAGACTGTTCAACTGCCTCCCAGCACACATAAGGGGGATTACCAACAGACCCCTGGCAGTCTTCAAGCTGGCACTGGACAAGCACCTAAAGACAGTTCCTGATCAGCCGGGCTGTGGCTCGTACGTTGGTTTGCGTGCAGCCAGCAGCAACAGCCTGGTTGATCAGGCGCTGATCCACCAGGAGGCCTGGTCACAGACCGGGCCGCGGGGGCGTTGACCCCCGAAACTCTCTCCAGGTAAACTCCAGGTAATGTGACATTTATTGTGGCAACGTTTCGCTCTCCAGGAGCTTTATCAAGCCATTACGTAATGGCTTGATAAAGCTCCTGGAGAGCGAAACGTTGCCACAATAAATGTCACATTAGTTGCACTTGTGTCCTTTTACTTTACAGACCAAATGTTACAAAAGTGTCTCATATATCAACTTGTGGGTTTTCTAAACCATTTCCAGAAAATTTTAGGAATAGATGAGTATATGTTGAGTATATATTGTTGAGTGTATTTTGTTGAGTGTATATTGTTGAGTATATATTGTTGAGTATATATTGTTGAGTGTATTTTGTTGAGTGTATATTGTTGAGTGTATGTTGTTGAGTGTATGTTGTTGAGTGTATATTGTTCAGTGTATATTGTTGTGTGCATATTGTTGAGTGTATGTTGTTGAGTGTATATTGTTGAGTATATATTGTTGAGTGTATGTTGTTCAGTGTATATTGTTGTGTGCATGTTGTTGAGTATATATAGTTGAGTGTATGTTGTTGAGTGTATATTGTTGAGTGTATGTTGTTGAGTGTATATTGTTAAGATAAGATAAGATTTCGTTCGGATTTTTAACCCCGGAGGGTTAGCCACCCAGGATAACCCAAGAAAGTCAGTGCGTCATCGAGGACTGTCTAACTTATTTCCATTGGGGTCCTTAATCTTGTCCCCCAGGATGCGACCCACACCAGTCGACTAACACCCAGGTACCTATTTGCTGCTAGGTGAACAGGACAACAGGTGTAAGGAAACGTGTCGAAATGTTTCCACCCGCCGGGAATCAAACCCGGGCCCTCCGTGTGTGAAGCGGGAGCTTTAGCCACCAGGCCACCGTGTATATTGAGTACATATATTTTTGAGTGTACATTGTTGAGTGTATATTGTTGAGTGTATGTTGTTGAGTGTATATTGTCGAGTGTATATTGTTAAGTGTATATTGTTGAGTATATATTGTTGAGTATATACTGTTGAGTGTATATTGTTGAGTGTATGTTGTTGAGTGCATATTGTTGAGTGTATATTGTTGAGTGTATATTGTTGAGTGTATGCTGTTGAGTGTATATTGTTGAGTGTATATTGTTGAGTGTATATTGTTGAGTATATATTGTTGAGTGTATATAGTTGAGTGTATGTTGTTGAGTGTATATAGTTGAGTGTGTGTTGTTGAGTGTATATAGTTGAGTGTATGTTGTTGAGTGTATATAGTTGAGTGTATGTTGTTGAGCGTATATAGTTGAGTGTATGTTATTGAGTGTATATAGTTGAGTGTATGTTGTTGAGTGTATATAGTTGAGTGTATGTTGTTGAGTGTATATAGTTGAGTGTATGTTGTTGAGTGTATGTTGTTGAGTGTATATAGTTGAGTGTATGTTGTTGAGTGTATGTTGTTGAGTGTATATAGTTGAGTGTATGTTGTTGAGCGTATATAGTTGAGTGTATGTTATTGAGTGTATATAGTTGAGTGTATGTTGTTGAGTGTATATAGTTGAGTGTATGTTGTTGAGTGTATATAGTTGAGTGTATGTTGTTGAGTGTATATAGTTGAGTGTATGTTGTTGAGTGTATATAGTTGAGTGTATGTTGTTGAGTGTATATAGTTGAGTGTATGTTGTTGAGTGTATATAGTTGAGTGTATGTTGTTGAGTGCAGTTTTCTGTGTTGGTACACGTGTGTCACTCTCTGCTGTCCTTGTATCACCGCTCAAAAATGTTTCTTCTTGTTTTGTAGTTGTCTTCTGGCACTTCCAACATAATTATGACTGCTGACATGGACACTGAGGAGTCTGGTGTTCTGGTCATCATCAAGAGGCGTCTTACACGTGAGTTAATATATATTCTTGCCAGTAAAGATCTCTGGGTCTGGTTAATGCTTGTTGGTCCTTCACTTGATTTTCTCTTATAATGGAATGATTTAGCAGACCTGTGAATATTAATATCCCATTAATAATGGATTTAAGACATTATTTCCGACATAATGACTCTGCTGCTCGATTTTTTTTTGTATATGACATGGGTAAAATTTTTTACCCATGACGGGTAAAAATTCATGGGGAGTACCTTGATGATATGGATAGCTCCTGATCCAAGGAATATAGGCGTTACCATACCTTTACCTTAAATCTAGTCGCCTCCCTTTTTCCAGACACGGGCCCCTGTGGGTATAGCGCTTCCCCATGAATACAGTACAAGTCCTATTTTCTTTAATAAATTTATGAGCCAGGCTGATACCATCAAGGTGGCTGTGCCTCGATGATCTCTTTGTATAAGGAAGTGGAGCTTCCTTCTTTTTCCTTGGATCAAACTTGTTCTCCTCCAATTACAAGGATCCCAGTGGAAATAAGTCGCCTTGACTTTTTATTTTGGGTTATCCAAGGTAATTTACTCGTGTTACTGTGTATGATAATTGTACTTATGTACAATTATCATACATAGCACGAGTATCAGTACATGAATAAACTTGATGTGTGGCCCATGTGGGTTTATGCTTCCCAAGGAATGTAGTATTATAATGGTCTAGGCTAATTTAATTTTTAATGTGATGGTTCACACCTCTCCAACACTCATGAATAACACTGTTCATAGTAATTATGCAAATATCATAATGTGCAATACATAAGCCAGCCCGTAATGCTATGCATATAAGTGGCTTTGGCATGCTGCTCTTACCTGTATTTTTTTTTGTACCTCTGTATGTATGCTAAATATACCCAGAATATCTACATGTCCAGTGAACTATTAAACAAATTTATGTCATGGCTTCTGACACCAGTTGTAGATTTTCCTTAATAAAAATTTGTATATTGTACTTATTTTTATATATTAATGTTGATTTTGCTGAAATGCCCTGTCATGTTAGTGGCTTTTTTAATACTTAACAACACTTGATAAAATGCAAATCACACATTGTAACCTTTGCAAAGAAATAAAATTTGTTTTGTATGAGGTGTCACTGTCGCTGAGAATAAAACACTAGCATATATACAGTACTTTGTATCCTGTTATTTAGGCTAAAATACAAACTAGCTTACACGTCACAGACTATATTCTGATGAGTAATTTCGAAGGCTTTTCCACTCTTCCAGACCAATCTTGTTGAGTGCCTGTTAAACCTGTGATGGGCCCCTGGCCCCCATACCCATCACAGTCCAGTTGATATGACACTGCAGAGGTAGTGCTCCAGTTTCCTTATGAACACTTGCGTACTTGTTCCAGAAATTTTTCTGATATTTGCTGAGTCAGTTTCAGGGGCCACTGCTCCCATGGCCTGGTCCCAGAGTAGCCCTCCTGCTTGCTGGCTTGATCGACTAGGAAGTTGGTGCCCACTGCATGTAGTCCAATGTATACACCACAATTGTTCAGGAACTGGCTGCAGGACCTTGTAAAGTTTTCCTTGATGTTAGCCAGGGGGTTTGTTGATAATTCCCCTAATGCCTGAAGGGAGTGCATTGAAGTCTTGGTAGCAAGAAGTATCTTGGGTTGTGGATATTTGTGCGGATTCCTATTTTGTGTATATAGTGCCCTCACACACTGAGTGACCGTGGTTCAATTCCCTACACGGGTGGAAACGTTGGGCATGTTTCCTTACATACACCTACTGTCCCTGTTCACTTAGCAGTAAGTAGGTACCTGGGTGTTAATCAAGTGTTGTGGGTAGTATCTTGGGAGACAAGATTGAAGGACACCAGTGGAAATAAGACAGACGGTCCTTGATGGTGCACTAACCCTCCCTACCCTGGGTTAAAAATCCAACTAAATCTTATTTCTTATTTCTCTTGTATTTTTCACTATGGTAGAGTGTAGCTTTGGGACTTTGTCTACCAGTACAATATCATGTAAAAATAAACACACAAGCAGTATAATGTGATCCTTTATTGACAACGTTTTGCCCACACAGTAGCCTTTATCAAGTCACAAACAGATCTTGATAAAGCCCACTGTGTGGGCGAAACATTGTCAATAAAGATCACATTATACTGCTTCTGTGTTTACTTTTCCATTGTGTTGGTATTTTTTACCATTTATTTCCACAATATCATCATGTAGGTGTATCACTCTCCTCTCCAGAGAGTACATTTCAAGTACGTACTTTGAGGCATGTCCAGTAGTTTAAATGCTGTATTGAGTATGTGTGTAATAAACAGTCTCTTTACATTTTCCAGGTCTGATCTCTCTCCCTCTCTCTTTCCATGAATGGAACTGTGAGCACAAAACAATATTAGAGACAAGAGAACACAAAGAATTTGATTTACATTCATGTATACATGATAGATAGTATTTTCTCATTAAGGTTGATACATTTAACATGCAGTACATAATACAATATGTTTCAGCCAACATATAGTAGATTGATCATATGATGTCAATAAGACTTGTACATTTAGCCATACATATTGTAGAGTATATGATGTCTTTACAACTCATTATCATACGTACTGCATATACGAGAAGTTGTACATGCATATAGGAGGGCTCTGCAGGCTACTGCTGTAAGTGAATTGTACCTTTTTTCACTTTCAAATGTGTATAACTGCCTGATAACATGTTTATACTATCATATATTAAGTGATATAGCTAGGCCTAAAAAATGCTTATACAGTATACACATTACTTACTTTAAAATATTTTTGTCCTTAGCTTATAGTGAGCAGTGAATATATTGCAGGTTTATTGCAGATTTATGTCCATAGGCTGTATGACTGTACTACATATATACAGTGGAACCTCAGTTGTCGAATGGACTAGTTGTCGAATAAATCGGTTTTCGAACCGATTTGTTCGATTTGATTTTCATACGTGATCTTGGTTGTCGACTGACAACGCTTGGATCACGTGATTACCAGAGTCCATAGTGTGGGTCTCAGTCAGTATAGCGACTAATACATGTGCTTTGAACACTTCTTGAGTTCTTGCTATGCACCTTGTGAAGGTAATGAAATGAAAAGTATTAAATCTGATGGAAAACTTAGGGAATAATGCTATCAAGAAGTTAGCAGTCTCAGCGATATTTACACATCATCAATTTTCCCACTTTGAGCTTATTTGGGACCAATTCTATTGTTCCAGTTGACCAAACTCATAGATATTTTGCTAGAACTCCTTCTATTCTATCGATTGAGTACAAGAAACTGCCTATTTACCTATTTCAACTACCCAATAAAATGATCTGAAATTACTAATTTGGCCAATTTCACACAAAATTCAAGAGATGCCAGTTTCAAAATAGGGCCCAGCATAAACAATGCAGATATTCCAGGCACTAAAATAACATTTTATCTGTTCATTAGTCACATCTCCAGGCCCCTCTTATATTATGCTTGCTTTTCATTTTGAATTTTTGCATTCGTATTTTTGCATTTTGTATTTGTTCTGCAAATAGTTTTGTTTACGTAATGTATAGTTCATATAATAAATAAATAATCTAATAATGGGAGTAGTTAGTGTATACTGTACCTTCTTTATGCTAATATTTTTTTATTTGCTTCAGCTCTTGTACAGGTTGAGGTAGAGCCGGTTGGAAGGTGGTTCCATGGATATGAAGCTCGGAGGCTGCGTGGCCACCTTATCTCCTCTGCTGGGGAAAGTGAAGAAGAAAGTGAAGGAGAGGAAGGCCCAGAAGTAGAGATTGAGGATGATATTCAGTATCTTAGATCACTCAATCCTGCAGATTGGAAGGTAAATACATGTATACTATGAAATTTTATTTAATTTTGGCATTGTGGTTTTTATGACTGTCTTAAGTAGTGGACCCATGTATGCAATATGCAGGTTCACTACATGTGAATTCACTTTTATGCAGTGCCCCATTTCCAGCAGTAATTCCCTACAGTGGATATAAATTCACTGTTATTCGATCACTTCCATCCACAAAACTTAATGGAGATTCTTATAATAAAGAATTAAGTGTTGATGACTTGACTGAGATTACTACAGTTGCTATAAGCTTGGACTTCATGTATGTACCACATACATATAGCCAGGAGCACCTGTACTTAGTCGTAACTACAGGAGCAGAGCTACGGTTATGGTGCCCTCTCATCAGTGTTTGATGTATCATAATATTATAGTATTTTTAAATTTCCAGTGGTTGTTGCACTTGCTACCTATTCATGTATTCCATTCATATGTATTACCACTTTGAAAAAGTTCCTATATCCTTTTGTTACCTCTTTCTTCTTAGTTTATATCTGTGGCCTCTTTTTTTTTTTTTTTTTTTTTTTTTTTTTGTATCCTCTTTTGACTTTGTATGTGAATGTTGTGTCTCTTCTTTTCTCCCAGTGAGGGTATTTTTTTTTTTTTTTTTTTTTTTTTTTTTAGGAGCACATTTGTGTCTTTAGATTTGAGCCATGAGCAGGTGGTTCAGAACTCAAGTATTAGTGCCGTTTGCTTGTTTCTGAAAGACCTGATATTAACTCTGATATATGTAAAAATACTGGGCTTGTTTTCTTTACACCTATTGCCCCTGTTCATGTAACAGTCAGTAGGTACCTGAGTGTTAGCCAATTGCTGCGAGTTGCATACTGAGGTAGAGGATCAGAGGACCCCAATGGAAATAAGCCAGACATAGTGGCTTTCTTGGCTTATTTTAAACTGAATAATACCCTCTCATCTTTTTCTAGAATGCAAGACATCACAATTGAGTATATATAATCTTCCTGTGACATGTCCCCTCTCTCTGACACATTTAATATTTTGTTACAATTTATATTAGAGTGGCTGTTTATCAATTCTCCCATTTCCCGTACAGTGGTACCTCAGTATTTGAACTTAATCTGTTCCAGGAGGCTGTTCGAATAGTGAGTTGTATGAATAATGAATCAGTTTTTCCCATAAGAAATTATGTAAATTGGATTAATCTGTTCCAGACTTACAAAAGTTTTTCCATAACTTCAGTTATCTGTGATTTTTTCACAGCAATAATTTTTACTCCTTTTGCCCCGTCAGCCCCTTTTATTGCCTCTTTATTTTTTAGTATGGATGACATGGTGGATTTCACCACACCTTTTAGGTTTGTTTGGATCACTACTCTTTTTTAGGGCCATGATTACTTATTTTCAATGAAAATATTTAAAAAAAAAGTTGGGCAGATATAGAGCTGTACAAATATAAGGACATGTGAATGTTGGGGTTCCACTGTACATGGGCTTCATTTATAACTGACTGGGTACCTACTCGGACCTTGGGAAAATTTTAGGGTCTACTTTAAATATTTGCCAGTTAAATCTATTGCATACACTGAATAGGATGAGCGAGGAGTTTTAAATACTTTGATCTATCTACTCTGTATGGCACATTCCCACTGCACCACTGACTTAAAAAAAAAAAATAGAACGTTTACTTAATTTAACAATGATCATTGTTGCCCCAGATCACTTTTTATAGGACTTGCAGTGCTAACTTGTATGTCATGTTCATATAATCATACATTTTATCATCACTTAATTTTTTTAGTATGTGACAGTGATGACATGCTTTCCTTACACCTTTGGGGGTTTGAAAATCAAGACCCCATGCAATTCATTCCTTTTGCTGTTAAATTCAGGATTTTTTTTTTTTTTTTTTTTTCAACAAGTCGGCCATCTCCCACCGAGGCAGGGTGACCCAAAAAAAAAAGAAAGAAAATCCCCAAAAAGAAAATACTTTCATCATCATTCAACACTTTCACCACACTCGCACATTATCACTGTTTTTGCAGAGGTGCTCAGAATACAACAGTCTAGAAGCATACACATAAAGATACACAACATATCCCTCCATACTGCCAATATCCCAAACCCCTCCTTTAAAGTGCAGGCATTGTACTTCCCATTTCCAGGACTCAAGTCCGACTATATGAAAATAACCGGTTTCCCTGAATCCCTTCACTAAATATTACCCTGCTCACACTCCAACAGATCGTCAGGTCCCAAGTACCATTCGTCTCCATTCACTCCTATCTAACACGCTCACGCACGCTTGCTGGAAGTCCAAGCCCCTTGCCCACAAAACCTCCTTTACCCCCTCTCTCCAACCCTTTCGAGGACGACCCCTACCCCGCCTTCCTTCCCCTATAGATTTATATGCTTTCCATGTCATTCTACTTTGATCCATTCTCTCTAAATGATAGTGTGAAATTTTTATATCTATTGGCATGACTAAGGGTCATATTAATAAAAGTTACCTGTCACTTGCATTGACATTGAAAGTTCTGTAAAACATTTTTTTTTTGTCAGTGGGGTCTTTACAATCATTGGAGTAAATAAAAGTTCTTTCAAGTCTTTGACAAAGTGGAAATGTGCTCGCCTAACCCCTGTGGGGTCTGTAGGTTGAGGTCAGTGCAGTTTTTCTTTCTCGTATTGTTACATTCATGATGGTGTAAAAACCTTAGTAAAGCTTTAGTCTTTTAATATGTTTTTGTCACTATCTTACATAATACAGCTGTAAATGTATCTGCATGACCTGTTAAATGATATTATTCCCCATTCCTAATTTTTTTTTTTTTTTTACAGTTATACTGTATATACTGTGATAAATGATGTGCTCATTAATTCTGTAATATCTAAGTTTCCTTGTGATATGGCATTAAGATGTACTCTGCAGGATCAGGATCACTATGCTGTGTTGGGGCTTAAGAAGTATCGATATAAAGCGTCAGATGAAGACATTAAAAGAGCGTGTGAGTACTCTATATCATGTTGATCCATCAATTGTAGTACTGCTGATGAAATATTTGGCAAAGTTCTATGGCTTAAAATTTAAGTTTGGTGATTAAAGTTTGCTCATTTATTGTTGCTACAGTTTCTAGGCTTTATTAGGAACGAGAAGTTTTGGGAATTTATACAGTACCATAAAACTGTAGGATGCTTTTATTTATTTATTTATTTATTTTATGTCTTTGCAAACAGTACTTTGAGATTTTGTATTTACAATAGTGGGTTGCAATGCAAAGAGAGCCTCTATTATTCCTAGGCATTATGGGCCAACTTAACATTATTGGCTTACAGTCTACTTAACCCGTAAACGGTCCAAGCAGATCTACGTTCACGTGTGTAGTGCTACAAAAGTAGATCTACGTTTTTTTTACATATTTTCAAATGTAAAAAAAAAAAAAATCTACTTTTTTTACATGCTTTCAAATGTTGAAAAAACGTGTATGTACGTTTGGAACATTTATGGGTTAACACTAAGGAGTATATCATAGTTGTACAGTAGGATAGTAATTATTTCATAGTTGTACAGTAGAATATTAATTATAAATGAATCAAAATTTGTATAATACAAAGATATATTTTTATTCGAAAATGCTTTTTGTGAAAACAATGATTCAATTATATTCCTGTCAACAATGGATAAAAGGTTCAAAGTGATTGTTTCAGTTATGATGTGGGAGTACATAGGTGAGTAAGTGTGTACTGAGTATTTAGCATTTAGTCTACGGTGATTAAGTGGCTTTTGAGAAGTCTTAAACTGATTTTCGGACTGGGTTACTTTAATATGTAAACTACTGTTTTGCTAAATTATTCACTCGCTCCCAGATCGCATGATGGTCCTCCGTCATCACCCTGATAAAAGAAGAGGAGCAGGGGAAGAGATTCGGGATGATGATGACTATTTCACCTGCATTACTAAAGCCTATGAGATTCTGGGTGATCCAGTTAAGCGTCGCTCATGGGACTCCATTGATTCGGAGTTTGATGATGATGTTCCTGTAGTAAATAATTACAATAAAACTAATTTCTTTGAGGTGTGTATAATCTGTATTGTGTTCTGAAGATTAGCATAAATGGTTGATTAACATGGTAGTTATGTAATAAACATGCTACATAACATATAAACATGATACATACACTTTTTTATGTTTAAAAAGTCAGCCGTCTCCCACCGAGGCAGGGTGACCCAAAAAGAAAGAAAATCCCCAAAAAGAAAATGCTTTCATCATCATTCAACTCTTTCACCTCATTTACACATAATCACAGTTTTTGCAGAGGTGCTCAGAACACAACAGCTTAGAAGTATATACGTATAAAGATACGCAACATATCCCTCTAAACTGCCAATATACCGAACCCCTCCTTTAGAGTGCAGGCATTGTACTTCCCATTTCCAGGACTCAAGTCCGGCTATATAAAAATAACCGGTTTCCCTGAATCGCTTCACTAAATGTTACCCTGCTCACACTCCAACAGATCGTCAGGTCCCAAATACCATTCGTCTCCATTCACTCCTATCTAACATGCTCATGCACTCTTGCTGGAAGTCCAAGCCCCTCGCCCACAAAACCTCCTTTACCCTGTCCCTCCAACCTTTTCGAGGACGACCCCTACCCAACCTTCCTTCCCCTACAGATTTATACGCTCTGCAAGTCATTCTACTTTGATCCGTTCTCTCTAAATGACCAATCCACCTCAACAACCCCTCTTCAGCCCTCTGACTAATACTTTTATTAACTCCACGCCTTCTCCTAATTTCCACACTCCAAATTCTCTGAATAATATTTACACCACACATTGCCCTTAGACAGGACATCTCCACTGCTTCCAGCCACCTCCTCACTGCAGCATCTAGGTCCCTTTACAACCGAAGCTTCACACCCATATAAGAGTGTTGGTACCACTATACTTTCATACATTCCCATCTTTGCCTCCATGGATAACGTTTTTTGTCTCCACAAATACCTCAACACACCACTCGCCTTTTTTTTCTTCAGTTCTGTGATTAACCTCATCTTTCATAAAACCATCTGCCGACACGTCAACTCCCCAATATCTAAAAACACTCGCTTCTTCCATACTCCCTCTCTCCAATGTGATATCTAATTTTTCTTTATTTAAATCGTTGGATACCCTCATCACTTTACTCTTATCTATGTTCACTTTCAACTTTGTACCTTTACACACCCTCCCAAACTCATCCACTAACCTTTGCAACTTTTCTTTAGAATTTCCCATAAGCATGGTATCATCAGTAAGACGTAACTGTGTCAACTCCCATTTTGTACTTGATTCCCCATAATTTAATCCTACCCCTCTCCCCAACACCCTACCATTTACTTTTTTCACAACCCCATCTATAAATATATTAACCCTTTCAGGGTCCAGAGGCCAAATTTCAAAGTGTGCACCAGGGTCCAAGAATTTTCAAAAAATAATTGTTATTTTTTCTTATGAAATGGTAGAGAATCTTTTTCTGAATGTAATAAAACAAAAGTACTAAATTTGATGGAAAATTGACAAAATTATGCTCTCCTGAATTTTGATAGTGTCGGCGATATTTACACATTGGCGATTTTGCCAACTTTGACTCCCATTTTAGGCCAATTACAGTATTCCAGTCAACCAAATTCTTAGTTATTTCACTAGTATTTCTTCTATTCTATCAATTGAGCACAAGAAATTGCCAAGTCAACTGTTTCAACAACAAAATAAAGTGACCAGAAATTGGTAATTTGGCCAATTTAATGCAAAGTTCAAAATATTCCAATTTCAAAATAGGGTCCGGAATAAACAATGCAGGCATTCCTGGCACTAAACTAACATTTCCTCTGTTCATTAGTTACATTTTCAGGCTTTACAAATGGATTCCATTTTTATTTTTTATTCACATAATGAATTTTTATTCAAACCAAAAAATAGAAGAATTACTGTTATGCAACACTGTAATAATTGTATAAATAATATCAGCACATTTGTGAACGTATATTAGACCCACCAGCTGGCGTGTATTAGATGTGTGAGGTCATTTGTTTACTCTTGAACATTGGCAAAAATTTAACATTTCTGCTACTTTGAGCTCAGTTTCAAGCCATTTCCAATCAAAATCATGTCTATTTCTGTAGTATATCTTCCATTCTATCAAATGAGACCAAGAAATTACAAATACAACTATAAAAAACATATGGAAAAACACTGCAAAGTCGCTGTTTTAATCGAAAATTATGGTCTGTTTTTTTTCTCTCATTATGCACTGTGTGCTGCAGGATTTGTTTTATGTGGTGCACACATACCACATAGATGTATTCTCTCGTATCTAGGCCCAAATTTACTGCTCACAGCTTATCAGAGTGAGCTGAGCTCATGGCGTAGATCTACGGTTTGGACCCTGAACGTAAAGCCGTAGATCTATGGCACGGACCCTGAAAGGGTTAAACAACCATGGTGACATTACACATCCCTGTCTATGACCTTCTTTTACCGGGAAGTAGTCTCCCTCTCTCCTGCACACCCTAACCTGAGCCTCACTATCCTCATAAAAAAACTTTACAGCATTTAGTAACTTGGAACTTGGAACATCAGCCACATTGTTCCCCTTATCCACTCTATCATATGCCTTTTTTAAATCCATAAATGCAATGAAAACTTCCCTACCTTTATCTAAATACTGTTCACATATATGCTTTAATGTAATTATTGTAATAATAATACACATAATTACCATCTTGGTATTGATCACTTTCAACTGAAATCAGTTGTTTTGGATTAATATTGCTTGAGGAAATTGCTCAAAAGGTTTGGAAGCTTAAGTGCAAGCAGAAATAAACAGGGAACTATCACGTTTGACAGATTTCACAGCTGCTTTTGCGCTCATAGCCAGCATAGTACAATTATTTTCATCTCGGTAAGTAAAACCAAACTAAAATATTAGCATAAAACATTCCACTGTAAATACCATTATTTAATGTTGGTGGAAGGTCATAAATATGTCTGCTGTTGTATAGTGGCGGCTATGTTAGGAAATGACTTGTACACTATTACTGAGATCTGGTTACTGGAAATAAGGCAAGTAATTACAGTATATATATACATACTTATATATAGGGTTAGTGAAAATATGCGAGGATATAGATTTTGTTTTTTAAGTTGAAAATTGTCCTATTCTTACTTTTCAGGTATTTACTCCCGTATTAGAACGTAATGCTCGGTGGTCAACTAGAAAACACGTTCCAGGTCTTGGTAAGCCTGATGACCCAAAACAAAAAGTAAGTACTTATCAAAAAAAATATTTATTTTTACATTTGCTATTTTCCATAAAAGTAGAGATGCCCACAAGAAAACACATTTACTTGCCCACAAGAAAAGATATTTTTTGACATATCATTTCCAGTGACCTTCCAAACTACAAGATCACCACTCTTGTAGAGTACAGGCACCGTACTTCCCACTTCTTTAACTCTTATTTCGACTAATCAGTTTCCATAAGTGCTCTATGTACTTGAGCATCTTTATTGCTAAAACATTTTGCCTGTGCATCTCCTCCACTTGAGTCTCACTTTAATTCAATTCCTTTGCTCCTTTTGACTAAATTCTTGGCTGTTTCACTAGTATGCCTTCTTTTAAGGATTATGGAGTTTATTTCCTTGCATAGTTTACAATGTGTAATTACAATATTGATTGGCTAAATGCAAAGAAAACCACTATCATGCAGATGCATTTCAGGCAGACTAAACCTAATGCTTTACAAACTACTTAATACTAGACATATATATCATAGTTGGTTTGAGTTAAACATTGTTTTTTATACATCAACAGATGCAGTAGTGGTTTAGCAGTAATTAACAAGTAGTTGAATAACAGGTTACATTATTATACTTATTTAACACATTATACATAATGAGATTGAGGCCATATTAGTTTTGAAATAAACATAAAATATGGCAATTTTTGAATAGTGTTTGAGTGGTGTTTTATAGTGTTTGTGTTGTTAATTTTGAGAGATGAGGTGGTTTCTAAGTGGAGCCTTAAATTGGTGTGCAGGCAGCTGGGGCCCTTTTGTATTTTCAGGCAATGAATTCCAGATCTTAGGTGCCTTTATATGCATAGCATTTTTGCATAGGGAGAGATGGACACAAGGGCTATCAAAGAGTGTTTTGTGTCTTGTGTTATGCAAGTGCATTCTATTGTAGTTGTCAAGGAGGAGTTAGAGAGGAGGGTTTATATTGGAGAAGAGTGTTCTGTGTATGTATTAGGCACAATAATGTAAGTGAATATTTTGTATGTTCAGCAGGTTCAAGTTCTTAAATAGTGGTGGGGTGTGTTGCTTGGTGCAGGAGTTTAGAACATAAGAATGTAGGAACAATGAAGAAGGCCTACTGGCCCATACGAGGCAGGTCCTTATCAAAACGATCTCTACCTAAAGCTACCCAAGAAATAACTCCCGTACCCCATGACACCAATCAAACCCAGCCCCTCCCACTCATATATTTGTCCAGTCTCTTCTTAAAGCTACCCAAGGTCCTAGCCTCTATCACCCCACTGGGAAGACTGTTCCACGCATCTACAACTCTGTTAGAAAACCAGTACTTACCTATGTCCTTTCTAAATCTAAATTTATCCAACTTATATCCATTATTTCTGGTTCTTACCTGGTTCGACACCCTCAGTACTTTATTAATATCTCCCTTGTTTATGCCTGTCATCCACTTATACACTTCAATGATATCTCCTCTCATTCTATGTCTCTCCAGAGAGTGGAGATTTAAGGCTTTAAGTCTATCTTTATACGTGAGGTTCCTTACACAGTAAATCATTTTAGTCATTCTTCTCTGTATGTTCTCTAATGAGTCTATATCCATCCTGTAGTAAGGGGACCAAAACTGAGCAGCATAATCTAAATGAGGCCTCACTAGTGATGTATAGAGCTGCAAAATAACTTTTGGACTTCTGTTACTTACACTTCTTGAGATAAATCCAAGTAATCTGTTGGCCTTGTTGCGCACACTAAGGCACTGCTGTCTTGGCTTTAGATTTCTGCTTACCATGACTCCCAAGTCTTTTTCACATTCTGTATGATCAAGCTCTATTTCACCTAGATTATAGCTTCGAGGGTTATTTTCATTACCAAGGGCAAGTACCTTACACTTATCCACATTGAACCTCATCTGCCACTTTTCAGACCAAGACATTAATTTGTCCAAATCCTCCTGGAGTTCATTGACGTCCTCCTCAGAGTGAATTATACGGCCTATCTTTGTATCATCAGCAAACTTACTCATGTCACTCGTAATCCCTTCATCAAGGTCATTAATGTAAATTATGAACAAGAGAGGGCCTAAAACTGATCCTCGTGGAACGCCACTAGTGACTAATCCCCATTCAGATTTCACTCCATTAATGGTAACTCTCTGCTTTCTATTGGTAAGCCATGCCTCAATCCATGCTAGAACTTTACCTCCTATACCATGAGCTGCCACTTTTCTTAAGAGTCTCTTGTGAGGTACTCTATCGAAGGCTTTACTAAAATCCAAATAAACAATATCATATTCCTTATCACTGTCAACTGCCTCAAATGTTCTATTGAAGAACGTCAGTAAGTTTGCCAGGCTTCTATTGAAGAACATCAGTAAGTTTGTCAGCAGCAGCTTTCTGTTGCGTAATTAAGGGTTTAAGGTGATTTGCTGTGGTTGAACCCCCATGTACAAATACCATATATGAGGTAAGGGTAGATGAGAAAGTTCTAATGATTGAGCACAAGAAACTGTCCATTCTACTATCACTACTATATAAAGTCCATAGAAGTTGTTAATTTGGTCAATTTTACACAAAATTCTAAATATTCAAATTTATAAACAAGTTCAAAATAAACAATGTAAACAGTCCATGCACTAAAACAACAGTTTCCTCTGTTCATTAACCATGTCCCCAGACCTCTCTTATATTACACTTGTCTTCCATTTTGAATTCATAATCACAAAAAATAGATAATTTACTGTATTGGATAAAAATAAAACCAGGAATGATTAGTCATGGTTTATGGTGTTCCACTAATTGAATCAGACGTATTAAAAACCCATAAAACAGATTGGGGGTGGAGGGGATCCTTACATGTCTTCGGGAAAATCTGCCGAAATTGAATATTTTTTCAACTTTGAGCCCAGTTTCAAGCTACTTCCAGTCCTGGAGACAACCAAAACCATCTCTTTCTGTATGTAGTATGTCTTCCATTCTGTTAAATGATACCAAGAAACAGCGAATAAAACCACAAAAAACATCCAAGAAAACACCTCAAATTTGCTATTTTAAACCAAACAGAGTCAGAATTGTGCTTTTCCCATCGTGCACTGCATGCTGCAAGATTTGATTTGTACTGTGCACCCTCACTGCACACTCATTCTCTCATATCTAGGCCAAACTTAACCACTCACAGCTTATTTTTAATTATCTGAGTGAGCCGAGCTCATAAAGTATATCTGCATGAGGAACCCTGGCATCTATTATGTAGTTTTACGTGATGGCCGCTCGAAGAGTAAAAGGTTTCACGTGTCTTATTGATCTACTTGTTGATATTTTATACTGTTAATATAATGATAGTTTTCTTTACTCTAGCTGGTTAACTGCTCATTTTCATTTATTTTTTATTGTAACAAAAGTGGAACTTCCTAGGTAGTAGGTACTACCATCTTGCCAAGTGAGTGTAATATGGAAACCCATAATTGTTTTAGATGGTGGTAGGATTTCTGGTTTCTTTTTTGTCTCATAAACATGCAGCATAACAGCTGCTTATACTTAAATCACACTACACATGCATATTTATTAGGGCTATAACTTTTTTACAACATAATATTCCTGTACTTAAGTCAGATGAACTTTTGCCTAAAAGCAAAGAAAAATCTTTTAATTTCCATATCTTTTTAGAAAATATCACCCCTAAATGAAAAAAAACGAGTAACAAAAACAAGTAACATGAATGCATATTGTATCATGTTCGTACATATATTACTACTTGTTGCCTAGAATAAATCAAAGTTGCAGTTTGTTTTTGTTTCTGCAGGCAGCATACAGTTCCTGCATAGCTCTGATTGCATGTTCAACACACTGATTACTTCTTGGTATATTGAGTGTGGACGGCTCCTGCTTCCAGTGATTTTTCAATGAGTTCAGTGCTTTTTCGTAAGGTTTCAATATTTCTGACAAATTCTTGAAGTCATTTTCATTGTACATCTGATCAGGTGTATGAAATGAATCTGCATATCTTCTCCAAAGTCTTCTATCTTGTAGGTATAAGAATGAATGCAAGAATAGCTAGAATGGCTCCTGAATTGCACCTCGCATTGCTGGTGTTTGGAATTTTCTGATAGTTAATCAAAGGAAAGTGCCCCTTTTCTTTAAAGAATCTAAACACCAGTGTTAAATGGTACAAAAACTTCATATCATATCTCCCTCTACTGGAGGATCTCTTCTGCATGAAATGTCCATTATGTTGCGGATAACTTGAACAACACCTGCGTACAACACTGAAATTCCACCAATCATTTCATGAAATTCAGGGATGCCCGATTTGTGATCAAAGAAACTAATTTCTGCAGACGCAAGTGCCTTGAATCAGCACTAATCGCCATTTCTAATACAATTAAACAAAACAAAGGTAGCTTCACCATCTCTGAAGTCTTAGCAAAAATCCTCCTGAAAACAGTAAACCCTGCCATCACAATGTCTCTCCTGCTAATACTACACAAGCACATTACAGAGGATGTACACTGAAATAAGCCTTCTCAAATCCAACCTCCAATAGAAATATTTGTCTAACCTATTTTTATGCTACTCAAGTAATAGCTTTTCTATTCTTTTACTCATGTGCAAGTTGATTGTTCTACCATATTGTATTATTACTACTACAACTTATATCACTACTACTGTTACTACTACTACCACTAATATTACACCTCACCCTAAGCCTATATATACTCTCTGTATCCATGTATTGTTTGTAACGCTTTGACAAAGCTCCTGGAGAGTGAAATATTGCCGCAATAAAATGTCACATTAGTTGCACTTGTGTCCTTTTACTTTACAGGATCTCTTCTGTTCCATTAACAAACTGAGCCTTTAGTTCCTCATAATTCTTCACCATTTGGGATACAAATGGATACTCAGTGTTTGGAGAACTGGTTTTAGCACAAAGATTTTCATGGATTACCAAACGGAGAATCCTGTCCAGAACGTGATGCTGACAACTTATAAATTGTGGCTTGCTAATCCCCTTCTCTTGTTATTTTTTTTTTATTTTTATTATCACACTGGCCGATTCCCACCAAGGCAGGGTGGCCCGAAAAAGAAAAACTTTCACCATCATTCACTCCATCACTGTCTTGCCAGAAGGGTGCTTTACACTACAGTTTTTAAACTGCAACATTAACACCCCTCCTTCAGAGTGCAGGCACTGTACTTCCCATCTCCAGGACTCAAGTCCGGCCTGCCGGTTTCCCTGAATCCCTTCATAAATGTTACTTTGCTCACACTCCAACAGCACGTCAAGTATTAAAAACCATTTGTCTCCATTCACTCCTATCAAACACGCTCACGCATGCCTGCTGGAAGTCCAAGCCCCTCGCACACAAAACCTCCTTTACCCCCTCCCTCCAACCCTTCCTAGGCCGACCCCTACCCCGCCTTCCTTCCACTACAGACTGATACACTCTTGAAGTTATTCTGTTTCGCTCCATTCTCTCTACATGTCCGAACCACCTCAACAACCCTTCCTCAGCCCTCTGGACAACAGTTTTGGTAATCCCGCACCTCCTCCTAACTTCCAAACTACGAATTCTCTGCATTATATTCACACCACACATTGCCCTCAGACATGACATCTCCACTGCCTCCAGCCTTCTCCTCGCTGCAACATTCATCACCCATGCTTCACACCCATATAAGAGCGTTGGTAAAACTATACTCTCATACATTCCCCTCTTTGCCTCCAAGGACAAAGTTCTCTGTCTCCACAGACTCCTAAGTGCACCACTCACTCTTTTTCCCTCATCAATTCTATGATTCACCTCATCTTTTATAGACCCATCCGCTGACACGTCCACTCCCAAATATCTGAATACGTTCACCTCCTCCATACTCTCTCCCTCCAATCTGATATTCAATCTTTCATCACCTAATCTTTTTGTTATCCTCATAACCTTACTCTTTCCTGTATTCACCTTTAATTTTCTTCTTTTGCACACCCTACCAAATTCATCCACCAATCTCTGCAGCTTCTCTTCAGAATCTCCCAAGAGCACAGTGTCATCAGCAAAGAGCAGCTGTGACAACTCCCACCCTGTGTGTGATTCTTTATCTTTTAACTCCACGCCTCTTGCCAAGACCCTCGCATTTACTTCTCTTACAACCCCATCTATAAATATATTAAACAACCACGGTGACATCACACATCCTTGTCTAAGGCCTACTTTTACTGGGAAAAAATTTCCCTCTTTTCTACATACTCTAACTTGAGCCTCACTATCCTCGTAAAAACTCTTCACTGCTTTCAGTAACCTACCTCCTACACCATACACTTGCAACATCTGCCACATTGCCCCCCTATCCACCCTGTCATACGCCTTTTCCAAATCCATAAATGCCACAAAGACCTCTTTAGCCTTATCTAAATACTGTTCACTTATATGTTTCACCTGGTCCACACACCCCCTACCTTTCCTAAAGCCTCCTTGTTCATCTGCTATCCTATTCTCCGTCTTACTCTTAATTCTTTCAATTATAACTCTACCATACACTTTACCAGGTACACTCAACAGACTTATCCCCCTATAATTTTTGCACTCTCTTTTATCCCCTTTGCCTTTATACAAAGGAACTATGCATGCTCTCTGCCAATCCCTAGGTACCTTACCCTCTTCCATACATTTATTAAATAATTGCACCAACCACTCCAAAATTATATCCCCACCTGCTTTTAACATTTCTATCTTTATCCCATCAATCCCGGCTGCCTTACCCCCTTTCATTTTACCTACTGCCTCACGAACTTCCCCCACACTCACAACTGGCTCTTCCTCACTCCTACAAGATGTTATTCCTCCTTGCCCTATACACGAAATCACAGCTTCCCTATCTTCATCAACATTTAACAATTCCTCAAAATATTCCCTCCATTTTTCCCAATACCTCTAACTCTCCATTTAATAACTCTCCTCTCCTATTTTTAACTGACAAATCCATTTGTTCTCTAGGCTTCCTTAACTTGTTAATCTCACTCCAAAACTTTTTCTTATTTTCAACAAAATTTGTTGATAACAGCTCACCCACTCTCTCATTTGCTCTCTTTTTACATTGCTTCACCACTCTCTTAACCTCTCTCTTTTTCTCCATATACTCTTCCCTCCTTGCATCACTTCTACTTTGTAAAAACTTCTCATATGCTAACTTTTTCTCCCTTACTACTCTCTTTACATCATCATTCCACCAGTCGCTCCTCTTCCCTCCTGCACCCACTTTCCTGTAACCACAAACTTCTGCTGAACACTCTAACACTACATTTTTAAACCTACCCCATTCCTCTTCGACCCCATTGCCTATGCTCTCATTAGCCCATCTATCCTCCAATAGCTGTTTATATCTTACCCTAACTGCCTCCTCTTTTAGTTTATAAACCTTCACCTCTCTCTTCCCTGATGCTTCTATTCTCCTTGTATCCCATCTACCTTTTACTCTCAGTGTAGCTACAACTAGAAAGTGATCTGATATATCTGTGGCCCCTCGATAAACATGTACATCCTGAAGTCTACTCAACAGTCTTTTATCTACCAATACATAATCCAACAAACTACTGTCATTTCGCCCTACATCATATCGTGTATACTTATTTATCCTCTTTTTCTTAAAATATGTATTACCTATAACTAAACCCCTTTCTATACAAAGTTCAATCAAAGGGCTCCCATTATCATTTACACCTGGCACCCCAAACTTACCTACCACACCCTCTCTAAAAGTTTCTCCTACTTTAGCATTCAGGTCCCCTACCACAATTACTCTCTCACTTGGTTCAAAGGCTCCTATACATTCACTTAACATCTCCCAAAATCTCTCTCTCTCCTCTGCATTCCTCTCTTCTCCAGGTGCATACACGCTTATTATGACCCACTTCTCACATCCAACCTTTACTTTAATCCACATAATTCTCGAATTTACACATTCATATTCTCTTTTCTCCTTCCATAACTGATCATTTAACATTACTGCTACCCCTTCCTTTGCTCTAACTCTCTCAGATACTCCAGATTTAATCCCATTTATTTCCCCCCACTGAAACTCTCCTACCCCCTTCAGCTTTGTTTCGCTTAGAGCCAGGACATCCAACTTCTTTTCATTCATAACATCAGCAATCATCTGTTTCTTGTCATCCGCACTACATCCACGCACATTTAAACAACCCAGTTTTATAAAGTTTTTCTTCTTCTCTTTTTTAGTAAATGTATACAGGAGAAGGGGTTACTAGCCCATTGCTCCCGGCATTTTAGTCGCCTCATACGACACGCATGGCTTACGGAGGAAAGATTCTTTTCCACTTCCCCATGGACAATAGAAGAAATAAAAAAGAACAAGAGCTATTTAGAATAAGGAGAAAAACCTAGATCTTTCTTTCAACACACCGGCCGTATCCCACCGAGGTGGGGTGGCCCAAAAGGAAAAACAAAAGTTTCTCCTTTTACATTTAGTAATATATACAGCAGAAGGGGTTACTAGCCCCTTGCTCCCGGCATTTTAGTCGCCTCTTACAACACGCATGGCTTACGGAGGAAGAATTCTGTTCCACTTCCCCATGGAGATAAGAAGAAATAAACAAGAACAAGAACTAGAAACAAAATAGAAGAAAACCCAGAGGGGTGTGTATATATATGCTTGTACATGTATGTGTAGTGTTACCTAAGTGTAAGTAGAAGTAGCAAGACATACCTGAAATCTTGCATGTTCATGAGACAGAAAAATGGACACCAGCAATCCTACCATCATGTAAAACAATTACAGGCTTTCGTTTTACACTCACTTGGCAGAACGGTAGTACCTCCCTGGGTGGTTGCTGTCTACCAACCTACTACCTAGGAAAAACCTAGATGTATGTATATATATATATATGCATGTGCATGTCTGTGAAGTGTGACCAAAGTGTAAGTAGGAGTAGCAAGATATCCCTGTTATCTTGCTACTCCTATTATTCTTATTAATATTTTTCATTAATTTGAGTTGCTAATTAGTACTTTCCTGAGTTGCTACTTATGAGTAGTAATGTAGATAAATGGTGATTCATAGTTTTTATTTAGAGGTGATCTTTTTTGAAAAGTGAGAGGAATTAGGGACCTTTTCATTGTTTTAAATAAAAGTTCATCGATTTATGACACAGGAGATGTTTTATTTGGAAAAAAGTAAAACAGTTATAACCTTGATGTATATACATACTCGTTTTTTTTTCTGTTTTCGTAATAGTTCTTGTTCTTTACTTCCTGTGATCTCCATGAGAAAGTGGGACAGAGTTCTTCCTCCATAAGCCATGCTTGTTGTAAGAGGTGACTAAAATGCTGGGAGCAAGGGGCTAGTAACCCCTTCTCCTGTATAAATTACTAAATTTAAAAAGAAAATCTTTTGGTTTTTCTTTTAAGGTCACCCTGCTTCTGTAGGATATGGCCATTTGTTAAAAAAAATAAATTGGAACCTAGAATAATAATAATCATGAAAGGAGGTGGGGCAGGGGTTATCTCGGGAAGGGTTGGAAGGAGAGGGAGGGGGGTAAAGGTTTTGAGTTTTGGGGGCTTAAACAAACAACAAGCTTGTGTGAGAGTTTTAGAACAGAGTGACTAGAGGGAAGTGATTTTTATGAGCTAAGGCTGTGCTGTTGTAATGTGAACAGTTAACAATTATGAAGGGATTCAAGGACACCTGTCCTGGAGGTGGGAAGTACAGTGCCTGCACTTTGGAGGAGGGCTAGGAATGTTGCAGTTCACAGGCCCGTCTGCACTGTGGTATCAGCATACTTTCAGAAAGTGATTAAATGAGTGACAGTTAGAGTATCTCCTCTCTTTTTGGGTCAACTCACCTCGTTGGAGAATGTCTAGTGTTAAAAAATCTCTTAAGCTAATACTGCACTATGTATGTAAAACTAATTCAGACTATAACTCTAACTTGATGTCAGGCATCATCATGAGTTTACCATGAGTGTTTTCCCAACACTCCCTTCATAGCTACATAATAAACTTGATTCCCAGCTCTATGAAATTTCATCTGAATGAAACTTAGTCCTGTGAAATTGTACTTTAAATTGCTAGATGGTACTTTGTAGTATTTAGTTAAACTATATATAGATTTACATTTTTTAAGTATCTTAGCCATTTTCTTTGTTGTAAATGCTGTCCGATTGAATCATTGCTCTATATGGAGACCATTTAAGGCAGGACCTTCATATTGTTGAGGGGTTCTTAACCAAATCAATTGGAACCATCCTCCCCTTCCTTGGATTAAACCTGATTGTTTCCAGTTAATATTCTAATAACATGTACATTGTACATAGAAAAGCTAATGTTAAAACTTTCATAATTTCAGGTGGACAGGTTTTATGCATTCTGGTACGATTTTGAATCTTGGCGAGAGTTTTCTTATTTAGATGAAGAAGAAAAGGAAAAGGGACAAGAGTGAGTATATTATCTAATTAAAATTGATTTTTTAGTTGTTTCAGTGTTCTTTAAATAAATAATTTGGAATGAATAAATAAGATATATTTGCATTTATTTTTAAAATTAAAATTGTTTAAAATTATGAATGTAGTAATAATAATGTTGATGCTTTTATATACAGTGGAACCTCAGTTTTCGTCATTAACCCTTTGACTGTTTCGGTCGTACATATATGTCTTACGAGTCAATGTGTTTGACATATATATACTCAAAAATTCTAGCGGCTTCAAATCAAGCAGGAGAAAGCTGGTAGGCCCACATGTGAGAGAATGGGTCTGTGTGGTCAGTGTGCACTGTATAAAAAAATCCTGCAGCACACAGTCCATAATAATAAAAAAAAAAACTCCAACCGTGTTTTTAGATTCAAGCGCCGAATTTGAGGCATATTTTCGTATAGTTTTTATGGTTATATTCTCGTTTTCGTAGTCACATTTGATAGAATGGAAAACATATTATAGAAGTAGAGGTGATTTTGATTGGTTTTACTATGAAAAGGACCTTGAAATGGTGCTCAAAGTAGGGGAAATGTTTGATTTTTGCCAATGTTCAAGAGTAAACAAATGATGTCATTGTCCAATAAATGTTTAACTAGCCATTCTAATATGCAGTCATGAATGGGTTGACATTATTTATACAATTATTACAATATTGCGATAGTCTGCATAACAGTAACTTTTATTTTTTTGTTTGAATAAAAATTCAAAATAGAAAGCAAGAGTAATATCAGAGGGGGCTGGAGACATGACTGATGAACAAAGAAAATGTTATTTTAGAGCCAGGAATGTCTGCATTGTTCATTCTGGACCCTATTTTGAAATTGGCATATTTTTTAATTTGTATGAAATTGGCCAAATTGCCAATTTCTGACCACTTTACTGGGTAGTTGAAATCAGTAAATGGGCAGTTTCTTGTATTCAGTCGATAGAACCAATGGATTTCTAAAGAAATAGCTATGAGTTTGGTCGATTTGAATAATGGAATTAGTCGAAAATAGGGCTCAAAGTGGGCGAAATTGCTGATTTGTAAATATCACCGCGGCCACTAACTTTGCGAGAGAGTAATTCCGTAAGTTTTCCCATCAAATTTTGTACTTTTGGTGTCATTACCATCGGGAAAAGATTCTCTATCATTTCAGAAGATTTTTTTTTTTTTTTTTCCAAATATTTTGTGACACCAGGAGACACCTAAGGATTTGGGGTTGCGATAGTCAAAGGGTTAATTTGTTCCAGAAAGGCTGATGAAAATCGAATTCAACAAAAACTGAAGCAATATTTCCCATAAGAAATAATGTAAATTCAATTACATAATCTGTTCCATACATCCAAAACTATTAACCTGTTGAGGGTCAAGACCCTTGATCCTGAACTCCCACTCAGGGTCGAAAAATTTTCAAAAAAAAAAAAAAAAAAAAAAAATTCTTGTGAAATGATAGAGAATCTTTTCCCATGGCAATGACACTAAAAGCATGAAATTTGATGGAAAACTTACAGAATTATGCTTTCGTGAGGTTAGCGGTCTCGATGATATTTACTCATCGGCGATTGCGCCCACTTTGAGCCCTATTTTTGGCCTTCAATGTTCCAGTAGAATGAAATCATAGAAATATATTATCTAAAATTCCATTTGTTCTAGCGATTGAGTACAAGAACCCGCCCATTTACCGATTTTAACTACCTAATAAAGTGGTCAGAAATTGGCAGTTTGGCCAGTTTCACACAAATTTCAAAAGATTCCAGTTTCAAAATAGGGTCCAGAATAAACAAGACAGACATTCCTGGCACTAAAATAACATTTTTCTCTGTTCATTAGTCACGTCTCCAGGCCCCTCATATATTACTCTTGCTTTCCATTCTGAATTTTTATTCTTACAAAAAATAGAAGACTTACTGTTATGCATACTACTACATTATTGTAAAAATGGTATAAATAATATCAGCGCACTTGTGAAAGAATATTAGACTCGATGTGTGGCGTGATTTGTTTACTCTTGAACGTCGATAAAAATAAAATATTTCCGCTATATTGAGCCCAATTTCAAGGTACTTTTCCTCGTGAAACCAATCAAAGTCATCTCTATTTCTGTAATATATCTTCCATTCTGTCAAATGAGACCAAGAAAACGAGAATACAGCCATAAATACCATATGAAAATACACTGCAAAGCCGCTGTTTTAAACCAAAAACACGGTCGGAGTTTTTTTTCTCATTATGCACTGTGTGCTGCAGAATTTTTTTTAGACTGCGTACACTGGCCACGCAGACCCATTTTTTCATATGTAGGCCTACCAGCTTTCTTCCACCAAATTTGAAGGTGTATAAGTACGTGACCGACCCTGGCTGTTAAGACGTACCACGTACGTGACTGATCCTCCAAGGGTTAACAAAAAATATATTTTATAGAGAATAACTATAGTTTTACATGCAGAAACAATGAGACATAAATCCAGAGGACTAATGAAATGGATAAATGAACATTTAACATCACTTTTACCTTTATTGAAAAGACTTGTTGGCATATGGAAGACGACGAGGAAGGGAGAGGGAGGAGAGGTTATCTCTACCACCATCACTACCACCCTCTACCACAGTCAGTACCACTCTCTTCCACAATCACTACCACCCTTTAACACCATCACAACTACTACCACCATCACTACCACCCTCTACCGACGAGAAACAAAGCCAGACTGACTCAGAATGCATTTTATGCTTTGTATGGGTGCAGGCGGACACGTTCACTACGATGGACCACTGTCAACTCGACGAAAATTGAGGTGATGAATGAAAACTGGGGCAAAATTATGACAAAAAAAGTCATAGAAAACTGAATTCGACAAAAACCAGGGCAAATAAAAACCGAGGTTCCACTGTATAACTTACAAGTTTAACACCATTTTTATGAAAATTGTAATACAACACTTAACCCTGTAACACAAGCACTTAACCCTGAACTGTGATGTGGGCATACTTCTGACAAGATAGCAGTTGAGCGAACTATGGTAAAAGTTTTTTTTGTGTGTGTGTGGGGGGGGGAGTTACCATACCTTGGTGGGAGGCAGCCAGTGCATTAAAAAAAAAAAAAAAGGCTTGGCCACTTCTGTGTGTCCAACTTTTGTCTGTTATGATTGAGGGTAATATTGTTTAGTGGGGGAGAGGAGATGGGTAAGGTGGTTGTACAAATGGTCACATTGCTTTCACTTTTTTTTCTATATTTGCTTTTATCTAATGCATCTGTCTTTGGTACTGTACTTGTTGGTGTAGTCTGGTGTACTTGGGGTGAGTTCTTATTTGTTTGATATAATTTGGTTAAGAAATGCATAGGATTGACCTTTATGCTTAGTGCTTCTCCTTGAATATAATAATGGTAATAATTATTATTTAATTTTTTAATCCTTTAGCATTTGATCATCAAAATGTTGGTGAAATTTAAATGTGCTTCTTGCATGTTATAGATTGGTTAGTTTTAAGAACTCTTTGCTCCTCTGACTTCTGCCATATTTTATGAATTTTTGAGTCTGTGCAGTATTTATTTTTATTTAGGAGCAGTTGCTAATTACACTGCTTAACATCTCAGCTCTTCACTCTGCTGTGGAAAGTTAGGGCTGTTTGATTGGTTACTTGAGTTCTTTTATTGGTTCGAGGCAATGTCAACAATTTCCAGAGTCCTGACTGGGCTCTTTAAAGGCTCAGATTAGTTCTTGAAAGTTATCCTGTGTTGGGTAGAAAAACACTCAAGGGTTACAGTTGAGTATGTTGCATGTGCTTCTTGAATTTGTACTCAGCTTGTATTCTTTTATTAAACTTGTTATAACATATCTTTAGAAATTAGTTTCACAATTTTCTCTCAAATTTCCTAAGAATATTTTTGTTTATGTATATTTTATTATTATACATACTAACAGCAGTTATTATTGAATTCATTCAACTGCAGCTTTGATAGTACAATTTTAAGCTACTAGGTAACCCAACTTCTGCTTCCAGATAGTTTAATTGTAAGTCTTGCATTATTTATTTCCATTTAGCCGAGAAGAACGTCGTTGGATAGAGAAACAAAACAAAGTGGAACGTGCTCGAAGACGAAAAGAAGAGATGGCACGGCTGAGACGCCTGGTGGATAATACTTACGCTTGTGATCCTAGAATTACAAAGTATGTGAGTTTTTTAAATAGCATATTATTTTTTTTAACTGAGTATATTTTATCTTCTTTGCATTTCCTTTCTTGGAAATAGATATTGACTTGACAGAAAGAAAATTTGTAATAGTATTAAATATTTTGTGCTGCAATGTGCAGAAATGCAAAATGAACAGTACAGAGTGGGAGAGAGGTAATTGCATTATACTGCTTTACTAATAATCCTGAGTTTATATCTCCACCTTGGGGATATAATTTGCTTATAATATCCTTTGATTCAGGCTTGTTTCCTTAGTACAGTATTATGTATAACTACAACCTTGCTGGCTTGTCACTAAAACTCGGTTGGCTAATAAATGTTCAATCTGTTTTAATGAGGGAGATGAGCCTCCAAGATGAGAAATTCAGAGCCTCTTAGAGTTGTTCTGTAACCACACTGTTGTTGTCTTTTACTGTTAGGAATGGACAGATGTGCCCTTCCTGAGGAACTAGTCCAGTAAAAAAATAAATTTGATTCCATAGATAATATCTTTTTTCTTAAAACTGACTGAAAATGAAATTACTTGCAAACATTTTTGGCTTTGTTATCTTAGCTTTACTGTAGATTATGGGCATACTGTGTATCTTTGAGAGTAACTTGGAATAAGCTAGACTTGAACCCATGGCAAGCCTTCCAAAAACTAGCAGGCCAGTGGTCTGGTCTGCTGGTTTTAGGACCGACTTGCTGTGGGTTAGTCCTGCCCATTTCCCAAGTTGTTGACTCTTGTCTTATTAAAGATTTTCATTTATCTACATGAGTGATTAGCATTACCTAACATCAGTGGTCATAAATGGTAAGTCATGGTGAAGGACAGTGATATGTTCGTATTAGCAATAAGTCGAGAAGTGTAAAGAATAACACAGAATGTGCAGGAAAATCTTTGTTGTAGGTTTCACCAATGAGAGGCTTAATGAAGTACATAGAGCACAAAATACAAACATAACATCAACCACGTCAAACTTTCAATCCAGTCTTCTCTAGAGAAAGAAAGAAGTGACTCTACCCTTAGTAACAATGGTAGAATTATTGGCAAAATGTTAGGTAAATGGACACACAAAACTAACGTGACATTTTATCGTGGCAGCAGTTCACTCTCCATGAGCCTTGTCAAGCCATTACAGCTTGATAAAGCTCCTGGAGAGAGAAATATTGCCATGATAAAATGTCACATCAGTTACATCTGTACCCATTTACCTGACTCTACCCTTCTTAGATATTCTTTTTACTGAGGTAGGTGAGCACTTGGAATGCACCATTTGTAGAAAGCCTGCCAATATAGATAATCTCACACTTATATTCTCACCACTGTCAGAGCTAAAATTGGAGTTAGTGCTGGCTTTTTTCTTTTTACTCAGAGACTTCCATGAAGAATTCTTACTTACCTTTTTATGAATTATATTGAGAAAACCTTTGCAAGCCTTAGATTTCCATCTCTTTCATATTTACTTGCAAGGACAAGGTTCTGCACATACACAGTAGTGCTAAAATCCACGGTGAACACAACCTTCTCCATCCTCCATAAATTCAAAATGAATATAGCTTTGGGCACTGCCAAGACCATCGAAGAAATTACAAAAACTTTTAGGCCTATTACATCACAAAAAATGCAAGGATCAGCAATATACTATATGGCAAGTGTACTAAAGTTTACAATGGGGAAACCAGCAGAGATTTGTGGACATGCCTTCTCAAGCTTAAATGTATGTGCAGGATTGACAATGGTAATAATGCTTGCAGAGTGCACTATAACTCTCATTCCAGTTGCATGGCATTGGGCAGAACTATACTCATTTTCCAAGAAAATGACAGAAATGAGTGCAGATGTTTTGAGGTGTTGACCATTGAATTCTCCAGTTGAACTAAAGAGGAATGTACATATTGGCTAGACCCATTGGTCACATCATCCTAGATAGCCACAGAAAACCTAATATGAGTCAGTAGTCATGCTGCCATGCTCCTCTAGTCTTTCTTTGTTCCCATCCTTTTTCCCCCACTTTTGTAGCTAGCATGAACCACTGCAGTGCTCCTCTTGCATTGTATTATCTAACCTGTTTACCCTTACCTCACTTACTGTATTATATGTATTTTGTGTTACATTCTGTGTGTTTCTGATAAAGCTTCTTTACTCATGAAACACAATAAAGGTTTTCCTGCACAGTGTCTTTTTTTTTTGTGTGTGTGGACTGCTTTATTGACCACAGTGAGTGTCTCTTAACACTCCTCAAGGGTCGAATGATTTAAGGAATTAGGGGTACCCTTTCCTTGGATCAGACTTGATGACCAGAATTCCTGAGCCAGTATGACCCCTAAGAATTTAATGCTTCTCCTTGAATACAATATGTTCAAGTTTAGATACACCCATGTGTATGTCCATGTTTATATTAGTATTTGTTTTAGGCACTAGAAAAAACCTGCAATTAAATAATTTAATAATTATTTTAAAACCAAGTAAGATATAGCTAAACATGTTATTATGAATCGTAGATAGGAACTGACAAAATTAATTCATTGTATACATACAGGTTTAAAGAGGAAGAAAAGGAGAGAAGACTGGCACAGAAGAAAGCTAAAGCTGATGCCATCAGACAGAAGATGGAAGAGGAAGAGAGGGTGAGGTTTTATATATATATAATTAAAAGCTCTCAGGCTTTCTGTCCTTAGTCTTTAATCATGCTGCTATTGCAGGAACTCCAAAACATTTTATTTTGTGAAATTTTCAATGTTTTGAAGTGTATAAACAAGTTGTTTATTTTTCTTTTAACATGTCGGCCATCTCCCACCAAGGCAAGGTGACCTAAAAAAAGAAACAATTTTACCATCATTCAACACTTTAACCATCATTCACATAAAATCACCGTCTTTGCAGAGGCACGCAGATACAACAGTTCAGATATCACTTTAAACAGCCAATATCCCAAACCCCTTTCACTGTGATAATATGGAATGTACCGAATATATGCTTAGATGCGAGCACACTGGCTGGCTTGTAAACAATGGCACGCACGGGGCAGTTCAGGCCACACGTAGACGCGTCCTGGACGAATCGTGTGTGGCAGGTTTTTTAACGAGTGGCGAGGCAAAATTTTTGCGTTAAAATGTATCGTATACTGGATTTAACGTATACCGATGCCATCGAATGCCGGGGGTCCACTGTACTATCTATACATGGGGGGGGGGGACTCAAGACTCTTAATCTGATGCCTGGACTGACTTGTGTCAGTTGTCAAATGGTCACAAAGCGATGACATGTAACATGAGGGTCTTATCAATGGTCTGGCCTCAGACCACACTGTGGTCTACATACACATCTGGGCTCAGACCACACAATGGGACACATGAAAAACTTGCACACACCTGTACTGCACATGCAATTACAACATGGCTTGCACTAACAAATGATGCTTTTCCGTGCAAAAATCAACACTAAGGCATTCACATGCATGTTGTGAGACCACTAGCAAGGAACACTGACTGAGGAATTAACATTTGACATTTCTTCTCAATCGTTCTCGACAATACTGCAACAAATTGCTCACTGTGAAACTATAACACTGTCAATGTGCCATTATGTGATGTCAGGTGTGACATCATGAGGGATGTTGTGGGATGACATTGCGAGGTGACATTAGGGCAGCATGGTGACATCGGGGTGACATCCAGCAACATCCTGGAGTGACATCAGACGTCCTAGGTGACATCATGATGTGATGTCAGGCAGACATCCTGGGTGATGTCGGAAGGTGATGTCAAGCAGACGTCATGAGGTGATGTTGGGCAGACATCAGGCAGATGTCGTGGGTGTTGGGGGGGCAGACGTCCAGAGGTGATGTAGGGTGACATTGTGAGGTGATGTCAGGCAATGATGTCAGGCAGCAGACAACAGCATATGGTTTTCGACATCTGGCTCGTTAACCCATGTGGCTCACTCCACATGGCCTTATCCACATGTGGCTTCGTGATCCATGTGGCTTCAAGTGACCTCAGGCACTCAAATACACAGCAGTGGCAAAGAATTCACACTGAATTCATAAAAACAACAGAGAGGGAGTGAGAGTGTAATGGTGTATGGTGGTGTGAGATAAGCATGGGTAGTGTATGGCAAGGGAGGATCTGGCCACTTCCTCCGCACCCCACAAAACAGTTCAGATCGCTCTAAACAGCCAATATCCCAAACCCCTCCCTTATGTATGCCCATCTGGGTTCATATTCCGGGCCACACTGGTGCTGCCATCTATAGACCTACCTATCTCGGCCCACACCACGCTTACCCTCTCTCATTCTGGCAGCCGAGCTCCCTCGGTCAGCAAGGTCTACTCTGTCACTCTCTCCCAGGCATGGCCCTCTGGGCCTGGGCACTTAAACACACTGCCTGTGTACCAAGAACCCAAATAAAGTAGCCTCCAAAGAGTATCATTTATTCCTGCCACCAGATCAACAAGTAATCGACGATATTGGTGGCAGCGGTGGGATCACTACAGTTCTGTTGCCCGGAGAGAGGAAGGAAGAATCGTGAAAATGTTGTGTCTCTATGAGTTGTCTGGAAGTCATGTTTGCAAGTTTCATCATTCAGTCAGACACAGGATCAGTAGGATCCAGGCTGAAATTTGCTGAATTTTCCTCGAGAATTCTTCATTGCGTCACCTGGGTCTTCACAGTGTCCCACTCTGTTCTTCAGTTATGTGTTCTGCATCACCTGTATGTTTCTGCTGTTGCTGCTCTTCAGCTCAGCATGGTTTTTTAAGCAAGTCAGAGGTGAGTTTTCTGGTGCTTGCATCCAGTGTGGTTGTTTCTCCAAGTGGTTTTGTGGGGTGCGGAGGAAGCGGCCAGATCCTCCCTTGCCATACACTACCCACGCTTATCTCACACCACCATACACCATTACACTCTCACTCCCTCTCTGTTGTTTTTATGAATTCAGTGTGAATTCTTTGCCACTGCTGTGTATTTGAGTGCCTGAGGTCACTTGAAGCCACGTGGATCACAAAGCCACATGTGGATAAGGCCATGTGGAGTGAGCCACATGGGTTAACGAGCCAGATGTCGAAAACCATATGCTGTTGTCTGCTGCCTGACGTCATTGCCTGACATCACCTCACAATGTCACCCTACATCATCTCTGGACGTCTGCCCCCCCCAGCACCCACAATGTCACCCACGACATCTGCCTGATGTCTGCCCAACATCACCTCATGACGTCTGCTTGACATCACCTTGCGACATTACCCAGGATGTCTGCCTGACATCACGTCATGATGTCACCTAGGACGTCTGATGTCACTCCAGGATGTTGCTGGATGTCACCCTGATGTCACCATGCTGTCTGAGGTCATCCCAACATCACCATGCTGCCCTAATGTCACCTCGCAATGTCACCCCACAACATCCCTCATGATGTCACACCTGACATCACATAATGGCACATTGACAGTGTTATAGTTTCACAGTGAGCAATTTGTTGCAGTATTGTCGAGAACGATTGAGAAGAAATGTCACATGTTAATTCCTCAGTCAGTGTTCCTTGCTAGTGGTCTCACAACATGTATGTGAATGCCTTAGTGTTGATTTTTGCACGGAAAAGCATCATTTGTTAGTGCAAGCCATGTTGTAACTGCATGTGCAGTACAGGTGTGTGCAAGTTTTTCATGTGTCCCATTGTGTGGTCTGAGCCCAGATGTGTATGTAGACCACAGTGTGGTCTGAGGCCAGACCATTGATAAGACCCTCATGTTACATGTCATCGCTTTGTGACCATTTGACAACTGACACAAGTCAGTCCAGGCATCAGATTAAGAGTCTTGAGCCCCCTCCGTGTATAGATAGTACAGTGGACCCCTGGCATTCGATGGCATCGGTATACGTTAAATCCGGTATACGATACATTTTAACACAAAAATTTTGCCTCACCACTCGTTAAAAAGCCCGCCACACACGATTCGTCTGGGACGCGTCTACGTGTGGCCTGAACTGCCCCGTGCGTGCCAATGTTTACAACCCAGCCAGCGTGCTCGCATCTAAGCATATATTCGGTACATTCCATATTATCACAGTGTTTTTGGTGCTTGTTTCTGTTAAATAAGTCACCATGGGCCCCAAGAAAGCTTCTAGTGCCAACCCTGCAAGAAAAAGGGTGCTGATTACTATGGAAATGAAGAAAGAGATAATTGCAAAGTACGAAAGTGGAGTGCGTGTGTCGGAGCTGGCCAGGTTGTATACCAAACCCCAATCAACCATCGCTACTATAGTGGCCAGGAAAACGGCAATCAAGGAAGCTGTTCTTACAAAAGGTGCATGTCTGTTTTCGAAACAGAGATCGCAAGTGTTAGAAGATGTTGAGAGACTGTTATTGGTGTGGATAAATGAAAAACAGATAGCAGGAGATAGCATCTCTCAAGCGATCATATGTGAAAAGGCTAGGAAGTTGCATGAGGATTTAATTGAAAAAATGCCTGCAACTAGTGGTAATGTTAGTGAGTTTAAGGCCAGCAAAGGTTGGTTTGAAAGATTTAAGAATCGTAGTGGCATACATAGTGTGATTAGGCATGGTGAGGCTGCCAGTTCGGACCAAAAAGCAGCTGAAAAATATGTGAAGGAATTCAAGGATTACATAGACAGTGAAGAATTTAAACCTGAACAAGTGTTTAATTGTGATGAAACAGGCCTGTTTTGGAAGAAATTGCCAAGCAGGACCTATATTACTCAGGAAGAAAAGGCACTCCCAGGACATAAGCCTATGAAAGACAGGCTTACTCTTCTGATGTGTGCCAATGCTAGTGGTGATTGCAAAGTGAAGCCTTTATTGGTGTGTCACTCAGAAACTCCCAGAGCGTTCAGCCAAAACAATGTCCTCAAAGCTAATTTGTGTGTGCTGTGGAGGGCAAACACTAAGGCATGGGTCACTAGGGACTTTTTCTATGACTGGTTACACCATGCATTTGCCCCCAATGTGAAAAATTACCTAATTGAAAAGAAATTAGACCTTAAGTGCCTCCTGGTATTAGACAATGCCCCTTGTCATCCTACAGACTTGGCAGAGTGACTTTCTGGGGACGTGAGCTTCATTAACATCAAGTTTTTGCCTCTAATACCACTCTTCTCCTACAGCCCATGGACCAGCAGGTCATTTCCAACTTCAAGAAACTGTACACAAAAGCTGTGTTTCAAAAGTGCTTTGAAGTGACCACAGACACTCGATTGACTCTGAAAGAGTTTTGGAAGGATCACTTTAATATCCTTAATTGTGTAAACCTTATAGGTAAGGCTTGGGAGAGAGTGACTAAGAGGACCTTGAACTCTGCTTGGAAGAAACTGTGGCCAGAATGTGTAGACAAAAGGGATTTTGGAGGGTTTGAGGCTAACCCTGGGAATCGTATGCCAGTTGAGGAATCCATTGTGGCATTGAGGAAGTCCTTGGGGTTGGAGCTTAGTGGGGAGGATGTGGAAGAGTTGGTGGAGGAGGACAAGGAAGAACTAACCACTGATGAGCTGCAAGATCATCTTCAACAGCGAGCGGCCAGACCTGAGGAAACTGCTTCGGAGGACTGGATAGAGAAATTGAAGAAGTTACCTACTTCAATGATTAAAGACATGTGTACAATGTGGACAAAGGTGAAAACCTTTATGGATGAAAATCACCCTCACACAGCTATTGCAAGCCGTGCTGGTGACTATTACAATGACAATGTTGCGAACCACTTTAGAAAAGTCATAAAGGAACGAGAGGTACAGGCCTCTTTGGACAGATATGTTGTGCGACAGAAGTCCACTGACTCTCAAGCTGGTCCTAGTGGCATTAAAAGAAGAAGGGAAGTAACCCCGGAAAAGGACTTGCTACCTCAAGTCCTATTGGAAGGGGATTCCCCTTCTAAACAATAACAACTTCGACATTCTCCCCTCCTCCCATCCCATCAGTCATCACCAGATCTTCATTAAAGGTAAGTGTCATGTATTCTATTGTTAGTAGAGTACTACTAACTGTGCATGTCTTCTTCAGTTTGTATGCATTAAACTTAATATTTCATGTGGTAAAACTTTTTTTTCATACATTTGGGTGTCTTGCACGGATTTGATTTCCATTATTTCTTATGGGGAAAGTTAAATCGCCTCATGATAATTTTAGCATATGATGAGCTCTCAGGAACGGATTAATATTGGATGCCGGGGGTCCACTGTACTTATGGTCACTGTTTGTAGATGCCACGCCTGAGTCATACCTACTACAACTCCCTGATGATTCATTTCACTCCACCTCTTGATTGTTAGAGTGCAGTTATGTATAGAAAACTAGTCTGAGGATGCTTAGATTAACCTTTGCTATGACTCGCACTCTGTTGAGAGGATGACACCATCAAGCCACAGTAGCTGTGTTGGTAGGCGACTGTCTTGACTCATGTTACAGCTTCAGTGAGCAGCCTGCACAAAGTATGATGTCACTTTGACTGCTAGCCTGCTCACTTTAGTTATGGTGTATGCTGCCACGACTCCCTTGCCTGAGTTGTCTCTGCTACGACTCATTCCTCTCTCGCCGGCAGTGACTGCCCACCGACAGTACCAATCGAGAAATGTCCTCCTGAGTCGCTTGATAGAAGAAGTCCTACCCAGTTGCCGAGTACTGACGACGCCTCACTCAAGGGCACCAGCAGGTTGTGGCCCAGGTTGAGTGAACCCTGATGACTGCTTCACCATTCCAAAGGAGAGACTACCCCCATTATGTCACAGCTCGGCTGCAGCGATGTCTCCTGTTCTGCAGTATCTGTTCAGATGCAGGCAGGCGAGCAGTGATGCCTGCCAAGGCTCACTGCCTTGGACCACAATATTTAGCACACCACTCTTTTTTTTTCTTCCCTCCCTGTAGGAAGTATTTTTTGTCCATGTCCACACATTTTTATTTTGTGTTCTGTGCCCTGTTCCTGAGAGAGAGAGACCTAGGGCTTTTTTCAGTCAGTCATGGTCAAGGACGGTCATGTGTAGGTGGCTGAGGGATGTATGCTCAGCTGGGTTCATATTCTGCGCCACGCTGGTGCTGCCATCGATAGGCCTACCTATCTAAGCCCACACCATACTTACTCTGCTTCATTCTGGAAGCTGAACTCATTCAGTCAACAAAGTCTACTCCGTCACTCTCTCCTGGGCATGGCCCTCCAGGCCTGGGCACTTAAACACACTGCCTGTGTACCAAGAACCCAAATAAAGTAACGTAGCCTCCGAAGAGTATCATTTATTCCTGCTACCAGATCAACACATAATCTTCGACGATACTTAAATGCAGGCATTTTATTTCCCACCTCCGGGACTCAAGCCCGGCTTTTCAGTTTCCCTGAATCCCTTCACAAAATATTACCCTGCTCACTCTCCAACAGCTCATTAACAAATAGGCTGAGGGGAAATACTCTCTCAGAGATAGGAGTGTGCCTCTCACACATGGGCTATCCTGAGAGAGAGAGAGGGGGGAGGTAGAGGGAGAGACAGGGGAGAGCAGTGCCAAGCCATCCACATTATGTTCACACACCTTCCATGTAAAGTATGGGAACCCTCCGAAGTTTACAGAAACAGTGTAGAGAATGGCATGAGCATTTGATAGACCACCCAAAATCACATCAAACCACTATCAGCTAGTTTAGTGCCATTATGAAATAAAATACTTATTGGATGGTCATTTTGCATGCAACTAAGTTTTCTGTGGAACTTTGGAGTAACAAAAGAAACCTAAGTTACTCTTTGTCACTGTACTACTGTAAGTTTCCAGAATATTCTTAAAATTTGTGTTGGTTGGCATTGCAGTACTTAAGAAAATATCTTGAATATTTTTTATTACATACCTGTCAACCCTGCTATCTATAGAAAATTGTAAATATGGATTTATTTATTCCTGAATATTTGAGAATACCTGAGTAATTCTAATAATTATTCATGAGTATTTCTAGATATTACTGAAAGGCTTTGACTGCATGTTGTGATCTGTTAGTTTGTCAAGTATACATGTACGGTATTTATCTAACATTCTGAATATATTAAGGAGAACTTATTAGCAGGAACCTAAACTGTATATATAGATCTTTCCAAGCACAAAAAGGGGTAATAAATACCATTGAAGCTACATAGAAAATAAAACTAAAGATAAGAGGAGTACTGTATATTTCAATGACATGTTAAAGTATACAGTAATTCTCACTGGTGGTACCAATGTACTACTTTCTCTTATTCTCCCTTACTAATGCCCAACGTTTTATGCTGCTGCTTTCCTCCTTTTTTTTTATGTGCTTGCTGAGAATGGTCCATGTTCTTTCTCAAATTGTTTTGCTTGGTGGAAGCATTGAACAATTTACATGTGTTACATCCAAACCAGTATGCAGAATTCTTTGGTAAATGTTTTAGGTACTTCTTTAGGAGTCTTATGAATGGAAGGTATGCAAATTGTCTGGCAAGATTCTGCATAAGGACTCCCTCAGAAAAAGGGGTTAAATGCAAATGTTAATGAATTTCAAATTATAAATAAAATCATTAGATCTGTGAAATAATCATAGCTATTACGTCTTTGATGAGAAGAGAACTTTTTTTTAGAATATACTATGTTATTAAAGTATTTTAGTGTCTTATCCAAATTTTTTATAGATAAGACGAGAGGCTGAAGAAGCAGAAAGAAAGAAGAGAGAAGCCGAAGAAGCTGAACAAAGAGCAAAACAGGAAATAGAAAAGAAAGAGCGAGAGGCATTGAAAAAGGCATATAAGAAGGAACGGAAGGTAAGCGTTAAGCTAAAGATATTGTCTATGTAATCTCTTGTTGGATCTTAATCCTTTGACTGTCGCAACCCCAAATCCTGAGGTGTCTTCTGGTGTTGCAGAATATTTGCAGAATATTTGAAAAAAAAAAAAATTGTCTTTTGAAGTGATAGAGAATCTTTTCCTGATGGTAATGACACCAAGAGTACAAAATTTGATGGAAAACTTATGGAATTATGCTCTCACAAAGTTAGTAACCTTGGCGACATTTACGAATTGGCGATTTCGCCAGCTTTGAGCCCTATTTTCAGCTAATTCCCTTGTTCCAGTCGACTAAGCTCATAGCTATTTCTTTAGGACTCCATTTATTCTATCGATTGAGTACAAGAAACTGCCCATTTACTGATTTCAACTACCCAGTAAAGTGGTCAGAAATTGGCAATTTGGCCAATTTCACACAAATTAAAAAAATATGCCAATTTCAAAATAGGGTCCAGAATGAACAATGCAGACATTCCTGGCTCTAAAATAACATTTTCTTTGTTCATCAGTCATGTCTCCAGGCCCCTCTGATATTACTCTTGCTTTCTATTTTGAATTTTTATTCAAACAAAAAATAGAAGATTTACTGTTATGCAGGCTACTGCAATATTGTAATACTGTAATTGTATAAATAATGTCAACCCATTCATGACTGCATATTAGAATGGCTAGTTGGACATTTATTGGACAATGATGTCATTTGTTCATTCTTGAACATTGGCAAAAATCAAACATTTCTCCTACTTTGAGCTCCATTTCAAGGTCCTTTTTCATAGTAAAACCAATCAAAATCACCTCCATTTCTATAATGTGTTTTCCATTCTATCAAATGTGACTATGAAAACGAGAATATATCCATAAAAACTATACGAAAATACACCTCAAAGTCGGAGTTTTAATCCAAAAACACAGTCGGAGTTTTTTTTTCTCATTATGCACTGCTTGCTGCAGGATTTCTTTTATACTGTGCACACTGACCACACAGACCCATTCTCTCACATGTGGGCCTACCAGCTTTCTCCCGCTTGATTTGAAGCTACTAGAATTTTCAAGTATATATACGTCAAACACATTGGCTCGTAAGACGTATATATACGACAGAAACAGTCAAGGGGTTAAACTTAGAATAAATATACTGTAAGGATTTTTTACACAGTGATTACAATGCATAATATTTAGATTTTAGTAAGTTTTGGAATCCATTCTACTCATTGGGACAATTAATAAACTTCATAGAAATTTTTTGAGTGTGTTGAAGAGATTTCAAGTCCTTGTTGATAACGAATGATTTGGTAAAGCATTTATATTTTGCTGACCCAACTATGTTGATGTTACATTTTTTAGTTTGTCACATGATATTTTCATTCTCAAAAGGTTGTTTTTTGCATGGAAGAAAAGGTTTCATAAAGATAAGGAAAATTCAGGTTTTACCATAGGGGATGGTTAATTCATAGAGGATAAGCCTTTGAACATGTTTCCTTCTTTGGGTCATCCTATCTTAGCTAGAAATGGCTGACATAAAAAAAAGGGCTTAAGGAATAAATAATTAATAAATAAAGCACAGTGGGCTCTTGTTATCGGCTGTTCCGCTTATTGGCCAACTCTCTTATTGACCTTTTTTCGGCTTCTGCTTATCTGCTGTGTGGGACGCGTCACCCGCCGCCGCCAGCTGCTTGTGTCAATCTGGCTGTGTGTCTGGGTGAGTGAGGAAGCTTCTGCTCATTCACCCAGACATTTTGCTATAATCCATTGTTTTTTGTGGTTATTGAGTGCAACTACAAAATAAGCAACCATGGGCCCAAATAAAGTTCCTAGTAAAATTCCTTTGGTAAAGAAAGTGAGAAACACAATGAAATTTAAGAAAGAAGTTGTTGTAAGGTATGAGAGTGAAGGAGGAAGAGAGAGGGGAGAATGTGCCTTCTTCAGTGATTCGGTGAATCTGCGATATGTACGATACGAAAATAGCAGGAGTCAGTGAAGGCTATAGCGCCAGCCAGCGATAAAGTGTAGCATTAACAGTGTAGCAAGTAAGTTAAGCGATTAAGCGATAGAAAAAGACGACACGAAACTTAACTCCTGCAATGTTGTTAGAGATATATAGGGATACTGAGAACACCGCTGCCCTGCCTATCTTCTACCACCCTAAACCAATGCCAGCATCTCCTCCAAGGTACAGTAAGTGTAAATATTTCTTATAAATTGTAAATATTTCTTATTTATAAAGTGTAAATATTTCTTATTTATAAATTAAAGTGTAAATAATTATTTTTAAAGTGTAAATAATTCTTATTTATAAATTAAGTACATACATTGTGTGAATGGTGGTGGTAGCTCTGCTGCCACCCACTGCCACTAATATGTACAACTTATGCTCTCAGTGGCCCTTATAAACCCAACAACACACCATCACTCGCCACATACATAATGACATATGTTATTCATTCTAGAGTATATGTCATGTTTCTTTGTTAATAATATTGTTTATTATGTCATATTAGATGAATTATGATAGATAAATAAGCCGTAGAATTGATAATAGCGTCATATTTAAACCTCCCTTGTCGTTTTGCAAACACCAACGAGACTCTTTAGTAAAAGTAGAAGTGATTTAAATGTTCATTTATCCATTTCGTTAGTCATTTTATTTAGTTCTCATTGTTTTCTGTATGTAAAACTATAGTTAATCTTTAAAAAATGTATTTTTTGTTAATATTTTCGGGTGTCTGAAATGGATTAATTGGATTTACATTAATTCTTATGGGAAATATTATTTCACTTATCGGTCATTTCGCTTTTAGGTTGACCTTCTGGAACGGATTACGGTGATAACTGAGGTTCCACTGTATAGTGAAATTTGTGGGAGTGGAATGGAATATACAAGAGGCTGATAAATTAATGAAAACCAAAATGAGAATGTTATAGGCAGCCACAGATATGCACAAAAAAAAAAAAATATTGATTTTAAAATAAATGAATTAGAGAATGTTTCACTAATCTTTGTGTGTTTATATCCCTGCAGACTTTGCGCTCACTTTGTAAGGATAATAATTATTACACTAATGAGGAAAGTGAGCGTGTGCAGTTGATGACTGATGTGGAGCTGCTGTGTGAAGCTCTAGAACTGATCAAAATTGAAGAACTCAACAAGGAACTTGCCCAGGCAGGCAAAGATCATACTAAAGGCAGAGGAGTTGTAATGAAGGAGGTAAGGCACATGGATACTATCCTTAAGTGCTTAAAATTAGTAAAAGAAAAATGCAGTTTTGTATTTTTTATAAAAGGCGTAAAAAAGCATATACATATATAAGATAATGAAAAATTATTCAGGGTCACTAAAATATTGGTTTTGAAGGGAAGTTTAAAAATTGAAAGGTATATATGTATCTAGCAAGGGGCTAGTAACCCCTCTCCTTTATATTACTAAATGTAAAGAGGGGTGTTTCTTCTTTTTTGGGCCACCATGCCTCAGTGGGAGATGGCTGGCGTGTTGAAAAAAGAAACTGCATCTATTAACCCTTAAGCTGTCCAAACGTAGATCTACGTTTGTACCACTAGCGCTCCAAACATAGATTTGAAAGCATGTAAAAAAAATTAGATCTACGATCGGAGTGCTAGTGGTACAAATGTAGATCTACGTTTGAACAGTTTAAGGGTTGATGGTTTTGAGGATGATGGCTTCTTCAGCCAGGTCTTGGAACAGGCCTCCTGAATTAGAAAGAATACAGGAATACACAGCTGGTTAGGTTCCAGGCTACTGCTGTAAAGCAAAAATGCTGTAAAGTGAAACATAGCCTTTTTTCACCTTCAAATGCATATAAAAGTCTGATAACATGTTTTCAATCATATATTAACCCTTTCACTGTCTTGACCCCTGATCTGAAACTTGTCCACAATGTCCAAGAATTTACAAAAAAAAAAAAAATTATAAAATGGTAGAGAATGTTTTTTTGAAGGTAATAAAATAAGTATGAAATTGGATGGAAAAATTGACAGAATTATGCTTTCAAGAAGTTTGCTGTGTCAGCAACGTCAGCACTATTTACGCTTGTGCGATTTTTGCCCACTTTGAGTCCTATTTTAGGCCAATTACATTATTCCAGTTGATGAAATTCATAGCTATTTTGCTCATATGTCTTCCATTTTATTGACTGAGCATAAGAAATCACCCAGTCAACTATTTCAACTACCTAGTAAAGTGATCATAAATTGGTAATTTGTCTAATTTCACACAAATTTCAAAATAGGGTTTAGAATAAACAGTGCAGGCATTCCTGGCACTAAAATAACATTTCCTCTGTCCATTACTTACATTCCCAAGTTTTACACGTGAGTTACACTTTAATTTTTTATTCACACCAAAAAAATATAAGATTTACTGTTATGCAATATTGTACTAATTGTATAAATAATAATAGCACATTTCTTCTTTAAATAAATCAGCTGTATCCCACTGAAGCAGGGTGGCCCAAAAAGAAAAACAAAAGATTCTCTTTTTAACTTTAGTAATATATACAGGAGAAGGGGTTACTAGCCTCTTGCTCCTGACATTTTAGTCGCCTCTTACAACACGCATGGCTTACAGAGGAAGAATTCTGTTCCACTTCCCCAGGGACAATCAGTGCATTAGTGAATGCATATTAGACCCACCAGTTGATATGTATTGGAAGTGTGACATGATTTGTTCACTTTTGAATATCAGCAAAAATTTAACATTTCCGCTACTTTGAGCTCAATTTCCAGCTACATGTATTTGCAATCCTGAAACCAATCAGAATCATTTTGATTCCTGTAATATATCTTCCATTCTATTAAATGAGACCAAGAAACAAGAATACAACCATAAGAACCATACGAATATACACCACAAAAGTGCTGTTGAGCTCATGGCATAATACTATGGCGTTGACAGTGACCTCAAAGCCGTAGTACTATAGTGCTGACGGTAACCTCAAAGCCATCGTACTACAGCACAGTCAGTGAAAGGGTTAAGTGAACAATAGAGCTAGGTCTAAAAAATGCATATATAGTACACAGCACATTACTTAGGAGTTCTGTTCCTAAGACTTCGTTGGTAAACAAATTCGTTGCTCAATGAGGAGTATACTATAATGGTAGTGAGTTTGTGTCAACCATCTTTGATATTGTTTTAATGTCACCTCTGCACCATTATAACATTTCTGGTATATTTTTAAATTTTTATATGGTAATGTACTGTATATTGTTATGGACAGAATAGAGGAAATCAGCTCAAATATAGCCTCTCCTCGCTTACCGATGGAGTTCCATTCCTAAGACCACGTTGGTAAACAAATTTATCGCTAATCGAGGAATCACCCCTTACTGATACCTCAGAAATGTCACAACTAAAAAATAAAACATTCAGTTTTATATTTGCTGTGAAAAATCCTTTCAGTCCATTCATTATTAACAGTAATACAACATGAAATGAGTCACTAACTTAGTTCTGAGATATTCTAGGAAATGCACGCATGGCTGTACCCTTTTTTTTTTTTTTTCAGACTTTGCATAGGATAAGAGTGATCTTCTATAGTTACTCCCCTTCAGGCACATTGTGCATAGCGTTTTCCGCAATGGACGCGATCACTTGTTTTTTGTGTCCCTCACCGCTGCCCACCCTTCAATACCTTTCCATGTAATGTCAGTTTTTATTAATTTGGGCATCTTTACCATGCTTCTACACTATTTGTGTTATACCTAATATTATTCTTGAATATATGATAGGTAGATGGAAATATAAACACTTAAGCAGTATAATGTGATCCTTTATTGACAATGTTTTACCCACACAGTGGGCTTGGTCAAGTCACAAACAGATCTACCTAGGTGAAACATACATGACTATATATAGGATGAGAATGCTGGGTCAGGTGGAGAAAGCTGCATGTGACAATCCTCGGAGTAGAGTAAAGAAGTCTAAAAATTTGGGTAGTTTTTAAAAGAGATTGGGTAAGTACACCTGCCATCCGACTTACGACCTGCTCGACTTACGACGACTCGACTTACGACCGTGTTTTTTATGCCAAATTTCTGGGAAATAAACAAGTGTTTGTGTTGTACACAGTGTTTATCCTAAACCTTACAGTATAAAATGCAGTACTAACAGCATAAAAAGTAAAGTAAAACATGAAATACCAAAATAAAACCATAAAATAAAGCCATTACAAAAATGTTATGTTGATATTCAGTAGTAAAGTTCAACTTACGTCCATTTCGACTTACAACCGGTTTCTCGGAACCGAACTTGGTCGTAAGTCGGATGGTAGGTGTATATGAGTGGATCTTATGTGGGATAGTAATGAAGAAGTTCTTGGCGAGGGGTTCAGCTATGTTATAGAAGCCGTTGTTCTGGTTGAAGTTGTGGGATGTACAGATAAGTGATGATTCCAGGATTCTTCAGTATTGAGTGTTGTCTTCTCTTGCATTTCTGTAGTTGATTAAATGGTTCTGTGAATTTCGGTGTTGAACACAGGCATTCCTTGGATCGTCAGCTCCGCCTGTGTACTGGTGCTTGTTTGGAGGTCTCTGGATGTTTTGCCAATGTATAATTTGCTGCAGTCATTACAAGGGATTGTGTATAACCCTGCAGAGGAATGAAGCTTGTCTTGTCTGTTACTGGTAATGTCCTTCATGGTAGTGCATGTGGAAGTAGATATTTGGAATGAAGTTTTGGAGATGATGTTGGAAACGTATTTGGTAATGGAGTTGGTGGGGAGGACTAAGTATCTCTTCTTGGCAGTGTCTTCTCTGGGTGTGTTAAAGATATTTAATGCCCGTCCTCTGCAGTCTCTAATAAAGTGATGAGGATAGTGAAGCTTAGAAAATACTCGTTCAATAAGAGAGCAGTCTTCAAGGAACTCACTGCTGCAGATTCTGAGTGCACGTTTTTCCACCTGCCCATGCCTGCCTGCGTCCCCACGCAGGTATCATGAGCCAGTCTGGCTTTGTTTATGCTTGAGTGAACACAAACCTGCGTGCTTATTCAAACATTTCACTATTAATTCATTGTGTTTGGTGTTTATTAAGTGCGACTGTGAAATAAGCTACCGTGGTGGCGGTGGTGGATGGTGGTGATGGTGGATGGTGGTGATGGTGGATGGTATTGGTGGATGGTAATGGTGGTGGATGGTATTGATGGTGGGTGGTGGTGGTGGATGGTATTGATGGTGGGTGGTGGTGGTGGTGGATGGTATTGGTGGATATTGGCGGATGGTGGTGGTGGATGGTATTGGTGGATATTGGTGGATGGTGGTGGTGGATGGTATTGGTGGATATTGGTGGATGGTGGTGGTGGATGGTGCCTTCTTCAGAGATTAGGGAGATTTGCACAATGTGGAATGGGGTGCAGGCATTTGCTGAAAAATATCACCCTAAGCAAGCTGAAACAAGCCATCTCTGCAACAAGTTCAGTGGCAGAACCACGTCCCATTTTAGGAAACTCTTAAAGAAAGGAAGTAACCCCAGATAAGGACTTGTTACCTAAAGTCTTTATGGAAGGGGATTTCCCTTCCAAACAACAAGTGCTCCCTCACTCCTCCTCCCTATCTTCCAGATGCCATCAACAATCTTCAGTAAAGGTAAGTAAAAATATTATTTTATATGTTTATTGCAATGTTTATCTTTTTTTTTTTTTTTTTTTTTTTTTACAAACCGGCCGAATCCCACCAAGGCAGGGTGGCCCAAAAAGAAAAACGAAAGTTTCTCTTTTTAAATTTAGTAATAAATGTTTATCTATTACTAATTGTACTATGTATGTTTGTTGTATATAAAGCTATAATTAATCTCTATAAAATGTATTATTTTGTGAATACTTTTGGGCTTCTGGAACGGATTAATTGTACATTGGACCCCCGGTTAACAATATTTTTTCACTCCAGAAGTATGTTCAGGTGCCAGTACTGACCGAATTTGTTCCCATAAGGAATATTGTGAAGTAGATTAGTCCATTTCAGACCCCCCAAACATACACGTACAAACGCACTTACATAAATACACTTACATAATTGGTCGCATTCGGAGGTGATCGTTATGCGGGGGTCCACTGTATTTTAATTATTTCTTATGAGAAATATTGCTTCAAGTTTCGAATGTTTCGACTTTAGAGCTAGCTCCTGGAACAGATTAAGTTCAAAACTCGGGGTTCCACTGTATGTACATCTGAAAATGTAGTGAATTTTCAGAATTTTTTCCGATTTTATTAATTTTTAAAAAAAAATTTGTATAATGCATTAAATTCACCATCTAACATCATTACGATGTGGGAGGAACTATAGGAGAGAGGGAGAGGCCAGCAGAAGGTACATTCAGTATGTGGTGAGTTGTCATAGGCATCGGATACTAGCTGTGGCGCTAATAAAATGTGTACAGTGGAATCTCAAATATCGAACTTTCTTCGGTCCAGAAGGCTGTTCGAGTGCCTTTACCGAATGAATTTATTCCCATCAGGAATAATGTAAATTAGATTAGTCCATTTCAGACCCTCAAAAATACACTTATAAACGCACTTACAAAAATACACTTTCATAATTGGTTGTGTTGGGAGCAGTTTGATTTTTGAGGTTCCACTGTAATTACACTAATATTAGTAATAAAGGATATCTATTTATCACATTTATTCCAAGTTGATATCAGAAACATGATAAATACCCTAGAACTGTAGTAAAGATGCGGAAATGAATAATATGTTCCATATTATATGAATGGGGTAGGCAGCAGAGGCTGGCTGCTGCACTTGGATAAGATCATAAGATAGATACGTTCTCTCGTCTCTACTGAAAGAAAATAGTGTTTACATCAGGGCAAACACTCCTAGATCACTTTTTTCATGAGAAAAAATGCAAAAATAGCACGATTTTTTCCGATTTTTTTTTCTGAGTCGTATGCTATGCCCTCTGTCTCATGGCATCTTAAGAATGGATTAAACTTAGTAAGGTATGTCAATGGTAATATAAATAATAATAATTTATAATTTATGATAATTTATAATTAATAATTGCTCTGTAGTGCTTTAAATGTCGTACGTATGTCGATTAGGTTTGGTAACTGACATTTAACCCTTTCAGGGTCCAGAGGTCAAATTTCAAAGTATGCACCAGTGTCCAAGAATTTTAAAAAAATAATTGTTATTTTTTCTTATGAAATGGAAGGGAATCTTTTTCTGAAGGTAATAAAACAAAAAGTACGAAATTTGATGGAAAAGTGACGAAATTATGCTCTCACGAATTTTGATGTGTCAGCGATATTTACGCATCGGCGATTTTGGCAATTTTGACTCCCATTTTAGGTCAATTACATTATTCCAGTCAACCAAATTCTTAGCTATTTCACTAGTATTACTTCTATTGATTGAGCACAAGAATTCACCAAGTCAACTGTTTCAACTACAAAATAAAGTGATTGGAAATTGGTAATTTGGCCAATCTAATGCAAAGTTCAAAATTCTCTAATTTCATAATAGGGTCCAGAATAAAGAATGCAGGGATTCCTGGCACTAAACTAACATTTCCTCTGTTCATTAGTTATGTTTTCAGGCTTTACTAATGAATTCCATTTTTATTTTTTATTCACATAATGAATTTTTATTCAAACCAAAAAATAGAAGATTTACTGTTATGCAGTATTGTAATAATTGTATAAATAATATCACCACATTTATTATTTTTTTTATTATCACACTGGCCTATTCCCACCAAGGAAGGGTGGCCCAAAAAAGAAAAACTTTCACCATCATTCTCTCCATCACTGTCTTGCCAGAAGGGTGCTTTGCACTACAGTTTTTAAACTGCAACATTAACACCCCTCCTTCAGAGTGCAGGCACTGTACTTCCCGTCTCTAGGACTCAAGTCCGGCCTGCCGGTTTCCCTGAACCCCTTCATAAATGTTACTTTGCTCACACTCCAGAGCACGTCAAGTATTAAAAACCATTTGTCTCCTTTCACTCCTATCAAACACGCTTACGCATGCCTGCTGGAAGTCCAAGCCCCTCACACACGAAACCTCCTTTACCCCCTCCCTCCAACCTTTCCTACGCCGACCCCTACCCCGCCTTTCTTCCACTACAGACTGATACACTCTTGAAGTCACTCTGTTTCGCTCCATTCTCTCTACATGTCCAAACCACCTCAACAACCCTTCCTCAGCCCTCTGGACAACAGTTTTGGTAATCCCGCACCTCCTCCTAACTTCCAAACTACGAATTCTCTGCATTATATTCACACCACACATTGCCCTCAGACATGACATCTCCACTGCCACCAGCCTTCTCCTCGCTGCAACATTCATCAACCATGCTTCACACCCATATAAGAGCGTTGGTAAAACTATACTCTCATACATTCCCTTCTTTGCCTCCAAGGACAAAGTTCTTTGTCTCCACAGACTCCTAAGTGCACCACTCACCCTTTTCCCCTCATCAATTCTATGATTCACCTCATTTTTCATAGACCCATCCGCTGACACGTCCACTCCCAAATATCTGAATACATTCACCTCCTCCATACTCTCTCCCTCGAATCTGATATCCAATCTTTCATCACCTAATCTTTTTGTTATCCTCATAACCTTACTCTTTCCTGTATTCACTTTTAATTTTCTTCTTTTGCACACCCTACCAAATTCTCCACCAATCTCTGCAACTTCTCTTCAGAATCTCCCAAGAGCACAGTGTCATCAGCAAAGAGCAACTGTGACAACTCCCACTTTATGTGTGATTCTTTATCTTTTAACTCCACGCCTCTTGCCAAGACCCTCGCATTTACTTCTCTTACAACCCCATCTATAAATATATTAAACAACCACGGTGACATCACACATCCTTGTCTAAGGCCTACTTTTACTGGGAAATAATTTCCCTCTTTCCTACATACTCTAACTTGAGCCTCACTATCCTCGTAAAAACTCTTCACTGCTTTCAGTAACCTACCTCCTACACCATACACCTGCAACATCTGCCACATTGCCCCCCTATCCACCCTGTCATACGCCTTTTCCAAATCCATAAATGCCACAAAGACCTCTTTAGCCTCATCTAAATACTGTTCACTTATATGTTTCACTGTAAACACCTGGTCCACACATCCCCTACCTTTCCTAAAGCCTCCTTGTTCATCTGCTATCCTATTCTCCGTCTTACTCTTAATTCTTTCAATAATAACTCTACCATACACTTTACCAGGTATACTCAACAGACTTATCCCCCTATAATTTTTGCACTCTCTTTTGTCCCCTTTGCCTTTATACAAAGGAACTATGCATGCTCTCTGCCAATCCATAGGTACCTTACCCTCTTCCATACATTTATTAAATAATTGCACCAACCACTCCAAAACTATATCCCCACCTACTTTTAACATTTCTATCTTTATCCATCAATCCCGGCTGCCTTACCCCTTTCATTTTACCTACTGCCTCACGAACTTCCCCCACACTCACAACTGGCTCTTCCTCACTCCTACAAGATGTTATTCCTCCTTGCCCTATACACAAAATCACAGCTTCCCTATCTTCATCAACATTTAACAATTCCTCAAAATATTCCCTCCATCTTCCCAATACCTCTAACTCTCCATTTAATAATTCTCCTCTCCTATTTTTAACTGACAAATCCATTTGTTCTCTAGGCTTCCTTAACTTGTTAATCTCACTCCAAAATTTTTTCTTATTTTCAACAAAATTTGTTGATAACCCGCCAGCTGTCATGTATTAGACGTGTGAGGTCATTTGTTTACTCTTGAACATCGGCAAAAATTTAACATTTCCACGACTTTGAGCTCAGTTTCAAGCCATTTCCAATACTAAAACCAATCAAAATCATCTCTATTTCTGTAATATATCTTCCATTCTATCAAATGAGATCAAGAAATCGCAAATGCAACTATAAAAACATATGAAAAAACACTGCAAAGTCGCTGTTTTAATCGAAAATTACTGTCTCGTTTTTTTCTCTCATTATACACTATGTGCTGCAGGATTTGTTTTATGTGGTGCACACATACCACATAGATGTATTCTCTCATATCTAGGCCAAAATTTACCGCTCACAGCTTATCAGAGAGAGCTGAACTCATGACGTAGATCTACGGTTTGGACCCTCAACGTAAAGCCGTAGATCTACGGCACAGACCCTCAAAGGGTTAAAGCACTCCAGAGAGATTATTATTATTATTATTTTTATTATTATTATTATTATTATTATTATTATTATTATTATTATTATTATTATTATTATTGTTATTATTATGATTATGATTATTACCATTGACATACCTTGTTCACTGAGTTTAATGATTTCTTGAGCTGCGATGATAACCGAGAATGTAAACACACAGATGAACACACCAGCTAACCCCTTTACTCTGAACTTCTTTTGTACTTCTTCCATTTTCCTCTTCCAAGTGCTGCTGCACTTCTAACTCTATCTTGTACTATGGGGTGCACAATAAAGTACAAATTTGTAGACTGTGAAAGCTAGTGTACTGAGTGGCTGTAGGAAGGAGATCGAGATGCTTGACGCTGAGGCACTCTGCTGCCCGTTCATTACCCAAGTTCTCGTATAGTATAAAATACCGGCTCGTTGTCATTAAACTAGTACGTTGGCAAGTGAGGAGAGGCTGTATACATTATTTAGGTGTGCATACTGGTCAGAGAGCCCATCATAAGTCCGAGTCATCAGTAAATGGGTATGTCGCTAAGTGAGGAGAGGCTGTATTTACTGTAGAAAGTTTAAATAAATGAAGTAGGGGTATAATTAAAAAATGCTGTATTAGAGAAACACTGTAAAGCAAAGCGCTGTAAAGCTGGGCCCTCCTGTATACTAACCTCTTAACTGTCCAAAGGCAGATCTACGTTAGTACTACTAGCACTCCAAACATAGATCAATGTTTTATTTTTCCTGCCTCCAAATTTGGCACAATTGGCCTGAAATGCCTGGTCAGTACAGAATGGGCCTTAACACTCAGCGTGCACAGTATTAAAAAAATCTGGGAACGCTTTGTACCTTGTGGGAGCACCAGTTCAATTGAGCGCCAGCTTGAGCAAATAGTGTGGCAAACACCAGGGATTCACTTATGTCATGTCATATTAACACTTCCCTTTTAAGAGAAAAGTGATGTTGACTCAGAGTTTAGTGGCTTTGAGATGGATGTGGCCACAAGTGTTCGAGGAAATAACAAAAACTTTGATAATAACCCATGCACAACATTTGTGCAACATCCTTCCATTTTTGATACCACTGGTAGTGTCATCCTGCCAGATTGTCCTATAGCCTATGCCCTAAGTACAGAGAAACGATTCTGGAACATGTGTAATACGTATTTGGCAGGCTGGCTGGCTGGCTGACTTTGGCTGTCTCTGTCTATTTCTGTCTCTCTAAATCTGTCTCTCTTTCTCTGTCTCTCACAGGTACATATAAGTACAGTTATTATACATAGTGTAAATTACCTAGGATAACCCTAAACATTCAGGCAAAGTGCTGTACAGTGCTTGTAGATATAAGGCATAATAAGAATGGCTGCCAAGTAATACGCATTTTCACTTGATCAAGAATCAGACGTGACTACTCTGCATCGTGTGTAATACCTGTTGGCTTATGAGCCGCTCTCTGAGACACAGAGACAAGCAGACAGAAAGACAGACACACACACACACACACAGGCAGAGAGAAAGACACACACACACACACACACACACACACACACACACACACACACACACACACACACACACACACACACACACACACACACACACACACACACACACACACACAGAAAGACACACACACACAGGCAGACAGAAAGACACACACAGGCTGACAAAAAGACAGATAAGCAGAGCTAGACAGATGGATAGATAGGCAGACAGACATACATGTTTGTGTGTAACAGTGAAAACAAATAAAGCCAGGGTTCCCTGGAGCAGTGCATGATCATCAAGTGTCACTCTGCTGCTGCACCATCACCAGTGGAGTGACACTCATCTTGCAGTAATAATGCACCATGTTTCAAGGAGTTTTATATGTATTCCAGCATGTCTAAAATGTTGCTGGGACCTATAAATACTTTGTTTATATTTCTAGACAGTAGTAAATGACCAAGGAAGTTGAAAATGTTCATATGTCAGTGTGTTTGTGACTATTTGAGTACTATTTCAGTACCCAATATTAGTGTCAGAACAAAGATTGGCTATTAAATCACAGGACTATTATAAATTGTAATTATCAGAACAGAAATTATATAAATTAAAATAAAAACGAGAAAATAAGGTATATCGGCAACACTTCTGCAAGCAGCAGGACTCCACGTTGCCATCAGGTGAGCATCCAGTGCCAACTTTGCGGTCTTATATCTCAATAACTACTGATCCTAAAACCTTTTGTTTGGTCTTATTACACAGAAAATTGCCTTCTTTACATCCCCTTTCCCCCTACATTTGGGCAGTTTAAGGGTTAACCCTTTGAGGGTCGACAGGCCCTCTCCGAAACTCGTTTTCAGGGTCGGCCAAATTTAAAAAAAAAAAAAAATTATTTTTTCTTATGATTTTCCCGATCATAAAGACACCAAAAGTTTGAAATTTGATAGAAAACTTACGGAATTATGCTCTCGCAAAGTTAGCGGTCTCGGCGATGTTTACGCATCGGCGATTTTGCCCACTTTGAGCCCCATTTTCGGCCAATTTCACTGTACTAGTCGACAAAAAACATGAATATTTCGCTAGAACTCCATTTTTTCTATCGAATGGGTGCAAGAAACCACTCATTTATGAAATTCAACTATCCAGTACAGTGGTCAGAATTTAGCAATTTTGCCAATTTCACACAAATTTCAAAAGATGCCAATTTCCGAATAGGGTCCAGAATAAACAAGAAAGACATTCCTGGCACTAAAATGACATTTCCTCTGGTCATTAGTCACGTCTCAAGGCCCCTCTTATATTCTTTTGCTTTCCACTTTGAATTTTTATTCTCACAAAAAATAGAAGATTTACTGTTATGCAGACTACTGCATTAGTGTAAGAAATGGTATAAATATTATTGGTGCACTTGTGAAAGAATATTAGACTCACCAGTTGACGTGTATTGCACGCTTGGCACGATTTGTTTACTTTTGAAGTTTGGTAAAAATCGAACATTTCTGCTACTTTGAGCTCAATTTCAAGGCACTTTTCTTTGTAAAACCAGTCAAAATCATCTTAATTTCTGTAATATGTCTTCCATTTTATAAAATGAGACCAAGAAAACTAGAATACAACAATAAATACCATACGAAAATACACTGCAAAGTCGCTGATTTATTAAAAAAAAATGGTAAATTTTTTTTTTTTCTCATTATGCACTATGTGCTGCAGGATTTTTTTTAGACTGTGCACACTGACCACATAGACCCATTCTTTCATATGAAGGCCTACCAGCTTTCTCCCACTAGATTTGAGGCCGCTAGAATTTATGAGTACTAGTACGTCAAAAACCCCTACGCGTAAGACGTACTAGTACGACGAAAACCCTCAAAGGGTTAAAGGATTACTTACTATTAGGAAACAGAAATGTGAAGATAATTGTATATTGAATGTAAGCTTGTTTCTTGCTTCTTGTCCAGACCAGAGCTTTGGTGAGGTGGGTAAGGAAGAAGGATGGGTAAGGATAGAAATTTTGGAAAAGGATGGGAGGGGGGAGAGAGGTAGGATTTAAAAGGTAAGTGGCCCAACCACTTTGGTCTAATTTAAAAAGTGTACATGAAATGATAAGATATTCTTTAAGGGGTATAAGACTAACCCATCAGAGTCACATAGATATAACAGATATATAAGTACATGACTCTGAATTGGTAGTAATTATACAAGTTGCAATTGCTTTTTTTTTGCGATTGCACAACGGATATGTATGCGACAATGAAGGCAATAATTTTCTGGCCAGTTTATAGAATTACGTGACGATGGCTTCTTACAGGTGGTGTCCAGCCATAGTAAATAGCATAATTTTTACATTAGATTGTTATATAAGATGTCTCCCTAATTGGGTTCTGGTGTTACCCAATCTTCATCATCAGGGAGGTTGCTCAATATCATGGGTCGATGGTAATCAGCTTTATGTATAAAACGACGGACCCTCTGTGGGAGAGTCATTCTTTGAGTCCTGTGAGGAGGAGTATTGATGATATAATCCGTGGTATTTACCACTTGTATAGGATGTTCTCTATCAGGCATGTATATTTCTTGCATTGTATAGAGTTGTTTCTTTTTTAGGGTGTCAAGGCATACATTTATGGCAGTTATATCTTGTATGTGTAAATCTGCCATTTTAACTCTGTCTCTCCTCCTGGTATCGGTAATGAAGCGAAGAGCTCTATTCTGGACGTTTTGTAACCGTAGCATATTGGTCTTTGTTGTTAATGACATTGGGACACAAGGGTATTCGAGTATAGGTCTTATTAACATTTTATACAGATGTTTTTTGACATGTTGAGGGGCTTGATTGAATCGAAAGAGACTGCTAAGATCAGCTTTGGCTATGTTGATCTTTTTAGTTACATGAGATGTTGAGTGGAGCAGCCTGTCTATTTCATATCCCAAAATCTTGTTAGGGTTTCTAATGGCTACAGGTGTACCTCTGATGGAGATACCCCCTTTATCTTCAATTGTTGATGCAAAACATCCTATCGTGCTAACAAGGACCTTGTCAGGATTAGTCGTAATTCTCCATTTCTTTGTATTTTCCTGTTACTGGAGTTGATGAGACGACATGAATAACATCATCTGCAAACTGTGTCACAATTGTATCAATAAACTCTGGTTGAGGAAGGTCATTCACATAAATGTTGAACAGAAGTGGACTGAGACAAGAACCTTGTGGGACACCAGCTGTCAGTATAAAAGGCTCTGTCGACCTGCCATGAAAGGTGGGAATGATTTTTCTTTGAGTTAAGAAATTATATATTACTCTGATTGGTACCTCTATGGGTTCTAAAGCCAAATTGTTTTTCAGTAAAAAAGTGATTGAACTCCATATAGTAGTTCAATCTGTTGGAAATGACCTTCTCAAGAACTTTTCCAGTGACTTCAAGTAAAGATATAGGTCTATAGTTCCCAGGTTGGTAGATGTCTTTATTGGGCTTACCAAGAAAGATCATCCTAGCAGTCTTAAAAACCACTGGAAAATGTCCTGAGGCCAAGATGACATTAAAGATATTTACCAAAGACTGTTTACAATTTCTGGGTAGGAACTTTATTTGTTTCATTGTTATTCCAGAGAGGCCAGGGGCTCTATTTCGCATTCTTCCAATAACCTGACTCATCTCTAGTAATGTAATAGGTCTAGTAAGCGGGTGGGTATCTTCAAGAGTTGAAGTATCGATGGAAGGTAGTGCTTGTAGATCATCCAAGTTCTCATCTCTCCATTCATTTACCAACTGATAATGATTATTGTTAAATTGACGACTGTTATTGTGGGAGAGAATTTTCTCCCATACATCACCCATCAAATTAGCCTGGTCCTGTGGATCGTCAAGTTTAATTTCAACATCTTCATCATCCTCATCAGTGAAGGTATGAACTAGGTAGTTAGGAGCCTTGTGCTTTGCCCCTAAAAGTTGTCGAATCTTACTCCAAAATTTTGCTGGTTCACGTTTATACTGATTAGCTTGAAGAACTAGCAATTTCCATAAGTCCCGTTTGTGATGACTAATCATGTTAATTAATTCTTGCCTTAATCGGTGCAGTGTAGCTGCTGGTGGTTGTCGCGTTTGAAGATGCCTTCGACATTCTGCTTGATAATTTCTTAAATTGTCTCTAATTTCCCTAGTAGGTTTATATTGTTGGTATATCTTTGTGGAAGCTAATTGACAAGTTGCATTAGTAGCTTCAATTATTCGATTATGCAGGGACCGGATTGCATCATCAGTTGCAGTGGAAGGTAGATTTTCCAATGACACAATTTCATCCTCACCCAGAAATGCCCTGAAGGGGTCAAATCCTAGGGTGTTAAGATTGGGTTTAGGAGGTAAAGGGATTCTAAATGGAGAAGTTTGTAGTTGTATTATAACAGGGATATGGTCAGATCCTATGTTTCCACCAGGAGATATACGACAGTGAAAGATGTCACAGTCTCTGTTTGTCAGTACTATATCTGGTGTCCCTGGATGAAGTCCAATGTACGATTTAAAGAATGGGCCTTGAAATGACAAGTTTCTAGCTGTCATGATATTAAATAGTTGTTTTCCTTTTAAGTCACCCAGTGGAATACCAGCTCCACAGTTGAAGAGGGCAGGGTGATGAACATTAAAATCTCCTGCTAGAATTGTTGGAATATTTCTGCTTAATATCCTATGTAGAGGAATTGACTCTATATATTGTTGTCTTGGGGGAAAATATCCAGTTCCTATCACTAGTTGTCCATGCGACGTTGTCATTTCTATTGCAAGAATGTTATCTTCATCAACATGAATATTTTTAAATGTATAGCCTAATTTAACTAAGATGGCTACACCACTAAAGGGTCCTCTAGATTTCTCCACAGTAGAGTAACCACGTAATTTAATATGTTGATCAACTCTTGCAGCTGTCTCGTTCAAGAGTATAACATCGGAATTGTAATTATGTAGTTCAGCCTCAAGGAGGTAACGGTTATTAAAGAATTGTTGAACATTAAGTTGGAAAATTGTAATCCCCATTATCTCTTGCACTTCGCTCGTGTACTGCGGTCTGAACGCCTGCAAGTAATGTCATGTTTGGTATCCACACTATCCCTGCTGGACTCGTCAAGGGGAGGAGGGAACTTCTGCGTAGTTGCTTGTGTATTAAAAATGCCATCATCTTCACTAGAGGTGGTAATATTAACAGACTCCTTAGAATCATTAGTCATCATCAGAAAACTGAGGTATGATATTCCCAGTTACAGGAAGCAGAGGCTCGTGAGAGTTAATGGGAGACTGTGGAGGCTCCAAGGGAAAATTAGGTAGGCAAGGTGAGTTACCCTGGGAAAGTTCCTGTTCGACAGGATCAGCTTCAATAGCGGGAGAGTAGGCACCAATTTCTGGGGCATTGTTATGTTCAGGTGTTGACCTATCGGGTTGAGGGGAGTTGACAACCTGGGTATGCAAGGTGGGCGATCCCTGGGCCAGGGATGACTTAGGCTTATTTTTAGATGTAGAGTAGGGTACAGACTTCTTGTTATGAGAAGGCTGGGTCATAATAGCCTTCACATTTTCTGGGATAGTGATGGGAGTGATCCCATTAGCCATTAACAGATCATTTAAAACCTGAGAGCAGAGTTGAATGTCACCACCTGCTATGTCTTTGGCCATCATATACATTAGCTGTGCTCTCGTCATATCCCCGGCTGTGGGTACCTGAGACATAGGAGATGAGACTGAACCTTGTTGTTGCGTTTGTGTATGTTGTAGGTGGGGCGCTCCAAGAGGGGCAGAATTCCAAACATTGGAACCATTGGTAGAGACCTGAGGAGTCCCACTTGATCCAGGCAGAACTGGGAAGAAAGTTTGGGACATCGTTGGCGGTGCCTGGGGAGTGGTCTTCTTAGAAGTGGACAGTTTCTTGGCTTCAATAATTTTCTGCATTTCCTTTTTCCTTTCAGGACAAATAGCAGAAACAACATGATGTTTTCCGTTGCAGAGGACACATTTGGGTGTATTTTTATTATTACAATCTCGATAATGTTGGCCAGAGCAAATGCTACAAATCTGCCCTTGAGTACTGCATTTGTTGGTGTTATGACCAAAGGCATAACATTTAAAACATTGTGTCACACTGACAAATCGTTCAAGAGAGATTTGGTCAGGTGTACATCTGGTGCCAAAACATTTGAAGCCATTTTGACACACAAGTTTGGCCTCAGGTGTCTCAAGTATTAACTTTAAGGTTACCTTGTTGTTGTTAGGTTTAGAGAATTTATGTGCTTCGACAGCCCTAAAGTCAGAATTCTCTGTATTAAAGTCCTCAACAATTTCATTCGCTGTGCTATGTCTCATGAAACTGTTAATTCTGGCCACAAACACAGTCCTCTGAGCTTGATAGCTCTCAGGTGCAACTGGGGTAACACCAGAAGTCTTCAGTTTTTCAAGGACATCATGCTTCAGCAGTTGAAGTAACTCTTCTTCCGAAGAGAGGAGAAGTACTGCTCCAGCGTGGGTTTGAAAAACATCCACTGGAGCAACAGTTGAGTTCGAGCAAATACATGCTAGAATTTCTTTCATCAACATTTGAATGTAAGCTGGCATTTTTAAAGTTTACCCCTCATCACTGTATTCATGATTCAGAAAGAGAGACCAACAGTCTTTCCAAAATGTTAGCCTGGCTATTGTGTCACATTTTTATGACAGGATGGTAGTACATCCTGTCATAAAAATGATTTTCTCTATTAAGAAACTTAACTGATGAAGGGCTCTTGATCCAGGGAGTTAAAATAGATATCCACTTCCTTCGATCAAATCTGATTGCCTCCCATTCTCCAGGCACTGAATGGCCCAAGCTGGTTTAGCTCTTTTCCATAAATTTACAATAATTCTAGTTTCATCTAATGTAAGTTGACTCTGTAAGCCACTTTTGTAACATTATTAACACATGACAGGCATTCAAAATATAAAGCTGAATAGTATGTGCAATGGTTGTTAATGCCATGAATGTCATTTCATCATATATACTTTAGAGATGTATCAGGTTTTGTTGTTATCATGAGTGACACATAACATTTAATTTTTTCACTAATAAACAAATGTTATATGGTTTATTTTATCAGAAATATAGAAGCAGACTAAATGTAAGGTGAAAAATCACTTTTTATAAATACAGGTACCATCCGACTTACGACCGACCTTGGTTCCGACCAACTGGTCGTATGTCGAAATGGACGTAAATGTAAGTCGAACCATACTACTGAATATCAACATCACATTTTTGTAATGACTTCATTTTGTTTTATTTTGGTATTTCATTTTTTACTTCACTTTTTATGCTCTTAGTACTGTATTTTATACTGTAAGGTTTAGGATAAACAATGTGTACAGTACAAACAGTTGTTTATTTCCCAGAAATTTGGCATACAAAACTGGGTCGTCAGTCGAGTGGTCATATGTCGAGCAGGTCGTAAGTTGGATGGTAGGTGTATAGTGGAACCTCTACTTATGAGTGCATCCACATGTGAATTTTTCTCAGATATGACCAGTTGCTTGGTCAGTTTTTTGCTTCCAGATGCAAGAAAAATTTCCAGATACGAGCGGGCCTCAAGGGAGGTTCCTTCACGGTGATGAGGGGCTCTTGCTCTTGATCTAGGGAATTGGATCTTGGTTGTTTGTTGGACTATCTTATTGAAACTTGGGCAATGTATGATGGAAAGATGCTTCTTAACGTACGCCAAAAATGAAAGAAATCGTACCATAAATAACAGAGTTCACTTTTCAGCCATTAGCTGCCCCTTAGCAGTATTTTTGTATAATTTTTATGGTTGTATTCTCATTTTTTTATCTCATTTGATAGAATGGAAGATATATTACAGAAATAGATATGATTTTGATTGGTTTCAAGATGAAAAGTACCTTGAAATTGAGCTCAAAATAGCAGAAATGTTCGATTCTTTGGCGATGTTCAAGAGTAAACAAATGACATCACTGTCCATTCCAATATGAAGTCATGAATGGGTTGACATTATTTATATAATTATTACAATAATGCAGTAATCTACATAACAGCAAATCTTCTATTTTTTTTGTGTGAATAAAAATAACAAATTATTTATATTGTAATAATAATAATAATAATAATAATATTATTATTATTATTATTATTATTATTATTATTATTATTATTATTATTATTATTATTATTATTATTATTATTATTATTATATATTTTTATACAGTGGTACCCTGAGTTTCAAACTTTCTTTGTTCCAGAAGGCTGTTCGAGTGCCGTTACCAAATGAATTTGTTCCCATAAGGAATAATGTAAATTAGATTAGTCCATTTCAGACCCTCAAAAATACATTTACAAAGCACTTACAATAATGCACTTACATAACTGGTCGAGTTGGGAGCAGTTCAAAACTTGGGGTACCACTGTACTATTATTATTATACATATTATTATTATTAATATGTATAATAATAATAGTATAGTGGTACCCCAAGTTTTGAACTGCTCCCAACTCGACCAGTTATGTAAGTGCATTATTGTAAGTGCTTTTGTAAATGTATTTTTGAGGGTCTGAAATGGACTAATCTAATTTACATTATTCCTTATGGGAACAAATTCATTTGGTAATGGCACTCGAACAGCCTTCTGGAACAAAGAAAGTTTGAAACTCAGGGTACCACTGTATAAAAATAATTATTATTATTATTATTATTAAATATCATAATAATAAAATAGTACATATAATAATACATGTACATGTATAATAATAATGTACTACATAATAATTATAATAATAGACGACTTCGATAGGCTGTCACTAGATGACAGTGATTACCACAGCAATGCGGGAGTGGTTGTGGCCGCCTACACTTGTCACATAATGACAAATTTTATTCATTCTAGAGTATTTATCAGGTTTCTATGTTATTTATACAGTGGAACCTTTAATTTTGAACGTATCGCTTATCGAACTCTTCGAAAATCGGCCGCTTTTTATTTTTTTAACCAACTTTGTCCCCATTATCGAACTTGCCCCTTTTTTCGAACTGCCGAGTACTGGATCTGTCTGCCTGCCCGCTCTGTCCACGTCCCCGTGCAGGCACCGTGAACGAGTCTGGTTTTCTTGATGCTTGAGTGAACACTAACCTGCGGTCTCATTCAAACATTTTATGATTAATTCATTGTGTTTAGTGCTTGTGGGACTGTGAAATAAGCTACCATGGGCCCAAAGAAACATGCTAGTGGTACCCCTTTGGTAAAGAAAGTGAGAAAACACCATAGATGTGAAGAAGGAAATAATACAGAAGTATGAGAGTGGTGTGAAACTTGAGCTTGCCAGGATGTATGGGAAAAACAATTCAACCATCTCTTCTCTCCTGGCAAAGAAAGAACAAATCAAGGAAGCTGATGTTGCGAAAGGTGTTAATATGCTAACCATAAAAAGACCACAAATAGTTGAAGAGGTTGAGAAGTTCTTGCTGGTATGGATCAAGGATAAAGAGATGGCAGGTGATAGTGTTTCAGAGACGATTATTTGTGAAAAGGCAAGGAAGTTGCATGCCGATCTGGTACAGAAAACTCCTGGAACCAGTGCTGATAGTGAATTTAAGGCCAGCAGAGGCTGGTTTGACAGATTTAAGAAGCGTAGTGGCATACACAATGTCGTAAGGCATGGTGAGGCAGCCAGTTCAGACAAATGGGCAGCTGAGAAGTTTGTACAGGAGTTTAAGGTTTATGTAGACACTGAAAAATTCAAACCCCAACAAGTGTTCAGTTGTGACGAAACAGGCCTGTTTTGGAAGAAAATGCCAAAGAGGACCTACATTACTCAGGAGCAAAAGGCACTCCCAGGACACAAGCCTATGAAAGACAGGCTAACTCTTTTGTTCTGTGCTAACACTAGTGGTGATTTTAAAGTAAAGCCTTTACTTGTGTATCATTCAGAAAATCCCAGAGTGTTTAAGAAAAACCATGTCATAAAGAACAAGTTATGTGTCTTGTGGAAAGCAAATAATAAGGCAGGGGTCACAAGGCAAATTTTCAAAGAGTGGGTCCATTGAAGTGTTTGGCCCCAGTGTGAGAAAATGTATAAATTCAAAGATTATGTGGATTAAAATAAGGGTTGGATGCAAAAAGTGGGTTATAATAAGTGTGTATGCACCTGGAGAAGAGAGGGGTGTAGAGGAGAGAGATTTTTGGGGAGGTTAAGCGAGTGTGTAGGAATTTTTGAACCAAGTGAGAGAGTAATTGTGGTAGGGGACCTAAATGTTAAAGTAGGAGAAACATTTAGAGAGGGTGTGGTAGGTAAGTTTGGGGTGCCAGGTGTAAATGATAATGGGGGCCCTTTGAACTTTGTATAGAAAGGGGCTTGGTTATAGGTAATACATATTTTAAGAAGTAGAGGATTAATAAGTATACAAGATATGATGTAGGGCATATTGACAGTAGTTTGTTGGACTATGTGTTGGTAGATAAAAGACTGTTGGGTAGACTTCAGGATGTGCATGTTTATAAAGGGGCGACAGATATGTCGGAAATATAGAAGCAGCAAGTGAGAGAGAGAGAGAGAGGTGAAGGTTTATAAACTAAAGGAGGAGGCAGTTAGGGCAAGATATAAACAACTATTGGAGGGTAGATGGGCTAGTGAGAGCATAGGCAATGGAGTCGAAGAGGTATGGGGTAGGTTTAAAAATGTAGTGTTAGAGTGTTCAGCAGAAGTTTGTGGTTACAGGAAAGTGGGTTTGGGCGGGAAGAAGAGCATTTGGTGGAATAATGTAAAGAGAGTGGTAAGGGAGAAAAAGTTAGCATATGAGAGATTTTTACAAAGTAGAAGTGATGTAAGGAGGGAGGAGTATTTATTTTTTTTTTTTTTCAGCAAGTCGGCCGTCTCCCATTGAGGCAGGGTGACCCAAAAAAGAAAGAAAATCCCCAGAAAGAAAATACTTTCACCTCACTCACACATAATCACTGTTTTTGCATAGGTGCTCAGAATACAACAGTTTAGAAGCATATACGTATAAAGATACACAACATATTCCTCCGAACTGCCAATATCCCAAACCCCTCCTTTAAAGTGCAGGCATTGTACTTCCCATTTCCAGGACTCAAGGCCGGCTATATAAAAATAATCTGTTTCCCTGAATCCCTTCACTAAATATTACCCTGCTCACACTCCAACAGCTTGTCAGGTCTCAAATACCATTTGTCTTCATTCACTCCTATCTAACATGCTCATGCACGCTTGCTGGAAGTCCAAGTCCCTCGCCCACAAAACCTCCTTTACCCCCTCCCTCCAACCTTTTCAAGGATATGGAGTATATGGAGAGAAAGAGAGAGGTTAAGAGAGTGGTGAAGCAATGTAAAAAGAGGGCAAATGAGAGAGTGGGTGAGATGTTATCAACAAATTTTGCTGAAAATAAGAAAAGTTTTGCAGTGAGATTAATAAGATGAGAAAGCCTAAGGAATGAATGGATTTGATAGTTAAAAATAGGAGAGGAGAGTTATTAAATGGAGAGTTAGAGGTATTGGGAAGATGGAGGGAATATTTTGAGGAATTGTTAAATGTTGATGAAGATGGGAAAGCTGTGATTTCATGTATAGGGCAAGGAGGAATAACATCTTGTAGGAGTGAGGAAGAGCCAGTTGTAAGTGTAGGGGAAGTTCATGAGGCAGTGGGTAGAATGAAAAGGAGTAAGGCAGCTGGGATTGATGGGATAAAGATAGAAATGTTAAAAGCAGGTGGGGATATAGTTTTGGAGTGGTTGGTGCTTTTATTTAATAAATGTATGGAAGAGGGTAAGGTACCTAGGGATTGGCAGAGAGCATGCATAGTTCCTTTGTATAAAGGCAAAGGGGATAAAAGAGAGTGCATAAATTATAGAGGAATAAGTCTGTTGAGTATACTTTGTAAAGTGTATTGTAGTTATTGAAAGAATTAAGAGTAACACGGAGAGTAGGATAGCAGATGAACAAGGAAGCTTTAGGAAAGGTAGGCGGTGTGGAGACCGTGTTTACAGTGAAACATATAGGTGAGCAGTATATAGGTAAGGGTAAAGAGGTTTTTGTGGCATTTATGGATTTGAAAAAGGTATATGACAGGGTGGATAGGGGAGCAATGTGACAGATGTTGCAACTGTATGGAATAGGAGGTAGGTTACTGAAAGCAGTGAAGAGTTTTTATGAGGATAGTGAATCTCAGGTTAGAGTATGTAGGAGAGAGAGAGATGTGTGCTGTCACCATGGTTGTTTAATATATTTATAGATGGGGTTGTAAGAGAAGTGAATGCTCAGGTATTGGCAAAAGGTGTGGGGTTAAAAGATAAAGAATGTAACACAAAGTGGGAGTTGTCACAGTTGCTCTTTGCTGATGACACTGCTTTTGGGAGATTCTGAAGAAAAGTTGCCAAGGTTGGTCGGTGAGTTCGGTAGGGTATGTAAAAGAAGAAAATTAAAAGTGAATATAATAAAGAGTAAGGTGATGAGAATAACAAAAAAAATTAAGTAATAAAAGATTGGCAGGAGAGAGTATGGAGGAGGTGAATGCATTCAGATATTTAGGAGTGGACATGTCAGCAGATGGGTCTATAAAAGATGAGGTGAATCATAGAATTGATGAGGTACACTTCTATCAAATGAGACCAAGAAATCACAAATACAGCTATAAAAAAATACGAAAAAAACAGCAAAGTCGCTGTTTTAATCCAAAATTACGGTCTCAGTTTTTTCTCTCATTATTCATTGTGTGCTGCAGGATTTGTTTTATGTGGTGCACACTTACCACATAGATGTATTCTCTCATATCTAGGCCCAAATTTACCACTAACAGCTTATCTGAGTGAGCTGAGCTCATGGCTTAGAACTACGGTTTGGACCCAGAACTCAAAGCCGTAGTACTATGGCACGGACCCTGAAAGGGTTAATGTGGTTCAGACATATAGAGAGGATGGAACAAAATAGAATGACTTCAAGAATGTATAAATCTGTAGTGGAGGGAAGGTTGGAGGGGGGGGGGTAAAGGAGGTTTTGTGTGAGAGGGGCTTGTACTTCCAGCAAGCATGCGTGAGTGTGTTAGGAACGAATGGAGACAAATGGTTTTTAGAACTTGATGTGCTGTTGGAGTGTGAGCAAGGTAACATTTATGAAAGGATTTAGGGAAACCGGCAGGAGATGGAAAGTACAGTGCTGGCACTCTGAAGGAGGAATGTTCATGTTGAAGTTTTATAACTTTAGTATAAGAATGCCTCTGGCAAGACAGTGATGGAGTGAATGATGGTGAAAGTTTTTCTTTTTTGGTGGGGGACGGCCGATGTGTTAATAAAAAAAAAGATGCATGAATGAGGGGAAGGTACCTAGGGATTGGTAAAGAGTGTGTATAATTCCTTTAAATAAAAGGAAGGGGGACAAAAGAGGTTGTAAAAATTATAGGGGAATAAGTTTACTGTGTATACCAGGTAAAGTGTATGGTAGGGTTATTATTGCAAAAATTACAGGTAAGACAGGGAGCAGGATTGCAGATGAGCAAGGAAGCTTTAGAATGGATAGGGGTATGTGTAGATCATGTGTTTACATTTAAGTATATATGTGAACAGTATTTAGATAAAGGTAGGGAAGTTTTCTTTGTATTTATGAATTTAGAAAAGGCATATGATAAAGTGGATAAGGGAGCAATGTGGCAGATGTTGCAAGTGTATGGAATAGGTAGTAAGTTACTAAATGCTGTAAAGAGTTTTTATGAGGGTCAGGTTAGAGTGTGTAGGAGAGAGGGAGATTACTTCCCAGTAAAAGTAAGTCTAAGACAGGGATGTGTAGTGTCACCATGGTTGTTTAACATATTGATAGATGGGGTTGTAAACAAAGTAAATGCTAGGGTGTTGGGGAGAGGGGTGGGATTAAATTATGGGAAATCAAATATAAAATGATAGTTGACTCAGTTACTTTTTACTGATGATACTGTGCTTATGGGGGATTCTAAAGAAAAGTTGCAAAGGTTAGTGGACGAGTTTGAGAGGGTGTGTAAAGGTAGAAAGTTGAAAGTGAACATAGGTAAGAGTAAGGTGATGAGGGTATCAAACGATTTAGATGAAGAAAAATTGGATATCACATTGGAGGGAGAGAGTATGGAAGAGAATGGTTTTAGATATTTGCAAGTTGGCTTTTCAGCAGATGGGTTTATGAAGGATGAGGTAAAGCATAAAATTGATAAAGGAAAAAAGGTGAGTTGTGCATTGAGGTATCTGTGGAGACAAAGAAGGTAATCCATGGAGGCAAAGAAGGGAATACAGTGGACCCCCGCATACCGTTGGCCTTACATAACGTTAAATCCGCATACCGATGCATTTTATCGCTAAGATTTTGCCTCGCATACCGCTAAAAAACCCGCTCAACGCTGCTCGTCCGAGACGCGTCTGATGTGCGGCCTTAGCCACCCTCACATGTTCCGCTGGTGGCATTGTTTACCAGCCAGCCTCCGCGGTAACATCCAAGCATACAATCGGAATATTTCATATTATTACAGTGTTTTTGGTGATTTTATCTGCAAAATAAGTGACCATGGGCCCCAAGAAAGCTTCTAGTGCCAACCCTACAGGAATAAGGGTGAGAATTACTATAGAGATGAAGAAAGAGATCATTGATAAGTATGAAAGTGGAGTGCGTGTCTCCGAGCTGGCCAGGTTGTATAGTAAACCCCAGTCAACCATCGCTACTATTGTGGGCAACAAAAAGGCAATCAAGGAAGCTGTTCTTGCCAAAGGTTCAACTATGTTTTCGAAACAGAGATCGCAAGTGATGGAAGATGTTGAGAGACTCTTATTGGTGTGGATAAATGAAAAACAGATAGCAGGAGATAGCATCTCTCAAGTGATCATAAGTGAAAAGGCTAGGAAGTTGCATCAGGATTTAATTAAAAAATGCCTGCAACTAGTGATGATGTGAGTGAATTTAAGGCCAGCAAAGGTTGGTTTGAGAGATTTAAGAAGCGTAGTGGCATACATAGTGTGATAAGGCATGGTGAGGCTGCCAGTTCGGACCACAAAGCAGCTGAAAAATATGTGCAGGAATTCAAGGAGTATATAGAAAGTGAAGGACTGAAACCTGAACAAGTGTTTAATTGTGATGAAACAGGCCTGTTTTGGAAGAAAATGCCAAGAAGGACCTACATTACTGAGGAGGAAAAGGCACTCCCAGGACATAAGCCTATGAAAGACAGGCTTACTCTGTTGATGTGTTCCAATGCTACTGGTGATTGCAAAGTGAAGCCTTTATTAGTGTATCACTCAGAAACTCCCAGAGCGTTCAGACAAAAAAATATCCTCAAGGCTAATTTGTGTGTGCTGTGGAGGGCAAACAGTAAGGCATGGGTCACTAGGGACTTTTTCTATGACTGGTTACACCATGCATTTGCCCCCAATGTGAAAGATTACCTAACTGAAAATAAATTAGACCTTAAGTGCCTCCTGGTGTTAGACAATGCCCCTGGTCATCCTACAGACGTGGCAGAGTGACTTTATGGAGACATGAAGTTCATTAAGGTGAAGTTTTTGCCTCCTAATACCACTCCTCTGCTGCAGCCCACGGACCAGCAGGTTATTGCAAACTTCAAAAAACTGTACACAAAAGCTCTGTTTGAAAGGTGCTTTGTAGTGACCTCAGAAACTCAACTGACTCTAAGAGAGTTTTGGAGAGATCACTTTAATATCCTCAATTGTGTAAACCTTATAGGTAAGGCTTGGGAGGGAGTGACTAAGAGGACCTTGAACTCTGCTTGGAAGAAACTGTGGCCAGAATGTGTAGACAAAAGGGATTTTGAAGGATTTGAGGCTAACCCTGAGAGGAGTATGCCAGTTGAGGAATCAATTGTGGCATTGGGGAAGTCCTTGGGGTTGGAGGTTAGTGGGGATGATGTGGAAGAGTTGGTGGAGGAGGACAATGAAGAACTAACCACTGATGAGCTGATAGATCAACTTCAACAGCAAGAGGCCAGACCTGAGGAAACTGGTTCGGAGGAGGGGATAGAGAAATTGAAGAAGTTGTCTACTACAAAGATTAAGGAAATCTGTGCAATGTGGCTGAAAGTGCAAACCTTTATGGATGAAAATCACCCTCACACAGCTATTGCAAGCCGTGCTGGTGACTATTACACTGACAATGTTGTGAAACACTTTAGGGAAGTCATAAAGGAACGAGAGGTACAGGCCACTATGGACAGATATGTTGTGCGACAGAAGTCCAGTGACTCTGAAGCTGGTCCTAGTGGCATTAAAAGAAGAAGGGTAGTAACCCCAGAAAAGGACTTGACACCTCAACTCTTAATGGAAGGGGATTCCCCTTCTAAACATTAAGACTCTCTCCTCCTCCCATCCCATCAATCATCACCAGATCTTCAATAAAGGTAAGTGTCATGTAATTGTTCATGCCTTTTTCAGTTTGTGTGTATTAAAATTAATATTTCATGTGGTAAAATTTTTTTTTTTCATACTTTGGGGTGTCTTGCACGGATTAATTTGATTTCCATTATTTCTTATGGGGAAAATTCATCCGCATAACGATAATTTCGCATAACAATGAGCTCTCATGCACGGATTAATATCGTTATGCGGGGGTCCACTGTATACAGTGGACCCCCGCATAGCGACCTTAATCCGTGCAAGAGGGCTGGCTGTTATGCGAAATGTTCGGTATGCGAATTAATTTTCCCCATAAGAAATAATGGAAATAAAATTAATCCGTGCAAGACACCCAAAAGTATGAAAAAAAAAATTTTACCACATGAAATGTTAATTTTAATACACACAACCTGAAAAAGGCATGCACAATTACATGACACTTACTTTTATTGAAGATCTGGTGATGATTGATGGGATGGGAGGAGGGGAGAGAGAGTGTTAGTGTTTAGAAGGGGAATCCCCTTCCATTAAGACTTGAGGTGTCGAGTCCTTTTCTGGGGTTACTTCCCTTCTTCTTTTAATGCCACTAGGACCAGCTTCAGAGTCACTGGACTTCTTTCGCACAACATATCTGTCCATAGTGGCCTGTACCTCTCGTTCCTTTATGATTTGTCTAAAGTGGTTCACAACATTGTCATTGTAACAGTCACCAGCACGGCTTGCAATAGCTGTGTGAGGGTGATTTTCATCAAAAAAGGTTTGCACTTCAAGCCATTTTGCACACATTTCCTTAATCTTTGTAGTAGGCAATTCCTTCAATTTCTCTCTCCCCTCCTTTGAACCAGTTTCCCCAGGTCTGGCCTCTTGCTCTTGAAGTTGATCTATCAGCTCATCAGTGGTTAGTTCTTCATTGTCCTCCTCCACCAACTCTTCCACATCCTCCCCACTAACCTCCAACCCCAAGGACTTCCCCAATGCCACAATTGATTCCTCAACTGGTATACTCCTCTCAGGGTTAGCCTCAAACCCTTCAAAATCCCTTTTGTCTACACATTCTGGCCACAGTTTCTTCCAAGCAGAGTTCAAGGTCTTCTTAGTCACTCCCTCCCAAGCCTTACCTATAAGGTTTATACAATTGAGGATATTAAAGTGATCTCTCCAAAACTCTCTTAGAGTCAGTTGAGTTTCTGAGGTCACTACAAAGCACCTTTCAAACAGAGCTTTTGTGTACAGTTTTTTGAAGTTTGCAATAACCTGCTGGTCCATGGGCTGCAGGAGAGGAGTGGTATTAGGAGGCAAAAACTTCACCTTAATGAAGCTCATGTCCCCATAAAGTTGCTCTGCCACGTCTGTAGGATGACCAGGGGCATTGTCTAACACCAGGAGGCACTTAAGTTCTAATTTCTTTTCAGTTAGGTAATCTTTCACATTGGGGGCAAATGCATGGTGTAACCAGTTATAGAAAAAGTCCCTAGTGACCCATGCCTTACTGTTTGATCTCCACAGCACACACAAATTATCCTTGAGGACATTCTTTTGCCTGAACGCTCTGGGAGTTTCAGAGTGATACACTAATAAAGGCTTAACTTTGCAATCACCACTAGCATTGGAACACATCAACAAAGTAAGCCTGTCTTTCATAGGCTTATGTCCTGGGAGTGCCTTTTCTTCCTGAGTAATGTAGGTCCTGCTTGGCATTTTCTTCCAAAACAGGCCTGTTTCATCATAATTAAACACTTGTTCAGGTTTCAGTCCTTCAGTTTCTATGTACTCCTTGAATTCCTGCACATATTTTTCAGCCGCTTTGTGGTCCGAACTGGCAGCCTCACCATGCCGTATCACACTATGTATGCCACTACGCTTCTTAAATCTCTCAAACCAACCTTTGCTGGCCTTAAATTCACTCACATCATCACTAGTTGCAGGCCATTTTTTAATTAAATCCTCATGCAACTTCCTAGCCTTTTCGTTTATGATAGCTTGAGAAACGCTATCTCCTGCTAGCTGTTTTTCATTTATCCACACCAATAAGAGTCTCTCAACATCTTCCATCACTTGCGATCTCTGTTTCGAAAACACAGTTAAACCTTTGGCAAGAACAGCTTCCTTGATTGCCTTTCTGTTGCCCACAATAGTAGAGATGGTTGATTTGGGTTTCTTGTACAAGCTGACCAGGTCGGTGATACGCAATCCACTTTCATACTTATCAATGATCTCTTTCTTCATCTCTATTGGAATTCTAACCCTTATTGCTGTAGGGTTGGAACTAGAAGCTTTCGTGGGGCCCATGGTCACTTATTTTCCAGAAACAGCACCGAAAACACTGTAATAATACGAAATATTCCGATTGTATGCTTGAATGTTACCGCGGAGGCTGGCTGGTAAACAATGCCACCGGCGGAACATATGAGGCTGGCTCAGGCCGCACATTGGACGCGTCTCGGACGAAGGGCGCTGAGCGGGTTTTTGGGCGGTATGCGAGGCAAAATTTTAGCGATCAAAGCGTCCGGTATGCGGATTGTCCGTTATGCAAGGCGTCCGGTATGCGGGGGTCCACTGTACTAGAGTATGGTGGTACCAACACTTTAATATGGGTGTGAAGCATGGGTTGTAAATGCTGCAGCGAGGAGGCAGCTGGGGGTGGTGGAGATGTCATGTCTAACCCTTAAACTGTCCAAACTTAGATCTACATTCACTCGCGTAGTGCTCCGAACATAGATCTACTTTTTTTTTTTTTTACATTTGAAAGCATGTAAAATAAAACATAGATCTATGTTCGGAGTGCTATACGAGTGAATGTAGATCTACGTTTGGACAGTTTAAGGGTTAAAGGCAATGTGTGGTGTAAATATTATGCAGAGAATTCGTAGGGTGGAAATTAAGAGGAGGTGTGCAGTTACTAAAAGTATTAACCCTTTCAGGGTTAATACTTTTATTCTTACAAAAAATAGATTTACTCTTGTGCAGACTACTGCATTAGTGTAGAAATGGTATAAATAATATCAGCGCACTTGTGAAAGAATATTAGACTCACCAGTTGACGTGTATTGGACACTTGACATGATTTGTTTACTTTTGAACTTTGGTAAATATCGAACATTTCTGCTACTTTGAGCTCAATTTCAAGGTACTTTTCATTGTGAAACCAGTCAAAACCATCTCAATTTCTGTAATATGTGTTCCATTCTATAAAATGAGACCAGGAAAACTAGAATACAACCGTAAATACCATACGAAAATACAGTGCAAAGTCACTGTTTTAATCCAAAAACACGGTTAGTTTTTTTCTCATTATGCACTGTGTGCTGCAGGATTTTTTTTTATACTGCGCACACTGAGCACATAGACCCATTCTTTCATATGTAGGCCTACCAGCTTTCTCTCGCTAGATTTGAAGGCGCTAGAATTTAGGCGTACTAGTACGTCAATAACCCTGGTGCGTAAGCCGTACTAGTACATCGAAAACCCTGAAAGGGTTAATCAGAGGGCTGAAGAGGGGCTGTTGAGGTGGTTTGGTCATTTAAAGAGAATGGAACAAAGTAGAATGACTTGAAGAGTGCATAAATCTGTTGAGGAAGGAAGGTGGGGTAGGGGTCGTCCCAGAAAAGGTTGGAGGGAGGGGGGTAAAGGAGGTTTTATGGGCGAGGAGCTTGGACTTCCAGCAAGCGTGCGTGACCGTGTTAGATAGGAGTGAATGGATACGAATGGTTTTTGGGACCTGATGAACTGTTGGAGTATGAGCAGGGTAATATTTTGTGAAGGGATTCAGAGAAACCGGTAAGCCGGACTTGAGTCCTGGAAATGGGAAGTACAATTTATTTATTTACTTATTTAATAATTTGAACATACATACAGAGGTACAAAAAATACAGGTAAGAGCAGCATGCCAAAGCCACTTGTATGCATAGCATTACGGGCAGGCTTAGAATTAACTTAAGATTAACCAAGCAATGATGTAATCAGTGATAAAACATTATTGTAAACAGATAACAATAAAGCACAAATGAGTATTACAAAGACAGGTCATATGGTTGCATTGCTGTACAAGCCCCTTTCTGAAACTGTCATTCTATGTCAATAAATTTTTGGAAAAAAATAAATTATTTTTTCTTATGAAATGATAGAGAATCTTTTCCCGATGGTAATGACACCAAAAGTATGAAATTTGGTCGAAAACTCACGAAATTACGTTTCTGCGAAGTTAGCAGTCTCAGCGACATATACGCATCAGCGATTTCACGAACTTTGAGCCCTGTTTTTGGCCAATTCTGTTGTTCCAGTTGACTAAACTCATAGCTATTTCTTTAGAACTCCATTTTTTCTATCTGTTGAGTACAAGAAATTGCCCATTTACCGATTTGAACTACCCAATAAAGTGGTCAGAAATTGGCAATTTGGCCAATTTCACGCAAATTAAAAAAGATGCCAATTTCAAAATAGGGTCCAGAATAAACAATGTAGACATTCTTGGCACTAAAATAACATATCCTCTGTTCATTAGTCATGTCTCTAGGCCCCTCTTATATTACTATTGCTTTCTATTTTGATTTTTTCTTCATACAAAAAAATACAAAATTTACTGTTATGCAGACTACTGCATTATTGTAAAAATCATATAAATAATATCAATGCACTAGTGAAAGAATATTAGACTCCCCAGTTGAAGTGTATTGGACGTGTGGTGTGATTTGCTTACTCCTGAACATTGGTAAAAATCGAACATTTCCGCTACTTTGAGCTCAATTTCAAGGTCGTTTTCATCGTGAAAGTAATCAAAATCATCTCTGTTTCTGTAATGTGTTTTCCAGTTTATCACCTGAGACCAGGAAAATGAGAATACAACGATAAATACTATACGAAAATACACCTCAAAGTCAGCGTTTTAATAAAAAAAAAAAACAGTCAGTTTTTTTTCTCATTACGCACTGCGTGCTGCAGGAGTTTTTTTTATGTGGTGCACACTGACCACACAGACCCATTCTCTCACATGTGGACCTACCAGCTTTCTCCCGCTTGATTTGAAGCCGCTAGAATTTATGCATATGAATACGTCAGAAACAGTGGTGCGTAAGACGTATATGACCGAAACAGTCAAAGGGTTAAAGGAGGGGTTTAAGATATTGGCAGTTTGGAGGGACATCTAAACTGTTGTATCTGAGCGCCTCTGGAAAGAGAGTGATTGTAAATGAGTGCTGGTGAAGGTGTTGAGTGATGAAAGTTTTTTCAGTCTTGTTGGGTTTTTCTTTCTTTCTGGGTCACCCTGCCTCGATGGAAGACGGCTGTCATGTTGAAAAAACAAAATCCCCCGAGACTCGTGTATAGTGTCCTAAAGCCATGAAAGTGGGGTGATTCTCTTATCCTTATTAGATCTCTTTAGCCAGTCATCAAAGGAGGATACTGCATTGGCATGAAGCCACTGAACAGCAGATTTCATGTTGTGGCAAGGAGCACTGTCTTGCATAAAAACCATGCACCATACTGCATGAAAGACTCTGGCACGTGTCAAAGCAATTCTAGGTATATTATTGACATTAGTGGGGATGTTTTTCTAGGTTTCTCTGGATGTGCTTTTAATTTAGGTATGTTATTAATGCTGTCTTCAAGGAACTGCACCAGGTTCTTACTGCATGCTTTCAATTGATGGCCTTAGCAATTGTTTCTTGTGTCAGAGACTTACTTCTGCCTATATTAATTTGCCAGTAGCCAAAAATGCCTGACAAACTCTGCTCTTAAGATCACATGTCAGAGGGGGACCAAGGACACAAAACCATTTACCACACAAGCCCAGAAGGCACTTTGGGTGCAACCAGTAGGCTTAGAAAATCCTGAAACGTCCCACTTTAGTTGTCAGGCCAGCATAACTTTGTCTCATTGATAAACCTACCTGGGTAGGGCATTACCCTGGATATTAAAGTATACTCGTGACTTCCACCTGGCATTCTTTAATGACAAGCATTGTATGTTGGATATAGTAGAAGATAAAAATACTGAACTCCTTTATCTAGGTAACTGAAGTTCGTAATCGCATTAAACGTGAGAGAGAGGAAGTAGCAGCAGCAGCATCCAGGGGTGGCAGTGGAAGTGGTGGTGAAGGCTTGTCTCACAAAAGTTGGTGCCAGGATGATCTCCAGCTTCTTATCAAGGCTGTAAATCTCTTCCCAGCTGGTACAACAAAACGGTAAGATATAAGGCTCATTATGACGTGATTTAGACCAATAACACTGCATACTCACTATTGTTGGTTTTTATTTTTTCTGTGCCTTTATAATCTAAAGTGCTGTAGATAGATGTTGCATATGAAAATGAAATTAATGCATGAAGGGATTCAGGGCAACCATTTAGCAAGACTCAAGTTCTAAAGGTTTGGAAGTTCAGTGCTTGCATTCTGAAGAATAGGTGGGGATGTTGTAGTTCAAATGGTGTGAGAAAAAGACACATGCACAGTCAAAACATTTATTGAAGGAGGCATTTTACCACTTGTGGACTTTCTTTTTTTTTTTTTTTAACTCGGTGACCTCTAGGAGTCTGTCCTTGTACCTTTACCTTTGTGCTCTAAATACTGAGCCATTGATAAGTAAGACTTGAGTATTTCTTTTATGGTGGTGACCTGTGTAAGCAGTGTTTGAGCACTATGGTATACAGTGGGCCCCCTGGCATTCGATGGCATCGACATTCGATAAATCTGACATTCGATGCATTTTAACGCAAAAATTTTGCCTCGACATTCGATGGAAAACCCGACATTTTATACGATTCATACGATATGTGTCCACGTGTGGCCTGAACTGCCCCGTGTGTGCCAGTATTTACAAGCCAGCCATTGTGCGCGCATCTAAGGATACATTCGGTACATTCCATATTATCCATATTATCACTGTTTTTCGTGCTTGTTTCTGCAAAATGTCACCATGGGCCCCAAGAAAGCTTCTAGTGCCAACCCTGTGGTAAGAAGGGTGAGAATTAGTATGGAAATTAAGAAAGATTTTGAAGGGTTTGGGGCTAACCCTGAGAAGCCTATGCCAGTTGTGGACTCCATTGTGCCTACTTCAAAAATTAAGGAAATGTGTGCAAAGTGGGTTGAGCTGCAAACCTTTATGGATGAAAATCACCCTAACACAGCTATTGCAAGCTGTGCTGGTGACTATTACAATGACAATGTTATGGCCCATTTTAGACAAATCTTAAAGGAACGGCGACAGAGGTCCAGTGACTCTCAAGCTGGTCCTAGTGGCATTAAAAGAAGGGAAGTAACCCCAGAAAAGGACTTGCTACCTCAAGTCCTAATGGAAGGGGATTTCCCTTCTAAACAGTAACAACTTCGACACTCTCCCCTCTTCCCATCCCATCAATCATCACCAGATCTTCATTAAAGGTAAGTGTCAATTATTCTATTGTTATTGTTGTTATTGTAATTATTCTATTGCATTAAACTTAATATTTCATGTGGTAAATTTTTTTTTTCGTACTTTTGGGTGTCTTACACGGATTAATTTGATTTCCATTATTTCTTATGGGGAAAATTAATTCGACTTTTGATATTTTCGACATTCGATGAGCTCTCAGGAATGGATTAGTATCGAATGTCAGGGGTCCACTGTATATATCTGTTAAGTGGACACATGAGTGATGGGCAATAGTTTTTGAAGGGTGGTTAAACTAGTTTTATAGCATGCCGAGGGGTAACCAGGAGGTTTGTTCCTTTTGGCATTACCCTTACTCCAAGGAATTGGACTCCCTTTCTATGGATCATTCCTCTCATTCTTCAGGCATTAATAACAGTTTAGTGCTGCTTCATAAATTTTATACTGTACTAATCATCTGCATGAACAAGTTTCTCAGGTTGTATCAGATTGACAACACACTGAAGTAGGATAGACATTTTGTTGTTCTTTTGGCATAATTATTATTATGATTTAAGGAGTGTATGGTAGATATTCGTAATCAGTTTTTCCATAATAGTGTAAGTGGATGTTGTATATCTCTACTAAATACAGTGAACCTAGATTTAACCCTTTGACTGTCGAAGGGCCCAATCCTGAAGTTGCTCCTGGTGTCGCAAAATATTCGAAAAAAAAAAAATTATTTTTTCTTATGAAAATGTTAAGATTATTTTTCTGATTGTTTTAGTCCCAAAAAAAAATTTTTCCCATCAGTACTTACCGAGATATAGAGGCATGAAGTTTGCAGAAAATGAGCCGCGTATGGCAACAGCGGCGACTGCCGCTCACCCGGTAAACTTTGGTTTACTTGTATTTGAAGGTTTGTTGTTTTTTTCACTATTTTATTTTTTTACATAACTTATGTGGCCTGTGAGACCAAAGTAAGGTGCAATGTACATATATACACTCGTTGTATACAACACAATAAGCACACAAACATAATTATCAATATATTGTTTACAAAACTTGTTTACAAAAACAAACAATACAAAAAATTTTTATTACTATTGTTCTATAATATATATACCAATATACAGTCACTGAACATACTCCTAGAAGTTCTGTAGCTTGTGGAACTCTGTGAAACATGGTGTCATAGACAGTGGTGTTTTACACTCTCACACATAAAACATGGTGTCATACACAGTGGTGTTTTACACTCTCTCACATAAAACATGGTGTCATACACAATGGTGTTTTACACTCCTCACACATAAAACATGGTGTCATACACAGTGGTGTTTTACACTCTCACACATAAAACATGGTGTCATACACAATGGTGTTTTACACTCTCACATATAAAATCAGTGTGTGTGCATTTTTGTTGAATTTTTTTTTTATGTGCAAAGACAAAACACCTCGTCTGAGCAGTTTTCTTCAAAGTATTAGCAGGCAGTTGTGTTATGTAGTTATCCTAGGTAAATGGTCGTGTGTCATCCTTCCTTCCTAATTTCCTTCATTCCTTTCCTTCCTGGAGGCTACCTGGAGGGCATTCCACCTCTCTTCCTACATTCCTTCATCTGTCCTTCATTACTTTTTTCCTTCCTTTCATCTAGTCCTTCCTTCATTCCTGCCTTCCCTTCTTGCTTCTGGTTTCTATAATATATATACACATATATAGTCACTAGATACTTTCATAAAACTGCTATTATCACCCTTCAGCAAGCTTGTCTTGTGTGCGAGTGTGTGGTTTATAATTGTTTTGAGTCAGGAGTCGGCAGCTGTCAAAATGACATATTGTCTCATTACTCACTTCCCCTCCCGCCTGTCAAAACAATGGGGTCGGATGCTGCTTCCCCTCCATTCTATCTAATTATCTTTCTCCCTCATTCTATCTCTTTCAATCTGTCTCTCTTTCTCTCTCTCTGTCTATCTCTGTCTCACAGGTACACATAAATACAACTATACATAGTGTAAATTACCTAGGATAACCCAAAAAATCCAGACAAAGTGCTATACTCTGCTTGAAGATGTGAGTAAAGGTGATGATGACACAGTCTTGTGGCTCTCTCTGAGACAGAGCTAGACGGATAGACAGGGAGTTTGGCAGACAGACAAATAGACAGACAGACAAATGTTTGTTCTTCGTCGTTGTCGTCGTCTTCTCCTTCTTCTCCTTCTCCTTCTCCTTCTCCTTCTCCTTCTCCTTCTCCTTCTTCTCCTTCTCCTTCTCCTTCTCCTTCTTCTCCTTCTCCTTCTCCTTCTTCTCCTTCTCCTTCTTCTCCTTCTTCTCCTTCTTCTCCTTCTTCTCCTTCTTTCTCCTTCTTCTCCTTCTTCTCCTTCTTCTCCTTCTTCTCCTTCTTCTCCTTCTTCTCCTTCTTCTCCTTCTTCTCCTTCTTCTCTTCTCCTTCTTCCTTTTCTCCTTCTTCTCCTTCTTCTCCTTCTTCTCCTTCTTCTCCTTCTTCTCCTTCTTCTCCTTCTTCTCCTTCTTCTCCTTCTTCTCCTTCTTCTCCTTCTTCTCCTTCTTCTCCTCTTCTCCTTCTTCTCCTTCTTCTCCTTCTTCTCCTTCTTCTCCTTCTTCTCCTTCTTCTCCTTCTTCTCCTTCTTCTCCTTCTTCTCCTTCTTCTCCTTCTTCTCCTTCTTCTCCTTCTTCTCCTTCTTCTCCTTCTTCTCCTTCTTCTCCTTCTTCTCCTTCTTCTCCTTCTTCTCCTTCTTCTCCTTCTTCTCCTTCTTCTCCTTCTTCTCCTTCTTCTCCTTCTTCTCCTTCTTCTCCTTCTTCTCCTTCTTCTCCTTCTTCTCCTTCTTCTCCTTCTTCTCCTTCTTCTCCTTCTTCTCCTTCTTCTCCTTCTTCTCCTTCTTCTCCTTCTTCTCCTTCTTCTCCCTTCTTCTCCTTCTTCTCCTTCTTCTCCTTCTTCTCCTTCTTCTCCTTCTTCTCCTTCTCTCCTTCCTCCTCCTCCTCCTCCTCCTCCTCCTCCTCCTCCTCCTCCTCCTCCTCCTCCTCCTCCTCCTCCTCCTCCTCCTCCTCCTCCTGGCTCTTGACAGATGGACAGCTGCCCCCCTCCCTCCACCCTCGTTTACGCTCATCAAAGGTCAGCTCTTATCAGATGTTATCTCCCCTTATCTTGTCACTGTCATGGGGTGAACTGTTTTCATGCCTCAAGGGAACATATTATTACATATTATTATTATTAGGTATTATTATTATTCTTATTCTTATTCTTCTTCTTCTTCTTCTTCTTCTTCTTCTTCTTCTTCTTCTTCTTCTTCTTCTTCCTCCTCCTTCCACCTTCCACCTTCCTCCTCCCTCCCTCCTCCTCCCCCCTCTCTTCCTCCTCCCTCCCTCCTTCCTCTCCTCCCTCCTTCTTCCTCCCTCCCTCCTTCCTCCTCCTCCTCCCACCTCCTCCCTCCTTCTTCCTCCTCCCTCCTTCTTCCTCCTCCCTCCTTCCTCCTCTCCTCCCTCCTTCCTCCCTCCTTCCTTCCTCTTCCTCCTTCCTTCCTCTTCCTCCTTCCTTCCTCTTCCTCCTTCCTTCCTCCTCCTCTTCTTCCTCCTCCTCTTCTTCCTCCTCCTCTTCTTCCTCCCCTCTTCCTCCTCTTCCTCCTCCTCCTCTTCCTCCTCCTCCTCCTCCTCCATTGCTTTTGGTCTCAAACTCCTCGAAATCATGAAATTGATCTTCATTGACACTTCCATTGTGTTAGAGCATCACTTGGGAAGAGAAGAGTCCCAGATTTGAAGGGAAGTCACATATTTCTTACCGCTAGACATGCTGAAAAAGGACGACTGAAATGGTATTCCCACAATGCACCACTGGCTCCCCGATTTTTTTTATATGGTGCACACTGACCATGGAGACCCATTCTCTCACATGTGGGCCTACCAGCTTTCTCCTGCTTGATTTGAAGCCGCTAGAATTTATGCGTATAGATACGTCAAACACTGTATCTCCTGTGACGTACATATACGACCGCGACAGTCAAAGGGTTAATGGATTATTAGGGGAGAAGGGGTGTCCATTAAAGCCTATTAAATCTGAATGATGAGTGTGTTTCCACGATATTAACCCTTTTAGGGTCGGCAGGCCCTCTCCTAAACTTATTCTCTGGGTCGGAAATTTTTCGAATTTTTTTTTTTCATATGAAAAAAAGAGATTCTTTTCCCGATCATAATGAAACCAAAAGTATGAAATTTGATGGAAAACTTACGGAATTATGCTCTCACGAAGTTAGCAGTCTCGATGATGTTTACACATTGGCGATTTCGCCCACTTTGAGCCCTGTTATCGGCTAATTCCAATGTACCAGTCAACAGAAATCATACTTATTTTGCTAGAACTCCATTTTGTCTATCGAAAGAGTACAAGAAAACACCCATTTACCAATTTCAACTAACCAATAATGTGGTACAAATTGGCAATTTTGCCAATTTCACACAAATTTCAAAAGATGCCAATTTCCAAATAGGGTCCAGAATAAACAAGACAGACATTCCTGGCACTAAAATAACATTTCCTCTGTTCATTACTCACATCCCTAGGCCTCTGTTACATTTCTTTTGCTTTCCACTTTGAATTTTTATTCTCACAAAAAATGAAAAGATTTATGTTATGCAGACTAGTGCATTCATGTAGAAATGGTGTAGAAATGGTATAAATAATATCAGCGCACTTGTGAAAGAAAATTAGACTCGCCAGTTGACGTGTATTGGACGCGTGGCATGATTTGTTTACCTTTGAACTTTTGCAAAAATCGAGCATTTCTGCTACTTTGAGCTCAATTTCAAAGTACTTTTCATTGTGAAACCAATCAAAATCATCTCAATTTCCATAATATGTCTTCCATTCTATAAAAGGAGACCAGAAAAACTAGAATACAACCATAAATAGCATACGAAAATACACTGCAAAGTCGCTGTTTTAAACCAAAAACACGGTCAAAGTTTTTTTTTTTTCTCATTATGCACTGTGGGCTGCAGGATTTTTTTATACTGTGCACACTGACCATATAGACCCATTCTTTCATATGTTGGCCTACCAGCTTTTTCTCGCTAGATTTGAAGGCGCTATAATTTATGCGTACTAGTGCGGCACCAACCCTGAAAGAGTTAATAATGGGCAGTTTAGGTTTTTAAAATGCTTTGTCTATGGTTTCTGGATGTTTTCTACCAAGAAATTTGAGTCACTGTCTGTTAAATTGATTTTTTTATTTATTAATGATTCTTGAAATGCATACCATAGGAGTTGCTTTTTAGTAAATGTGCTTCACTTCTCAGGTGGGATGTAGTCGCTGAGTACATCAATCAACACACTCCTACCACTGGCATAGTAAGACATGCTAAAGAAGTTCTTAGCAAAGCCAAAGAGCTTCAACACTCGGACCAGTACATGCGGGAAGCAGCCAATAAGAATGCTTACCACAGCATGGAGAAGTCTCAGGGCAAACCAACAATCAGTGATGCCACAGCCTCTCAGAGGTTTGACAGTGAGTAAACTTGTTGCTATTTTGATTTTGCATTGAAGTGAAAGTGACAGGATCTTTGTCAAGTGAAGTGAGAGTGGCAAGATGATTATGCTGTGAAGCAAGAGTGGCAAGATGATTATGCTGTGAAGCAAGAGTGGCAGGTCTATATGACTTCATTATTATTTATAAGAATGTTGAAAACATGTACATGTATATAAATTATTTGATGAATACATACATATTCCAGTTTCTTATATGCATGGATTTATTTTATATATACATGTATATGTACAGTGGAACCTTGACATACGAGTTTAATCTGTTCCGTGGCCTAGCTCATAACTCAAGTTTGTTCATATATCAAATCAGTTTTCCTCATTTAACCCTTTGACTGTTTTGGTCGTACAATGCCTGCACTTTAACCCTTTGAGGGTTTTTGTCATACTAGTACGTCTTACGCGTAGGGGTTTTTGACGTACTAGTACTCATAAATTCTAGCGGCCTCAAATCTAGTGGGAGAAAGCTGGTAGGCCTTCATATGAAAGAATGGGTCTATGTGGTCAGTGTGCACGGTATAGAAAAAATCCTGCAGCACACAGTGCATAATGAGAAAAAAAAAACTTTGACCATTTTTTTTTAATAAATCAGCGACTTTGCAGTGTATTTTCGTATGGTATTTATTGTTGTATTCTAGTTTTCTTGGTCTCATTTTATAGAATGGAAGACATATTACAGAAATTGAGATGATTTTGGCTGGTTTTACAAAGAAAAGTGCCTTGAAATTGAGCTCAAAGTAGCAGAAATGTTCGATTTTTACCAAACTTCAAAAGTAAACAAATCGTGCCAAGCGTGCAATACACGTCAACTGGTGAGTCTAATATTCTTTCACAAGTGCACCAATAATATTTATACCATTTTTTACACTAATGCAGTAGTCTGCATAACAGTAAATCTTAATATTTTTTGTGAGAATAAAAATTCAAAGTGGGAAAACAAAAGAATATAAGAGGGGCCTTGAGACGTTACTAATGACTAGAGGAAATGTCATTTTTAGTGCCAGGAATGTCTTTCTTGTTTTTTTCTGGACCCTATTCGGAAATTGGCATCTTTTGAAATTTGTGTGAAATTGGCAAAATTGCTAAATTCTGACCACTGTACTGGATAGTTGAATTTCATAAATGAGTGGTTTCTTGCACCCATTCGATAGAAAAATGGAGTTCTAGCGAAATATTCATGTTTTTTGTCGACTAGTACAGTGAAATTGGCTGAAAATGGGGCTCAAAGTGGGCAAAATCGCCGATGCGTAAACATTGCCGAGACCGCTAACTTTGCGAGAGCATAATTCCGTAAGTTTTCTATAAATTTCAAACTTTTGGTGTCTTTATGATCGGGAAATGATTTCTCTATCTTTTCATAAGAGAAAATAATTTTTTTTTTTTTTAAATTTGGCCGACCCTGGGGAACGAGTTTCGGAGAGGGCCTGTCGACCCTCAAAGGGTTAAAGGAGGGGTTTGGGATATTGGCAGTTTGGAGGGATATGTTGTGTATCTTTATATGTGTATGCTTCTAGACTGTTGTATTCTGAGCACCTCTGCAAAAACAGTGATAATGTGTGAGTGTGGTGAAAGTGTTGAATGATGATGAAAGTATTTTCTTTTTGGGGATTTTCTTTCTTTTTTGGGTCATCCTGCCTCGGTGGGAGACGGCCGACTTGTTGAAAAAAAAAAAAAATATATACGTCTTATGAGCCAGTGTTTCGGACGTATATATACTCAGTAATTCTAGCGGCTTCAAATCAAGCAGGAGAAAGCTGGTAGGCCCACATGTGAGAGAATGGTTCTGTGTGGTCAGTGTGCACCACATAAAAAAATCCTGCAGCACGCAGCCCATAACGAGAAAAAAACTGACCTTTTTTTTTTTTTTTTTTGGAATAAAATGCCGACTTTGAGGTGTATTTTCATGTAGTATTTATCATTGTATTCTCGTTTTCATGGTATCATGTGATAAAATGGGAAACATATTGCAGAAATAGAGATGATTTTGATTAGTTTCACGATGAAAACGACCTTGAAATTGAGCTCCAATAGCGGAAATGTTCAATTTTTACCAATGTTCAGGAGTAAGCAAATCACACCACACATCCAATACACTTCACCTGGGGAGTCTGATATTCTTTCACTAGTGCACTGATATTATTTATACGATTTTTACAATAATGCAGTAGTCTGCATAATAGTAAATTTTGTATTTTTTGTATGAATAAAAAATAAAAATAGAAAGCAATAATAATATAAGAGGGGCCTAGAGACATGACAAATGAACAGAGGATATGTTATTTTAGTGCCAAGAATGCCTACATTGTTTATTCTGGACCCTATTTTGAAATTGGCATCTTTTTTAATTTGCCAAATTGCCAATTTCTGACCACGTTATTGGGTAGTTCAAATCGGTAAATGGGTGGCTTCTTGTACTCAGTTGATAGAAAAATGGAGTTCTAAGGAAATAGCTATGAGTTTGGTCAACTGGAACAATGGAATTGGCCAAAAACAGGGCTCAAAGCTGGCAAAATTGCCGATGAGTATATCGCTGAGACTGCTAACTTCACGGGAGTGTAATTCTGTGAGTTTTCGACCAAATTTCATACTTTTGGTGTCATTACCATCGGGAAAAGATTCTCTATAATTTCATAAGAAAAACTAATTTTGTTTTTTCCCAAAAATTTTGTGACATAGAATGACAGTTTCAGAAAGGGGCTTGTGACAGTCAAAGGGTTAAATTAATTGATTAGCCATTAATCCGTTCCTGCACTCTGGAGACAAAAAATACTTGAATATGACGCTATTATCAACTGTACGGCTTATTTAGCTATCACAATTCATCTAATAAGACATACATACTAGACAATTTAGTTAACACAAACATGATATATACTCCAGAATGAATAAAATAGGCCATAATATGGTGGCAGAGGCAGCGGTGGAAGTGTTCGCCATTTCCTGTCGTACTTTGACTATAATATCTTCCCATGCTCTTATTGTAAGAGAAAATGGAGTATTTTTGAGGCTGACTGCAGTAGATCACTAGTTTAATAAAGAAAACACTGAAACAATGTACGTATTTATAAATAATGAATATCATATATAAAAACATAATAAATCAATACACACTACAGAATGTGAAGAAATATTAAACTGTTTATATAAAGTGTATACAATATGTACTTACTTGGAACAGAAATGGTGGGGGAGGTTGAGGGTGGGGGATGTTGAGGGTGAGGGATGTTGAGGGTGCGGCGTATGATGTCAGTGGCCCTGTAAACCTCCAACAACAACATTGTTTTGTTTAATCACTGAACATAACTGATACAGCTTTAGTATCTACATAGCGTAGATGTACTAAGCTGGTATTGCCTGGCTAAGTCCATGGAAATCATCGTCTTTTTCTTCTCAGCACTGTCCTTTGCACTTGTTTTCTTAGGACCCATGATTAGAAAAAAGAAATTAGGCCAAATGACTGTAAAAACTGCAAGCAAGCACAAGAGAACTGCTCCCACAGTGATGTAAACATGTGTACTGCTTACCTGATGTTTTGGCATCAGCTGTGCCAACTAGCGGCAGCATTCTGAATTATTATTACGTACGTATTATGTATTATTATTATTATTATTATTATTAATTTAGAGAACTGGAGCACAGATCCAATTCCCTAGATCAAGAGCCTCTCGCCTTTGTCGAGGAACCTTGACACTGGTGAGGGGATCTTCATCTAGGGAATTGGATCTCTGCTCTAGTTACCTAAATTAATAATAATAATAATAATAATAATAATAATAATAATATTATTATTATTATTACTATTATTATTATCATTATTATTATTATTATTATTATTATTATTATTATTATTATTATTATTATTATTATAATATAATACTGCCAACTCAGTGCACTGTTTACTTTGCTGTGGGAGCAGTTCTCTCATGCTTTGCTTACATTTTTGACAGTCATTTGGCCAAATTTTGTTTTTCTAAGCATGGGTCCTAAGAAAGTAAATGTAAAGGACAGTGCTGAGAAGAAAAAGAGAATGATTTCCATGGAATTAAAGCATGAAATCATGGATAAACAAGTGAGGTGTCCAGGTTTTGAGTTGAGAGGGAAGCGGGGGGAGCTGGCTCTTAACTCAAATGTTGGCTCGTAACTCAGAGCAAAAAATCGACCCAGGGATGGCTCATATCTCAAAAAATTCACACGTTGAGACACTCGTAAGTCCAGGTTCCACTGTATATATGTTTCGATGTGAGAAGTACAGCTCACCAGTGCAAAGTATTGTACAGTACAGTTTACAGTAAATAGTGAATATGAAGAATATGAATTACGGGGTTCAACTGTGCCTTTTATCTGAAATACTTGGGGCCAAAAGTGTCTTGGATTTCTGAATTTTTTGAATTTTGGAATATAATGAGATAGCTTGGGGATGGAATTCCAAGTCTGAGCATGAAATGCACTTTTATTTTATATACAGTATATACATAGCCTGAAGGTAGTTTTATACAATATTTTTTAAAAACAAAAACCAATATTTTTAATAAGTGACACAGCAGCATTGGCAGAACACCTGCATCAGTTGAAAAAAAAAATGACAGACTTTCAGTCTCCACCTATGATATGTTTTGATTATAAGGCTACTATACAATGTGTTTTTTTCTTATCAGTGTTATGCATAAGGGTATCTGCAGGCCTTTTAGACATTTTTCAACAATAACTTCACACCACAGAACAGAGAATAAGCACAAAGCACATGGTAATCACAATGAGCAAGGGATGTGGGTCTGACAGTGATGACTGTTGAAAACAAAATGGTGCCAACAGAGCATCAGAGCCCCACCCAGGGTATGTGAGGCCATGTGTTATAACTGTCTGCATATTGTCTGGGAACTTCATCAGAGCTGAATGAATTTTCTATTTGTAGTGTCTTTTTTTTTAAGTCAGCTGTCTCCCACTGAGGCAGGGTGACCCAAAAAGAAAATACTTTCATCATCATTCAGCACTTTCACCTCATTCATACATAATCACTGTTTTTGAAGAGGTGCTCAGAATACAACAGTTTAGAAGCATATACATATAAAGATACACAATATATCCCTCCAAACTGCCAATATCCAAAACCCCTCCTTTAAAGTGCAGGCATTGTACTTCCCATTTCCAGGACTCCAGTCCGGCTATATAAAAATAACTGGTTTTCCTGAATGCCTTCACTAAATATTACCCTGCTCACACTCCAACAGCTCGTCAGGTCCCAAATACCATTCGTCTCCATTCACTCCCATCGAACATGCTCACGCACGCTTGCTGGAAATCCAAGCCCCTCGCCCACAAAACCTCCCTTACCCCCTCCCTCCAACCTTTTTGAGGATGACCTCTACCCCGCCTTCCTTCACCTACAGATTTATATGCTCACCATGTCATTCTACTTTGATCAGTTCTCTCTAAATGACCAAACCACCTCAACAACCCCTCTTCAGCCCTCTGACTAATACTTTTATTAACTCCACACCTTCTCCTAATTTTCTGCATAATATTTACACCACACACTGCCCTTAGACAGGACATCTCCACTGCCTCCAACTATCTCCTCGCTTCAGCATTTACAACCCAAACTTCACACCCATATAAGAGTGTTGGTACCACTTTACTTTCATACATTCCTTTCTTTGCCTCTATTGATGACGTTTTTTGTCCCCACATATACTTCAACACACCACTCGCCTTTTTCCTTCATCATTTCTACGGTTAACCTCATCCTTCGTAAATCCATCCGCTGACACGTCAACTCCCAAATATCTGAAAACATTCATTTCTTCCATACTCCTTCTCTCCAATTTGATATCCAATTTTTCTTTATCTAAATCATTTGATACCCTCATCACCTAACTCTTTTCTATGTTCACTTTCAACTTTCTGCCTTTACACACACACACCCAAACTTGTCCACTAACCTCTGCAATTTTTCTTTAGAATCTCCCATAAGCACAGTGTTGTTAGCAAAAAGTAACTGTGTCAATTCCCATTTTGTATTTGATTCCCCATAATTTAATCCCACCCCTCTCCCAAACACCCTAGCATTTACTTCTTTTACTACCCTTCTATAAATATATTAAACAACCATGGTGACATTACATATCCCTGTGTAAGAACTAGTTTTACCGGGAAGTAGTCTCCCTCTCTTCTACACACCCTAACCTGAGCCTCACTATCCTCATAAAAACTCTTTACAGCATTTTGTAACTTACCACCTATTCCATATACTTGCAACATCTGCCACATTGCTCCCCTATCCACTCTATCATATGCCTTTTCTAAATCCATAAATGCAATAAAAACTTCCCTACCTTTATCTAAATACTGTTCACATATATGCTTCAATGTAAACACTTGATCTACACATCCTCTACCCACTCTGAAACCTCCTTGCTCATCTGCAATCCTACATTCTGTCGTACCTCTAATTCTTTCAGTAATAACCCTACTGTACACTTTTCCTGGTATACTCAGTAAACTAATTCCTCTATAATTTTTACAATCTCTTTTGTCCCCTTTCCCTTTATATAAAGGAACTATACATGCTCTCTGTCAATCCCTAGGTACCTTCCCCTCTTTCATACATTTATTAAACAAAATTACCAACCACTCTAACACTATATCCCCTTCCCCCTTGCTTTTAAAATTTCTGTCATGATCCCGTCAGTTCCAGCTGCTTTACCCCCTTTGATTCTGTGTAATGCCTCACGCACCTCCCCCACACTCACATCCTGCTCTTTTTCATTCCTAAAAGATGGTATACCTCCTTGGCCAATGCATGAAATTATCACCTCCCTTTCTTCTACGACACTTAAAAGTTCCTCAAAATATTCCCGCCATCTACCCAATACCATCTCCCCATCTACTAACTCCTATTCGTTCCCCAGGCTTTCTTAACTTGTTTATCTCACTCCAAAAATTGTTCTTATTTTCATCAAAATTTCTTGACAGTGCCTCTCCCACTCTATCATCTGCTCTCCTTTTGCACTCTCTCACCACTCTCTTCATCTTTCTTTTACTCTTCATATACTCTGATCTTCTTATAACACTTCTGCTTTGTGAAAACCTCTCATAAGCTACTTTTTTCTCTTTTATCACACCCTTTACTTCATCATTCCACTAATCACTCCTCTTTCCTCCTGCACCCACCCTCCTATAGCCACAAACTTCTGCCCCACATTCTAATACTGCATTTTAAAACTATTCCAACCCTCTTCAACCCCCCCTCCCCCCCACTACTCATACTTGCACCAGCCCACCTTTCTGCCAATAGTTGCTTGTATCTCACCCGAACTTCCTCCTCCATTAGTTTATACATTTTCACCTCTCTCTTACTTGTTGTTGCCATTTTCCTCTTGTCCCATCTACCTCTTACTCTAACTGTAGCTATAACTAAATAATGATCCAATATATCAGTTGCCCCTCTTTAAACATGTACATCCTGGAGCCTACCCATCAACCTTTTATCCACGAATACATAATCTAACAAATTACTTTCATTACATGCCGTATCATACCTTGTATATTTATTTATCCTCTTTTTCATAAAATATGTATTACTTATTACCAAACCTCTTTCTACACATAGCTCAATTAAAGGCTCCCAATTTTCATTTACCCCTGACACCCCAAATTTATCTACTACTCCCTCCACAACATTTTTACCCACTTTAGCATTGAAATCCCCAACCACAAGTACACTTGGTTCAAAACTCCTCATGCATTCACTCAACATTTCCCAAAATTTCTCTCACTCCTCTACACTTTTCTCTTCTCTAGGTGCATATACGCTTAACTATAACCCACTTTTCACATCCAACCTTTATTTTGCAACACACAATCCTTGAATAAATACATTTATACTCCCTCTTTTCCTGCCATAGCTTATCCTTCAACATTATTGCTACTCCTTCTTTAGCTCTAACTCTATTTGAAACCCCTGACCTAATCCCATTTATTTCTCCCCACTGAAATCTTCCACCCCCTTCAGTTTTGTTTCACTAAAGCCAGGACATCCAGCTTCTTTTCATTCATAACATCCCACTGATACAGCTAACAAGATAAACGACTTCTTCTCAAACATAGGATCTAACCTCACCAGTTAAATCCCACGTACCAATGCCTGTGCCGGGGACTACCTAGATGGGAATTTCCCAAATTCCTTCTATCTTGTACCAACTGAGCCCACGGAAGTCACCGCAATCATAAAGTCACTTAAAAATAACTCGGGGAATCTGTCTCATGTCCCACCATTATTGTACAAGCAAGCGGCCCATGTTCTTTCGCATGCTATTACATTACTTTTTAACAAGTCACTAGAAACTAGCACTTTCCCGACACTACTCAGGACAGCAAGGGTTACACCAATACATAAAGGTGGTGACCCTACAGACGTAAACAACTATAGGCCAATATCAAACTTACCATTGCTATCCAAAATCTTCGAGAAACTCGTGCACAGGAGACTATATTCATTTATAGCATCACAAAACATACTCAACCCCTGCCAGTTTGGATTCAGGAAAAATAAAAGCACTAAAGATGCAATTCTAAAAATGCTAGACCTGCTTTACACAGCATTGGAAAATAAGGAATATTCGCTAGGAGTTTTTATTGACCTAAGAAAAGCGTTTGACACAGTAGACCACGGCATCCTACTCCACAAACTTGACCACTATGGTATAAGAGGCCATGAGCTTGCATATTTTAAATCCTATCTTTCTAATAGGTATCAGTATGTCACCATTAAAGACAGCCTCATCAATACTGCCACTTGATACTGGAGTTCCGCAGGGAAGTGTCCTTGGACCCCTGCTCTTCCTCATTTACATCAATGATCTTCCAAACATATCCCAACACCTGAAACCCATTCTCTTTGCTGATGACACGACTCATGTCATCTCCCACCCTAATCTTGCCACCCTCAACACCATTGTTAACTAGCTGCTCAAAATATCGACTTGGATGACAGCCAATAAACTTACACTTAACACTGGCAAAACCTACTATATTATGTTTGGTAGCAGAGCAGGTGTTGCGCAACTTAACATTAACCCTTTCAGGGTCCAAGGCCAAAATCTGAAGTCACGCACCAGTGTCCAAGAATTTTCAAAAAAAAAATTTGTTATTTTTCTTATGAAACCGTAGAGAATCTTTTTGTGAAGGTAATAAAACAAAAAGTACGAAATTTGGTGGAAAATTGACGAAATTATGCTCTCGCGAATTTTGATGTGTCAGCGATATTTACGAGTCGGCGATTTTGCCGACTTTGACTCCCATTTTAGGCCAATTACATTATTCCAATCAACCAAATTCTTAGCTATTTCACTAGTATTACTTCTATTCTATCGATTGAGCACAAGAAATAGCCAAATCAACTGTTTCTCAACTACAAAATAAAGTGATCGGAAATTGTTAATTTGGCCAATTTAACACAAAGTTCAAAATATTCCAATTTCAAAATAGGCTCCAGAATAAACAATGTAAGTATTCCTGGAACTAAACTAACATTTCCTCTGTTCATTAGTTACATTTTGAGGCTTTACAAATAAATTCCATTTTGATTTTTTATTCACATAATGAATTTTTATTCACACCAAAAAATAGAAGATTTACTGTTATGCAATACTGTAATAATTGTATAAATATCATCACCATATTTGTGAATGTATATTAGACCCACCAGCTGACGTGTATTAGATTTGTGAGGTCGTTTGTTTACTCTTGAATATCGGCAAAAATTTAACATTTCCGCTACTTTGAGCTCAGTTTCAAGCCATTTCCAGTGATAAAACCAATCAAAATCATCTCTATTTCTGTAATATGTCTTCCATTCTTTAAATGAGACCAAGAAATCGCAAATACAACTATAAAAAACATACGAAAAAACACTGCAAAGTCGCTGTTTTAATCGAAAAATCATGATTTAAGTTTTTTTCTCTCATTATACACAGTGTGCTGCAGGATCTGTTTTGTGTGGTGCACACATACCACATAGATGTATTCTCTCATATCTAGGCCCAAATGTACCACTCACAGTTTATCAGAGTGAGCTGAGCTCATGGCGTAGATCTACGGTTTGGACACTCACCGTAAAGCTGTAGATCTACGGGACAGACCCTGAAAGGGTTAAGATCAACAACACTCTAATTGCCAGACATAATGAGGGCAAATTCCTTGGCCTATACCTCGACAACAACCTAAATTTCAGCACTCATATCCAACACATAACAAAAAAAGTATCCAAAACGGTGGGGATCCTCTCCAAGATACGATACTACGTACCGCAAACTGCCCTTCTCACACTATACCATTCACTTATATATCCATACCTCACCTATGCTATCTGTGCTTGGGGTTCAACTGCAGCAACGCACCTAAAGCCAATAATAACCCAACAAAAAGCTGCAGTAAGAATAATCACTAAATCCCATCCCTGGCAACACACATCCCCACTCTTCATAGATCTAAACTTACTCCCTGTTTAGAACATCCACACTTACTACTGTGCAATCTATATCTTCAGGACCTTAAATTCCAATATTAACCTTGACCTAAAACGCTTTCTTGATAGTTGTGACAGGATCCACAGGCATAACACCAGACACAAACATCTCTATGACATTCCCTGTGTTCAACTAAACCTTTACAAAAATTCAGTGTATTACAAAGGACCTAAAATCTGGAACACCCTACCTGAAAACTCTAGAACTGCAGACACATTCATCACTTTCAAAACTACAGTTAGAAAACGTCTTATCTCCTTGATCCACCCCGACAACTAACTACATGATAACCACCTGGTGGTTCAAAATTACACTCACTCACCCACTGACTATAAACCCAGAAATGCTAATCTTAATCTTAAAATAATAAATCCTAACTAGTCATAAGTTTGCCTATGATACTCAAATATAGACACCTTGTATTGTGCCAAAACAAAAGCATTCACATTGCTAAACTCACAAATTATGATGTAGTCACTTAGCCTTAATACTATAATCTCTAAGGATTTAATGTTAAGAATTAATCTAAGTCTGCTCGAAATGCCTAGCCAGGCTAGGTGTCCTAGTGGCCTCCTCTGTAATTAGTATTTTATAACATATAAACCACACAATACCCAAAACCTGTAAACCCCACATTGAAACCATTGTAGAGAATAAACTTGAATTGAATTGAATTATCTCATTCTTATCATTCACACAACATCCACACGCATTCAGACATCACACTTCGACAATTTTCTTCTTTTTCTTTATAGTATGCTATTCACGAATAGGGGTTACTAGCCCATTGTTCCTGGCATTTTAGTTGACTTTTACATTATGCATGGCTTATGGAGGAAAGATTCTTATTCCATTTCCCTATGGATATAAAAGGAAAAATAATAAGAACAAGAACTATTAAGATAAAATCAAAGAAAACTCAGATGAGTGTATATAAATAAATATGTACATGTATGTGTGGTGTGATCTAAGTGTAAGTAGAAGTAGCAAGATGTACCTGCAATCTTGCATGTTTATGAGACGGACAAAAGACACCAGCAATCCTACCATCATGTAAAACAATTACAGGCTCTCATTTTACACTCACTTGGCAGGACGGTAGTACCTCCTTGGGTGGTTGCTGTCATGTAGGAATTAAAAAAAAAATTGAATTTCACTGCTTTTTGAATTTCAGAATTTGAGATAAGGGATACTCAATCTGTACTTTATTATTTTTATTTACTAATCATTTTTTTTTCTGGCAGCACCACAGGAGATGTTAGGTATGAATACTATGGCCTGGGGTGCAGAGGAACAGCGTTTACTGGAACAAGCTTTGAAGACATTTCCAGTGTCTACGCAAGACCGTTGGGACCGCATTGCTGAATGTGTCCCTAACCGTACTAAGAAGGATTGCATGAGACGGTACAAGGTATATGCAAATTCATGCTTTCATTTCTTTCTTATTTCAGTAAATAGCAATGTGTACCTGTGTCATAAATTACTGTAATTATGCCAGAGTCATTGCAGTATAGTATATAGCAGCATCTTAACAAATGACTGAAATTAAAGAGCAAATTGTATGAAACATCTCGCAAAATCATTTTGACAAAATTGTAGACAGCTCTCTGATTGGAGTGGGGTTCAAACTCATGGCAAGCCAGTCCTAACACTAGCACACTGACCTGCTAGTTTTAGGAGTGACTTGCCATGGTTCAAACCCCACTCGTTCACTGAGTATGGAACATCCTTTACTTCAAAAAGTATTTAATACAGCTTGTTAATTTTTCTCATTATACATGTACGTTATTTTTCAAAATCACTAGGATTGCCAGGGTACACTATTTACACCATCTTGTCTTTTTGATAACTAGTTTAAAAGAAGGAAATGCTGTAATCTCAAATATTTTACTCCAGTGCATGTAACATTTTTTTGCTACTCAGTTTTGTATTATCTGAAACTACTTTCTAAACAGATCATGGGTGAAGTCCTAATTTTTCTGTGAAGTGAATCTCTGACTTAGAAATGTGATTGACTTTCAGGCAACTAATACACTAATGAAGAGTTGTTAAATACTTTACTTGTTGTACAACAACTGTAATTTTTTTTTTTAACAAACCGGCCGTATCCCACCAAGGCAGGGTGGCCCAAAAAGAAAAACAAAAGTTTCTCTTTTTAAATTTAGTAATCTATACAAGAGAAGGGGTTACTAACCCCTTGCCCCCGGCATTTTAGTCGCCTCCTACGACACGCATAGCTTACTGAGGAAGAATTCTGTTCCACTTCCCCATGGAGATAAGAGGAAATAAACAAGAACAAGAACTAGAAAGAAAATAGAAGAAAACCCAGAGGGGGTATGTATATATATGCTTGTAGTGTGACCTAAGTGTAAGAAGTAGCAAGACGTACCTGAAATCTTGCATGTTTATGAGACAGAAAAATGGACACCAGCAATCCTACCATCATGTAAAACAAATACAGACTTTTGTTTTACACTCACTTGGCAGGACGGTAGTACCCCCCTGTGCGGTTGCTGTCTACCAACCTACTACCTAGGAACCACTGTATATATTATAAAATTTCAACATGTGGATACCAAGACTTGTGTAGTAGTGCTGTGTTCCTCTATATGTAAGCCAGTGCTGAATGGGAAGGAGTGTAAAAAAAGGGGGGGGGGAGGCAGGAATTTTGGTTCTTCAACTATGAGTAAAAGTAGCCTTAATACAAAATACTTATACAGTTCTACGTACTAATCATTTTGGGCTACCCGAATAATAAATATATAGTACTGTAGAGTTATTATTATACCATGTATTATTATAGAGTAATACCTGTGTACAGTGGACCCTCAACCAGCGATGGCATCGATTAACGATAAATCTGACTAGCGATATATTTTAACGCAAAAATTTTGCCTCGACTAGCCCTTAAAAACCTGACCAACGCTATTCGTTCCGTTCAAGACGCGTCCACTTTGGCCTGAGCGCGCCCCACTTGTCCCATGGGTGCCAAGCAGGACGTACATTACTCAGGAGGAAAAGGCACTCCCAGGACATAAGCTTATGAAAGACAGGCTTACTCTGTTGATGTGTGCCAATGCTAGTGGTGATTGCAAAGTGAAGCCTTTATTGGTGTATCACTCAGAAACTCCCAGAGTGTTCAGGAAAAACAATGTTGTCAAGGCTAATTTGTGTGTGCTGTGGAGGGCAAACAGTAAGGCATGGGTCACTAGGGACTTTTTCTATGACTTTTTACACCATGCATTTGCCCCAATGTGAAAAATTACCTAATTGAAAAGAAATTAGACCTTAAGTGCCTCCTGGTATTAGACAATGCTCCTGGTCATCCTTCAGACTTGGCAGAGCGACTTTCTAGGGACATGAGCTTCATTAAGGTGAAGTTTTTGCCTCCTAATACCACTCCTCTCCTGCAGCCCATGGACCAGCAGGTCATTTCCAACTTCAAGAAACTGTACACAAAAGCTATGTTTGAAAGGTGCTTTGTAGTGACCTCAGAAACTCAACTGACTCAAAGAGAGTTTTGGAAAGATCACTTTACCATCCTCAATTGTGTAAACATTGTAGGTAAGGCTTGGGAGGAAGTGACTAAGAGGACCTTGAACTCTGCTTGGAAAAAACTGTGGCCAGAATGTGTAGACAGAAGGGATTTTGAACGGTTTGAGGCTAACCCTGAGAATCCTATGCCAGTTGAGGAATCAATTGTGGCATTGGGGAAGTCCTTGGGGTTGGAGGTTAGTGGGGAGGATGTGGAGGAGTTGGTGGTGGAGGACAATGAAGAACTAACCACTGATGAGCTGCTAGATCATCTTGAACAGCAAGAGGGCAGACCTGAGGAAACTGCTTCGGAGGAGGGGATAGAGAAATTGAAGAAGTTGCCTACTTCTAAAATTAAGGAAATGTGTGCAAAGTGGCTTGAAGTGCAAACCTTTATTGATGAAAATCACCCTGACACAGCTACTGCAAGCCGTGTTGGCAACCTGTACACTGACAATGTTGTGAACCACTTTAGGAAAGTCATAAAAGAACGAGTGGTACAGGTATCTATGGACAGACATGTTGTGCAACAGAAGTCCAGTGACTCTGAAGCTGGTCCTAGTGGCATTAAAAGAACAAGGGAACTAACCCCAGAAAAAGACTTGCTACCTCAAGTGCTAATGGAAGGGGATTCCCCTTCTAAACACTAAGAAGATCAATGCTCTCCCCTCCTCCCATCCCATCAATCATCACCAGATCTTCAATAAAGGTAAGTGTCATGTAACTGTGCATGTCTTCTTCAGTTTGTGTGTATTAAAATTAATATTTCATGTGGTAAAATTTTTTTTTTCAATACTTTGGGGTGTCTTGCACGGATTAATTTGATTTCCATTATTTCTTATGGGGAAAATTAACTTGACTAACGATTATTTCGATTAACGATGAGCTCTCAGGAACGGATTAATATCACTGGTTGAGGGTCCACTGTATTTCTATATTTATCATTTGGGTAGTCCTAAATAATTAATACATAGTACTGTAAAGGCATTCTCTATTTAATGTTACTTTCCTGGGAAAAGTTGTTCATTAGGTGTAACAGTATCAACTGGTACAGTAGGGCCCCACTTATACAGCAGGTTAGGTTTCAGGCTATCGCCGGAAAACAGAAAGCCATTTTTTCACTTATAACTGTATATAAATCCCAGATAACAAGTTTACACTAACATATATTAAGTAAGCAATAGAACTAGGCATTTAGAAAGCAAAGTAAAATACACCACTGCCCACTGGAAAACCCTTCTTGTGTCTTCCCGTACTTTTTCAGTGTCCTCTACCATAGTGACTTTCATGCTTATTTTAGTGTCATCTGCAAATGATGATACAAAAGTGTGCCGGGTGTTTTTATTTATGTCTGCTATGAGGATGAGAAACAGCAGAGGTGCCAGGACAGTGCCTTGGGGCATTGAGCTTTTGACCTTGCTGATGCTGGATCTTGCCTTGTTCACTACTACTTTTTGGGTTCTATATGTTAGGAACCCAAAAATCCATCTTCCTACCTTCCCTGTATTGCCCATGGCCCTCATTTTGTATGCTATCACTCCATGATCTCATTTATCAAACGCCTTTGCAAAATCTGTGCAAATCACATCTGCGTTTTGGTCGTCTTCCAATGCCTCCGTAATTCTGTCATAAAGGTTCAGCAGCTGTGACAGGCATGATCGTCCTGCTCTAAAATCACTCTGGTTCGAGATATGCTGGTCCATGAAACTTGTAATCTGCCATCTCATCACTCTTTCGAATATTTTTATGATGTGAGAAGTTAGGGCTACTGATCTGTAATTTTTAGCTAGTGCTCTACTACCTCCCTTATGCAAAGGAGCTATATCTGCACTCTTTAAAGCCTCTGGTATTTCACCTAGATCTAAGCTCTTTCTCCAAAGAATGCTGAATGCTCATGCTAATGGTACTTTACACTTCTTTATAAATATTTGTAGTCTTACTGTTGGGTGAGAGGTAAGTAGTATTTATTGTAAGTCAGGTGTGGGAGGTATGGCCACTCCACCCACGCATCACAGGTCACAGGGAGGAGTAGGACTCTGTGTTAAAGATGGTTTCTGTTACACAAAAGTGCTGAATTCTGAGAATGATCAGTAGAAATTCTAGACATTAAAGTTGAAAATAGGAATTTGGTAATTATCCTAGTATATAAACCACCATCAACAACTGCTGAGGAATTTGCAGATCAGTTAAGGAAGATAGATAGCTGTCTGGATAGGCTAGAAAATCCCACACCAAATATTTTGCTCCTTGGCGACTTTAATCTCCCTCATGTACAATGGAAGATGGTGCGATGCAATGTTATACCAGAAATATCTCCGGGAAGCACCCTGGCTCAGCAGGCACATACCAGGGAACTATTGAGGTTTTGTGAAAAGTGTTCATTGAACCAACAGATAATTGATCCCACTAGAAATGAAAATGCCCTTGATTTGATATTCATGAACAACAAGGAACTAATCCGAGACATAGCAGTTACAAAAACAATATACTCTGATCACAACATCATAGAAGTTCAAATGAGTATTAACTCAGGGTTAGGAAGCTGCATCACTATTGTTAGAGAAGGGATGTTGAGTAAGTTTAATTTTGACAGCCATAGAACTGACTGGGAAAAAATAAACCAAGAGCTATCAGACATATTCTGGGAATCAGACATGAGCACCCTAAATTCTGACAAGTGCCTAGAGAAGCTGAATATGAAGCATTCAAGATCTGTTTGAAGTACGTACAATTGAGGAAACCCAGAAGAAGATCAGCTATAGAGAGAGAGCATAGGAGATGATACAGAAGAAGAAAACGGGTTACTGAATTGCTTAAAAACACAAATATACTGCAACAGAGGAAAGATAATCTTAGCCGAGAGATCACTGAATTAGAGCAGAAGCTTAAGATGTCATGCCTAACAGAAGAAGTACAAAGGAAACTAAGGGCCATACAGGATATTGCAAGAAACCCAAAATATTTCTATTCCAATGCAAAATTGAAGCTAAGAATTACCTATAGAATTGGACCATTATTGAGAGGAGATTCGTATACTGGTGATGAACAGGAAATGAGTGAAATCCTAAAAGAACAGTATGAGACACTCTTTCAGCAACCCATTAAATGACAGCAAAGTAGAGAATGTGGAAACATTTTTCACTCCAGTCAAAGGCCATGCAAACCAGCTAATTGACATTAGCACAAATCCCATAGATTTTGAAAAAGAAATGGACAACATGCCTACTCATTCAGTATCTGGATCAGATTCATGGAATGCCCTATGTATAAAAAAGTGCAAAGTACTACTAACATAAGCTCTCAGTATTCTTTGGAGAAAGAGCTTAGATCTAGATTAAATACCAGAGGCCTTAAAAAGTGCAGGCATAGCTCCTCTGCATAATGGAGGTAGTAGAGCACTAGCTAAAATTTACAGACCAGTAGCCCAAACTTCTCACATCATAAAAGTCTTCGAAAGAGTGATGAGACAGCAGATTACAAATTTCATGGACCAGCATAACCCAAACCAGCATGGTTTTAGAGCAGGACGATCATATCTGTAACAGCTGCTGAACCACTATGACAGAATTACGGAGGCATTGGAAGACGACCAAAATGCAGATGTGATTTACACAGATTTTGCAAAGGCATATGACAAATGTGATCATGGAGTGATAGAGCATAAAATGAGGACCATGGGTATTATGGAGAAGGTAGGCAGATGGATTTTCAGGTTCCTAACACAGAACACAGACAGTAGTAGTAAACAGAGTAAGATCCATCATCAGTGAGGTAAAAAGCTCAGTTCCCCAAGGTACTATCCTCGCACCTCTGCTGTTTCTCGTCCTCAGAGGAGACAGATAAAAACACCTTTCACACTTTTGTATCATCATTTGCAGACGAAATTAAAATAAGCATGAAAGTTACTATGGTAGAGGACACTGAAAAAGTACAGGAAGACAAGAAGGGTTTTCCAGTGGGCAGTGAAGAACAACATGATGTTCAATGGTGATAAATTCCAGTTGCTAAGGTATGGAAAAAATGAAGAACTCAAAAGGAACTCTGTATACAAAACTCAAGAGAGTCACCAAATACAATGAAAGGAACACGTAAAAGACTTGGGGATGATTGTCAGCTAACCTTTCTTTTTCAAGAATTTAATAAGACAAAGATCACAACAGCCAGGAGGATGATGGGATGGGTATTGAGAATTTTAACCCTTAAACTGTCCAAAGAAATCGACGTTCAAATTCGTAGTGCTACAAAAGTAAATCTACTTTTTTTTACATATTTTCAAATATAACAAAAAAAAAAGTAGATAAAAGTTTTTTTACACGTTTTCAAATGTAGATCTTCTTTTTTGTTTTACATTTTTTTACATACTTTCAGATGTTGAAAAAACATATATATACGTTTGGACCATTTAAGGGTTAAAAACAAGGGAAGTAATGCCAGTGGTGACACTTCAAATCACTAGTGCTCCCTCACTTAGAATATTGCTCAGTGCTGAGGGCCCCTTCAAAGCAGGAGAAATATAAGATTTGGAACAAATACAGAGATTGTTTGTGGCTCACACTGAGGCATTTAAGCATCTAAACTACTGGTAATGCCTTCAAGTCTTAAACATGTACTCATTGAAGTGGAGGAGAGAGAGATACATGATAATATATACCTGGAAAGTACCCCAGGACCTGGTCCCAAATCTACACACTGCTATAACAACATCCTGGAGTGAGAGGTATGGGGGGAAATGCAAAATAAACCCAATGAGGAGCAGGGGTGTGGTGGATAGAGTAAGAGAACACTGTATCAACATTCAGGGTCCCAGACTATTCAACATCTTACCAGAAGTTATCAGAAACACAACTGGAACAAGTGTAGAAGACCTCAAGAGGAAACTGGACAAGTATCTTCAACCAGTGCCAGATAAACCAGGCTGTGATGGATATGTGGGGCAGCGGGCCTCCAGCAGCAACAGCCTGGTTGACCAGGCAAGCACCAGACGAGCCTGGCCCATGGTCAGGCTCCGAGATTAGTGAAACTCTCAAAACTCTTCAAAGGTATATGGAAGGTAAAGTTACAGCGCCCTAAAACGATAAAATGCATATACAGTGGACCCCCGCATAACGATTTTAATCCGTGCAAGAGGGGTAATTGTTATGCGAAATAATCGGTATGTGAATGAATTTTCCCCATAAGAAATAATGGAAATAAAATTAATCCGTGCAAGACACCCAAAAGTATGAAAAAAAAAATTTTTTACCACATGAAATGTTAATTTTAATACACACAAACTGAAAAAGGCATGCACACTTACATGACACTTACTTTTATTGAAAATCTGGTGATGATTGATGGGATGGGAGGAGGGGAGAGAGTGTTAGTGTTTAGAAGGGGAATCCCCTTCCATTAAGACTTGAGGTGTCAAGTCCTTTTCTGGGGTTACTTCCCTTCTTCTTTTAATGCCACTAGGACCAGCTTCAGAGTCACTGGACTTCTTTCGCACAACATATCTGTCCATAGTGGCCTGTACCTCTCGTTCCTTTATGACTTCCCTAAAGTGTTTCACAACATTGTCAGTGTACAGGTTGCCAACACGGCTTGCAATAGCTGTGTGAGGGTGATTTTCATCCATGAAGGTTTGCACTTCAAGCCACTTTGCACAGATTTCTTTAATCTTTGTAGTAGGCAACTTCTTCAATTTCTCTCTCCCCTCCTCTGAACCAGTTTCCTCAGGTCTGGCCTCTTGCTCTTGAAGTTGATCTATCAGCTCATCAGTGGTTAGTTCTTCATTGTCCTCCTCCACCAACTCTTCCACATCCTCCCCACTAACCTCCAACCCCAAGGACTTTCCCAATGCCACAATGGATTCCTCAAGTGGCATAATCCTCTCAGGGTTAGCCTCAAACCCTTCAAAATCCCTTTTGTCTACACATTCTGGCCACAGTTTCTTCCAAGCAGAGTTCAAGGTCTTCTTAGTCACTCCCTCCCAAGCCTTACCTATAAGGTTTACACAATTGAGGATATTAAAGTGCTCTCTCCAAAACTCTCTTAGAGTCAATTGAGTTTCTGAGGTCACTACAAAGCACCTTTCAAACAGAGCTTTTGTGTACAGTTTTTTGAAGTTTGCAATAACCTGCTGGTCCATGGGCTGCAGGAGAGGAGTGGTATTAGGAGGCAAAAACTTCACCTTAATGAAGCTCATGTCCCCATAAAGTCGCTCTGCCACGTCTGTAGGATGACCAGGGGCATTGTCTAACACCAGGAGGCACTTAAGTTCTAATTTCTTTTCAGTTAGGTAATCTTTCACATTGGGGGCAAATGCATGGTGTAACCAGTTATAGAAAAAGTCCCTAGTGACCCATGCCTTACTGTTTGCCCTCCACAGCACACACAAATTATCCTTGAGGACATTCTTTTGCCTGAACGCTCTGGGAGTTTCAGAGTGATACACTAATAAAGGCTTAACTTTGCAATCACCACTAGCATTGGCACACATCAACAAAGTAAGCCTGTCTTTCATAGGCTTATGTCCTGGGAGTGCCTTTTCCTCCTGAGTAATGTAGGTCCTGCTTGGCATTTTCTTCCAAAACAGGCCTGTTTCCTCACAATTAAACACTTGTTCAGGTTTCAGTCCTTCACTGTCTATGTACTCCTTGAATTCATGCACATATTTTTCAGCCGCTTTGTGGTCCGAACTGGCAGCCTCACCATGCCTTATCACACTATGAATGCCACTACGCTTCTTAAATCTCTCAAACCAACCTTTGCTGGCCTTAAATTCACTCACATCATCACTAGTTGCAGGCATTTTTTTAATTAAATCCTCATGCAACTTCCTAGCCTTTTCACATATGATCGCTTGAGAGACGCTATCTCCTGCTAGCTGTTTTTCATTTATCCACACCAATAAGAGTCTCTCAACATCTTCCATCACTTGCGATCTTTGTTTCGAAAACACAGTTAAACCTTTGGCAAGAACAGCTTCCTTGATTGCCTTTCTGGTGCCCACAATAGTAGCGATGGTTGATTGGGGTTTCTTGTACAACCTGACCAGGTCGGCGATACGCACTCCACTTTCATACTTATCAATGATCTCTTTCTTCATTTCTATTGGAATTCTCACCCTTATTGGTGTATGGTTGGCACTAGAAGCTTTCTTGGGGCCCATGGTCACTTATTTTCCAGAAACAGCACCGAAAACACTGTAATAATACGAAATATTCCGATTGTATGCTTGGATGTTACTGCGGAGGCTGGCTGGTAAACAATGGCACGGGCGGCACATGTGAGGCTGGCTGAGGGCGCACATTGGACGCGTCTCGGACGAAAATCGGTGAGCGGGTTTTTAATCGGTATGCGCGGCAAAATTTTTGCGATTAAAGCAAGCGGTATGCGGATTAATCGCTATGTGATGCCATCGTTATGCGGGGGTCCACTGTATATTGTGTTCATTACTTTTTTTTTTTTTTTTTTTCAACAAGTCTTACTCTAGGGTGAGAGGTGAGCATATGAGATAAAACGAAAAAACAAGAGAGAGACAACGAATAAATGGTCTATATTAACGTAATATATGACATTTAATGTGCCTCAGGGCGATTATTATTGCATTTTATTATTATCGTTATTAATATGGCATCTTCAAGAATAATAAGACACTTTTAGTGATTTTAATGTGTACCTGCATGCCAGGACAGCGTGTAAGTTAATTTAGGTACGAGTACACATAAGTATAATTATCAGAGTACAGCCTCTCCTCAACGACGGAGTTCCGTTCCTAAGACCACGTCTGTAAACAAATTTGTCACTAAGTAAGGAGCATACTATAGTGGTGGTAGGTTTGTGTCATTGTTTTAATGTAACCTTTGCACCATTTATAACATTTCTGGTATATTTTTAAATGTTTATACAGTAGTGTACTGTATGTTGTAATAAACAGAATAGAGGAAATCAGGTCTGATATACATAATTTAGGTATGCATACTGGTCAGAGAGTCCATTGTAAGTCCGAGTCTTTGGTAAACAAGTACGTCGCTAAGTGAGGAAAGGTTGTATATATAAAATATGAAATAATTTTAAAACACTTGAAATTTTGGAAAGTTTCCAGATATAATGAAGAGACGTGGTGTTCATGGACAATGTAAAGAAACTGAGTGGCGCTTGGTGACCGTATTAGAAAGTTAGCTGGGGGAGCCATATAGAGAGTTTTGGTCATAATTTGAAATGTCCGTATTAGCGGAACTCCGTAAAATGGGGCCCTACTGTGTGTGTTTTCCCAATAAACCCCATTATATAATTTAAAATTCAGTTGGGAAAATATTTAGACCTAAAATAAGTGTTTACAAATTGTCAACTTGTACCTAACATAGGTCATCATTATCCATTCTTTGGAGAAGGTGCAGCAGATCCTTTTATAATCACTTTTTCCAAATTTTTATTTTTTTTCCCCAGTTTTTTTTTTTTTTCACAGATGGGGGTGTCCCTAAATGGTGTTTTCTCTTAATGTTGAGATGTGTTTCCTGTTTCTATATATCATGTCAGAACCCAGTAGATAACCTTTATCTTACTCTTAGGCTTTTTGTGGCTGTCAGTGTGTTTCAGATGTTCCTCTTAGTTAGCTTCCTTTTCTTCAGTTTAAGTTGGGTCCTTGGGAAGAGCTCCTTGACCCTTTTTTTTTAACTTTCTTTGAATGCATATATTAATGAGCTGTTGTCATTTACAGGAGCTGGTGGAAATGGTGAAAGCCAAGAAAGCTGCTCAAGCTGCTGCTGCTGCCAAGAAATAAAATGGAATTTAGAAAATTTGAAATACAATCTTATTCTCGCATCATTGTGAAATAAACGTAGAAGAAAACCACCATATACGGTATTTAGTAGAGAAAACAAGCAAGTATCACTACTCCAGTCATCTGAAGAGGCCATGTGACTTGGCATAATGTTTGTTTTGCTTTTAACTAGTGGTTGTTTTGTCATTCATTCATTCATACATATAAATACACACAAGATTATCAAAGTAAGAAATAAAAATGATATGCATTAAAGGCAAGGGCCAGGGTATAATAATAACTTTAGTGTTTTCAATATATAACCATGATCAAAAGCTAGGTCATTCAGTTAATCAACTTACGTTCTCTAGGTTTCCCAGCAAACCCAAGAGAAAAACAGGTGTTACATGGTTTTTTAATATCAGAACCTTAGAATAGTAGAACACTGCAAAGCCTGCCAGCCAGGTCCAACTCACCCCTTTCCATCCCCCCCAGCCTCCACTTGTGTACCTGTCCAACCCATATTCAAAGCTACCCAAGGTTCTCGCTTAAGTGACACTACTTGCAAAACCAGTGGTTTCCTGTGTCCTTTCTCAAGCTAAATTTGTCTAATTTGAAGCCATTGTTGCAAGTCCTGTCTTGGTTAGGTATTTTCAGCATATTGTTGATTCTCACTTAAATCATAGCCCCCATAATTCTACGCCTTTCCAGAAAGTGCAAATTCAGTGCTTTTTGTCTGTTTTGATGGTAAATATATCTGATACATGGGATCACCTTTATCATTCTCTGTGTTTCCTAGCACATTCATGTTTATTTTGTAGTAAGGAAATAAGAAATGGGCAGCATATACTGAATGAGGCCTTACTAAGGATACATGAAGTGTATCCTGAGAACGTTTCTTATTAATTTATTTTTATTTTATTAACACACTGGCCGATTCCCACCAAGGCAGGGTGGCCCAAAAAAAGAAAAACTTCGTATTAATATCTCTTTAAATTTATACTAACCAAAACCCCTAGGCCATTCTTGCCTTCAGTTTAAAGCCTATATTACGTTGTTCATACGAGCCATTATTTTTTATTTGGATTATTATTATAATAACAACTTAGTGCTAAACCCACAAGGATCTTTATTAGGATTAGAACCTTACATTTGTCCAGATTCATTATTATTATTATAATCATAACTATAACTAAGTACTAAACTGTCCAGATTAAGTTGCATCTGCCATTTCTCCAACCACCACATCCTCTCCAGATAATCCCATCTCTGTCCTCATCAGAATTTGTCAGCCTAGTTTAGTGCCTTTGTTGAATATACTTATGATAAATCCTTGGTATTGGATGCTGACAAGAGGTTATGACAAGTTAACAAACACTAGGATATGTTTAGAAAACATTTTGGTCCTGGAAAAAAACATTTACTAAAAATGTTTGTCTTTAGTGTTTTTCATATGTCTCTTAAAAACTTGCCACATGGCACCATTTATCCGTCTTGGCACCTGATTTTTCTCCTAAATTCTCTGGATTTCCTATCTAACGCTAGCCGATCGTTGAATGATCTAGCATCTCATGGTTTTATACCAGAATTGCTGAAGCTATCTTTATATCTCTTTGTGTCATGCATATGTATTGTATACACATACTTATGCAAAAATCGTAAACAAACGATGCAAAGTGCAAAACAACCATGTGGGGAGTAGAAAATTTGCTCTAGGCCTTTCCTGTTGCAATCAACACATCAGGAGTTTGCAGTCTTACAGAAATGAGTAGTAAGTCCAGGTAGATGCATTCATGGAAAAATACTTAGAATGAGATGGCATCAGGCAAACCAGTGTCAGGTACCAGAAAGATGATGGTAAGATATTGAAAACAGTAGCAGTAGAGGCATGTAGAAGCCCATCAACATTAAATATTTAGTAATGACCTATCAACCACAACATTAGTGACATGACAACAATCACACTATCATGCCATCAGACTTCATATCATATCATATATCATATATATATTATAAAAGCCTTTAATATTTCTAATCTCAAAGGTATCTGGCATCTCTCAGTTGGGGAAATTCTGTCACATGCAAAGAAAATGGGGAAGCAGCAAAAAGGGGATATGAAGTCTGATGGCATGTTTATGTGATAGTTGTGTCACTAATGTTGTGGCTGCTAGATCATTACTAAATATTTAATGTTGATTGGTTTCTATATGCCTCTTCTGCTAATGTTTTTAATACCTTGCCTTCATCTTTCATCTTTCTGGCACTTGACACTGGTTTGCCTGATGCCATCTCATTGTAGCTAGAGTTGCTCCCTTGAATACATCCACCTAGACTTCCTACTCATTTCTGCAACATTGCAAGCTCCTGATGTGTGGTTGCAACATGAAAGGCCTAGAGCTATATTTCAACTCTACCTGTGGTGGTTTTGCAAATATACTTATGCATGCATGGATGCATACATACATATACATAGAATGGTATACAGAAACTTGTACATTCAGCAGTGACAGCTGTATTGGTTATGTAAATGTATATAAAATGTATTTGCTAAAGAATTTAGAATACATGTATATTAAATTTCTTCCATCAAGATGATTGTTGTCTTTAGTTTCTTAAGATCCTGTATCTCTGTGAAGATATTGATAACCTGACATTGTCCTTTTAAGTGTGTGTCTTGTATAGAGGCTGTTTAAATGAGCGTATAGGAATGTTTTCACGTCAGCTCATATATAAGTCAGGTACTGTACATAACATGCTGCAGTCAGTGTTGTAAATGACTGTGGGGTGCAAACATTGTTCTCAAATTCTCAACTTGGAGCTTTCCTTCTTCTCCTCCTCCTCCTCCCTCCTCCCCCTCCTCCTTATTCTAAGATCAAGCCTGACTACTGCCCATTTCCAAGGCACTGTATGATCCTGTCAGTTTGGTTTTTATCCCTGATGATACTGCAATGTTAATCTGTGTTTACAAATTCTCAATTAAGATAATGATCTCTGTATTTCTGCAAGAATAGCTTACATTTCAGATTGAAGTAATTATTAAATTGAAAATTTATTCTAATATGATTATTCCAGGCATGAAGCACTGGGAAACAAAATATGCTGCATAAATTTTTATCTGGGATTTTCTCATTCCTACACACTTACTTACCATTTCTCATAAAGTTACTAAAGCAATCAAATGGTTTTAAAGTTCATATCAGAAGTGAAGGTATAGCACTATCAGTATGTAAGAGCTTAAGAAAATTTTCATCCAACAAAGGTTTGCAGTAATGTACAGGAAGGCCCTGCATATACAGCATCATCTTTCCAGTCTTCCACGTTTTCATTGGCATTCAAGTTGAGCCATTGTTCATTATGTTCCATTTGCTAGTGGGTGGAACATAATGAACAGCGATTCAATTTGAAGTCAGTGAAAATGTGGAACACCGAAAACAGGTCCTGTACATGCAGGGCCTTCCTGTAATTCTTTTTCAGGAGAAATACATTTAACAAAGTACGAATGTCTAAGCTGTTGAAATGGAATTTTGACAAAAATAGTTTCTGCAACATTTCAAGCTAATGGTTCAGGTTTTCACCTTTATTTCTTGAGAAAATTTTATACTCATTCATTAGTGTGAATCTGATTCACGTTTCCTATTTTAAAAAATGAGTCACAAAAATCTGTGAAGACTAGCATTTCCACACAAGACAAAAGAATACAAAGTAGAAAGAGTACAACAACATGCAAGGGAAACAGTGTTTGTTTTACTCATAAAGAGTTCTTATCAAGCACACACAACTTATCTCAAAAAACACACAGCATACAAAAAGTGAGGTCAGGGTAAGCAACCCAGGTAACACAACACGAGAGCATTTCACTCTGCTTACTGGCTAGTGTTAGTTCAGGTTGTATTTTTGGACCTATTTACCCTAACCTCTTACACTGTATGTTATTCAAGATGTATCTTGTGGCATGTTCTTGTGTATGTGATGAAGCTCCTTTGTGGGTGAAACACTGTACATTAAAGGTTTCTCTGCTTGTCTTATTCTTTCCATTTGTCAGCTTCTTGACTACAATATACCAGCAAAAAATATAAATTGTAGGTTTTACTGTAAAAATATTTTAAAGCCATGTTTTCTTATAGTAAGAAAATGTGTGATGCATATCTTGTATATTGTGAATAACTTATGGTAAGTTAGAAATTTTGTCTGATACAGAAAGTTTTCCCAAGTGCTGCTTCAGAATCAGAACAAGTCAATTTCTCTAGCATAGGCTAAATTTTTGAATATTCTTTCCTCCAGTAACTTTTATTAAGCCTCTGAATTTATCTTCACACATTTTGTTTGAATTCAGTGACAGTATTATTGTATGTACTGTAGTTTATTAGCTATTCCTGCAAAATTGGATACCTAAAGATTCATTGAGATTTTTTTTTGGTACAGTTGAGGTTACCATTCAATAATGAAGAAATGCCTACTTTCATTGACCTTAAAATTTCAGACTTTTATGTTATAGTAAGAGAAAGAATGGTATTGTTAATAGGCTGGGTAGTATCTCCAGTCCTAACCATGTGGTGAAACTTTGTTTTTTAAATGAGCTAGAAACTTAGCTCTGGTAGGCCAACAAATGGTTAATGGATCATCTGGTGAAGGCTTATGTCAGGAAACGCTTGTCCTCTTTCCTGATGAACAAAACGCCACCATGATTGGCTTGTTTGGGAATTATTTTTTTGATGGCATTCAGGAGGAGCAACAATTTCTGCAGGCAAAGCTCCAACAAACTTACATTTTTTGTGCCACGTAATGTTTGAATCTCTTTTCAATACGAGTCTGCAGAATATTTTAAGTTAACCATTTTTTTTATGTACATATTTCAACTAGAACAGTTTTGTTAATTGCTAATAATTTGTGATATTGAGATCATTGGATTGTGTCCAGTGAACCCTCAGATAAAAATGACCTTATGTAGTTAAAAATGTTTTGTGGAAGTTAGTTATTTACTAACTTCTTTAGTCCCCTGAACTCTATGCACTCCCTCATACCTTATGCTCTCAATATCCATCCTACACTCATCTCACACACGTCCCATCTCTTATACCTATTTCCCTCCACACCCTTCTCACATTATACTCTTCTGCATTCTTACATGTCATTCTCATGATTTTAGATGAACATCCACTTCACTAAGGAAAACTGAGAGGAGGGTGAGGCATACAAACAGTTCTATAAAGACTTGTTACCATAAGCATTTCTTGTGATACACTGGGATAGGGGCTGAGGATACTTCGTTTGATCAGACTGCTGGCAAAATATACAGGTGTCCCTCAACATTCGCGAGGGTTAGGGGATCAAGAGCCTCGCGAATGTTGAAAAACCGTGAATGTTTGGTGCCCCAATATATTGTAGGGAAATATAATACAATACTGCTTAACTTGTTGAACCATGAACAATCATAAAATACATGAAAACGTCGTAAGTTGTACTAAATATATCCGTGTTATGCTTTAATAACATGTATGTTATTAAATACCACAGACTCCACCACTGCCTCCACCACTTCCTCAACCAATGCCAGTCCCTACTCCCTCCCTCCGACCCCCGCAACTGGCAGCCAGCCCTCCCACCACTCAGTGTGGTGAGTGTTTTGTTTGTTCATTATTTGCAATTAAACTACAGTATAAATAATGTAAACACATTCATGACTGCATATTGGAATGGCTATTTGGACAGGTATTGGATGGTGACATCATATGTTTACTCTTGAGCACAGCAAAGAATCAAACATTTCTGCTACTGCTAATAACAACAGTAGTAATAATAATAATAATAATAATACGATATAATTGAAGAAGGAAATTGTACAAAAATACGAGGGAGTGGTTGACACATCTTCAGTGTGGCTTTGTTTATGCTGGAGTGAACATTAGTCTCCCTGCTCTTCCAAACATTTCACAATAATTCAGCGGTTGAGGCAGTGGTAGAGGCAGTGGTAGAGGCAGTGGTAGAGGCAGTGGTAGAGGCAGTGGTAGAGGCAGTGGTAGAGGCAGTGGTAGAGGCAGTGGTAGAGGCAGTGGTAGAGGCAGTGGTAGAGGCAGTGATAGAGGCAGTGGTAGAGGCAGTGGTAGAGGCAGTGGTAGAGGCAGTGGTAGAGGCAGTGGGTGAGGCAGTGGTATTTACTAACATATACGTATGTTATAAATAATAATAGCACATGTTAATATTAATAACATTTATAATAATAATAATAAATGTTATTCATAATGTACTATTATTATTTATTTCATATATGTTAGTAAATATCACTGCCTCTATCGCTGCCTCTACCACTGCCTCTACCACTGCCTCTACCACTGCCTCTACCACTGCCTCTATCACTGCCTCTATCACTGCTTCTATCACTGCCTCTATCACTGCCTCTACCACTGCCTCTACCACTGCCTCTACCACTGCCTCTACCACTGCCTCTACCACTGCCTCTACCACTGCCTCTATCACTGCCTCTACCACTGCCTCTACCACTGCCTCTATCACTGCCTCTACCACTGCCTCTATCACTGCCTCTATCACCTCTACCACTGCCTCTATCACCTCTACCACTGCCTCAACCACTCCAGTCACACTCAATCTACAAGCACCAAACAATGAATTATTGTGAAATGTTTGGAAGAGCAGGGAGACTAATGTTCACTCCAGCATAAACAAAGCCACACTGACGACGTGTCAACCACTCCCTCGTATTTTTGTACAATTTCCTTCTTCAATTATATCGTATTATTATTATTATTATTATTATTATTATTATTATTATTATTATTATTACTATTGTTGTTATTAGCAGTAGCAGAAATGTTTGATTCTTTGCTGTGTTCAAGAGTAAACATATGATGTCACCGTCCAATACCTGTCCAAATAGCCATTCCAATATACAGTCATGAATGTGTTTACATTATTTATACTGTAGTTTAATAGCAAATAATGAACAAACAAAACACTCACCACACTGAGTGGTGGGAGGGCTGGCTGCCAGTTGCGGGGGTCGGTGGGAGGGTAGTAGGGACTCGCAGGTGGCGGGAAACTTGAATATGATTTGGTGGCTGGGAATTTGGTGGCTGGGAATTTGGCGGCTGGGAATTCGCGAATGTGTGAAGCCCGCGAAAGCTGAAAACGTGAATGTTGAGGGAGACCTGTATATAGACGTTGTTTAACAAGAATTCAAAGGTCCAACACTGTTTATGGAATCCTACTTGTCTTATGTCGACTGCAGAAGCCATCACCTGGCTCCAGACTGGTCTTTTTTTTTTTGATGACCTGATCAGTCGAGTTGTTGCTACCAGCATGCAGTCCAAAGTAGGCACCACAGCCTGGATTATCAAGACTGGCTTCAGTAACTTGACTTTTAGAATATTAGCAGGGTGGTACACAAAGCAATACCAGTTTATAATTAATGCCTGAATGTAAAGCATTTATAATAGAGGAAATTAATTTAAAGTCAGTGTTAAAACATTGTTGTTGTGGCAGAGAGCTTCATGTATAACAACGTGCTGAGGAAGAGTACATACTGGCAGTGGAAAATTGCTTTTTCTCAGGACATTATCCAGCTGTGATTATGACCTTTAAAAATAATGCAGAAATATAATTGTGCTTTCATTACTTACAAAAATCTGATTTTAGTAATCCTTTACATAATAAAACCATAAACCTGATATCGTAGTTTGCCATTATTGTACCTCTTATTTGACTCAATTTTCAAAATTTTATGATTGTAAAATTTTATTGTGTTTTGGGTACAGTGCACTATTGTATATTGGAGGATGTGTTGTTTTAAGGGACTAATTTTTTATATAAAAATTTGTGAATATGGTATTACATTTACAGGCTGTGGAGATGTCATCTTTGAGAGCAGTGTTTAGTGTGAATATCATGATAATTCAAAGCATAGAAATTAAAAGGTGATGAGGTGACCAAGCATGTAATTGAGAGAGCTGAGGAGGGTTTTTTGAAGTGGTTTGGGCAAGGACAAGAACAGGTTAAAGAGGGTGTTTATTATTATTAATATTGCTGTATGACCCACATGGGTCATATAGCAAAGAGGGTGTATAAATCTGGGGTGAAAGGTAGCAAGGGGGAGGGGGTACAAGAGGTTTTAGGGGCTTGAGCATCCAGCAGGCTTTGTGTGCGCATGCTATATAAGAATGAATGGAGATGCATGGATTTTAATGGACAAACTGTTGGAGCATGAGTACGTTAACTTTTATGAAGGGATGCAAGGAAACTTAGGAGGGGTGTGGATGTAGCAGTTAGGAAGGTCATCCGAGCTGTTATGTCAGCACACTTCTGGGAAGACAGTGAGTGAATAAGGGTGAAAGTTTTTCCTTCATTTTTGTCTACCTACCTCAGTGTGAGACAGCTGGTTTGCTTAAAAAGTTCATGCATTGCAGAAAATATATGATGATTAATGCAATATGATGTTCATTCTCCCAGTCTGACTCTTGTAGCTTACTCATGTGATGATGCATTAATCATCCTTGGCTCTTTACAGAGATGCATCTCTTGCTCTTTCTCTGGTGCTCTGAGAGGCTCTCCAGTGGTGGCTAGTTCTGGCCACCACATAGGATGATGTAGAATGACTAAATTAATACATAGCATTAGAAATCTTCCTTATGAAGAAAGATTGAAGACCCTGAAATTACATTCACTTGTTAGACGAAGAATGAGGGGAGACATGACCGAAGTGTATAAGTGGAAGATGGGCATTAATAAAGGGGATATAAATAAAGAATTAAGAGTAAGATGGAGAATAGGATAGCAGATGAACAAGGAGGCTTTAGGAAAGGTAGGGGATGTGTGGACCAGGTGTTTACAGTGAAACATATAAGTGAACAGTATTTAGATAAGGCTAAAGAGGTCTTTGTGGCATTTATGGATTTGGAAAAGGCGTATGACAGGGTGGATAGGGGGGCAATGTGGCAGATGTTGCAGGTGTATGGTGTAGGAGGTAGGTTACTGAAAGCAGTGAAGAGTTTTTACGAGGATAGTGAGGCTCAAGTTAGAGTATGTAGGAAAGAGGGAAATTATTTCCAGTAAAAGTAGGCCTTAGACAAGGATGTGTGATGTCACTGTGGTTGTTTAATATATTTATAGATGGGGTTGTAAGATTAGTAAATGCGAGGGTCTTGGCAAGAGGCGTGGAGTTAAAAGATAAAGAATCGCACATAACGTGGGAGTTGTCACAGTTGCTCTTTGCTGATGACACTGTGCTCTTGGGAGATTCTGAAGAGAAGCTGCAGAGGTTGGTGGATGAATTTGGTAGGGTGTGCAAAAGAAGAAAATTAAAAGTGAATACAGGAAAGAGTAAGGTAATGAGGATAACAAAAAGATTAGGTGATGAAAGATTGGATATCAGATTGGAGGGAGAGAGTATGGAGGAGGTGAATGTGTTCAGATATTTGGGAGTGGACGTGTCAGTGGATGGGTCTATGAAAGATGAGGTGAATCATAGAATTGATGAGGGGAAAAGGGTGAGTGGTGCACTTAGGAGTCTGTGGAGACAAAGAACTTTGTCCTTGGAGGCAAAGAGAGGAATGTATGAGAGTATAGTTTTACCAACGCTCTTATATGGGTGTGAAGCATGGGTGATGAATGTTGCAGCGAGGAGAAGGCTGGAGGCAGTGGAGATGTCATGTCTGAGGGCAATGTGTGTTGTGAATATAATGCAGAGAATTAGTAGTTTGGAAGTTAGGAGGAGGTGCGGGATTACCAAAACTGTTGTCCAGAGGGCTGAGAAAGGGTTGTTGAGGTGGTTCGGAGATGTAGAGAGAATGGAGCGAAACAGAGTGACTTCAAGAGTGTATCAGTCTGTAGTGGAAGGAAGGTGGGGTAGGGGTCGGCCTAGGAAAGGTTGGAGGGAGGGGGTAAAGGAGGTTTTGTGTGCGAGGGGCTTGGACTTCCAGCAGGCATGCGTGAGCGTGTTTGATAGGAGTGAATGGAGACAAATGGTTTTTTAATACTTGACGTGCTGTTGGAGTGTGAGCAAAGTAACATTTATGAAGGGGTTCAGGGAAACCGGCAGGCCGGACTTGAGTCCTGGAGATGAGAAGTACAGTGCCTGCACTCTGAAGGAGGGGTGTTAATGTTGCAGTTTAAAAACTGTAGTGTAAAGCACCCTTCTGGCAAGACAGTGATGGAGTGAATGATGGTGAAAGTTTTTCTTTTTTGGGCCACCCTGCCTTGGTGGGAATCGGCCAGTGTGATAATAAAAAAAAAAAATAAGGTCTTGAGGATATCTCTCCAAGTGAGAACCTGGAGTAATGGATTCAAATTAAACAAGTTTAGACTTAGAAAGGATATAGGAAAGCATTGGTTTGGAAATAGGATAGTTGATGAATGGAACAGTCTACCTAGTTGGGTTATTGAAGCTAAAACCTTGGGTAGTTTCAAATTTAGGTTGGATAAATACATGAGTGAGAGGGGTTGGATTCGAGTGGGACTTGCATATGAGTGGATAGAGTTATCAGAGCTTATTTTTTGGGTGGCATTGAAAATTGGGTTGGGCAAATGTTTTGTTAGTGGGATGGATTGTGAGGACCTGCCTAGTATGGGCCAACAGGCCTGCTGCAGTGTTCCTCCTTTCTTATGTTCTTCCTCATGACTGACTGACCCTCTGCTTTCAATTTGGGAGCTGCCTTCAACATGTCCCTGCAGCTCTTGGAGTTTTATCATCCAGCTTCAGCTTTTGGTGAACTGTAGACACTCAAAGTCATCCACAGAGCTCAGGTGCTGGAGAGACTCTGGAATTCAACCTTGGTGTTCTTTTCAGACAGCTGAGCAATACTGTCTCGAATGGGTGTGACTAAACAGCTTCTACTGGTCCCATCTCTCATGGCAAAAATCTTTCAAAGGAGAGAATCCATTCATCCCCTCTTATCACACTTGCCTGATTGCATTAATACTTAGGTAGTCAGGTGTTGTCACCTCGGTCATGTGGTTCCTGATCCTGTTGGCCTCCATAACAATGTACAGTATTGGTTTTCTTATTCCTCTACATCAATTCTTTGCTTAAAGATGTAATCTCATGTCTTGCTTGGTTGCAAATTCTTTGCATCCTGTTTATCCAATGGTTTTCCTTGCCACCCTGATTCCAACTTTACAAATTCTCATGGAATGTACTTCAGCAACACTACTACTGCCTGATCTCTCAGCTCTCGGGGAAAATGGCCTGGTGCTAATATCAGTCTACTTGCCCTCATACCTATATGTTTCACTGCTGTATAGCCCTTGTGGCTTAGCGCTTCTTTTTGATTATAATAATAATAATATATGTTTCACTGGTATGAGGGATGTGACCTTGGGGCCATTTATTGAGCAACAGACACGTCACTATCAGAGGGCATCACTGAAGCAAATTCATCTCTATGGGATGCACCCCTCAAGGAAGGTTCCTTGATGTTGGTGAGGGGCTCTTGATTTAGGGAATTGGATCTGTGCTCCAGTTCCCCGAATTAAGCCTGAATGCCTTCCACATCCCCCCCCAGGCGCTGTATAATCCTCCGGGTTTAGCGCTTCCCCTTGATTATAATAATAATAATCTATGGGATGCACAGGTTGTTGTAGGGAAGGATCCTTTTAACAGACATTACTCTCAGATCATTAATCAATTTAAATAGAACTGAATGCTTTTCTATTGCTGAGAATGGACAACATGGTCAATAATCTTTCAAACTACAGTGCATTTTTCTGTTTGACTTGAAAAGTGCCAGTCACCAAGTTCCAATTAACTGAAGAACCTGACAGGAATTATACTGCTTTTGAAGCTAATGGGAGACTGCATCAGTTTTGTAGGATACCATTTAGCATCTCGAATAGAGTTGCTGTTTTTCAAGACTCGTGGACAAACTTAGAAAATCTCAAGAATACTGTCCTATACTTTAATAGTATCACAGCTGCCAGACATGCTTGGCTACTGTGTAGTGGCTGGTATCATAGTCTGAATGACCTTGGGATGCTGCATCCTTCAAGAACTCCCAACATCCTCAAACTTAGTATCTCTTCAAAGAACATGGGGAATATTTGTCTGTCATGCCAAATTAATCTGTATAGCCCTTGTGGCTTAGCGCTTCTTTTTGATTATAATAATAATACAGAAGCAACTCGTTTATGCCACTCTACCTTCTGTCGATGAGGACCTGCCCATTATAGCTGTGTGCGATGCCACTGAAGTAGCCGTTTCAGCAGTCTTGAGTTTGTTACATTTATGTCTGGGACTCTGAAGGGTCGTGAGCTGCACCAGTCAGCTGTAAAAAGAGAGGCTATTGCCATTATAAATGCAGTAAGTAGAGTCATTACCTAGTCAGGCATCATTCTGTTTTGATGGCTGACCAACGTTCTATTGCATTTATGCTGGACTACAGAAAACGGATCAACATTAAGAATAGTAAAATACAAGAATAGAGGGTGGAACTAGCATTCACCTACATCACAAAGTATCATTTTGGCAAAGAAAATGTAACCCCTAATATGCTGACCTTGTTTGATCTTTTTTTACATCTCCTTTCACTGAAATATATAATGGACTCTATCATCTTGGAGTGACTTGACTCATACACCTAGAGATCAAAAAAAAAAAAAAAAAAATCAAAAGACACAAAAAGGAGGTGAGCATCTCGCAAAGTTTGCACAGAATTCAAGCCTGATTTTTATCGCCCACCAGAAGGGACACTCATCGAAGCTACTCAGCCTAGGAAATGACTCGATATTGACTTTAAGGGACTTGACTGTCAGTGGCTCATAATCCTTATATGATTGCAGTCGTTGATGAATACTTATACTTCCCTTTTGCATTTCCAAGTCCTAACATGCACTCGACTTATCATAGGTTTTGAAGTGGTATTTAGCCTTAATACACAAATAATCTGCACACACAAGTTGATGACGACGATTTGGTCCCACTTGGGCCATTCACAAGTCAAACTGGCGGAAGAAAGTTAGGTTAGGTAAGGTTTGTCAGGAAACAGGACAAGTGTTTCCTGATGCTGGTTTTAGTCATTTGAAAATTCGCATCTAGAAGAGAGAGAGTGAGCCAGTATATATAGGCAAGGAGGACAGACGGGAGAAAGAGAGGAAGAAAAAATAATAATAGTGGTTGTGTTTTTTCCTTCCTCTCTTTCTCCCATCCCTGTCCTCCTCGCCTGTATATAATGACTCACTCACACTTTTGTCAATAAAACCATAGTGGTTATAATTATAACCATGATTCTTAGAGGTGATCCAGTAAGGCATTAGAAGCCCTTGGTCAGATGACCAAAAGCTCCAGCTGTGAGTCCTCATATGACCTTGACCTGCATAAGGAAACATTTGTCCTGTTTTCCAACAAACATTATACTTACCATCTGTTAGTGTGACTTGTGAATGGTCCAAGTCAGACCGAAACGTTGTCATAAGCGTTTCTCTCTGTGTATGGGTTGTTTGTGTGTTGTGGCGGTCATGGTATTGTCTTTTTGTTCTTGATATTTAGCCTCTTTGATATGCCTAATTATATCCACTCAAGAGCTCAAGGCAAACTGTTCCGAAAAGGGCATCGCAACAAGCAGGTCAATGCCCTGTCATCCCATAGGGAATGGATAGGTGAAACGGTACAACGGAAGACCATTCGTCTAGCACCGAAGTCACATAACCTAGCAGAACAACACTGGAATTGGTGCTTCCAGATGTGCTACATTCATTTATATCACCTTTGTCTTTTTTCATTAACACAACCCCACACTAGCGCCATTAGGATTTCAACGACATTAGTCTCGCGGTATGGCGCTGCCATCATGACTTATGTTCCCTGGTTCAGTGCTTCCTCTTAAGTAGACCAGTTTGAACTTTATGTAAACCCTGCAAATGCCAACATTAGGTATCCAAACAGGCCTGACTACAGTATCCAGACACACCTGAATCTACACTATCCAGACAGACCTGAATCTACAGTATCTGTCCGTGATTTGGCTCCGTGTCCAACAAGTCTAGCATCACTCATGAAGCTGGAGGATTTCGAGCTCGGTAGAATCGGCTCTTTCCAATCCAGGACAATATACGTATTAAGAATGACGATACACACAATATTTAGGGTCATGAATTGCCTTGTGAAATATCTGGTGAAGTTGTTCCACCTTCCCCAGTAACAAGGTCTGTTCGTGAATCACAGCCTCCTGATCGCTAAGCGCTGTATGACCCTTGTCGGTTTAGTGCTTTCATTGATTATAATCGCTGTATAGCCCTTGTGGCTTAGCGCTTCATTTTGATTATAATAATAATAATTTGATTATAATAATAAAATCCTGATCGTTAATGACCGAGGACCATGTATTGAAATTAACTCTTAACATGATGAAAATGCTCTATCGAATTTATGCTATTACTGTTATTTTCTAAGAGAGGAGAATGTGATATTACTAAATATCATTACAAGCATAAGGTTATATTTTATACTTAATCGTAGAAATTACTGAAGTTCGTGCACATTGCGCAGCGCTGTATGACCCTTGTCCCCTCAAGGAAGGTCCCTTGATGTTGGTGAGGGGCTCTTGATTTAGGGAATTTGATCTGTGCTCCAGTTCCCCGAATTAAGCCTGAATGACTTCCACATCCCCCCCCCCCAGGCGCTGTATAATCCTCCGGGTTTAGCGCTTCCCCCTTGATTATAATAATAATAATAATAATGTATGACCCTTGTGGTTTAGAGCTTCTTTTCTTATTATAATAATGATCTTGCGCATTGCGTGGTCGGATTTTCTAGTGTTTTGGTCATAGTATTACAGGAATTAAAATATCCATGACTGTGACTGTTGATGTTGGTGTTTATCTTCATTGGGAAATAGTCACCATGAATGTTCATTGTGCATTATGTAAATTATGATGTGCTGCTGTATGACCCTTGTTAAGCGCTTCCCCAATAATAATAATAAACGTTTTAGTGATGGTTTTTCTAACTATGAGCACAAAATAAGATACTGAGGAAGTGCCCTTGTGTTTCATAAGAGCCGTGATACACTAACCTCGTCCACACTCAGGTCATCCCTAGTCTTACCAGAGCCCAGCTGCACTGAAGGAGAGTGAGACAGTGGATCCCTTGTTAGAAAGCAAAAGTCTTTCCTGACTGACCTGAAGCTGAGATATAACAGGTGGGAGAGATGAAGGGCAGACTAGTCTCACACTCCAAATACACAGCACTTCCATGGTACACATAAATACACAGCACTTCCATGGTACACATAAATACACACCACTTCCATGGTACACATAAATACACACCACTTCCATGGTACACATAAATACACACCACTTCCACGGTACACATAAATACACACCACTTCCACGGTACACATAAATACACACCACTTCCATGGTACACATAAATACACGCAGCACCTCCAAGGTACACAGAGGCACATGATGGGTCCAGGGACTTGACTCCAACATTTGTATTTGCTGATCAGGTTATAAATGTCAGCAAAGTATTGATTCTTAGAACAGTAGTAATGAGTTTACAGTTGTAAATTCAGTAATAACATATGCGGTTATGGCTTATTTACAATAAGTCAAAATATATTTTCCAGAATGGCTGGTAATATGCCACTGTGGATAAAATACTTTGACATTTCTTGAACATTTGGGAATGAATTCTAGATTTTTTTTCGCTTTGCCGCATATAATGTCGCAGAAGTGACAATAGTTGCTCTGGCAAAGTTTACATCAGCTAGTGAGTGGTGTAGACTCTCACAGGTGCTGACAGCCCAACCGAAGCGGGTAACATCCAAGAGTCTGGTGATTTTGTTGGATGTGCCTTAGACATGTGGCTCCTCTTGCATGATAGAATGGTGATTGAGGAGACTAACACCAGTCAATCTCTGTCGGAGGTTAAAGAAGTCCAACCTATTTTTATGTTACCCAAGTAATAGCTTTTATATCCTTTTACTCATGTACGAATTAATTGCTCTACCATATTGTATTACTACTACTATTGTCACCACTACTACTACTACTATACTACTACTACTACTACTACTACTACTACTACTACCACTAGTGAACATCTAAATGGTGCCTCACTAGTACTGCACCTCACTCTGAGCCTTTATATACCCTCTGTGTCCATGTATTGTTTGTAATGGCTTGATAAAGCTCCTGGAGAGCGAAACGTTGCCACAATAAAATGTCACATTAGTTGCACTTGTGTCCTTTTACTTTACAAGTCTAAGTGAAGTTCTTTTCTGTCATTGATCTCAAACTACTAAATGGCAACCCAAAACTTCAACCCATTCATTTCTGGATGACATACACGTTATTTCATCACTTGTATCATGCATTTCAATGTCAATGTAATATGGAATCCACAAATTGTGCACCCTCACTCCACTGTGTGCAGTTCTACCATGCCTGTGTCTTATGTATTAAACGTGTATATCACAATTGACACTTAGGGATCTAAGAGCATTTGTAGATGATGGAGTACCACTAACAATCAAAGTGTCAACGATACATAGACGAAACGTTTCGCCACACAGTGGCTTCATCAGTCCATACCAAGACACATATGCAACAGTTAGGTATCTTTATTTTGAAACGTTTCGCCTACACAGTAGGCTTCTTCAGTCAAGTACAGAAAAGTTGATAGAAGCAGAAGATACTTGAAGACGATGTAATCAGTCCATCACCCTTAAAGTTTTGAGGTGGTCAGTCCCTCAGTCTGGAGAAGAGCATTGTTCCATAGTATTGTTTCATACTGTACTTGACTGAAGAAGCCTACTGTGTAGGCGAAACGTTTCATAATAAAGATACCTAACTGTTGCATATGTGTCTTACCTAACAACCTGTCGGTATTTTATACCATTTTAATGTTCAGTCCATACCAAGGAGAATCTTGAAGAACAGGAGGAGAATGAGGTAACCAGCCCCTCAACCTTGAGTCGATGTGGTCAGTCCATCAATCTTGAATAGAATACGGCATATGGGCGGAGAACGAGCTTATAAACCGTAGGCAGGAGAGGTGCAGCATAGGTAGGTGGTGTCACATTTGTTCAATGTGGAAGTAGGTCGTGCCTAAGGGATAGGCAAGCGAAGAATTTCCAAGTATTAAGATCTCAAGAAGTTGCAGTGTCTGACAGGATTGTAGATAAATGGTTCAGAGAACCGACATGTTGATAAATTAGACACTTGTGCAACTCTTGGGTAGTTAGGTAAGACACATATGCAACAGTTAGGTATCTTTATTTCGAAACGTTTCGCCTACACAGTAGGCTTCTTCATTCGAGGAAATGGTATGGTGATACCGACAAGATGTGGAAAAAGACACTTATGTACAGTTCAGGACATTTATTAAAGGAAACGAAGGACTGAAGAAGCCACTCGTGGCCCTTCGTTTCCTTTAATAAATGTCCTGAACTGTACATAAGTGTCTTTTTCCACTTCTTCATTCGAGTACAGAAAAGTTGATAGAAGCAGAAGAGACTTGAAAACGATGTAATCAGTCCATCACCCTTAAAGTTTTGAGGTGGTCAGTCCCTCAGTCCCATAGTCTGAAACAATATGGAATTGAAGTAGCAAGCAAGCAAGTGCAGGTAAGATCCCAATGGGATGAGCGGGGAAGACGGGACAGACGAAGAATAGCGCTGGAGAGGAGTGTTCTTAGTCGTAGAAATAGAGCCAGGGCTTAACCCAGCAGCTAAGGCGATCGTGGGACAGACTTGGAGAAAAAACGGGAAGAGAGCAAGCTGTGTATGGAACTGAACTTCTCCAGGCTGAGGGACCGACAACCCCAAATTCCACGACCTCAAGGGCGATGGACCGACCACACCGATCAAGGGAGGAACACGGCAACCGACCTGGTAGCACAAGCTATCGGGTCCAACTCACACCCACCCACATCCACTCATGTATTTATCCAACCTATTTTTAAAGCTACACAACGTTCTGGCCTCTATAACTGTACTCGGGAGTTTGTTCCACTCATCCACAACTCTATTACCAAACCAGTACTTTCCTATATCCTTCCTGAATCTGAATTTTTCCAACTTAAAACCATTGCTGCGAGTCCTGTCTAGGCTAGATATTTTCAGCACACTATTTACATCCCCTTTATTTATTCCTGTCTTCCATTTATACACCTCAATCGTATCCCCCCTAATTCTACGTCTTTCTAGAGAGTGCAGATTCAGGGCCCTTAGTCTATCCTCATAGGGATAGAATTTATATCCATTTATATCCATTCTGTAATACGGTGACCAAAACTGTGCAGCATAATCTAAATGAGGCCTAACCAAGGATGTATAGAGTTAAAGAACAACCTGAGGACTCCTATTATTTATGCTTCTTGATATGAAGCCAAGGATTCTATTAGCTTTATTGCGAACACTTATGCACTGTTGTCTTGGTTTCAGATTACTGCTAACCAGAACTCCTAAATCTTTTTCGCAATCCGTAGTATTAAGATCTACATTATTTAGTTTATATGTGGCATGGTTATTGTCCTGTCCAACATTTAGAACTTTGCATTTGTCTATATTAAACTGCATCTGCCACTTCTCCGACCACTGCATCAGTCTATTCAAATCTTCCTGGAGTGCTCGAATGTCCTCGTCAGAATGAATTCGACGGCCTATTTTGGTGTCATCGGCAAACTTGCCGATGTCGCTCTTTATGCCCTCATCTATGTCGTTTATGTAGATTGTGAACAGCAGGGGGCCCAACACTGACCCCTGTGGAACACCGCTCGAATACTTTCTGTATTCGACTGAAGAAGCCTACTGTGTGGGCGAAACGTTTCGGAATAAAGTTGTCTAACTGTTGCCTATGTGTCTTACCTACAGATCTGTGTGTGAAGAATTGAGACACTTGTCGGTTTTCAAAACCATTCATCAGATCTGTGTGTGACTTGAAAAAAGCCCACTGTGTGGGCGAAACGTTGTCAATAAAGGATCACATTAAACTGCATATGTGTTTATGTTTCCAATATGTCGGTATTTTATACCATTTATTTTCATAAATGGCTTTGTGTATAGAATTAAACAATTTCTGTCTTCCCGGTTGCAAGGTTTGATGCACGTGTGCGTCATTGCATGTCTACCTTCCTCACCCTGAAAGCTGATTTCCACGGTGCACAAGTTTTCCACGGTGCACAACTCTTCCACAGTGCACAATTCTTCCATGGTGCACACTGGAAAGTGAAGAATTAGACATGTGAAACATGTGGGTATCTTTATTTGTAGACGTTTCGCTAACCAGTGATTTTATCAATACAAGGACATAATGCGAAGGCTGAAGAATTCTATACAAATCAGTCCCTCAGCTTAATAATAACCTACATGAAGACAAACTCAGAAGATTAATTGGGGATCGAAATATACAGATCAATTAATCTTCCGAGTTCCTGTCTCCATGTGGGTTGTTACTGAATACTGACAAGTGTTCATTATACTTTAATTATCCACAATGGAAAGTGTTTATCTATACTCAAGCTTGAAGGTTTCAAGATGATGAAGGCTCTTAATCCATGGAACTGGAGCTCATATATCATTCCTTAAAATCTGCGTGAAGGAACACTTACAGGTTGCTCGCTTCGCTAAGAAAATAATGGAAGCACACTTGCTCACAAATAAATAATACACAGGCTTCTTAGAATTCCCATGTCCGTTCGTGTGAGAGATTTTATGTCTACGATAAACTGACACTTATTATTGTATAAAAATTAGCAGTTCAAATTGAGCATGAAGTCAAAACAGATATATGTTAGAGGCGGATGGGAAGATATGTGGCTACTGACGTGAAGGTGACATGACCACAGCCTCGTCAACACTGACGGAAGGAATAGACTCCGAAGTGCCGATTAAATCCCTGATTTTCGTTCTGCCGATTATAATGGACTTAGGGAACACCTGTCAAATCTTGATTGGGGTTATCTTGTGATGTAGTTCAGCTGGGCTTGTGAGGTCTCTGGGGAGACCTAATTTAACCAATTATATGGTCACACCTTGCCTTGGCAAATGTCTGTAGCCACGCCCACGTCTGAGGTCTTTTGTTCTTGACGGCGTCAAATCCAGGCGTCAGGTCGTACACGTGGTTGTGGAGGGTGCTTGGACCACGATATAAGCCCAAGGAACAGCTGAGCAGACAGATTCGAGCGGAGCTGCTGCTGGGGTGCAGAGCTCCTGAGCAGAGACTTCGAGCGGAGCTGCTGCTGGGGTGCAGGGCTCGGGAGAAGGCTGCTGAAGTCTCTGGAGGAGACTGTTGGAGGCAGTGGGCAGAGTACTGGCTTGGCGCATTACTCGTGCTGTATAGGTCTTGGGACCTGTGGCTTAGTTCCTGTAGTGAACTGTCATCTGTGCTATATTGTAAGTTATATTCATTTTCGTCAAGTTGATTGTGTTCCCTGTCTCACTGCTTATGTGTACCACCCCATTTATCTAAACCACAATAATGTTCTGTTCCCAAATATATTATTGTGCAAAGACTTAATAATAAACTGTTTGAGTAGAATAATAATATTCACTGTCCCCGTTATTTGCTATTCCTATTTCTTATATTTTATTATGTTTATATGAGTGAAGAATGGGCGAGGCATATGTTAGTGAGTATTGTAGAGTTAATGAGAGTGTCGTGGTGGTCACCACTGACCTGTCATTACCTACCTACCTCCGGTAATCATCTCACTCCTAACACCGCGCCTGCCTCTCCCCTGCCTACGATACCCCCTACTCCCATATTCCCCACTTATATCCTATTCAATCATTACCCCCCTACATGACATGGTGTCTAAGCGGTGGTGGTTCTTATTATTTTTATAGTAGGAACCAGTCCCATGTGCCTTATTTTTGACTGCTCGGTTATACTTATTCTACCATTTGCTACCATTTGATTTTGTGTTATTATAATGATATTATAATCCTAGTGACCTTAACTGACCTTTTCTTGACAGTGGGTCTGAATAATTGCTTGGTTGTATTATTATATTTGGTGGAGTTGGTTGTTGGTTTGAGATAAATGGTGGAGAATATCAGTATTTGGGTGAGACTTTTGGGGGAAGCAATTACTGGCCGAAATTGAATATTTACAGGGGAAATTTGAGAAGTCACCCAGCCCACCTTGGAAGACTCACCCACAACTGTCACCCATTGAAGAGTTGCCTATGATTGCTGTCCACCTGATGTGCCCAGTCACCCAGCTGATGTGCCAAGTCACCCAGCTGATGTGCCCCAGTAGATGTATTGCTGCCCTGGTCTGTCATCCATTGTAGTGGGTGTCTGTCTGCGTCACCCAGCCTGTGACCATCACCCAAGGACCGCCAGTTACCTGCAGTTGCCAGGGATGGGTGACTGCACCTCTGTTAATCACCTGAAGTGACCTCACCACCTCATCTCACCTCGAGCATCTGACCATAGCCTGCTACTGCTGATGTCGGCTGCTGTGAAGCTGTCTGCTATGCTGTGGCCGTGCTGTGATGCTGCGATGCTGCCTAGCTCAAGAGGAGGAGATGGCAGTGATGCTGCAGTGGTGTGTGAGGGATTCTGGCTGGTGTGCCAGGACAGGAGAATCTACTATGAAGGAGTTGCCATCCTCGGAGATGTGGAAGGACGTGAGCCGCGGAGATGGACTCCAGCTGCTGGGACCAGCCTGCTTTCAAGGGCGGCATGGAGGTGTGTCCTGCCTTGCTGGTCGACCTGTGCGACAGGTATGCGGGGATGCCCTGCCAGCCATGAGAGACAATTGAGAGTGTGAGATGTCCCCAGCCTACTTTGACTTGCCAGAAGTGCTAGTGTTACCTGTGTGAAATAAGGTGACCTTGAATACGGTCCAGTGATTATGGCCGCCTTGTTTTTGAGGCCAGGAATCCTAGTAGTGGCATAGGATAATGGAGGTCTTAGCTGCGATGCCGCCCTGTCTCGATTTTCAGATGTTGTAGTGTGCATGTGAAGTGTGCCCAAAATGCGACCTTGGTGGTCGTGAAGTGGTCCAGTTGCAGTTACTTGAAAGAATGCAACCCGTTGGAGCAGTTTTCCACGCCATAGAAGCCTAGAGAGGTTTGGCCCAATGGTTAACGTGCGAGGGTGACTAGCATTGGCTAGTGCATTTCTAGTAGAAGTAGGGAAGGCACTGGAGCCCGATATTTAGGGTTTAAGGAGAAATGACGGTAAGGAGGCTTTGCACCAAAAGAGCGACTATTATGCTGGCCAACTGCCAGGTGTACTGATTATGCTGCCTTGTGGTAGTTGAGGAGGTTGAGGGAAATATATGTAATTGAATAATTTTGTATTATGTATAATTTTGTCTTTGTATTGTAATAGAATTAAGGGGTTAGGATTAAAATAGTCTAATAACTAGGACAAATTGTCCTAGTTCTCAGATATTTTAAATTGGGGGAGAAAGGGGGATGTGATGTAGTTCAGCTGGGCTTGTGAGGTCTCTGGGGAGACCTAATTTAACCAATTATATGGTCACACCTTGCCTTGGCAAATGTCTGTAGCCACGCCCACGTCTGAGGTCTTTTGTTCTTGACGGCGTCAAATCCAGGCATCAGGTCATACACGTGGTTGTGGAGGGTGCTTGGACCACGATATAAGCCCAAGGAACAGCTGAGCAGACAGATTCGAGCGGAGCTGCTGCTGGGGTGCAGGGCTCGGGAGAAGGCTGCTGAAGTCTCTGGAGGAGACTGTTGGAGGCAGTGGGCAGAGTACTGGCTTGGAGCATTACTCGTGCTGTATAGGTCTTGGGACCTGTGGCTTAGTTCCTGTAGTGAACTGTCCTCTGTGCTATATTGTAAGTTATATTCATTTTCGTCAAGTTGATTGTGTTCCCTGTCTCACTGCTTATGTGTACCACCCCATTTATCTAAACCACAATAATGTTCTGTTCCCAAATATATTATTGTGCAAAGACTTAATAATAAACTGTGTTTGAGTAGAATAATAATATTCACGGTCCCCGTTATTTGCTATTCCTATTTCTTATATTTTATTATGTTTATATATGAGTGAAGAGTGGGCGAGGCATATGTTAGTGAGTATTGTAGAGTTAATGAGAGTGTCGTGGTGGTCACCACTGACCTGTCATTACCTACCTACCTCCGCTAATCATCTCACTCCTACCACCGCGCCTGCCTCTCCCCTGCCTACATAATCCCTTACTCCCATATTCCCCACTTATATCCTCCCCTAATCATTACCCCCCTACATGACAATCTAGCTAATGATTACGAAGGGATCTGCGTTTATGCTTCTTTTCTTAATAATGTACACCGTGCTCAGAGTATATACATTCCCCAGAGAGAAATTAGATCTGATAATAACGATCCCAAATGGGTTACCAGGAAGCTTAAGCATTTATTAGGGGAGAAAAGGGGAATATATAGGCGCATCAGAAGGGGAGAGGTTAACCTTACTGACCAATATGTTCAGCTTAAAAGAGAAGTAAAAAAGGGGATTAGAAAGGCTAAACGTGACTATGAAATTAGAGTTGATAATGAATCAAAGACCAATCCAAAGGGGTTCTTTCAAGTGTATAGGACGAAGGTTAAGGAAAAAGTAGGACCTCTGAAAATTAGGAATGGACAGCTGACGGATAAAGAACTGGAAATGTGTTCCATATTTAATGACTATTTTTTGTCAGTTTTTACACAGGAAGACATAAATGAGATTCCAGAAATTAACAATTATTCAGTTCCTGACGAATTAAAATTGACTAATATTACTGTCACGAGGGACATGGTTATCAAACAGATAGACAAACTGAAGCGAAACAAGTCCCCGGGGCCCGACGAGTTATTTTCCAGGGTACTTAAGGAATGCAAGATGGAACTTAGTCAGCCATTAACGAGTGTGTTCAATGCATCCATCCTTACCAGTGTTGTGCCAGAGTTGTGGAAGATGGCCAATGTGGTTCCTATATTCAAATCAGGGGATAAGTCCACTCCTTCAAATTACCGTCCAATAAGCCTGACATCTATAGTTGGCAAATTACTAGAATCAATTATAGCTGACATTATTAGAAGTCACCTTGAAGAGCATAACTTGATAAATGAATCCCAGCATGGGTTTACGAGAGGTCGTTCCTGCCTGACAAACTTACTGACGTTCTTCAATAGAACATTTGAGGCAGTAGACAGTGATAAAGAATATGATATTGTTTATTTGGATTTTAGTAAAGCCTTCGATAGAGTACCTCACAAGAGATTCTTAAGAAAAATGGCAGCTCATGGTATAGGAGGTAAAGTTCTAGCATGGATTGAGGCATGGCTTACCAACAGAAAGCAGAGAGTTTCCATTAATGGGTTCAAATCAGAATGGGGCTTAGTTACTAGTGGCGTTCCACAAGGATCAGTTTTAGGCCCTCTCTTGTTCATAATTTACATTAATGACCTTGATGAAGGGATTACTAGTGACATGAGCAAGTTTGCTGATGATACAAAGATAGGCCGTATGATTCATTCTGAGGAGGATAGCAATGAACTGCAGGATGATTTAGACAAATTAATGTCTTGGTCTGAAAATTATTATTATTATTATTACAATCAAGGGGGAAGCGCTAAACCCGGAGGATGAAGTTCAATGTGGAAAATTGTAAGGTACTAGCCCTTAGTAATGAAAATAACCGTCGAAGTTATAAACTAGGTGAAGTAGAGCTTCATCATACAGAGTGTGAAAAGGACTTGGGAGTCATGGTAAGCAGAAACCTAAAGCCAAGGCAGCAGTGCCTAAGTGTGCGCAACAAGGCAAACAGATTTCTTGGATTTATCTCAAGAAGTATAAGTAACAGAAGCCCAAAAGTTATTTTACAGCTCTATACATCACTGGTGAGGCCTCATTTAGATTATGCTGCTCAGTTTTGGTCTCCTTACTACAGGATGGATATAGACTCATTGGAGAACATACAGAGAAGAATGACTAAAATGATTTACTGTGTAAGGAATCTCCCGTAAGAAAATAGACTTAAAGCCTTAAATCTTCACTCTCTGGAGAGACGTAGAATGAAAGGAGATGTTATTGAGGTGTATAAGTGTATGACGGGCATAAACAAAGATGTTAATAAGGTATTGAGGGTGTCGAACCAGGTAAGAACCAGAAATAATGGATTTAAGTTGGATAAATTTTGATTTAAAAAGGACATAGGTAAGTACTGGTTTTCTAACAGAGTTGTGGATGCGTGGAACAATCTTCCCAGTGGGGTGATAGAGGCTAGGACCTTGGGTAGCTTTAAGAAGAGATTGGACAAATATATGAGTGGGAGGAGCTGGGTTTGATTAGTGTCATTGGGTACGGGAGTTAATTCTTGGGTAGCTTTGGGTAGAGGTCGTTTTGATAAGGACCTGCCTTGTATGGGCCCGTAGATCTACTGCAGTGTTCCTCCATTCTTGTGTTCTTGTGTCCCTATTTGCAGATGACGTGAAGCTGATGAGAAGAATTCAGTCGGAGGAGGACCAGGCAAAACTACAAAGGGATCTGGACAGGCTGCAGACCTGGTCCAGCAATTGGCTCCTGGAGTTCAACTCCACCAAGAGCAAAGTCATGAAGATTGGGGAAGGACAAAGAAGACCGCAGACGGAGTACAGTCTAGGGGGCCAGAGACTACAAACCTCACTCTAGGAAAAAGATCTTGGGGTGAGTATAACACCAGGCACATCTCCTGAAGTGCACATCAAACAAATTACTGCTGCAGCATATGGGCGCCTAGCAAACCTCAGAACAGCATTCCGACATCTTAATAAGGAATCGTTCAGGACCCTGTACACAGTGTACGTTAGGCCCATATTGGAGTATGCGGCACCAGCTTGGAACCCACACCTAGCCAAGCACGTAAAGAAACTAGAGAAAGTGCAAAGGTTTGCAACAAGATTAGTCCCAGAGCTAAGAGGTATGTCCTACGAAAAGAGGTTGAGGGAGATCGACCTAACGACACTGGAGGACAGGAGAGATAGGGGGAACATGATAACGACATATAAAATAATGAGAGGAATCGGCAAGGTGGACAGACACAGAATGTTTCAGAGATGGGACACAGCAACAAGGGGTCACAGTTGGAGGTTGTAAACTCAGATGAAACACAAGGATATTAGGAAGTATTTCTTCAGCCACAGAGTAGTCAGGAAGTGGAATAGTCTGGGAAGTGATGTAGTGGAGGCAGGATCCATACATAGTTTTAAGAAGAGATATGATAAAGCTCATGGAGCAGGAAGAGTGACCTAGTAGCGACCAGTGAAGAGGCGTGGCCAAAAGCTGTGAATCGACCCCTGCAACCACTAGGTGAGTACTCACACAAGATGATCAAACATTTTTTTTCTGAAGGGTGAAAGGGTAAGCCAATGTAAAGCCGCGGTCAAATGTAAAGCCGTGGTCAAAAGTAAAGCCGTGGTCAAATGTAAAGCCACGGTCAAATGTAAAGCTGCAGTCAGATGTAAAGACACGGTCAAATGTAAAACTGCAGTCAGATGTAAAGCCATGTTCAAAAGTAAAGGCTCAGTCAAATGTAAAGCCGCTGTCAAATGTAAAGCCGCGGTCAAAGGTAAAGTCACGGTCAAATGTAAAGCCGCGGTCAAGTGTAAAGCCGCGGTCAAAAGTAAAGCCGCGGTCAAAAGTAAAGCCGTGGTCAAAAGTAAAGCCGTGGTCAGATGTAAAGCCGCGGTCAAATGTAAAGCCACAGTCAGATGTAAAGACGCGGTCAAATGTAAAGCCGCGGTCAAAAGTAAAGCCGTGGTCAAATGTAAAGCCGCGGTCAAATGTAAAGCCGCGGTCAAATGTAAAGCCACAGTCAGATGTAAAGCCGCGTTCAAAAGTAAAGGTGCAGTCAAATGTAAAGCCGCTGTCAAAAGTAAAGCAGCGGTCATATGTAAAGCCGCAGTCATATGTAAAGTTGTGGTCAAATGTAAAGCCGTGATCAAATGTAAAACAGTGGTCAGATGTAAAGCCGCAGTCAGATGTAAAGCCGCGGTCAAATGTAAAGCCGCGATCAAATGTAAAGTCTCGGTCAAAAGTAAAGCCGCAGTCAGCTGTAAAGCCGCGGTCAGATGTAAAGCCGCGGTCAGATGTAAAGCTGCGGTCAAATGTAAAGCTGCGGTTAGATGTAAAAAAGCAGCCAAATGTAAAGCCGCAGTCAGATGTAAAGCCGCAGTCAAATGTAAAGCCGCGGTCAAAAGTAAAGCTGAGGTCAAATGTAAAGCCGCAGTCAGATGTAAAGCCGCAGTCAGATGTAAAGCCGCGGTCAGATGTAAAGCCGCGGTCAAATGTAAAGCCGCGGTCAAATGTAAAGCCGCGGTCAGATTTAAAGCCGAGGTTAAATGTAAAGCCGCGGTCAAATGTAAAGCCGCGGTCAGATTTAAAGCCGCGGTCAGATGAAAAGCCTCGGTCAAATGTAAAGCCGCGGTCAGATGTAAAGCTGCGGTCAAATGTAAAGCCACGATCAGATGTAAAGCCGTGGTCAGATGTAAAGCTGCGGTCAAATGTAAAGCCACGATCAGATGTAAAGCCGCGGTCAGATGTAAAGCTGCGGTCAAATGTAAAGCTGCGGTTAGATGTAAAAAAGCAGCCAAATGTAAAGCCGCGGTCAGATGTAAAGCCGCAGTCAAATGTAAAGCCGCGGTCAAAAGTAAAGCTGAGGTCAAATGTAAAGCCGCAGTCAGATGTAAAGCCGCGGTCAGATGTAAAGCCGCGGTCAAATGTAAAGCCGCGGTCAAATGTAAAGCCGCGGTCAGATTTAAAGCCGAGGTTAAATGTAAAGCCGCGGTCAAATGTAAAGCCGCGGTCAGATTTAAAGCCGCGGTCAGATGAAAAGCCTCGGTCAAATGTAAAGCCGCGGTCAGATGTAAAGCTGCGGTCAAATGTAAAGCCACGATCAGATGTAAAGCCGTGGTCAAATGTAAAGCTGCGGTCAGATGTAAAGCCGCGGCCAAATGTAAAGCCGCGGTCAAAAGTAAAGCAGCGGTCAAATGTAAAGCCGCAGTCAGATGTAAAGCTGCTGTCAGATGTAAAGTCACGATCAGATGTAAAAAAGTGGTCAAATGTAAAGCCGCGATCAGATGTAAAGCCGCGGTCAAATGTAAAGCCGCCGTCAGATGTAAAGCCATGGTCAGATGTAAAGCCTCGGTCAAATGTAAAGCCACAGTCAGATGTAAAGCTGCGGTCAAATGTAAAGCTGCAGTCAGATGTAAAACTGCGGTCAAATGTAAAGCCGTGGTCAGATGTAAAGCCATGGTCAAATGTAAAGCCGCGGTCAGATGTAAAGACACGGTCAAATGTAACGCCGCCGTCTGATGTAAAGCCGTGGTCAGATGAAAAGCCTCGGCCAAATGTAAAGCCGCGGTCAGATGTAAAGCCACGGTCAAATGTAAAGCCGCGGTCAGATGTAAAGCCTCGGTCAAATGTAAAGACGCGGTCAGATGTAAAGCCGCGGCCAAATGTAAAGCCGCGTCAGATGTAAAGCCGCGGTCAAAATGTGAAGCCGCGGTCAAAAGTAAAGCAGCGGTCAAATGTAAAGCCGGAATCAGATGTAAAGCCGCGATCAGATGTAAAGCCGCTGTCAGATGTAAAGAAGCGGCCAAACGTAAGGCCGCGGTCAAATGTAAAGCCGCGGTCAGATGTAAAGCCACGGTCAAATGTAAAGCCGCGGTCAAATGTAAAGCCGCGGTCAGATGTAAAGAAGCGGTCAAATGTAAAGCCGCGGTCAGATGTAAAGCCGCGGTCACATGTAAAGCTGCGGTCAAATGTAAAGCTGCGGTCAGATGTAAAGCCGCAGTCAGATGTAAAGTTACGATCAGATGTAAAGCCATGGTCAGATGTAAAGCCATGGTCAGATGTAAAGCCTTGGTCAAATGTAAAGCTGCGGTCAGATGTAAAGAAGTGGTCAAATGTAAAGCCGTGGTCAGATGTAAAGCCGCGGTCAAATTTAAAGCCGCGGTCAAATGTAAAGCCGCGGTCAGATGTAAAGCCGCGGTCAAATTTAAAGCCGCGGTCAAATGTAAAGCCGCGGTCAGATGTAAAGAAGCGGTCAAATGTAAAGCCGCGGTCAAATGTAAATCCGCGGTCAAATGTAAAGCCGCGGTCAGATGTAAAGCCATGGTCAGATGTAAAGCCTCGGTCAAATGTAAAGCCGCAGTCAGATGTAAAGATGCGGTCAAATGTAAAGCCGTGGTCAGATGTAAAGCCTCGGTCAAATGTAAAGCCGCGGTCAGATGTAAAGCCGCGGTCAAATTTAAAGCCGCGGTCAAATGTAAAGCCGCGGTCAGATGTAAAGAAGCGGTCAAATGTAAAGCCGCGGTCAAATGTAAAGCCGCGGTCAATTGTAAAGCCGCGGTCAAATGCAAAGCTGCGGCCAGATGTAAAGCTGTGGTCAGATGTAAAGCCTCGGTCAAATGTAAAGCCGCGGTTAGATGTAAAGACGCGGTCAAATGTAAAGCCACGGTCAGATGTAAAGCCACGGTCAGATGTAAAGCCTCGGTCAAATGTAAAGCCGCGGCCAGATGTAAAGCCGTGGTCAGATGTAAAGTCTCAGTCAAATGTAAAGCCTCGGTCAAATGTAAAGCCGCGGTCAAATGTAAAGCCGCGGTCAGCTGGACAAAAGTTTGAGTCAATAAGAAGAGAACCAGACAACTTTCATAATGTTTCATGATCAACTTAAACTTCTTCACTAGTCAAGAAAGGTTAAGTAATAATGTTAATCTTATAGCTCAAATAGCTCTATAAGAACAAACTTTAAATGTATATTAAAGTCTATCATAAATATATATTAAAGTCTATCATAAATATATATTAAAGTCTATCATAACTTAACTATAGAAACTTTAAACATCGGGAATCATTGTGGACTAATTCAGAGAACTGAACCAGATCAAGAAAACTGACATCAGTTTTAAGTTTAATTATTATTATTCTGATCAAAAAGAAGCGCTAAACCCACTAGGGTTCTTAAATTTAAGAGGTGGCGGCTGCATCTTTCCTCTTGAGACTCATCTTACTTGTGTGTGCAACAGGAGACTAACATTTACAATGTTCATGTTTTCGCTAAATCTTGCATGAAAAAGTGATCTCAATGGTCTTTGTTTGACGTAGTTCATCATTTGCACCAACTGATCCAAGACAAAGTTATAAATAACGCTCCATTGTTTAGCAAACAAGGCTTATCAGTGCAGAAAACAATGAGTGTTCATGTCAGAGATATATTGTTACACTGACGTAACAGAACCTTGCAGTGTAAGTCAGTGGTTCTCAGGCCGGGGGCCGCGACCCACATTTCTAACAACGATTCATTTATTATTGATTTTTTCCCTAGTCATTTTGTGTTAATCATCCTAACATAATGCATATACAGTTTTAATATTTACACAACGCTGAGGTATGAAGCCAGTCGGATGAAGCATTCTGAAATTACCGCATTCTGAAATTACCGCATGAAAAGCAGTGTTTCACTTTTTCCCAATTTCTCCCATTAAAAATGCAAATTAAGATTACACAGGTGAAAATCAATCCGAAGTAATTTAGTGTTTTTTTAAACTTCATGAAGTTGATATACAATTCTTTACAAAAATGTATATTATATAAATATAAGACAGAGTAACAAAATAAAGTCAAATACTGTGACTTATAATAAGAAGAAACATTCTCCAGTTATTACACTGAAAGTAATTTGATTAATGTAATTATGTGATGTTAACTAACATTCCAGCAAGCATGCGTGAGCGTATTTGACAGGAGTGAATGGAGACAAATTATTTCTACTACTTGACGTGCCGTTGGAGTGTGAGCAAAGTAACATTTATGAGAGATTCAGGGAAACCGGCAGGTCGGACTTGAGTCCTGGAGATGGGAAGTACAGTGTTTACACTCTGAAGGAGGGGTGTTAATGTTACAGTTTTATAACTGTAGTGTAAAGCATCCCTCTGACAAGACAGTGATGGAGTGAAGGATGATGAAAGCTTTTCTATTTCGGGTCACCCTGCCTTGGTGGGAAGCGGCAGATGTGTTAATAAAAAAAATAACTAACATTAGGAGGCCTGGTCACAGACCGGGCCGCGGGGGCGTTGACCCCCGGAACTCTCTCCAGGTAAACTCCAGGTAAACATTCCACAACCTAACATCAAGGTGAAGCTTCCTCTGAGGAAGACGCATCACCACTAAAAGTTTGACGCCGACCAAAAGAGTCATCTAGTTACTGTATAGAATCCAACAAAATGTCCACGTACACAGCTTATACCCCAAGCAACGTTCCGTCCGTGTCTCACGACGTACGTGTCAACCAGTGAGGATCATGCTGTTTACAACTGCTTCATTTTTTAATCAAGGGAGAGAGTGCTAAACTTTAAGGGGGTCAGTTAGCGCCTGGGGAACGGGAGGCATTCAGATTCGACCCAAAGAAGTTCCTTGGATCGAATCTTGATTCTTTGGATCAAGAGTCCCACACCAACACACAGATACCTCTTTTGAGGAAGCATAGTCCATTTATTTAATGTTCAGTATTAATATACCATTTCCTGGCATTTATCCACCTGTGTTGATGTTACGAAGCTCATCACAAGAAGCTCATCACAAGAAGCTCATCACAAGAAGCTCATCACAAGAAGCTCATCACAAGAAGCTTTATAACCTTAACACATGGAAACCAAATTTCAACAGTTGAAGATTTTAAGCTGATCGAATAAGATGTTATGAAGTTATAAACAAAATTCTTGAAGAGAACGGAAGGCCAGACTACAGTAGCTGACGCTCTGCCGGACATCTCATAAAGCCGTACATTATTTAATTTATTAATTTGAGATTCATTAGACTCAGTTTTTTTTTTGCTGATCTGTTCTATTTAAAATTCTCTACAAAAAAGGTTTGATATTGTGATTTTAAGAACAATAATCTTTTTTATGTGAAATTGATATAACGGTACAAAACCCAAATTCAATAAGAAATTACTGAAAATTAATATGCATCTACACTTAAGAGAAGCTGAGCAGACGAGGCTTTTTCTAGTTATTACATGGGGAAAAAGTCTAATAAGAGTGGCAAATTAAAATTTACACAGCCTGAAGTATCAGCTGGTCTTTCATTTAATAAATTCTATCAACAATGAAAAGTTAAACCATATTAGAAAAGATATATTCAAGTAATTGTTCGACTTTCACTCTAACAATATCAAACTTGAACGTCTGAAGCCAAGCAGCAGAGGTTTTTGGAAGTTATCAAGAGCCATTCCAGGACACTGGGATTGCTTCCTACAACTTTGGTCATAGAGAACCTACACATAAGAACCCACCCAGTCTGGTCACCTCCACTCAATGAAGGAGCACGGCACCAGACTCAGCAGCACAAGCTAGTCAGGTCCAACTCACACCCACCCACACCCACTCATGTATTTATCTAACCTGTCATCAGTGACTTGTGGTGCACTGTCATCAATGACTTGTGGTGCAGTGTCATCAGTGACTTGTGGTGCACTGTCATCAGTGACTTGTGGTGCACTGTCATCAATGACTTGTGGTGCAGTGTCACAGTGACTTGTGGTGCACTGTCATCAGACTGTGGTGCACGTCATCAGTGACTATGGTGCAGTGTCATCAGTGACGTGTGGTGCACTGTCATCAGTGACTAATGGTGCAGTGTCATCAGTGACGTGTGGTGCACTGTCATCAATGACTTGTGGTGCAGTGTCATCAGTGACGTGTGGTGCACTGTCGTCAGTGACTTGTGGTGTAGTGTCATCAGTGACGTGTGGTGCACTGTCGTCAGTGACTTGTGGTGCACTGTCATCACTGACTTGTGGTGCAGTGTCATCAGTGACTTGTGGTGCAGTGTCATCAGTGACTTGTGGTGCACTCTCACCAGTGACTTGTGGTGCAGTGTCATCAATGATTTGTGGTGCACTGTCATCAGTGACTTGTGGTGCAGCGTCATCAGTGACTTGTGGTGCAGTGTCATCAGTGACGTGTGGTGAACTGTCATCAATGACTTATGGTGCAGTGTCATCAATGACTTATGGTGCAGTGTCATCAATGACTTGTTGTGCAGTGTCATCAGTGACGTGTGGTGCACTGTCGTCAGTGACTTGTGGTGCAGTGTCATCAGTGACCTGTGGTGAACTGTCATCAATGACTTATGGTGCAGTGTCATCAATGACTTGTTGTGCAGTGGTGAACTGTCATCAATGACTTATGGTGCAGTGTCATCAGTGACGTGTGGTGCACTGTCGTCAGTGACTTGTGGTGCAGTGTCATCAATGACTTGTGGCGCAGTGTCATCAATGACTTGTTGTGCAGTGTCATCAGTGATGTGTGGTGCACTGTCGTCAGTGACTTGTGGTGCACTGTCATCAGTGACGTGTGGTGTACTGTCATCAGTGACTTGTGGTGCAGTGTCATCAGTGACTTGTGGTGCAGTGTCATCAGTGACTTGTGGTGCAGTGTCATCAGTGACGTGTGGTGCACTGTCGTCAGTGACTTGTGGTGCACTGTCATCAGTGACGTGTGGTGCACTGTCATCAGTGACTTGTGGTGCAGTGTCATCAGTGACGTGTGGTGCACTGTCGTCAGTGACTTGTGGTGCACTGTCATCAGTGACTTGTGGTGCAGTGTCATCAGTGACGTGTGGTGCAGTGTCATCAGTGACTTGTGGTACACTGTCATCAGTGACGTGTGGTGCAGTGTCATCAGTGACGTGTGGTGCACTGTCATCAGTGACTTGTGGTGCAGTGTCATCAGTGACTTGTGGTGCACTGTCATCAGTGACTTGTGGTGCACTGTCATCAATGACTTGTGGTGCAGTGTCAGCAGTGACTTGTGGTGCAGTGTCATCACTGACTTGTGGTGCACTGTCATCAGTGACTAATGGTGCAGTGTCATCAGTGACGTGTGGTGCACTGTCATCAGTGACTAATGGTGCAGTGTCATCAGTGACGTGTGGTGCACTGTCAACAATGACTTGTGGTGCAGTGTCATCAGTGACGTGTGGTGCACTGTCGTCAGTGACTTGTGGTGCAGTGTCATCAGTGACGTGTGGTGCACTGTCGTCAGTGACTTGTGGTGCACTGTCATCAGTGACTTGTGGTGCAGTGTCATCAGTGACTTGTGGTGCAGTGTCATCAGTGACTTGTGGTGCACTCTCATCAGTGACTTGTGGTGCAGTGTCATCAATGACTTGTGGTGCACTGTCATCAGTGACTTGTGGTGCAGCGTCATCAGTGACTTGTGGTGCAGTGTCATCAGTGATATGTGGTGCACTCTCATCAGTGACTTGTGGTGCACGGTCATCAATGACTTGTGGTGCAATGTCATCAGTGACTTGTGGTGCAGTGTTTTCAGTGACTTGTGGTGCACTGTCATCAGTGACTTGTGGTGCAGTGTCATCAGCGACGTGTGGTGCACTGTCATCAATGACTTGTGGTGCAGTGTCATCAGTGACGTGTGGTGCACTGTCGTCAGTGACTTGTGGTGCAGTGTCATCAGTGACGTGTGGTGAACTGTCATCAATGACTTATGGTGCAGTGTTATCAATGACTTATGGTGCAGTGTCATCAATGACTTGTGGTGCAGTGTCATCAGTGACGTGTGGTGCACTGTCGTCAGTGACTTGTGGTGCAGTGTCATAAGTGACGTGTGGTGAACTGTCATCAATGACTTATGGTGCAGTGTCATCAATGACTTATGGTGCAGTGTCATCAATGACTTGTTGTGCAGTGTCATCAGTGAAGTGTGGTGCACTGTCGTCAGTGACTTGTGGTGCAGTGTCATCAGTGACGTGTGGTGAACTGTCATCAATGACTTATGGTGCAGTGTCATCAATGACTTGTTGTGCAGTGTCATCAGTGACGTGTGGTGCACTGTCGTCAGTGACTTGTGGTGCAGTGTCATCAGTGACGTGTGGTGAACTGTCATCAATGACTTATGGTGCAGTGTCTTCAGTGACGTGTGGTGCACTGTCGTCAGTGACTTGTGGTGCAGTGTCATCAGTGACGTGTGGTGCACTGTCGTCAGTGACTTGTGGTGCAGTGTCATCAGTGACGTGTGGTGCACTGTCGTTAGTGACTTGTGGTGCAGTGTCTTCAGTGACTTGTGGTGCAGTGTCATCAGTGAGTTGTGGTGCACTGTCATCAGTGACTTGTGGTGCACTCTCATCAGTGACTTGTGGTGCACTCTCATCAGTGACTTGTGGTGCACTGTCATGAATGACTTGTGGTGCACTGTCATCAGTGACTTGTGGTGCAGTGTCATCACTGACTTGTGGTACACTGTCATCAGTGACTTGTGGTGCAGTGTAATCAGCGACGTGAGGTGCACTGTCATCAATGACTTGTGGTGCACTGTCATCAATGACTTGTGGTGCAGTGTCATCACTGACTTATGGTACACTGTCATCAGTGACTTGTGGTGCAGTGTAATCAGCGACGTGTGGTGCACTGTCATCAATGACTTGTGGTGCACTGTCATCAATGACTTGTGGTGCAGTGTCATCAGTGACGTGTGGTGCACTGTCGTCAGTGACTTGTGGTGCAGTGTCATCAATGACTTGTGGTGCAGTGTCATCAATGACTTGTTGTGCAGTGTCATCAGTGACGTGTGGTGCACTGTCGTCAGTGACTTGTGGTGCAGTGTCATCAGTGACGTATGGTGAACTGTCATCAATGACTTATGATGCAGTGTCATCAATGACTTATGGTGCAGTGTCATCAATGACTTGTTGTGCAGTGTCATCAGTGACGTGTGGTGCACTGTCGTCAGTGACTTGTGGTGCAGTGTCATCAGTGACGTGTGGTGAACTGTCATCAATGACTTATGGTGCAGTGTCATCAATGACTTGTTGTGCAGTGTCATCAGTGACGTGTGGTGCACTGTCGTCAGTGACTTGTGGTGCAGCGTCATCAGTGACGTGTGGTGCACTGTCGTCAGTGACTTGTGGTGCAGTGTCATCAGTGACGTGTGGTGCACTGTCGTCAGTGACTTGTGGTGCAGTGTCATCAATGACTTGTGGTGCAGTGTCATCAATGACTTGTTGTGCAGTGTCATCAGTGACGTGTGGTGCACTGTCGTCAGTGACTTGTGGTGCAGTGTTATCAGTGACGTATGGTGAACTGTCATCAATGACTTATGGTGCAGTGTCATCAATGACTTATGGTGCAGTGTCATCAATGACTTGTTGTGCAGTGTCATCAGTGACGTGTGGTGCACTATCGTCAGTGACTTGTGGGGCAGTGTCATCAGTGACGTGTGGTGAACTGTCATCAATGACTTATGGTGCAGTGTCTTCAGTGACGTGTGGTGCACTGTCGTCAGTTACTTGTGGTGCAGTGTCATCAGTGACGTGTGGTGCACTGTCGTCAGTGACTTGTGGTGCAGTGTCATCAGTGACTTGTGGTGCAGTGTCATCAGTGACTTGTGGTGCAGTGTCATCAGTGAGTTGTGGTGCACTGTCATAAGTGACTTGTGGTGCACTCTCATCAGTGACTTGTGGTGCACTGTCATGAATGACTTGTGGTGCAATGTCATCAGTGACTTTTGGTGCAGTGTCATCACTGACTTGTGGTGCACTGTCATCAGTGACTTGTGGTGCAGTGTAATCAGCGACGTGTGGTGCACTGTCATCAATGACTTGTGGTGCACTGTCATCAATGACTTGTGGTGCAGTGTCATCAGTGACGTGTGGTGCACTGTCGTCAGTGACTTGTGGTGCAGTGTCATCAATGACTTGTGGTGCAGTGTCATCAATGACTTGTTGTGCAGTGTCATCAGTGACGTGTGGTGCACTGTCGTCAGTGACTTGTGGTGCAGTGTCATCAGTGACGTATGGTGAACTGTCATCAATGACTTATGATGCAGTGTCATCAATGACTTGTTGTGCAGTGTCATCAGTGACGTGTGGTGCACTGTCGTCAGTGACTTGTGGTGCAGTGTTATCAGTGACGTATGGTGAACTGTCATCAATGACTTATGGTGCAGTGTCATCAGTGACGTGTGGTGCACTGTCGTCAGTGACTTGTTGTGCAGTGTCATCAATGACTTGTGGTGCAGTGTCATCAATGACTTGTTGTGCAGTGTCATCAGTGACGTGTGGTGCACTGTCGTCAGTGACTTGTGGTGCACTGTCATCAGTGACGTGTGGTGCACTGTCATCAGTGACTTGTGGTGCCGTGTCGTCAGTGACTTGTGGTGCAGTGTCATCAGTGACTTGTGGTGCAGTGTCATCAGTGACGTGTGGTGCACTGTCGTCAGTGACTTGTGGTGCACTGTCATCAGTGACTTGTGGTGCAGTGTCATCAGTGACGTGTGGTGCACTGTCATCAGTGACTTCTGGTGCACTGTCATCAGTGACGTGTGGTGCACTGCCATCAGTGACGTGTGGTGTACTCTCATCAGTGACGTGTGGTGCACTGTCATCAGTGACGTGTGGTGCAATGTCATCAGTGACGTGTGGTGCATTGTCATCAGTGACGTGTGGTTCACTCTCATCAGTGACGTGTGGTGCACTCTCATTAGTGACGTGTGCTGCAGTGTCATCAGTGACGTGTGCTGCAGTGTCATCAGTGACGTGTGGTGCACTGTCATCAGTGACGTGTGGTGCACTGTCATCAGTGACGTGTGGTGCACTATCATCAGTGACGTGTGGTGCACTATCATCAGTGACGTGTGGTGCACTGTCATCAGTGACGTGTGGTGCACTATCATACTAGTAACAGTGTGGTGCACTGTCATCAGTGACGTGTGGTGCACTGTCATCAGTGACGTGTGGTGCACTGTCATCAGTGACGTGTGGTGCACTGTCATCAGTGACGTGTGGTGCACTGTCATCAGTGACGTGTGGTGCACAGTCATCAGTGACGTGTGGTGCACTATCATCAGTGACGTGTGGTGCACTATCATCAGTGACGTGTGGTGCACTGTCATCAGTGACGTGTGGTGCACTGTCATCAGTGACGTGTGGTGCACTATCATCAGTGACGTGTGGTGCACTGTCATCAGCGACGTGTGGTGCACTGTCATCAGTGACGTGTGGTGCACTATCATCAGTGACGTGTGGTGCACTGCCATCAGTGACGTGTGGTGCACTGTCATCAGTGACGTGTGGTGCACTGTCATCAGTGACGTGTGGTGCACTATCATCAGTGACGTGTGGTGCACTGTCATCAGTGACGTGTGGTGCACTGTCATCAGTGACGTGTGGTGCACTCTCATCAGTGACGTGTGGTGCACTATCATTAGTGACGTGTGGTGCACTGTCATCAGTGACGTGTGGTGCACTGTCATCAGTGACGTGTGGTGCACTGTCATCAGCGACGTGTGGTGCACTGTCATCAATGACGTGTGGTGCACTATCATCAGTGACGTGTGGTGCACTGCATCAGTGACGTGTGGTGCACTGTCATCAGTGACGTGTGGTGCACTGTCATCAGTGACGTGTGGTGCACTATCATCAGTGACGTGTGGTGCACTGTCATCAGTGACGTGTGGTGCACTGTCATCAGTGACGTGTGGTGCACTCTCATCAGTGACGTGTGGTGCACTATCATTAGTGACGTGTGGTGCACTGTCATCAGTGACGTGTGGCGCACTGTCATCAGTGACGTGTGGTGCACTGTCATCAGTGACGTGTGGTACACTGTCATCAGTGACGTGTGGTGCTCTGTCATCAGTGACGTGTGGTACACTGTCATCAGTGACGTGTGGTGCACTGTCATCAGTGACGTGTGGTACACTGTCATCAGTTACGTGTGGTGCACTGTCATCAGTGACGTGTGGTACACTGTCATCAGTGACGTGTGGTGCACTGTCATCAGTGACGTGTGGTACACTGTCATCAGTGACGTGTGGTACACTGTCATCAGTGACGTGTGGTGCACTGTCATCAGTGACGTGTGGTGCACTGTCATCAGTGACGTGTGGTACACTGTCATCAGTGACGTGTGGTACACTGTCATCAGTGACGTGTGGTGACACTGTCATCAGTGACGTGTGGTGCACTGTCATCAGTGACGTTGTGGTGCACTGTCATCAGTGACGTGTGGTACACTGTCATCAGTGACGTGTGGTGCACTGTCATCAGTGACGTGTGGTACATGTCATCAGTGACGTGTGGTGCACTGTCATCAGTGACGTGTGGTACACTGTCATCAGTGACGTGTGGTGCACTGTCATCAGTGACGTGTGGTACACTGTCATCAGTGACGTGTGGTGGACTGTCATCAGTGGACCGTGTGGTGCACTGTCATCAGTGACGTGTGGTACACTGTCATCAGTGACGTGTGGTGCACTGTCATCAGTGACGTTGTGGTACACTGTCATCAGTGACGTGTGGTACACTGTCATCAGTGACGTGTGGTGCACTGTCATCAGTGACGTGTGGTGCACTGTCATCAGTGACGTGTGGTGCACTGTCATCAGTGACGTGTGGTGCACTGTCATCAGTGACGTGTGGTGCACTGTCATCAGTGACGTGTGGTGCACTGTCATCAGTGACGTGTGGTGCACTGTCATCAGTGACTTGTGGTGCCGTGTCGTCAGTGACTTGTGGTGCAGTGTCATCAGTGACTTGTGGTGCAGTGTCATCAGTGACGTGTGGTGCACTGTCGTCAGTGACTTGTGGTGCACTGTCATCAGTGACTTGTGGTGCAGTGTCATCAGTGACGTGTGGTGCACTGTCATCAGTGACTTCTGGTGCACTGTCATCAGTGACGTGTGGTGCACTGTCATCAGTGACGTGTGGTGTACTCTCATCAGTGACGTGTGGTGCACTGTCATCAGTGACGTGTGGTGCAATGTCATCAGTGACGTGTGGTGCATTGTCATCAGTGACGTGTGGTTCACTCTCATCAGTGACGTGTGGTGCACTCTCATTAGTGACGTGTGCTGCAGTGTCATCAGTGACGTGTGCTGCAGTGTCATCAGTGACGTGTGGTGCACTGTCATCAGTGACGTGTGGTGCACTATCATCAGTGACGTGTGGTGCACTGTCATCAGTGACGTGTGGTGCACTATCATCAGTAACGTGTGGTGCACTGTCATCAGTGACGTGTGGTGCACTGTCATCAGTGACGTGTGGTGCACTGTCATCAGTGACGTGTGGTGCACTGTCATCAGTGACGTGTGGTGCACTGTCATCAGTGACGTGTGGTGCACAGTCATCAGTGACGTGTGGTGCACTATCATCAGTGACGTGTGGTGCACTATCATCAGTGACGTGTGGTGCACTGTCATCAGTGACGTGTGGTGCACTGTCATCAGTGACGTGTGGTGCACTATCATCAGTGACGTGTGGTGCACTGTCATCAGTGACGTGTGGCGCACTCTCATCAGTGACGTGTGGTGCACTGTCATCAGTGACGTGTGGTGCACTGTCATCAGCGACGTGTGGTGCACTGTCATCAGTGACGTGTGGTGCACTATCATCAGTGACGTGTGGTGCACTGCCATCAGTGACGTGTGGTGCACTGTCATCAGTGACGTGTGGTGCACTGTCATCAGTGACGTGTGGTGCACTATCATCAGTGACGTGTGGTGCACTGTCATCAGTGACGTGTGGTGCACTGTCATCAGTGACGTGTGGTACACTGTCATCAGTGACGTGTGGTGCACTGTCATCAGTGACGTGTGGTACACTGTCATCAGTGACGTGTGGTGCACTGTCATCAGTGACGTGTGGTACACTGTCATCAGTGACGTGTGGTGCACTGTCATCAGTGACGTGTGGTACACTGTCATCAGTGACGTGTGGTGGACTGTCATCAGTGACGTGTGGTGCACTGTCATCAGTGACGTGTGGTACACTGTCATCAGTGACGTGTGGTGCACTGTCATCAGTGACGTGTGGTACACTGTCATCAGTGACGTGTGGTACACTGTCATCAGTGACGTGTGGTGCACTGTCATCAGTGACGTGTGGTGCACTGTCATCAGTGACGTGTGGTGCACTGTCATCAGTGACGTGTGGTGCACTGTCATCAGTGACGTGTGGTGCACTCTCATCAGTGACGTGTGGTGCACTATCATTAGTGACGTGTGGTGCACTGTCATCAGTGACGTGTGGTGCACTGTCATCAGTGACGTGTGGTGCACTGTCATCAGCGACGTGTGGTGCACTGTCATCAATGACGTGTGGTGCAGTATCATCAGTGACGTGTGGTGCACTGCCATCAGTGACGTGTGGTGCACTGTCATCAGTGACGTGTGGTGCACTGTCATCAGTGACGTGTGGTGCACTATCATCAGTGACGTGTGGTGCACTGTCATCAGTGACGTGTGGTGCACTGTCATCAGTGACGTGTGGTGCACTCTCATCAGTGACGTGTGGTGCACTATCATTAGTGACGTGTGGTGCACTGTCATCAGTGACGTGTGGCGCACTGTCATCAGTGACGTGTGGTGCACTGTCATCAGTGACGTGTGGTACACTGTCATCAGTGACGTGTGGTGCTCTGTCATCAGTGACGTGTGGTACACTGTCATCAGTGACGTGTGGTGCACTGTCATCAGTGACGTGTGGTACACTGTCATCAGTTACGTGTGGTGCACTGTCATCAGTGACGTGTGGTACACTGTCATCAGTGACGTGTGGTGCACTGTCATCAGTGACGTGTGGTACACTGTCATCAGTGACGTGTGGTACACTGTCATCAGTGACGTGTGGTGCACTGTCATCAGTGACGTGTGGTGCACTGTCATCAGTGACGTGTGGTTACACTGTCATCAGTGACGTGTGGTACACTGTCATCAGTGACGTGTGGTACACTGTCATCAGTGACGTGTGGTGCACTGTCATCAGTGACGTGTGGTGCACTGTCATCAGTGACGTGTGGTACACTGTCATCAGTGACGTGTGGTGCACTGTCATCAGTGACGTGTGGTACACTGTCATCAGTGACGTGTGGTGCACTGTCATCAGTGACGTGTGGTTACACTGTCATCAGTGACGTGTGGTGCACTGTCATCAGTGACGTGTGGTCACTGTCATCAGTGACGTGTGTGGTGGACTGTCATCAGTGACGGAGTGTGGTGCACTGTCATCAGTGACGTGTGGTACACTGTCATCAGTGACGTGTGGTGCACTGTCATCAGTGACGTGTGGTACACTGTCATCAGTGACGTGTGGTACACTGTCATCAGTGACGTGTGGTGCACTGTCATCAGTGACGTGTGGTGCACTGTCATCAGTGACGTGTGGTGCACTGTCATCAGTGACGTGTGGTGCACTGTCATCAGTGACGTGTGGTGCACTGTCATCAGTGACGTGTGGTGCACTGTCATCAGTGACGTGTGGTGCACTGTCATCAGTGACGTGTGGTGCACTGTCATCAGTGACGTGTGGTGCACTGTCATCAGTGACGTGTGGTGCACTGTTATCAGTGGGGACGTGTGGTGCACTGTCATCAGTGACGTGTGGTGCACTGTCATCAGTGACGTGTGGTGCACTGTCATCAGTGACGTGTGGTGCACTGTCTTCAGTGACGTGTGGTGCACTATCATCAGTGACGTGTGGTGCACTATCATCAGTGACGTGTGGTGCACTGTCATCAGTGACGTGTGGTGCTCTATCATCAGTGACGTGTGGTGCACTATCATCAGTGACGTGTGGTGCACTATCATCAGTGACGTGTGGTGCACTATCATCAGTGACGTGTGGTGCACTGTCATCAGTGACTTGTGGTGCACTATCATCAGTGACGTGTGGTGCACTATCATCAGTGACGTGTGGTGCACTGTCATCAGTGACGTGTGGTGCACTGTCATCAGTGACGTGTGGTGCATTATCATCAGTGACGTGTGGTGCACTGTCATCAGTGACGTGAGGTGCACTGTCATCAGTGACGTGTGGTGCACTGTCATCAGTGACGTGTGGTGCACTATCATCAGTGACGTGTGGTGCACTGTCATCAGTGACGTGTGGTGCACTGTCATCAGTGACGTGTGGTGCACTGTCATCAGTGACGTGTGGTACACTGTCATCAGTGACGTGTGGTGCACTATCATCAGTGACGTGTGGTGCACTGTCATCAGTGACGTGTGGTGCACTATCATCAGTGACGTGTGGTACACTGTCATCAGTGACGTGTGGTGCACTGTCATCAGTGACGTGTGGTACACTGTCATCAGTGACGTGTGGTGCACTATCATCAGTGACGTGTGGTGCACTATCATCAGTGACGTGTGGTGCACTGTCATCAGTGACGTGTGGTGCATTATCATCAGTGACGTGTGGTGCACTGTCATCAGTGACGTGTGGTGCACTGTCATCAGTGACGTGTGGTGCATTATCATCAGTGACGTGTGGTGCACTATCATCAGTGACGTGTGGTGCACTGTCATCAGTGACGTGTGGTGCACTGTCATCAGTGACGTGTGGTGCACTGTCATCAGTGACGTGTGGTGCACTATCATCAGTGACGTGTGGTACACTGTCATCAGTGACGTGTGGTGCATTATCATCAGTGACGTGTGGTACACTGTCATCAGTGACGTGTGGTGCATTATCATCAGTGACGTGTGGTGCACTGTCATCAGTGACGTGTGGTACACTGTCATCAGTGACGTGTGGTGCACTGTCATCAGTGACGTGTGGTGCACTGTCATCAGTGACGTGTGGTGCACTGTCATCAGTGACGTGTGGTACACTGTCATCAGTGACGTGTGGTGCACTATCATCAGTGACGTGTGGTACACTGTCATCAGTGACGTGTGGTGCACTATCATCAGTGACGTGTGGTGCACTGTCATCAGTGACGTGTGGTGCACTATCATCAGTGACGTGTGGTACACTATCATCAGTGACGTGTGGTGCACTATCATCAGTGACGTGTGGTACACTATCATCAGTGACGTGTGGTACACTATCATCAGTGACGTGTGGTGCACTATCATCAGTGACGTGTGGTGTACTATCATCAGTGACGTGTGGTGTACTATCATCAGTGACGTGTGGTGTACTATCATCAGTGACGTGTGGTGTACTATCATCAGTGACGTGTGGTGCACTATCATCAGTGACGTGTGGTGTACTATCATCAGTGACGTGTGGTGTACTATCATCAGTGACGTGTGGTTGCACTATCATCAGTGACGTGTGGTGCACTATCATCAGTGACGTGTGGTGTACTATCATCAGTGACGTGTGGTGCACTATCATCAGTGACGTGTGGTGCACTATCATCAGTGACGTGTGGTGTACTATCATCAGTGACGTGTGGTACACTATCATCAGTGACGTGTGGTGTACTATCATCAGTGACGTGTGGTGTACTATCATCAGTGACGTGTGGTGTACTATCATCAGTGACGTGTGGTGTACTATCATCAGTGACGTTGTTGTGTACTATCATCAGTGACGTGTGGTGTACTATCATCATGACGTGTGGTGCACTATCATCAGTGACGTGTGGTGCACTATCATCAGTGACGTGTGGTGTACTATCATCAGTGACGTGTGGTGCACTATCATCAGTGACGTGTGGTGTACTATCATCAGTGACGTGTGGTGTACTATCATCAGTGACGTGTGGTGCACTATCATCAGTGACGTGTGGTGCACTATCATCAGTGACGTGTGGTGTAACTATCATCAGTGACGTGTGGTGCACTTCATCAGTGACGTGTGGTGCATATCATCAGTGGACGTGTGGTGTACTATCATCATGACGTGTGGTGTACTATCATACAGTGACGTGTGGTTGCACTATTATCAGTGACGTGTGGTGCACTATCATCAGTGACGTGTGGTGTACTATCATCAGTGACGTGTGGTGTACTATCATCAGTGACGTGTGGTGCACTATCATCAGTGACGTGTGGTGCACTATCATCAGTGACGTGTGGTGTACTATCATCAGTGACGTGTGGTGTACTATCATCAGTGACGTGTGGTGCACTATCATCAGTGACGTGTGGTGCACTATCATCAGTGACGTGTGGTGCACTATCATCAGTGACGTGTGGTGTACTATTAACAAAATGTTTTTTCCAGAATACATTTTCAGTAAATATTGATATTTTTTTCGTGAATGGTGATCAGTCAACTAAAGTTACATAATGTGCTAATATTAACATAACACAGACTCTAGCGAGCTTATTATAACTTAAGATGTATGGTAATGGAACACAGAAGAAGGTATATACTGAGATGTGTATGTCTGTGTATATGCACAATTTAATTCATATTCTAGTGATTTAAGTGTTGTTGACTGGTGGTGACTGGTGGCACAGCCTTCATAACCATGGTGTAGTCGATAAGCTGTAAACTTAGTTAATGAGGCAACACGGGAAGTGGAAGTAAAGGGAAGACTGGGAGGAGGGACATAAAGGTTGAGAAAGTGTTGAGGAAGAGAGGTGAAGAGAGAGGAAAGAGGAAGAAGGTAGTAAAATGCGAGGAAGAATAAAGGAAGGATAGAGAACAAAAGCAAAAGTGAAGATCAAGGACTAATATTAACTATGATATAATGACCGTCAGATAAAAAATGTTTTTTTTTTTAATTTCTTTGTATAAGGCGCTCTACCTATTGCATAAAAACAGTTCTAAACGCATATTGCTAACTTGAAAGTTTCCAATTACCCTAAAAATATATAACAACACTTGATAACAGTACTTAAACTGAGTCTGGTTGTCCCACGTCACATGACCCTTCATGAGTCAGGTCTACTGTTAGTGAGAGTTTAGTAACTTCTCACCTACCTCACCTGTCACTCACCAGACACCCATGTGTGTGGATACAAGTGTAAACTAGAAGAGCGCAGGGTAGACTTGCTCCTCTGCAGCCTCCCATGATGTAGGTACTTACAGCCCTGACACACGTCACCAGAATTCCCTGGCGACAGGAGTTACGCAAGACACCAGAGGCTTGATACTGTTGCCTGGCTTCCCTCCTGGCTTATCCTGACTCCAGGGAAACTTTTGTAGCTGTTGCAAGTATTGAGACCCACGGTAGCATGTACTTCCCCTAGAGGAAATAAGTCACCATCTTTGCTGCGTTATCTAACTAGGTGATTCACACATTACATAGCAAGACAATGGTAAAAACCTAAACTTGCGTAATGTGCCTGAATAAACTCACTATCTTACCCTGAGTAGGTTACAGTTTGCTGAGAAAAATACATGACAATGACAGCGTCCCGAAAACTAATTCTATTTTTTATGTCCTCAAACATTGTCTCCGTCTCTGTTTCTCTTGTTCTGTACTCTTCACTATTTATTTACGTGAAGTGGGGCACGCGCATGAAATATTCTTCGTAATGAGTGAAGTCTCGAACCTCCGTTAATAATAATAATAATAATAATAATAATAATAATAATAATAATAATAATAATAATAATAATAATAATAATAATAATATCTTTATTTACTACATGTACTTGGTATACAGTCCTAGGTGACATCAGTGACATACTACTATATAGAAATCCGCTTGTTATGCAGAGCATTTCGGGCAAATTAGGTCAGTTTTGTCCCAGGATGCGACCCACACCAATCCACTAACACCCAAGTACCTATTTTACTGATGGTGAACATAGACAACAGGTATAAAGAAACACGCCCAATGTTTCTACCCTCGCCGGGAATTGAACCCAGATCCTCGCCGTGTGAAGCGAGAGCATTAGCCACCAGGCTACGGGGCCGCGGGGCCTGCTATTTCTCCCTCCCTTTCTCCCTCTCCTCACACACAACACTCAACTCTCCGTCTTGGTACTCCCGAGGGTGGCCTCGTGTCCAGGGGTGAAGGCTCCATTATCCGCTGCTGTAAAACTCCCTCCAGTGGAGACACACTAGTCACTATCAGGACACACTAGTCACTACCAGGACACACTAGTCACTACCAGGACACACTAATCACTACCAGGACATACTAGTCACTACCAGGACACACTAGTCACTACCAGGACACACTAGTCACTATCAGGACACACTAGTCAGCACAGGCCCGACAGTCACCTTGAGGCCCCACACTCTCTCATCTAACCCCTTCTTGGTATTAATCCAATTGAGAATATTATCCAAGATACCCACTAAATTAAGACTAAGAGAATAACTACCCTAACCCTCCCATCATGCAACCTCTCTAATTATACACTAAAAAAATAATCACAGATACTTAAAATAAAATCCTTACGAACAGACGAGCCTTCATCACGAGGAATCGTCTCCTGTTTCACGTTTTTTATCATTCACGGGATGAGGTTGTGAGGGAGTGTGTTGATGGTCACAAGCATCCGTCAACACAGCCTCACTCCTCTTACCCGGGTCACCTGATGTACCAGATTCTTTTTTCTTAAAACTTGATAAATTTACATCAGTCGTTCAAAAGAAAGTGACATTTCCATTTATTCAAGGTTGCAGTTGTCAGGGAAAAGGAAGGGGGAGTCGGGAGGAGGGGAGTGATGGTGGAAGTAACAAGAGGCAGATGAAGGTGGTGAGGTGAATTTCACAGCTTACTTGAAGGTGGTGACGGCGGTGGTGTCGAGAGTAAGTGATTGGAAGTAGTGCACTAATTCCACTACAATGGTTCCACACTAGATGAATCCTGAGGTAATCTCAGCTATGAGGAACATCTCCCTCATACATGGACTTAAGTGAAGAGGGTACACTCAAGCTCACTCATCGCTCACTAGCATTAATTACTCTCGCTCCACTTCAGTCACCAACATCAATGACAACAACAGCACGTTTGTTGTCACTGATATTCATTTTTATCCCAGCCCATAGCAGCTGCGATAAAAATAAATACAAGGATTTCTTACATGCTTATTAACAACTAAGCTGCATAAAGTTGTATCAAATGGGCGGCGAGTTACTAAAATTAGATTAATTAAGGCAGTGACACTGTCACCCAGGATAACTCCCTAACACGCAGGGAGACAAGCATTTACACACCCTATAATAGCTGGAAGCACTAGAAACACTAATGAAACAATGAAGTATAACACCAAGGTACATAGGTGGAGAGGAGGAGCACAGAGGAGTATGAGGGGCGAGGCTCTCTTGGCCGCACAGGAGAGAAAAGTAGGAAGAAAAGGTAGTAGGTAAGACACATATGCAACAGTTAGGTATCTTTATTTTGAAACGTTTCGCCTACACAGTAGGCTTCTTCAGTCGAGTACAGAAAAGTTGATAGAAGCAGAAGAGACTTGAAGACGATGTAATCAGTCCATCACCCTTAAAGTTTTGAGGTGGTCAGTCCCTCAGTCTGAAGAAGAGCATTGTTCCGAAGTCTGAAACAATATGAAGTTGAAAGGACAGGATGGAGCCTTATATAGCGCCAGGAGGTGAGACGTAGGTCACCATTTTAATGTTCAATCTGTCAGACACTGCAACACAAGGGTATCTTGGTACAGACCTGAAATCAACTTCGACAACCTCTACTAGTGAGAACGGCTGGATTTGAGAGGGACCTGACCTCCCAAAGTGACCTACGTCTCACCTCCTGGCGCTATATAAGGCTTCATCCTGTCCTTTCAACTTCATATTGTTTCAGACTTCGGAACAATGCTCTTCTTCAGACTGAGGGACTGACCACCTCAAAACTTTAAGGGTGATGGACTGATTACATCGTCTTCAAGTCTCTTCTGCTTCTATCAACTTTTCTGTACTCGACTGAAGAAGCCTACTGTGTAGGCGAAACGTTTCAAAATAAAGATACCTAACTGTTGCATATGTGTCTTACCTAACAATCTGTCGGTATTTTATACCATTTTAATGTTCAAGAGAAGTTAGGCTGAAATAGACAGGAACCAAATTGAACGCGCATGTCTCAGGCCTACAGATGGCGCTGGTTGGCGAGATTTACAAAGAGAAACTTGGCAAGTGTAGCCTTTTACTTTTAAAACAGATAATATTGGTCCAATGTAGTTCCAGTGTTGACCCAAAATTGTTACAGTGTTGAGCGAAATGATTACTATGATGATTGAAAATGATTACTATGTTGATCCAAAATTATTAATATGTTGATACAAAATAGGATCCTCCATGTGGCGTATGCCGAGTAATCGTTTTACACGTTTTAACTCCACTGGGAATCGAATTATATGCTATATGGCAGTAAGTTACTTGGCGTAGATTACATTATATTCTACGTGTATCACATGTTATCATTATAATGTATACCACCCATAACCAGTTTTAACCACAATAGGTTATCGCCTGTATGGATCAGTTCAGCATTCAGCTACAGGGTAACTACTAATTGTGCTGCATATCTGCTCATCAGGGTAAAGAGGGAAAGCCTCAGGGCTCACCTTACATATAAGAACATAAGATAAGACACATATGCAACAGTTAGGTATCTTTATTTTGAAACGTTTCGCCTACACAGTAGGCTTCTTCAGTCGAGTACAGCAAAGTTGATAGAAGCAGAAGATTTAAAGACGATTAATGTCCTCCCCCTTAAAGTTTTTGGGGGTCATTTCCCCAGTCGGAGAGGCATTGTTCGTTGTCTAAAAACAATATAAAGTTGAAGGGGGACGATGGGCTTATATAGCCCCGGAGGGGACGAGGTTGTTTGGGGGGCGGGCCCTTCTCAAACCCAGCCGTTTCATAGTAGAGGTTTTTCGAAGTAAGGGGGGTCTTTTAAAGATCCCCTTTGGTTGCGTTTGTCTGACAAAATGAACATTAAATGGTATAAAAAGACAGTTGTTAGGTAGACACATATGAAAAGTTGGGTATCTTTTTTTAAAACGTTTCGCCTACACAGTGGCTTCTTCAGTCGAGTACGCAAATTTTGATAGAGCGAAGTATTGAAGAGTGTAATCGCCCATCACCCTTAAATTTTTGAGGTGGCCCCCTCAGCTGGAGAAGAGCATTGTTCCGTTGTTAAAACAATATGAAGTTAAAGTGCAAATCGGGCCTTTTTAGCCGGGAGGGGGAAAAGGTGGGTTTGATTTGGGGGGCAGGCCCTTTCTAAAAAACCCCCCGTTCTCCTGTAGAGGTTGTGAAGTAGATGGTCTTTCCAAGATCCCCTTGTGTTGCGTGTCTAAAGAATAAAACATTAAAATGGTTAAAATACCGACGTTGTTAGGTAGACACAAAGCAACGTTAGGTATCTTTTTTTGAAACGTTTCGCCTAACAGTAGGCTCCTTCAGTCGGTACACCCAAGTTGATAGTGTCTTACCTAACAATTGTGGTATTTTATACCTTTTAATGTTCTTCTGTCAGACACTGAACAAAGGGTATCTTGGTACAGCCTCTACTTCGAAACCCTTACTGTGAGAAGGTGGGTTTGAGAAGGCCCTGCCCCCCCAAATCAACTACGTCTCACCCCCTGGGACTAATAAGGCCCGATTCTGTCCTTCAACTTCATTTGTTTAGACAACGGAACAATGCTCTTCTCCAAGGGGGGATGACCCCCTAAAAACTTTAAGGGTAGGGTTTGATTACTCGTCTTCAAGTATCTTCTGTTTACAATTTTGCTGTATCGATGAAAAACCCTACTGTGTGGCGAAACGTTTAAAAAAAAGATACCTAAGTTGCATTGTGTTTTACCTAACAATCTGTCGGTTTTTTTACCATTTTAATGTTCAAAAAACATAAGAACAAAGAAAGGGGAACAGGAGCAGGCCTTTTGGGCCCCTATAGGCAGGTCCTTTACATTCATCCCTAACAAAAATTTGACAACCCAATTTTCAATGCCACCCAAGAAAAAAGCTCTGATGGAAGCCCCACTCAAACCCAAACCCCCCTCCACTTGTTTACCCCAACCAAAAATTTGAACACCCAAAGTCTAGCCTCATTAACCAACTAGGTAGACTTTCCACTCATAAATCCCCTTTTAAAAACCAAATTTTCTATGTCCTTTCAAATCTAAATTTATCAAATTTTTAATCCTTGCGGGGTTCCCCTTTGGAGAGTTCCTCAAGCCTTTTTAAACCCCCTTTATTAATACCTATCTTCCACTTATACACTTCGTCAGGTCCCCCCCTCATTCTTCGTTAAAAGTGAATGTAATTTAGAGTCTTCAATTTTTTTAAAAGGGAAGATTTTAAGCTATGTTTTAATTTAGTCATCCTCCTGATTGTTTTCAAACGAATTTTGTCATTCTGTAAATGGACCCCAAAATTGAGGCATAATTAGGTGGGCCTTATGAGTATAAAGCTGCGTTGACCTCTGGATTTCTTTTGTTACATTCTTGATATAAACCCCAGCATTTATTTCCCTTTTTGTGGCTTGGGGCTTGCTCCCTTTGGGTTTAAGGTTGCTGCTTACCAAAACCCCAAAAGTCCTTTTCGAAATCTGTATGGCAAAGTTTAATTATTTACTTATAAGGCTAGGTGACCCTGGATTTAAAGAGCCTCAAAAGCCTGAGTGGTTAAAACAGCCTTGGTCTGTTTTTTGTATGGATTTTGTAACATTGAAAGTTCGTGAGAGTCGTATGTTTTACGCTCCTTTGTTAAAATTATTGTTTATGATGTTAAACCCCATTTAATATTGTAAATAAGCTTAGGGGGTTTAAATGTGGGGTTTATCAAAGGCAAAAAGAAGAAAAGTTTTCCTTATTCTCTGTTTGCTCTCTTATTGTGCTTAACTGGTGTTTGCCGCCAGGTACAACACGTTTCTGTAATACCTGTTTTCCCCGAGCCCGTAAAATTCCGGTCTGGGGGGTCAAAAAAAAATTTCCCCACTTCACCATGTGGTACAACGTAAAAAAATAAGGCAAAAAAAGAAGATGTGGTACAAAGGTAGGTGTGGTAAAATTTTTGGTGGGCCCTAGGAGGTGTGGCACAAGGGGTGTTGTATAAGGTAGGTGTGGCAATTTTAAATTTTCAAAGGTTGTCCCAGACCTAATACAACATTTTTTAAAAAATAACCACAAATGAAAGCAAATATAAGACAATCATAGTGACCTAATTATTCACTTCAATGTTTTTTGTTTAGATTTTGCCACTGAAAGCAGCTAGTTTTTTGTGCACCTCTATACCCTGGGGAAAGGTAGAGCAGAGCATATGGATACACAAAAGGGTAGGAATAGATTAAAAAATGGTTAACGGAGTACTCGGTTTTTTTTAAAACGTTGACTTATCTGTTAAAGCAAATTTAGGAAATTTGCTTGTTATCTGGTATTTTTTTCATTAAAAGATACCCTGAATTTCCATGGGGTTATTTACTGTCTATCTCTGTTTTCCCTAAATAAGGGAAATTAAGCACATAGTGTTCAGACAGTGACCATATCCCTGATCACAAAATTTTTCTTTTAGTTTGATATCTTGTGGTCTCCAAATGCCAAAAGTACTTGAAAACCAAGCCTAAGCTGGCCACTACAACACGTCAGTCTGTTCACTTTGCAAGTTGCCAAAAAATATTTTTAGTTCATGTTTCTTTTGGGGTTATGATCTACTCAGACTTCTAACTGCATTCTAAAAACATTCTTTTCATTATTTTTTCCCCCCAAAATTTTTTTCCCAATGCTGGCACGTATACCAAGTTTATTTCTTTTCCTTCAAGGTATATTCTCGGCTAACTTGCTTTAAAATAAATTTTGAAATTCATTGTTTTTTACAAAAATTCCCTTTCCCCGGATTTTTGAGTGCCCTACCAGGCTTCTCCAGGGGGTGTTGATCATTATGCGGTCTAGAGCTTCAGTATGTTAAAGAAATAACCAAAGGTAAAGCTCGTGTCATAATTTGTTTAGCACCATTAGGATGGCAAAAAATTTAATTTTTTGCATTTGGGCCCAGTTGTTAATTCTTTTTTTTAAGTAACAAAGGCTATCGTTCTTAACTAGGGAGGTGGCAAAAGAGCAGTTTTGCGCTCTGCCAGAAGACTCCTGTTGATCCTCGTGTATAATTGTGAAAATTATTACTTCGTAGGTGGAAATTTTTTCCTGAGCAGTTGCTCTAACAAGTGTTTTAAAGGGAAAGGGGATTACTAGCAATGAGCTTCTTGGGAGGCTTGCGGTATGTGATAGTAAATAAACCATCTTCCAGGAGAGATAAAAGTCTTGTTGTTACAGTGTCAGGTCATGCAGGTTAAAAATTAATATAATTGCATGTTTTCAACCCATTTAAAATCTATTGTAATTATACAGATATTTAAATGAGTTTTAGTGACAGTGCCTGGTTCTTTAGAGTTCCTAATCCCAAGTACAGTGTTAATCTCCGTAATCTATCACTGGCTCCGGGGAAACCCCCAACCTTTTTCCTTTTTAAAAACCCTTGGTAGATTTAGGCTGCGGGTAATTTGGGGGTTTTCATTCTGTGTTAATCAAGGAATGAGAGAATTTCCTTAGCAAAATTTTAAACGGGGAGCAGCATAATCATTTGAGGTTCTCTTATGGGGACTATGTAGATCTTTTCTCACTATTTTTTCATAGCCCCTTGTTGTGTTTGTAGCGAACCCTAGCAAATATTTTGATGCTGAGCAGCAACCTAGCACCATGTTGATGTTGTAGAGCAACCAAGCACATAGTTGATGTCAGCAACATAGCCCCCTTATTTGATTTTTGTAGAGGCAACACTGCACCATGTTGGTGTTGTAGTCACAACACTAGCACCATATTTGGGGTGTTGTAGCAGCAACACTAGCACCATTGTTGTGTTGTGCGCAACACTAGCCCATGTTGGTTTGTGCATCACACAGCCCATGTTGGTTTTGTAGTCGCAACACTAGCCCCATGTTGGTTTTGTAGCAGAAAATACTAGCCATAGTTATGTTTGTAGCAGCAACACTGAACCTTAGTTGGTGTTGTAGCGAAAACTGCACCATGATGGTGTTGTAGCAGAACACTGCACCATAGTTGGTGTTTTGCGCAACCAGCCCATAGTTGGTGTTGTAGCAGCAAAAATAGCCCCACAGTTGGTGTTGTACAGCAACACTAGCCCCATATTTGGTGTTGTGAGAAACACTGCACCACAGTTGGGTTGTAGTCAGCAACCTAGCACCATGTTGGGTTGTAGCGCAACACTAGCCCCCATAGTGGGTTTCTGTAGTCAGAACATAGGCCCTTTGTTAGTTTTGTAGAGAAACCTAGTACCATATTGTTGTAGCAGAAAACATAGCCCATGTTGTGTGCAGCAACACCAGCACCATAGGGGGTGTTGTTTACCTCGAGGGGTTTTCGGGGGTCAACCCCCCCCGCGGCCCGGTCGGGGGACCAGGCCCCTGGTGGGAGGCCTGATAACCAGGCTGTTATCTTGGCGCACGCAAACCAACGTACGGCCACAGCCCGGTGGTCAGGCACCGACTTCGGTGCTTGTCGGCCGCTTAAGCTCCCGGGGGTTTTTGGTAACCCCCCTTTATATTGCGGGGCGTTAAACGCTGGGGCCCCCTGACCTTAGTATGGTCTTTAACGTGTAGTGACACCCCTGCTTTTCTTTGGGGGGGTGTTGATCGTTCCCAATTTCTTTCGCTTTCGTAGTGAGTGTTTTTTGGGTGCAATTTCGGTATAGTCCCTCTAGGTTTTTTCAGGTGTATATATATTACTCTCCCGCCTGCGTTCAGGGAATCGGTTTAGGAACCTCAAGCGCTCCCAGTAATTAGGTGTTTTTCTCCTTTATGCGTGCCATAAAAATTTCTTGTACTTTTTTAGGTCAGGATTTTCACCTGCCTTGAAAGGTGCTGTTGTGTGCAGCAATTTCCCGCCTAGATAGAACAGTGACCTGAAGGTGTCATCAGGGGTTTGGGCCCTCCCTGTTTTGAAGGTTCTCTTTATCCATTGTCATTTTTCTAGCAGTGCGTTGATACAATGTTAGGCCCTTTGAAGGTGAGACCCTCGGCTGATCACTCCAGGCTTTGACGTTGGTGTTTCGCTTATTTGTGGCCAGAATTTTGTTTTGTACTTGATAAAGTTTTAAAATTTTCTCATGTTTACCATATTGGAAATTTAAAATTTTCATCGTTGAAGCGGGAAACACTGCACCTATTTGGGTGTTGTAGTCAGCAACCTGCACCATATTTGGTGTTGTAGCAGCAACCTGCCCATGTTGGTTTGTGTCGCAACACTAGCCCATGTTGGTTTTGTAGTCAGCAAAACTAGTCATAGTTGGTGTTGTAGTCAGAACATAGCCCCATGTTCGTGTTGTAGTCGAAACACTAGCACCATAGTTGGTTTTGTAGCAGCACCTAGCCCCAAGTTGGTGTTGTAGTCGAACACTAGCACCATAGTTGGGTTGTAGTCGCAACCTGCACCAAGTTGGTGTTGTGTCGCAACCTGCCCATATTTGGTTTTGTAGCAGAACACTAGCCCATATTTGGGTGTTTGTAGTCCAAACTGCCCCATATTGGTGTTGTAGTCGCAACATGCCCCTTAGTTGGGTTGTAGTCGAAACCTAGCACCATAGTTGGTGTTGTATCAGCAACACTAGACCATAGTTGGTGTTGTAGTCGCAACACTAGCACTATAGTTGGTGTTGTAGTCGCAACATAGCCCATAGATGGTGTTGTAGAGCAACACGACCCATAGTTGGTGTTGTGCAGCAACTAGCCCCTAGTTGGTTTGTAGTCAGAAAACATGACCATGTTGGTGTTGTATCGAAAACATAAAACCATAGTTGGTGTTGTAGTCAGCAACATAGCACCATAGTTGGTTTGTAGTCGAAAAATAGCCCCATTTTGGTGTTGTGTAGCAACACTAGCCCCATAGTTGGTGTTGTGTCAGCAACATAGCACCATAGTTGGTGTTGAAAGCAGCAACCTAACCCCATATTTGGTGTTGTAGCAGAAAACACTGCCCATGTTCGTGTTGTATTCGCAAAACTATCCTGTTGTTGTAGCAGACCCTAGCCCCATTTGGTGTTGTTTTCAGAACCTGCCCCTTTTTGGGTGTTGTGCAAAAACACTAGCCCTTTGTTAGGTTGTAGCACCAAACTAGTCCCTTAGTTGGTGCTGTAGTCAGCAACATGCCCCTTTGGGTTAGTTTTTGTAGCCCCAAAACACTGTACCATTTTTGGGCTGTAGTCAGCAACACTGACCATAGTTGGTGTTGTAGTCAGAAATAGACCTATTTGGGTTGTAGTCAGAAACCTAACCCATAGTTGGTGTTGTGCAGCAAACACTAGCCCCATGTTCTTTGTAGTCGAAAACATGTCCATAGTTGTTGTGCAGCAATAGCACCTAGTTGGTTTGTAGTCAGCAACAACAGCACCATTTTGGGTTGTAGCAGCAAACTACCCCCATTGTTAGCGTTGTAGCACCAAACACTGTCCATAGTTGGTGTGTAGTAGACACTGCACCATTGTTAGTGTTTGGGCCCAACCTGTCCCGTTGGTGCTGTGTCGCAACCTAGCCCCATAGTTGGTGTTGTAGAGAAACATAGTACCATTGTTAGTGTTGTAGAGCAAAACATTTCCTTAGTTGTTGTAGCAGCACCTGCCCCTAGTTGATGTTGTAGCAGCAACCGAACCATATTTGGTGTTGTGCGCAACACTGCCCATAGTTGGTGTTGTGCAGAACATAGCCCCATAGTTGGTTTTGTAGGAAACATGGCACCATGTTGGTGTTGTAGCAGCAACATAGCACCATAGTTTGTTTTTGTAGCAGAACATAGAACCAAGTTGGTGTTGTAGTCCGCAACCCCTTAGCACCATAGTTGGTTTTGTAGCAGCAACACTGACCATAGCGGTGCTGTGTCAGCAACATAGGCCCTTTTGTTGTGTTGGCAGAAACCCTAGCCCTTGTTGTTGTAGCGCAACCTAGCCCCTAGTTGTTTTTTGCAGAACATAGCCCCATGTCGGTGCTGTAGTCAGCAACTAGGCCATTGTTAGTTTTTGTAGCAGCAACACTGTACCATATTTGGGTGTTGTAGCGCCCTGCACCTTAGTTGGTTTTTTTGTAGCAGCAACACTAGCACCATAGTTGTTGTTGTGCAGAACACTGCCCCATAGTTGGTGTTTTTTGCAGCAAACTAGCACCCATTTGGTGTTGTGTCAGCAACACTAGCACCATAGTTGGTGTTGGCAGCAACACTAGCACCACAGTTGGTGTTGAGTCAGAAACACTAGCCCATATTTGGTTTTGTGCAGCAACACTGCACCATAGTCGGTCTTTAGTCGCAACACTAGGACCATTGTTATGTTGTAGCGAAAACACTAGTCCTAGTTGTTGAGCAGCAACACTAGCACCATATTTGTTGTAGCAGAACCCTTAGCACTAGGGGTGTTGTTTCCCTCGAGGATTTCCCGGGGGCAACCCCCCCGCGGCCCGGTTTGACCGGCCTCTGGGGGAGCAGAGCTGATAAACCCAGGCTTTTATCTTGGTGCGCAATTTAAGTCGAGCCACACCCCGGTGGCAGGCAGCTTTAGGTGCTTGTCCGTCCCAGCTTAAAGACTGAAAGGGGTCTTTGGTAACCCCCCTTTATGTTGCTGGGAGGCAGTTGAAAAGTTGGGCCCCCCTGCCCTTTTGTAGGGTCTTTAAACGTGCAGTGCCCCCCTGCTTTTCGGGGGGTGTTGCACGTCTCCCAAGTCTTTTGCTTTGTAGTGAGTGATTTTGTGTGAAAGTTCGGTATAGCCCCTCTAGGTTTTTTCCAGGTGTATAAAAATATGATCTCTCCCGCCTGCGTTCCGGGATACGGTTTGGGAAACCTCAAGCGTCCAGTAATTGGGGTGTTTTGTCTCTGTTATGCGCGCCGTAAAGGTTCTCTGTAATTTTCTAGGTCAGCAATTTACTGTTGAAAAGGTGTGTTAGTGGCAGAAATATTCCCCCTGATAGAAAAAGGACTGAAGGTGTCATCAGGGGATTGGGCCCCCCTAGTTTTAAAGGTTCTCATTATCCTCTGCTTTTTTAGCAGTGCGTTGATACAATGTTTGGCCCTTGAAGGGGGGAGATCTCCGACTTTGATCACCCCCGGTCTTTGCTTGGGTTTTTCGCTTATTTGTGGCCAGAATTTGTTTTGTATCCGAAAAAGATTTTTTCCCCTCATGTTTCCCTTCTGGAAATTTGAAATTTTCACTTTTTGAGCAGAAACACTAGCACCATAGTTGGTGTTGTAGTCGAAACTGCCCATATTTGTGTTGTAGCGAAAACCTAGCCCCTTTTTTTGTTGGTGCTGTGTCAGGAAACACTAGCACCTAGTTGGTGTTGAGCGCAAACATGCCCCATTTTAGTGTTGTAGCACCAACACTAGCACCTGTTGGTGTTTTAGTCAGAACACTAGCCCATATTGGGTTGTGCCCAAAACATGCATCATAGTTGGTGTTGTAGTCAAAAACACTAGACCTGTTCGTTTTGTAGTCAGGAACACTAGCCCCTATTTGGTGTTGTAGCGGCAACACTGACACCTAGTTGGTGTTGCAGCGCAACACTAGCCATGTTGGTGTTGTAGCAGCAAACTGACCCTTTGTTGGTGTTGTGCAGCAACACTGACCCCATAGTTGGTTTTGCAGCGCAAACTGCCCTTAGTTGGTGTTGTAGCGCAACATGAACCATGTTGGTTTTGTAGAGAAACACTGACCATAGTTGGTTTTGTTTCAGCAACACTGCCCTAGTTGGTGTTGTAGTCAGAACCTAGCCCCATGTTGGTGTTGTAGGCAACATGACACGTAGTTGGTGTTGCGCGCAACACTAGCCATGTTGGTGTTGAGCGAAAACACGACCCCATGTTGGTGTTGGCGCAACACTAGCCCCATGTTGGTTTTTGTAGCGAAACTAGCCCCATGGGGGTGTTGTGTCAGCAAAAATAGCACATAGTTGGTGTTGTAGTCGCAAACTAAAACCAAAGTTGGGTTTTGTGTCAGCAACACTAGCACCAAAGTTGGTGTTGTAGTCAGCACACTGCACCATAGTGGTGTTGAGTCAGCAACACTGTTAAGTTGGTTTTGTAGTCAGCAACAAGCCCATGTTGGTTTTTTTGGTCAGAACACGCATCATGTTGGTGTTGTAGAGCAACACTAGCCCTAGTGGTGTTGTAGTCAGAAAACACAGCACCATATTTGGTGTTGTAGTCAGCAACCAGCCATAGTTGGTTTGTAGCAGAAAACATGACCCCATATTTGGTGTTGCAGCGCAACACTAGCACCATGTTGGGTTGTAGCGCAACACTGACACCATATTTGGGTTGAGTCAGCAACATAGCACCATTTTTGGTGCTGTGGCCGGTGGCCCGGGGCCCGGTGGCCCGGTGGCCGGGTGGCTAAAGCTCCGCTTCAACAGGGGGGCCCCGGGTTCGTTCCCCGGCGGGGGAAACATTCCGACACGTTTCCTTCACCTGTTGTCTGTTCACCTGCAGCAAATGGTCCCTGGGTGTTAGTCGACTGGTGTGGGTGCTCCTGGGGGGCAAGATTAAGGGGCCCCATGGAAATAAATTAGACAGTCCCCGATGGCATGACTTTTTGGGTTATCCTGGGTGGTAACCTCCGGGGTTTAAAAAAACCCCAAGAAATTTATCTTTTTATCTTAACCTGCACATTGTTAGTGTTGTAGCCCTAACATAGTCCAAGTTGTGTGTGTCGCAACACTAGCACCCTAGTTGGTGTTGTGCAGCAAAACTAGCACCATTTTGTGTTGTAGCACAACACTGCACCCTGTTGGTATTGTAGTAGCAAACTAGACCCTTGTTGGTGCTTAGTCAGCAACCTAGGACCATAGTTGGTGTTGTAGCAAAAACATAGACTAGTTGGTGTTGTAGAAAAACCAAAAAAAAAAAAAAAAAAAAAAAAAAAAAAAAAAAAAAAAAAAATCCAAAAAAAAAAATTTTTTTTTTAAAAATAAAAAAAAAAAAAAAAAAAAAAAAAAAATATTTTTTATAAAAAAAAATAAAAAAAAAAAAAAATTTTTATTAAAAAAAAAAAAAAAAAAAAAAAAAAAAAAAAAAATACAATAGTTTGTTGTTTGTCACAACACTAGCCTAGTTGGGTTGTTCGAACACTAGCACCCTTTGGATGGGGTTTTAGCAGCAACATAGCACATAGTTGGGTTTTAGTCACAAATAGCCCAAGTTGGGGGTTTGTAGCAACATCACATAGTTGGGTTTTGCACAACATGCACCCTAGTTGTGTTGTGTCAGCAACATAGCACCTTTGTTGGTGTTGTAGAGCAACACTAGACATAGTTGTGTTGTAGTCGAAAAACTGACCATAGTTGGTGTTGTAGGGCAGAAAAAACTAGACCATGTTGTTGTGCGCACATAGCACCTAGTTGGTTTTGTAGTCAGCAACCTGCACCATAGTTGGGGGTAGTCAGCAACACTAGCACATTGTTGTGTTTTAGTCAGCAAAATGCACCTAGTTGGTGTTTTTAGCAGCAAAACTTTTAAAAAAAAGTTGTGTTGTATCAGCAACACTGACCTGTTGTTTTAGCAGCACCCCTGCCTAGTTGTTTGTAGCAGCAACACTAGACTAGTTGGGGTTTGTCAGAACCTAGACCATGTTGGGGTTGTGCGCAACATAGACCCTTGTTGTTGTGCACCAACCCCTAGACCATAGTTGGTTTAGTCAGAAAAAAGCCCTTGTTGGTTGTAGCCAACATAGACCTAGTTTGTTTTTGCAACATGCACCATAGTTGGGGTTGTGCGGAACCGAATAGTTTTTGTTGTACACCACACTAGACCATTGGGGTTGTAGCCCACACTGCACAAGTGGGGGGGTTTTAGCGAACATGCACCATAGTTGTGTTTTAGTCAGCAACATGCACCCTTTGGGTGTGCAGCAAACTAGCACCATTGTTAGTGTTTAGCACCCAAAATAGACCATAGTTGGGGTTGTGGACTCACTAGCACCCTTTTGTGTTGTAGCCCAAAAAACTAGCCCCCAGTTGGGGGTTTTTGCAACACTAGACCATGTTGGTGTTGTAGCAGAAAACTAGCACCTTTTTTGGTGTTGTAGCACCAACCTAGCACCTTGTTGTTTGTAGCACTCACTGCCCATAGTTTGGGTTGTAGCAAACAATAGCACCCTGGTTTTGTTGTAGCACCCAAAACTAGACCCTAGTTGGTGTTGGCATAAAGTTGGTTTTTAGGCCCCCCCATAGTTGGTGTTTTTAGCACCATATTGGTGTGTGCCCCTAGTTTGGGGTTTTAGCACCCCCCAATAGCACCATAGTTGGTGTTGTAGCCCAAAACTAGCAAAATGTTGGGGTTTTAGCACCCAAAATCACCCTGTTGGGGTTTTAGCACAACATAGCCCAAGTTGGTGTTGTGTAACAACATAGCACCATAATTGGTGTTGTAGCACAACCTGGGACCATTGTTGGTTGTAGCCAAATAGTACCCCTAGTTGGTGTTGTAGCCCCCAAGTTGGTGTTGTAGCAAAAAATAGTTTTTTTTTTACACAAAATAGCCATAGTTGTGTTGTAGCCAAACTAGCAATAGTTGGGTTGTAGACAACACTGACCTAGTTGGTGTTTTTAGCACAACCTAGCCCCTAGTTGGTGTTGTAGTCAGCAAAACCCCCAAACCCTAAGGTGTTGTAGCAGCAACATGCACCTGTTGGGGTTGTAGCAGCAAACTAGCCATGTTTGGGTTTTTTGTAGTCAGCAACACTAGCCCAAGTTGGTGTTTAGTCAGAAAATAGCCCTAGTTGGTGTTGTAGTCAGCAACCTTGACCATGTTGGGGTTGTGTCAGAAAAATAGCACCTAGTTGGTGTTTAGCAGCAACCTACACCAAATTGGTGTTGTGTCGCAACACAGCCCATAGTGGTGTTGTAGTAGCAAATAAAACCATAGTTTGGGGTTGAGCGCAACATACACCATAGTTGTGTTTAGCAGCAACACTAGACTAGTTGTTGTAGCGCACATAGCACCATAGTGGTGTTGTAGTCAGAAACTAGACCATAGTTGGTGTTGTAGCGAAAAACCCGCAATTGTTGGTTTTAGCACAACACTGACCATAGTTGGTGTGTAGTCGCAAAACTAGCACCATTGTTGTGTTTTTAGCACAACAATCCATAGTTTGGGGTGTAGTCAGCAACACCCAAAACCATGTTGGGGGTTGTAGAGCAAAAACTAGCACCTAGTTGGGGTTTAGTCAGCAACCCTAAACCCCTAGTTTGTTGTAAACAGCAACCTAGCCCTAGTTCGTGTTGTAGTCGCAACATAGACCTTTGTTGTTGTAGCGCACACTGCACCATGTTGGGTTGTAGACAACAAAGACCCTAGTTTGGGGTTTTTAGCAGAACATAGCACTTGTTAGGTTGTAGCACAACATAGTACCCTAGTTTGGGGTGTGTCAGCAAACTAGCAATTGTTGTGTTGTAGACCAAAATAGAATAGTTGGGGTGTGTCGCACACTCACATAGTTGTGTTTTTAGAGAACACTAGCCCCTTGTTGTGTTGTAGCAGCAACAAGTACCTTTGTTTGTGCAGCAAAATAGCACCCTAGTTGATGTTTGTAGCACAAACACTACACCATAGTTTGGGGTTGTAGAGCAACACTAGCCCCCATGTTGGGTTGTAGCCCAAAAACCCAGACCCTAGTTGGTGTTTTAGTCGAAACTGCACCCTGTTGGGGTTGTGCAAACCCCGACCATGTTTTGTGTTTTAGCAAAACATGACCAAGTTGGTGTTGTATAGCAACACTAGACCCTAGTTGGTGTTGTTTGCGCAACATGCACCATAGTGGTGTGTAGCGAACACTAACCTTGTTGTGTTGTGCCAACACTAGACCTTGTTGTTGTAGCAGCAACACTGCACCATGTTGTTTTTAGCGCAAAACTGCACCTGTGGGGTGTAGACAACACTAGGCCCCGTTTTTTTTTGTTTGCAGAAAAATAGCCAAGTTTGGGGTTGTTGCCCAAAAACTAGCCCTTTTTTGGTGTTGTAGCACAAACCTGCCCATTTTGGTGTTGTAGTAAAAAAACTAGACCCTTGTTGGGGTTTTAGCACCAACATAGACCTAGTTGGGGTTTTTAGCATATAGTTGGGGGTAGACCTAGTGGTGTTGTAGCACATAGTTTTGGGGTTGTAGACCATAGTTGGTGTTGTAGCACCACATAGACCTTGTTGGGGTTTGTGCCCCAAACACTAGCAAAATAGTTTGGGGTTTTTAGCACCAAAACTAGCACTTGTTGGTTTTGTAGCACCAACACTAGCACCTAGTTGGTGTTGTGCACAAAATAGCACCTTTGGGTTGTAGCACAAAATGGCCCATTGTTGTGTTTTTGCACAACAAGACCTGTTGGTTGTAGCACAAAAACTAGCAAAAGTTGGTGTTTTTAGAAACACTAGCACTAGTTTGGGGTTGTAGCACAACCCAGACCATGTTGGTTTTGCGCAAACTAGCACCTATTGGGGTTGTAGCAGCAAAATGCCCCTGTTGGGGTTTTGCAGCAACACTGAATGTTGGTGTTTTAGTCGAACACTACACCATTTGTTGGGTTGTAGCGCACCTGCAAATGTTGGTGTTGTAGCAGCAACATAGCCCATAGTTGGGTTGTAGTCGCAACACTAGCACCATGTTGGGGTTGTAGCAGAACACTAGAACCATAGTTGGTGTTGTGTCGCAAAAACTAGCCATAGTTGGTGTTGTAGTCAGCAAACTAGCACCCCAGTTTGGGGTTGTAGCAGCAACATACACCTGTTTGGGGTTTTTAGCAGCAACATGCACCATAGTTGGTGTTGTGTCAGAACCTAAACCAAATTGGGTTTAGCGAACATAGACCTAGTTGTGTTGTGTCAGCAACATAGACCTTGTTGTTGTAGCGCCCATAGCACCTGTTTGGGGTTGAGTCAGCAAAATAGACCATAGTTGGTGTTTTGCGCAACCTAGCACCATTGTTGGTTTGTAGCACCAAAACAACCTAGTTGGGGTGTGGCGCAACCTAGCACCATTGTTGTGTTGTAGCACCAAAACTGTACCCTAGTTGGGGTTTTAGAGCCACACTAGCACCCTAGTTGGTGTTGTAGTCGCAACACTAGACCATAGTTTGGGGTTGTGCAGCAAATCACCAAGTTGGGTTGTAGCACAACACTGACCCTGTTGTGTTTTAGTCGCAAAAACCCAGACCCTGTTGTTGTGCACAAATAGACCATAGTTGGTGTTTTAGTCCCGCAAAACCGACCATATTGGTGTTGTAGCGCAACACTGCACCTTGTTGGTTGTAGCACCCAACACTAACCATATTGGTGTGTGCGCAAAAACCCAGCACCATTGTTGTGTTGTAGCCCATTACTAGTTTACCATGTTGGTGTGTAGTCAGCAAACGCACCATAGTTGGGGTGTAGGCAACACTGACCATTGTTGGTTGTAGCACCAAAAATAGTCCATGTTGTTGTAGCAGCAAAAAATAGCCCATTGTGTTTGTAGCCAACATGACCATAGTTGGGTTGTTTCCCGAAAACTAGACCTGTTGGTGTTGTAGGCAAAAAAAGCCCCTTGTTGGGGTTGTGCAGAAAACTAGACCTAGTTTGTTGTAGCAGAACACTAGCCCTATTATTTTTTGTAGCGAAAAAAATACACCAAGTTGGTGTTTTAGCAGCACATAGCACATAGTTGGTGTTGTAGCAGCAACACTAGCCCATAGTGGGTGAGTCACAAAACCCAGGACCATTTTTGGGGGTTGTAGCAGCAACACTAGACCTTTGTTGTTGTAGCGACCTAGCACCTGTTGTTTTTGCAGCAACACTAGCACCATAGTGGTGTGTGCGCAACCCAGGCCATTGTTTGGGGTTTTAGCACAAAAGACCCCGTTGGGGTTGTTGCGCAAACCCAGACCTAGTTGGGGGTTGTAGCAGCAACATGACCCAAATTGTTTTGTGGCAACACTGCACCATAGTTGGTGTTTTTAGCAGCAACACTAGCCCCCGTTGGGGTTGTACAGCACACTAGACATAGTTGGTGTTGGAGCGCAACACTAGCACAAGTTGGTGTTGTTTCAGCAACATAGCACCTAGTTGGTGTTGTGCGCAACACTAGCCCATAGTGGGGTGTAGCGCAACATGGGGGCCAAGTTTGTGTTGTGCGCAACACGCCAATTTTTGTGCGCAACCTAGCCCAAGTTGGGTTGTAGGCAACAAGCACCTTTGTTGGTGTTTTTAGCGGAAAAAAAGTTCCCGGGGGTCAAAAAGCCCCCGGGGGGTTTGGACCAGGCCTCTGGGGGGCAGACATAACCTGTTTTTGGTGCAGCAAACTAAATACACCAAGCCCGGGTGGTCGGAAACCCCCCTTTGGTCTTGCCCGGCCCCTTGAAGACTGCAGGGGGTTTTTGGTACCCTTTTAAAGTGGGGAAACGTTGAAACGTTTGGGCCCCTGCACTTTTTGTATGATCCTTTAATGCTAGTGCCCCCCTGCTTTTTTTGGGGGATGTTGGCATCGTTTTTCCAAGTCTTTTTCTTTCGTGTGAGTGATTTTCGTGTGCAAGTTCGGTATAGTCCCCCTGGATTTTTCCGGTGTTATTAAAAGTATCTCTCCGCCTGCGTTTTCCCGGGGAAAACGGTTTAGGAACCTCAAGCGCTCCCGTAAGAGGTGTTTTTTCTTGTTATGCGCGCCGTGAAGGGTTTTCTGTACATTTTTTTGGGCAGGGAAATTTTACCTGCCTTGAAAAAGGGTGTTATGTGACAAAATCCAGCCTATAAACAAATGACCTGAAAGGTATCATGGGGTTGGCCTCCCTATTTGAAGGTTCTCATTATCCATCTGTCATTTTCCCAGCAGCTGCGATTTATACAAAATTATGGTCCCTTGAAGGGAGATCCTCCGGCTGATCACTCCCCGGTTTTTACTTTTGGTTTCGCTCTATTTTTTTGGCCCGAAATTTTTTTTTGTACTTATGAAGATTTAATTTCCTCTGTTTACCATATCTAGTAATTGAAAATTTTTCATCGTTTAAGCAAAAAACTAGCACCAAGTTTGGGGTTGTAGAGCAACACTAGCACCTGTTGTGTTGTAGCAGCAAACTTACAATATTGGTGCTGAGTCAGCAACATAGCACCCCTAGTTGGTGTTGTTTAGCAACATACCCATAGTTGGTGGGTTAGTCAGCAACACAGCACCATAGTTTTTGTTGTAGTCAGCAAAACACCCATAGTTGGTGTTGTAGTCAGAAACTAGCACCATAGTTTGGGTTGTATCGCAACACAGCATCATGTTGGGGTTGTAGTCAGCAACACTAGCACCATAGTTCGTGTTGTAGCAGCAAAACTTCACCATAGTTTTTGGGGTTTTTAGCAGCAACACAGACCATTTTTGTGTTGTGCACCAAAACTAATTTCCCTAGTTTGGGCGTAGTCCCAAACACCAAACCCTTGTTAGTGTTTTGCACCAACAAGTACCATGTTGGGGTTTTTAGCAGCAACACTAGCACCCTAGTTTTTGTTTTAGCGCAACACAGCACCATAGTTTGTGTTGTTTGCAGAACCTAGACCATGTTGGGGGTTGTAGTCAGCAACAAAGCACATAGTTGGTGTTTATCGAACCTAGCACCATAGTTTGTTTTTAGTCAGCAACACTAGCACCCCAGTTGGTTTGTAGCAGCAACACTAGCACCATTGTTAGTGTTTTGCCACCAAAAATATTACCATAGTTTTGGGGCTGTAGTCAGAACCTAGCACCATAGTTGGGTTGTAGCAGCAACACTAGCACCATTGTTTGTGTTGTGCACCAAAACTATTACCATAGTTTTGGGGCTGTAGGGGCAGCAACCTGCATCATAGTTGGGTTGAAACAGCAACACTACACCTTGTTAGGTTTTGCACCAACACTAGTACCCTAGTTGGTGTTGTAGTCCGCAACACTCCCCATAGTTGGTGTTTTAGCAGCAAAACTAGCCCCCATTGCTAGCGTTGTAGCACCAACCCAGTACATGTTGGTGCTTTGTCAGCAAAACTACACCATTTTTAGTGTTGTAGCACCAACCTAGACCTAGTTGGTGTTGTAGTCAGCAATTTCTAGCACCCAAATTTTTTGTTTTAGCAAAAAAACTACACAATGTTTGGGGTTGTAGCACCAACCTAAAACCATAGTTGGTGTTTAGTCAGCAAAAACTAGACCATGTTCGTGTTGTAGCAGCAAAAACTACACCATGTTGGGTTGTAGCAAACACTGCACCATAGTTGGTGATGAGTCAAACCTAGCACCATAGTTGGTAGTATTCCCGCAAAATACACCATGGTTGTGTTTAGCAGCAACCTAGCACCATAGTTCGTGTTGTGTCAGCAAGATAGACATGTTGTTGTAGCAGCCCACAGCACCATAGTTAGTTTTGTAGTCACAAAACTACACCCAAAATTTGGTGTTGTAGTCAGCAACACTAGCACCCTAGTTGGGGTTTTTAGCGCAACACAGCAATTTTTAGTGTTGTAGCACCCAAAACTGTACCATAGTTTGGGGCTGTAGTCAGCAACACTAGCCCATTTTTAGTGTTGTACCCCCAACACGTACCAAGTTGGTGTTTTAGCGCAACCTGACCGCTAGCGTTGTAGCACCAACCATAACCCTAGTTTGGTCTGTAGTCCAAAAAGCACCATAGTTTGGGGTTGTAGCAGCAAAACTAACCATTTTAGTGTTGTGCACCAACACTAGACCATAGTTGGTGTTTTCAAATAGTTTTGGGTTTTATCACCAAAACCCAGCACCATAGGGTGTTTTTAGACCAACACTAGCACCCAAATTTTGGGTTTTAGTCAGAACACTGCCCATGTTTTGGTGTTTAGCAGCAACACTAACACCATTGTTAGCGTTTTAGCACCAACACTAGCACCATAGTTGGGTGCTGTAGTCACAACACTGCACCATTTGGGCTGAGTCACACCACACACCTATTGGATTTTAGTCACAAAAACTAGCACCATAGTTTGGGGCTGTATTCCAAACAACACTACACCATAGTTGGTGTTGTAGTCAAACAAGGACCATAGTTGGGTTTTAGTCAAAACCTAGACATAGTTTGGGGTTGAGTTTAGCAAAACTAGCAAACCAAGTTTGTTGTGCAGCCCAAAACTAGACCATAGTTCGTGTTGTAGTCAGCAACACTAGTAAAATATTGTTGTGCAGCACCCCTAACCCATGTTGGTGTTGTAGTCAGAACACTGCACCATTTGGTGTTTAGTCAGCAAAAAACTAGCACCATATTGGTGCTGTGTCGCAACACAGCACCATAGTTGGGTTTGTAGTCGCAACAACACCTTTGTTGGTGTTGTTGTCCAACATACACCAAGTTGGGTTTTGAGTCACAACACAGCCCCATTGTTTGGTTGTAGCAAACACAGCATATAGTTGGGGGTTGTAGCACCACATAGCACCCTTGTTAGTGTTGTACACCCAAAACTAGCAACAATTTTTAGGTTGACACCCAAAACTGGCACCATAGTTTGGGGTGTGTCACAAAACTAGCACCATATTGGTGCTGTAGCAGCAACCAGCACCCTTGTTTGTTGTAGCACCAAAATAGCACCTTGTTAGTGGTAACCAAAAACTGGCACCATGTTGGGGTTGTAGTCAGCAACCTAGCACCAAGTTGGTGCTGTAGTCAGCAACACAGCACCATTGTAGGTTTTAGCCCCAACACTAGCACCATTTTTATGTTGTAGCACCAACACTGGCACCTGTTGGTGTTGTAGTCGCAACACTAGCCCATATTTTTTGCTGTAGTCAGCAACATACCCATTGTTATGTTGTAGCACCAACATTAAATTTTTATTTTCTCCCCGGTTTTAGGGCTATTTCCTCTCTGTCACACTACATTTGCCTCTGTATGTGACCCCGAAGTCTGCGTGAGGTCCAAATTCCAAATTAAAAATACCCATGTTGTACATGTATATTAAACTTTAAAATAAATCACGGGGTTTTAAAATTTCGGGTTATCCCGGTTATTCTTGGTGATCCTTGGTTTTCCTGGAGTTTACCTGGAGAGGGTTCCGGGGGTCAACGCCCCCGTGGCCCGGTCTGAGACCAGGCCTCATGGTGGCTCAAGGTCTGATCAACCAGGCTGTTACTGCTGACCGCACGCAAGCTGACGTACGAACCATAGCTCGGTTGGTCAGGTACTGACTTTAGGTGCCTGTCCAGTACCTTCTTGAAGACAGCCAGGGGTCTATTGGTAATCCCCTTTATGTATGCTGGGAGGCAATTGAACAGTCTTGGGCCCCGGACACTTATTGTGTTGTCTCTCAGTGTACACGTTTCACCCCTGCTTTTCATCGGAGGAATGTTGCATCTCCTGCTGAGTCTTTTGCTTTCATATGGAGTGATTTTCGTGTGCAGGTTTGGTACCAATCCCTCCAGGACCTTCCAAGTGTATATTATCATGTATCTCTCTCGCCTGCGTTCGAAGTTCGACGGAATACAGATCAAGGACCTTCAACCGTTCCCAGTAGTTTAGGTGCCGTATCGCACTTATGTGTGCCGTGAAAGTTCTTTATACACTCTCCAGGTCTGCAATGTCGCCAGCCTTGTAGGGGGCCGTTAGTGTACAGCAGTATTCCAGCCTAGAGAGCACAAGCGATTTGAAGAGAATCATCATGGGCTTGGTGTCCCTAGTTTTGAAGGTTCTCATTATCCATCCTATCATTTTCCTAGCAGATGAGGCAGATACATTGTTGTGGTCTTTGAAGGCGAGATCCTCTGACATTTTCACTCCCAGGTCCTTCACATTACTTTTCCGCTCTATTGTATGGTTAGAATTTGTGGTATACCCTGACACATTTTTAATTTCTTCAAGTTTTCCATATCTGACTATTTGAAATTTCTCCTCGTTGAACTTCATATTGTTTTGAGTGGTCCATTCGAAGATTTGGTTGATGTCCACTTTGAGTCTCACTGTGTCTTCGATGGAGGTCACTGCCATGGTAATCCGTTTGTCATCCGCAAAGGAAGACACGGAGCTATGGCTTACATCTCTATGTCAGAAATGAGGATGAGGAATAGAATGGAAGCGAGTACTGTGCCTTGTGGAACAGAGCTTTTCACCATGGCTGCCTGGGACTTTACTCTGTTAACTGTTACTCTTTGTGTTCTAATTGTCAGGAAGTTGTAGATCCATCTACCAACTTTTCCCGTTATTCCTTTATCCCGCATTTTGTGTGCTATTACACAAAGGTCACACTTGTCGAAAGCTTTTGCAAAGTCTGTGTATACTATATCTGTATTTTGTTTATCCTCTACAGAATCCAGGACCTTGTCATAGTGGTGCAGTAGCTGGTACAGGCAGAAGCGACCTGCTCTAAACCCGTGTTGCCCTGGGTTGTGTAATTGATGGGTATCTAGGTGGTTGGGTATCTTGCATCTTAGAACCCTCTCAAAGATTTTTATGATATGGGATGTTAGTGCTATCGGTCTGTAATTCTTTGCAATTGTTTTACTGCCACCTTTGTGGAGTGGGGCTATGTTTGTTGTTTTTAGTGTGTGGGATGACCCGTGTCCATGGTCCCTTTCCACAAAATGCTGAAGGCAATGGGACTTCTTGCAATTCTTGATGAACACGGAGTTCCACGAGTTTGGGCCTGGGGCAGAGTGCATGGGCATGCCATTAATTGTCTCTTTAAAATCTTGTGGAGTTAGAATAATATCCGAGAGTTTTGGAATGACCAAATTTTGGGTTTCGTTCATAAAGAATTTATTTGGATTGTCAACCCTTAGTTTGGGCAGTGGCTCGCTGAACACTGAGTCATATTGGGACTTTAGTATCTCACTCATTTCTTGGCTGTCATCTGTGTATGTCCCATCCCGCCTATGCAGAGGCCCAATACTGGATGTTGATTTTCCCTTAGATTTGGCATAAGAGAAGAAGTATTTTGGATTTTTTCAATTTCCTTTATAGCTTTTAGTTCTTCCTGTGATTCTTGTCTCCTATAAGATTCCTTCAGCTTAAGTTCGATATTTGCAATTTCATTGACTAGTGCCTCCCTTCGTATTTCAGATATATTGGCCCGATTCAGCAGCTCTGTGATTCTTCGCCTTCATCTGTATAGGGAACGTCTCTCTCTTTCTAGTTTACATATTCTCTTTCTTTTTCTTAATGGAATGTGTCTTGAGCAGATCTCAAGAACCACAGAATTCATTTTTTCAAGGCAAATGTTCTGATCAGTGTTGTTTAGGATATCTTCCCAGCTTGTTTCATTTAGGACATGGTTTCTTGATCCCATTGTATGTTTTTGTTATTGAAATTGAATTTCGTGAAGAGACCTTCATGACTGCTCTCATTTTGCTGGTCCGGAGCCCTGTGCATACATGTCTGTATCTCTGTTATGTTGTGATCTGAGTGAATTGTCGTTGATACAGTTATATTACGTATCAGATCATCATTGTTAGTGAAGATGAGGTCCAATGTATTTTCTAGTCTTGTAGGCTCTATTTGTTGGTTTAAGTTGAATTTTGTGCAGAGATTTAATGGTTCGTGTGTGTGTGAATTTTCATCTGAGCTGCTTCCTGGGGTGATCTCTGCTAAGACATTGTTTGTTATACTCCTCAATTTTAGGTGTCTCAGGTTGAAATCTCCTAGTAGTAAGATGTTTGGGGCAGGAGTTGGGAGATTTTCCAGGAAATTTTCCTGGAATTGCTGGGAAGTTGCATCTGGAGACTTGTATACTACCACAATGACAAGGTTTTGGTTTTCGATCTTTACCACCAAAACTTCAACTACATAATTTAAGGTGTTTAGTAGTTCTGAGCAAATGAGCGACTCTGTGACATACAGGCCAACCTCCCCTTGTTGCCTGTTTAGTCTGTCGCATCGGAATAGGTTATAACCTGGGATCCATATTTCGTTGTCATATTGATCCTTTATGTGGGTCTCTGTGAATGCTGCGAACATTGCATTTGACTACGTGAGCAGTCCCTTGGTTACCCTTTGTTATCCTTGGTTATCCTTGGTTATCCTTTGTTATCCTTGGTTATCCTTTGTTATACTAGGTTATTCTTGGTTAGCCTTGGTTATCCTTTTGTTACCCTTGGTTATCCTTGGTTATCCTAGGTTACCCTTGGTTATCTTAGGTTACCCTTGGTTATCCATGGTTATCCTTGGTTATTCGTGGTTATCCTTGGTTATCCTTGATTATTCTTGGTTATCCTTGGTTATCCTTGGTTATCCTAGGTTATCCTATAACATGTGTGTACCCTCAAGATAAGTGAACCTTTTCTTCACGTTATGCCCCAGAGCTTGAGCACGACTTAATTCTTTCTAAGTTAAACGCTGATCAATGTTTCCTACAGTCGCGTTTGGACTGATTTTTAATCCGTGTTGGTCAAAATTTTTTTTCTCAGAAAAAAAAATGTGAAATTTGAGATGCTGATTTTCATGAGATAATTTTTGAGTGTCTTATGTTAGTGACGTTACTCTTATGTTAGTGACGTCACTCTTATGTTAGTGACGTCACTCTTTTATGTTGATAATGCAAGTTCTGTGCTTGTGTATTTTAGGATAATAATCATCCTGGGATAACAAGAGAATGCCTCTTCAGCCTGGCTTCACACTTGGTATTTCTTGCTGCAAGGTTTAAATTATTTTTAGACTGTTTCCTTATTTTGCCATTTTTATTCAAGAAATTACTATATTAGTTTCCATGTGATGACTTGTGAATGCCTCTTCTGATTCCCTTTTAATGCTCAGCGTTAATGTTTAGCTTTATTGGAAAGTTATGCCGCACTCTGCACTGTTCCTTTCGCGTGCACTGAGGTGGAGAGAGCTGCGGATATACAATACGACGATACGTTTTTCTCGGATTGGGCTGCGACCGAAAAAAAAATCTACAAGTTTTTCTACCGTATTTTTGATGAGTTACTGACGGCAGGGATTGACACAGCTGTCATACCACCCACATACATCCTTAACAACATTATATATATTACTCAGAACATTCTAAGTACCGACTGACTGACTGACTGACTAACCTTCCATTATCTGTTTGTGGTAATGTTTATACAAGCTGTAAACAAAGCTAAGTTTCTCATAAGTTGATTTCTTCTTAACGGAATCAACATCTAAAGAGACTAGCACTTCACTTCCACCTTGACCAACATATCAAGTAATTTCTCTATGTTACAGGTGATCAAATATTGCCATGTGTTCCTCATGGAAAGAGACATTCCCGAGGTGTGTGGAGTGTCGTGGGTGGCATCGTGGGGAGGAGGCAGCCAGGACCACAATGCTGAACTGTTCCGAGAGAAATATTCATGCATCTGTACGTTTCCTCAGCTCAAAATTTATATAGTGAATTAATTTCAATTGTAGGTAGTAGGTTGGTAGACAGCAACCACCCAGGGAGGTACTACCATCCTGTGGTAGTAGGTTGGTAGACAGCAACCACCCAGGGAGGTACTACCGTCCTGTGGTAGTAGGTTGGTAGACAGCAACCACCCAGGGAGGTACTACCGTCCTGTCAAGTGAGTGTAAAACATAAATTGTAACTTTTTTACATGATGGTAGAATTTGCTGGTGTCCTTTGTTTCTGTCTCAAAAACACGCTGGATAACAGGTATATCTTGCTACTTCTGCTTACACTTAGGTCACACTACACAGGCATGCACATGCGTATATATTCATACACACATCTAGGTCGGCTTTGCTCGAGTGTTAGTGACTCTTGTAAATTCTGCTGTTGATATATGAAGTATTTCACGGATTCTTCTAAAAACACTTTGAACTAAGCTGGTACGAGATGCTATGAAATCATCAGGGTTGTAATTTGGTTTCGGGCTAGAATATAAAAAGTCATAAGGCAAACGTTTATCTACATAGTACAATGCATAATATAGAGTGTCACCAATAGAAACATTGTAAGCAGAATTTATGGCACACTGAACATCAGGAATAACTTCATCCCAAGTTTCACTATTGGGATTGATAGTGGCTCTCAAGACATCAAGTACTTTCCTATTGGTTCGTTCCGCTAACCCATTAATGTCAGGATGGTGAGGAACAATGGTAGATTTAGAGATCTTGTACAAAGTACACAAATTTTCAAGAATTTCGTTACAAAATTCACTCCCATTATCTGTTGAAGGAATGAATAGGCTCGGCGGAGTGGATGGACTCTCCCCGGTTGAAATATTTAATAATATTTAATGCTATGACAAGAAATATGAGCAAGGGAGACATGAATCTGATGATTTCTTACATTAATTACTCGACATACCACTCCTAACTTAGCAAGGATGACTATCAACTAGGATATTATCACCATCTGCAACAGACACTCTAGTGCACCAGCCACCACAGAAACGTCTTTCTGCAACGGCATGTGACACAAGAGATGGCATAACTCATCTCAAGTAGTCTTTCTTCAACAAGGCGTCCCCTGGGTGGAACTACCACTTAAACAAACAGCCATCGCAGGGACAGTGTACACTATCCTGCGTGCATACTGGACGCCAGACAGGAGTGATAGTTGTACTAGCGCCTGACCGCTCGGTTACGTTAATACATAACGCACATATCTATAAAGATTTAGTCTGAACTTCACATCCGGCAGCACTGTAACAAGTCTCGGAGACAAGCTGTATGAACAACGATAGTGCATAAGAGCTAGATATTGTCTGTCAGTCGATAATGAAGTATTAGGGATGGTGTCAGGGGCAGCAGTAGCCTGAGAGACCTGAGTGACGCCATTTTCTACAGTATCATTCAAAGGTTTGTGAGACATAATGACAAAGAAGGTGCACAAAAACAAATGAGACAAGAATAATGAATAATAAAAATGACACAGTTATGACACAAATGCTAAAATAGAAATTAGAGATGTAACTAATTCTGCAGAATAAAAAAATATGTTTAAGACACACTGCAAGAGGAAGATAAAGAAACATAGTGAAATTGCAGGAAAGTAAAATTATTACTGGAGTTTACCTGGAGTTTACCTGGAGAGAGTTCCGGGGGTCAACGCCCCCGCGGCCCGGTCTGTGACCAGACCTGGAGGCTGAATTATTACTGGAGGCTGAATTATTACTGGAGGCTGAATTATTACTGGAGGCTGAATTATTACTGGAGGCTGAATTATTACTGGAAGCTGAATTATTACTGGAGGCTGAATTATTACTGGAGGCTGAATTATTACTGGAGGCTGAATTATTACTGGAGGCTGAATTATTACTGGAGGCTGAATTATTACTGGAGGCTGAATTAATTGCAAAATGGGCTGTCTGTACTCTTATTTCAATAAAGAAATTTACGAATAAAATTGTAAATCAATGCAAAAAGTATAAAATAAAATCACTAAATTGCATGCAAAGAAACATAATTGGGAAAATAATTTTTTTTTGTACGAGTGCATAAACAAATTTAAAATATAATACAATGACAATAACAACAAAAATAATAATATGAAAAAAACAGGAGACTCGGATAATAATGAACTGAGAATAATAATGATAATAATAATGATAATAATAATGATAATAATAATGATAATAATAATGATAATAATAATGATAATAATAATGATAATAATAATGATAATAATAATGATAATAATAATGATAATAATAATGATAATAATAATGATAATAATAATGCGCTGGATAACGAATATGACACAATAACAAAATATAAAAATATAATTAAAAAGAAAATAAATCACTGCGTAAGAAAATGTACAATAAAATAAATTGTAGAATTAATCAATGTAGCAACAAAAGTGACACTGGGAAATACAGGTTAAATTTAACAATAACAAATATGAAGAAAGATTGACTTGAACATTTTAACTCTTAATTGTAAATGAGGAAAAACAGTTTACTCAGAACAAAGTTAACATAGAGCTTTATCAAGAAGTTAAAATTACACTAAGAGTAAATTTGGTCAAAGAAACGTGAATAATATGAACAAAAATGAGAAGATACAGAACTGGAAGTGTGACACTTACAAGTGGCAGGACACATACACAACACTTACAAGTGGCAGGACACATACACAACACTTACAAGTGGCAGGACACATACACAACACTTACAAGTGGCAGGACACATACACAACACTTACAAGTGGCAGGACACATACACAACACTTACAAGTGGCAGGACACATACACAACACTTACAAGTGGCAGGACACATACACAACACTTACAAGTGGCAGGACACATACACAACACTTACAAGTGGCAGGACACATACACAACACTTACAAGTGGCAGGACACATACACAACACTTACAAGTGGCAGGACACATACACAACACTTACAAGTGGCAGGACACATACACAACACTTACAAGTGGCAGGACACATACACAACACTTACAAGTGGCAGGACACATACACAACACTTACAAGTGGCAGGACACATACACAACACTTACAAGTGGCAGGACACATACACAACACTTACAAGTGGCAGGACACATACACAACACTTACAAGTGGCAGGACACATACACAACACTTACAAGTGGCAGGACACATACACAACACTTACAAGTGGCAGGACACATACACAACACTTACAAGTGGCAGGACACATACACAACACTTACAAGTGGCAGGACACATACACAACACTTACAAGTGGCAGGACACATACACAACACTTACAAGTGGCAGGACACATACACAACACTTACAAGTGGCAGGACACATACACAACACTTACAAGTGGCAGGACACATACACAACACTTACAAGTGGCAGGACACATACACAACACTTACAACTGGCAGGACACATACACAACACTTACAAGTGGCAGGACACATATACAACACTTACAACTGGCAGGACACATACACAACACTTACAACTGGCAGGACACATACACAACACTTACAAGTGGCAGGACACATATACAACACTTACAACTGGCAGGACACATACACAACACTTACAAGTGGCAGGACACATACACAACACTTACAAGTGGCAGGACACATACACAACACTTACAAGTGGCAGGACACATACACAACACTTACAAGTGGCAGGACACATATACAACACTTACAACTGGCAGGACACATACACAACACTTACAAGTGGCAGGACACATACACAACACTTACAAGTGGCAGGACACATATACAACACTTACAAGTGGCAGGACACATACACAACACTTACAAGTGGCAGGACACATACACAACACTTACAAGTGGCAGGACACATACACAACACTTACAAGTGGCAGGAACACATATACAACACTTACAAGTGGCAGGACACATACACAACACTTACAAGTGGCAGGACACATACACAACACTTACAAGTGGCAGGACACATACACAACACTTACAAGTGGCAGGACACATACACAACACTTACAAGTGGCAGGACACATATACAACACTTACAAGTGGCAGGACACATACACAACACTTACAAGTGGCAGGACACATACACAACACTTACAAGTGGCAGGACACATACACAACACTTACAAGTGGCAGGACACATACACAACACTTACAAGTGGCAGGACACATACACAATACTTACAAGTGGCAGGACACATACACAACACTTATAAGTGGCAGGACACATACACAACACTTACAAGTGGCAGGACACATACACAACACTTACAAGTGGCAGGACACATATACAACACTTACAAGTGGCAGGACACATATACAACACTTACAAGTGGCAGGACACATACACAACACTTACAAGTGGCAGGACACATATACAACACTTACAAGTGGCAGGACACATACACAACACTTACAAGTGGCAGGACACATACACAACACTTACAAGTGGCAGGACACATACACAACACTTACAAGTGACAGTACACATACACAACACTTACAAGTGGCAGGACATATATACAACACTTACAAGTGGCAGGACACATATACAACACTTACAAGTGGCAGGACACATACACAACACTTAAAAGTGGCAGGACACATATACAACACTTAAAAGTGGCAGGACACAAACACAATACTTACAAGTGGCAGGACACATACACAACACTTACAAGTGGCAGGACACATACACAACACTTACAAGTGGCAGGACACATACACAACACTTACAAGTGGCAGGACACATACACAACACTTACAAGTGGCAGGACACATACACAACACTTACAAGTGACAGGACACATACACAACACTTACAAGTGGCAGGACATATATACAACACTTACAAGTGGCAGGACACATATACAACACTTACAAGTGGCAGGACACCTACACAACACTTAAAAGTGGCAGGACACATATACAACACTTACAAGTGGCAGGACACATACACAACACTTAAAAGTGGCAGGACACATACACAACACTTACAAGTGGCAGGACACATACACAACACTTACAAGTGGCAGGACACATACACAACACTTATAAGTGGCAGGACACATACACAACACTTACAAGTGGCAGGACACATACACAACACTTACAAGTGACAGGACACATACACAACACTTACAAGTGGCAGGACATATATACAACACTTACAAGTGGCAGGACACATATACAACACTTACAAGTGGCAGGACACCTACACAACACTTAAAAGTGGCAGGACACATATACAACACTTACAAGTGGCAGGACACATACACAACACTTAAAAGTGGCAGGACACATACACAACACTTACAAGTGGCAGGACACATACACAACACTTACATGTGGCAGGACACATACACAACACTTACAAGTGGCAGGACACATACACAACACTTACAAGTGGCAGGACACATACACAACACTTACAAGTGACAGGACACATACACAACACTTACAAGTGGCAGGACATATATACAACACTTACAAGTGGCAGGACACATATACAACACTTACAAGTGGCAGGACACCTACACAACACTTAAAAGTGGCAGGACACATATACAACACTTACAAGTGGCAGGACACATACACAACACTTAAAAGTGCCAGGACACATACACAACACTTACAAGTGGCAGGACACATACACAACACTTACAAGTGGCAGGACACATACACAACACTTACAAGTGGAAGGACACATACACAACACTTACAAGTGGCAGGACACATACACAACACTTACAAGTGACAGGACACATACACAACACTTACAAGTGGCAGGACATATATACAACACTTACAAGTGGCAGGACACATATACAACACTTACAAGTGGCAGGACACATATACAACACTTAAAAGTGGCAGGGCACATATACAACACTTACAAGTGGCAGGACACATACACAACACTTACAAGTGGCAGGACACATATACAACACTTACAAGTGGCAGGACACATACACAACACTTACAAGTGGCAGGACACATACACAACACTTAAAAGTGGAAGGACACATATACAACACTTACAAGTGGCAGGACACATACACAACACTTAAAAGTGGCAGGACACATATACAACACTTACAAGTGGCAGGACACATACACAACACTTACAAGTGGCAGGACACATACACAACACTTAAAAGTGGAAGGACACATATACAACACTTACAAGTGGCAGGACACATACACAACACTTACAAGTGGCAGGACACATACACAACACTTACAAGTGACAGGACACATACACAACACTTACAAGTGGCAGGACACATACAGAACACTTACAAGTGGCAGGACACATACACAACACTTACAAGTGGCAGGACACATACAACACTTACAAGTGGCAGGACACATACACAACACTTAGAAGTGGAAGACACATACACAACACTTACAAGTGGCAGGACTACACAACACTTAAAGTGGCAGGACACATTACAACACTTACAAGTGGCAGGACACATACACAGCACTTACAAGTGGCAGGACACATACATAACACTTACAAGTGGCAGGACACATATACAACACTTACAAGTGGCAGGACACATACACAACACTTAAAAGTGGCAGGACACATACACAACACTTACAAGTGGGCAGGACACATACACAACACTTACAAGTGGCAGGACACATACAAACACTTACAAGTGGCAGGACACATACACAACACTTACAAGTGGCAGGACACATACACAACACTTACAAGTGGCAGGACACATACACAACACTTACAAGTGGCAGACACATACACAACACTTACAAGTGGCAGGATCATAACAACACTTACAAGTGGCAGGCACATACACACCCTTTCAAGTGGCAGGACACATACACAACACTTACAAGTGGCAGGACACATATACAACACTTACAAGTGGCAGGACACATACACAACACTTAAAAGTGGCAGGACACATATACAACACTTACAAGTGGCAGGACACATACACAAACTTACAAGTGGCAGGACACATACACAACACTTACAAGTGGCAGGACACATACACAACACTTACAAGTGGCAGGACACATACACAACACTTACAAGTGGCAGGACACATACACAACACTTACAAGTGGCAGGACACATACACAACACTTACAAGTGACAGGACACATACACAACACTTACAAGTGGCAGGACATATATACAACACTTACAAGTGGCAGGACACATATACAACACTTACAAGTGGCAGGACACCTACACAACACTTAAAAGTGGCAGGACACATATACAACACTTACAAGTGGCAGGACACATACACAACACTTAAAGTGGCAGGACACATACACAACACTTACAAGTGGCAGGACACATACACAACACTTACAAGTGGCAGGACACATACACAACACTTACAAGTGGCAGGACACATACACAACACTTACAAGTGGCAGGACACATACACAACACTTACAAGTGACAGGACACATACACAACACTTACAAGTGGCAGGACATATATACAACACTTACAAGTGGCAGGACACATATACAACACTTACAAGTGGCAGGACACCTACACAACACTTAAAAGTGGCAGGACACATATACAACACTTACAAGTGGCAGGACACATACACAACACTTAAAAGTGGCAGGACACATACACAACACTTACAAGTGGCAGGACACATACACAACACTTACAAGTGGCAGGACACATACACAACACTTACAAGTGGCAGGACACATACACAACACTTACAAGTGGCAGGACACATACACAACACTTACAAGTGACAGGACACATACACAACACTTACAAGTGGCAGGACATATATACAACACTTACAAGTGGCAGGACACATATACAACACTTACAAGTGGCAGGACACTACACAACACTTAAAAGTGGCAGGACACATATACAACACTTACAAGTGGCAGGACACATACACAACACTTAAAGTGGCAGGACACATACACAACACTTACAAGTGGCAGGACACATACACAACACTTACAAGTGGCAGGACACATACACAACACTTAAAAGTGGCAGGACACATAACAACACTTACAAGTGGCAGGACACATACACAACACTTACAAGTGGCAGGACACATACACAACACTTAAAGTGGCAGGACATATATACAACACTTACAAGTGGCAGGACACATACACAACACTTACAAGTGGCAGGACACATACACAACACTTAAAAGTGGCAGGACACATATACAACACTTACAAGTGGCAGGACACATACACAACACTTACAAGTGGCAGGACACATACACAACACTTACAAGTGGCAGGACACATACACAACACTTACAAGTGGCAGGACACATACACAACACTTACAAGTGGAGGACACATACACAACACTTACAAGTGGCAGGACACATACACAACACTTAAAAGTGGCAGGACACATATACAACACTTACAAGTGGCAGGACACATACACAACACTTACAAGTGGCAGGACACATACACAACACTTACAAGTGGCAGGACACATACACACACTTACAAGTGGCAGGACACATACACAACACTTACAAGTGGCAGGACACATACACAACACTTACAAGTGGCAGGACACATACACAACACTTACAAGTGACAGGACACATACACAACACTTACAAGTGGCAGGACACATACACAACACTTACAAGTGACAGGACACATACACAACACTTACAAGTGGCAGGACACATACAGAACACTTACAAGTGGCAGGACACATACACAACACTTACAAGTGGCAGGACACATACAACACTTACAAGTGGCAGGACACATACACAACACTTGCAAGTGGCAAGACACATACACAACACTTACAAGTGGCAGGACTCATACACAACACTTACAAGTGGCAGGTCACATACACAGCACTTACAAGTGGCAGGACACATACATAACACTTACAAGTGGCAGGACACATACACAACACTTGCAAGTGGCAAGACACATACAGAACACTTACAAGTGACAGGACACATACACAACACTTACAAGTGGCAGGACACATATACAACACTTACAATGGCAGGACACATACACACACTTACAAGTGGCAGGACACATACACAACACTTACAAGTGGCAGGACACATACACAACACTTACAAGTGGCAGGACACATACACAACACTTACAAGTGGCAGGACACATACACAACACTTACAAGTGGCAGGACACATACAACACTTACAAGTGGCAGGACACATACACAACTCTTGCAAGTGGCAAGACACATACACAACACTTACAAATGGCAGGACACATTCACAACACTTACAAGTGGCAGGCCACATGCACAGCACTTACAAATGGCAGGACACATACATAACACTTACAAGTGGCAGGACACATACACAACACTTGCAAGTGGCAAGACACATACACAACACTTACAAGTGGCAGGCCACATACACAGCACTTACAAGTGGCAGGACACATACAACACTTACTAGTGGCAGCAATCAGAAACTTCAGTGCAGACAAACAACAGTTACAAATGCAGTGAACATCAAAAAGTGGCAGGACTCATACATACAGATTACAATGGGAATACACAAGATTACAAGTGGCAGGACAATACACTAACACTGCAAATGGCAGGAAAACATACACAACATTACAAATGGCAGGTACATACACAGACTACTGGGAGGACACAGTAAAACTTACTATGAAATTTCTTGCACAAAATTAGTTGTACAGAGTATGAAATATTGCCTGCAGATACAGAATAATGTACATCTGAAAATAATGAACTGCTGGCAGAGAAAACTCGACACAAGAAAACAAGGTTAATGATATATGTAAGGACCAACACGAAAGGAACACAAGAAAACTGGAAAAAATGTAATAATGAAAGAATGCTAGAAAATGAATAAAACATTACAAATAGAAGGAACTAAACTGGCACAAGAAAAAAATATGTAAATTAACTCACGCACACTAGGAATATCAAGGTATGAATAAGAATGCACAAAAAGATAACGTACCTGAAATAATATGTAGCAGAGAGTCAACAGAAACAGACATGATTAATTGAAACAGAAGGTGACGAGTGACACTGGAAAAATTGTAAAATGGTCACAGAAAACGTGGTCCGAGCGGGTGGTGCGCGGTGTGGCGGCGGTGGTGGCGGGTGGGTGGTGGCGGGTGGTGGCGGCGGTGTGGTGGCGACGGTGGTGGCGGCGGTGGTGGCGGCGGTGGTGGCGGCGGTGGTGGCGACGGTGGTGGCGACGGTGGTGGGCGGTGGTGGCGGCGGTGGTGGCGGGGTGGTGGCGGTGGTGGCGGTGGTGGCGGCGGTGGTGGCGGTGGTGGCGGCGGTGGTGGCGGCGGTGGTGGCGGTGGTGGCGGCGGTGGTGGCGCGGTGGTGGCGGGCGGTGGTGGCGGCGGTGGTGGCGCGGTGGTGGCGGCGGTGGTGGCGGTGGTGGCGGCGGTGGTGGCGGTGGTGGTGGCGGTGGTGGCGGCGGTGGTGGCGGTGGTGGCGGCGGTGGTGGCGGCGGTGGTGGCGGTGGTGGCGGCGGTGGTGGCGGTGGTGGCGGCGGTGGTGGCGGTGGTGGCGGCGGTGGTGGTGGCGGTGGTGGCGGCGGTGGTGGCGGCGGTGGTGGCGGTGGTGGCGGCGGTGGTGGCGGCGGTGGTGGCGGTGGTGGCGGCGGTGGTGGCGGCGGTGGTTGCGGAGGTGATGGTGGTGGTGGTGGTCCTGTGGGCAGGTGACCCTTCGCACACACTCGTCGTCGCTCAGTACTGCACGTTCTCTGCGAACTCACATAGGTGGCTTTATCGTTGGTGCTCAGCTATGAAGGAATCTCTTGACTATGTGAGCCAAAACGACGATGCTAGGATCCGGTAAAGAAGTGGAAAAAGCCACAGGTGAATAAGGCTTTGTGGTGGGTAGGTGGCGATGGCGGAGGTGGGTGATTATCCCGTGTGCCCACTGGCACTAAATACGCTCACCAGCATCCAACTGGTAGTACAAAGCAATATTGGAGAAAATACTTCAAAGAGGAACTTGCGTGGCTTACTTCTCTGTCTCAGCTGGGTTAGGAAGCTGGGTTGTCTTACTGGCACAACCCTCGATAATGGCTGACTGGAAGACGTGTAACGATGCACACAGCATGAAGGAACAGGTTGATGACAGGAGACAGGCTGGATGACTTAAGGCTAGGCACTCCTGCCCCACAGACTGGTTTACTGGCAGGCTTAATTGCAAAACCAGGATCAACTCCTCATAAGTTAACAATGCAATTAGCACATGAACTAAGCCAGGAAGCTTGAGAGGCGGCTGCAACTGGCTTTGCAGGCGGGCATCGCCAGGTGGAGGTGTGGTGAGTGTAGAGACGGCGGACTGACGTGGAGTACGTACCACGGCACTCACAATGACCCGGCTTGTTCTACTTATATCTATGTAATTACCCGTAAATCCGTGCCCATAATACTGCCACCAATTGTCAAATGGGGGTTCGAAATATAGATTGGGTAATAAACACTCACGTCGGATTTTCTAGTAGGTATATTGGACGGAACGTATGGGGGACGCCAGGCCTGATCTGTCTCCTCTCTTAAGACTCATCTTGAACTGCCCACGCGAGTGTCTGCCGGGGGGGGGGGGTGAGTGGCATACATATACTTGGTCAGCAGTAACAGTCAGTGATTCACGCAGGAGGCAGTGATTCACGCAGGAGGCAGTGAATCAGTAAGGGTTAGCATGAGTAATTACTACTGAAACTACTGGTAACTGATACTACGGAGACTGGTGATGGTTGGTACTACCTCTAGTACTGGTGTTGGTACCACATCTAGTACTGGTGATGGTTGGTAATACCTCTAGTACTGGTGGTGGTACCACCATTAGTATTAGTGAAGGTTGTAAAACCTCTTGTAGTGGTGATGGCTGGTACTACGCCTCTAGTACTGGTGATGATTGGTACTACCTCCATCACTGGAACTACCTCCAGCACTGGTGTTGGTACCACCTCTAGTACTGGTGATAGCTGGTACTACCTCTCTGGTACTGGTGATGGTTGGTACTATCTCTAATACTGGAGATGGCTGGTATTACCTCTAGTAATGGTGTTGGTATCACCTCTGGTATTGGTGATTGCTGGTACCACCTCCAGTACTGGTGTTGGTACCACCTCAAGTACTGTGATGGTTGGTATTACCTCTAATACTGGTGTTGGTACCACCTCAAGTACTGTGATGGTTGGTACTACCTCTAATACTGGTGTTGGTACCATCTCTAGTACTAGTGATGATTGGTAGCACCTATATTACTGGTGATGGTTTGTACTCCCTCTAGAACTGGTGATGGTAGGCATTATGGGTGGTGATGGATGGTACTAACTCTAGTACTGGTGATGGTTGGTACTACCTGTAGTACTGGTGATGGTTGGTACTACCTCTAGTACTGGTGATGGTTGGTACTACCTCTGGTACCAGTGTTGGTACCACCTCTAGTTCTATTGATGATTGCTACCACCTCTATTACTGGCGTTGGTTTGTACTACCTCTAGTACTGGTGTTGGTACCACATCTAGAACTAGGGATGATTGGTATTACCTCTAGTACTGGTGATGGTTGGTGTTACCTCTAGTACTGGTGGGGGATGGTACTACCTCTAGTACTGGTGATGGTTGGTACTACCTCTAGTACTGGTGACGGTTGGTACTGCCTCTAGCACTGGTGACGGATGGTACTACCTTTGGTACTAGTGATGGTTGGAACTACATCCAGTACTGGTGATGGTTGGTACTACCTCGAGTACTGGTGGTCGTTGGTACTACTTCTAGTACTGGTGATGGTTGGTGCTACCTCCAGTACTGGTGATGGTTGGTACTACCTCTAGTACTGGTGATTGGCGGTACTACCTCTAGTACTGGTGATGGTTGGTACTAACTCTAGTACTGGTGATGGTTGGTACTACCTCTAGTACTGGTAATGGTTGGTACTACCTGTAGTACTGGTGATAGATGGTACTACCTCTAGCACTGGTGATGGTTAGTAACACCTCTAGTACTGGTGATGGTTGGTATTACCTCTAGTACTGGTGATGGTTGGTACTACCTCTAGTACTGGTGATTGGCGGTACTAGCTCTAGTACTGATGATGGTAGGCACTACCTCTAGTAATGGTGAAGGTTGGTACTACCTATAGTACTGTTGATGGTTGGTACTACCTCTACTAATTGTGATGGATGGTACTACCTCTAGTACTGGTGTTTGTTGGTAATTCCACTAGTACTGGTGATGGTTGCTACTACCTCACGTACTGGTGATGGTTGGTACTACCTCTAGTACTGGTGATGGTTGGTATTACCTCTACTGGTTATGATTGGTACCACCTCTAGTTCTGGTGATGGTTGGTACTACCTGTAGTACTGGTGATGGTTGGCACTACCTCTAGCACTTGTGATGGATGGTATCACCTCCTGTACTGGTGATGGGTGGTACCACCTCTAGTACTGGTGATGGTTGGTATTACCTCTACTGGTGATGGTTGGTACTACCTTTAGTTCTGGTTATGACTGGTACCACCTCTAGTTCTGGTGATGGTTGGTCCTACCTGTAGTACTGATGATGGTTGGCACTACCTCTAGTAATTGTGATGGATGGTACCACCTCTAGTAATGATGATGGATGGTACTACCTCTAGTACTGGTGATGGTTGGTATTACCTCTAGCACTGGTGGTGGTTGGTACTACCTATAGTACTGGTGAGGGTTGGAACTACCTCTTGTACTGGTGATGGATGGTACTACCTCTAGTACTGGTGATCAATGGTACTACCTCTAGTACTGGTGAGGCTTTGTACTACCTCAAGAACTGGTGATGGTTGATACTCCTTCTAATACTGGTGATGGTTGATACTACCTCTGGTACTGGTGATGGTTGGTACTACTTCTATTACTGGTGATGGTTGGTACTACTTGTATTACTGGTGATGGTTGGTACTACCTCTAGTACTGGTGGTGGTTGGTACTACCTCTTTTACTGGTGATGGTTGGTACCACCTGTAGTACCTGTGATGGATTGTACTACCTCTAATTTTGGTGATGGTTGGTACTCCCTCTAGTACTGGTGATGGTTGTACTACCCCTTGTGCTGGTGATGCTTTGTACTACCTCAAGTACTGGTGATAGTTGATACTCCCTCTAATACTAGTGATTGTTCGTACTACCTCTAGTACTGGTGATGGTTGGTACAATCTCTAGTACTGATGATGGTTGGTACTACCTCTAGTACTGGTGGTGGTTGGTACTCCCTCTAGTACCGGTGATGGTTGGTACTACCCCTTGTGCTGGTGATGCTTTGTACTACCTCAAGTACTGGTGATAGTTGATACTCCCTCTAATACTAGTGATTGTTCGTACTACCTCTAGTACTGGTGATGGTTGGTACAATCTCTAGTACTGGTGATGGTTGGTACTACCTCTAGAACTGGTGATGGTTGGTACTACATGTAGTACCTGTGATGGACGGTACTACCTCTAATGCTGGTGATGGTTGGTACTACCTCTAGTACTGGGGATGGGTAGTATTATCTCGAGTACTTGTGATGGTTGGTACTATCTCTTGTACTAGTGTTGGTGCCACCTCTAGTACTAGTGATGATTGGTACCACGTCTATTACTGGCTATGGATGTATCACCTCTAGTACTGGTGTTGGTACCACATCTAGTACTAGTGATGATTTGTATCACCTCTAGTACTGGTGATGGATTGTACTACATCTAGTTCTGGTGATAGTTGGTATTACCTCTAGTACTGGTGATGACTGGTATTGCCTCTAGTACTGGTGATGGCTGGAACTACCTCTCGTTCTGGTGATGGTTGGTACTACCTCTAGTATTGGTCATGGTTGGTACAACCTCTAGTACTGGTGATGGTTGGTACTGCCTCTAGTACTGGTGATGGATGGTACTACCATTAGTACTCGTGATAGTTGGAACTACCTCTAGTACTGGTGATGGTTGATACTACCTCTTGTACTGGTGATGGTTGGTACTACTTCTAGTACTGGTAATGGTTGGTACTACCTGTAGTACTGGTGATGATTGGTACAACCTCTAGTACTGGTGATGGTTGGTACTACCTCAAGTACTGGTGATGGTTGGTATTACCTCTAGTACTTGTGATGGTTGGTACTACCTCCAGTACTGGTTATGAATGGAACTGCCTCTAGTACTGGTGATGGTTGGTATTACATCTAATACTGGTGATGATTGGTATTACCTCTAGTACTGGTGAATGTTGGTACTACCTCTAGTACTTGAGATGGCTGGTACTACCTCTAGTACTGGTGTTGGTACCACCTCTAGTACTAGCGATCATTGGTACCGCCTCTGTTCCTGGTGATGGTTGTACTACCTCTAGTTCTGGTTTTGGTACCACATCTAGTACTAGTGATTATCAGTACCACCTCTAGTACTGGTGATGGATGGTACAACCTCTAGTACTGGTGATGGTTGGTATGACCTTTAGAACTGGTGATGGTTGGTAGTACCTTTAGTACTGGTGATGGTTGGCACTACCTCTAGTACTGGTGATGGATGGTACTACCTCTAGTACTGGTGATGGTTGGTACTACTTCTATTACTGGTGATGGTTGGTACTACCTCTAGTACTGGTGATGGATGGTACTACCTCTAGTACAGGTGAAGGTTGATACTACCTCTAGAACTGGTAATGGTTGGTACTTCCTCTCGTTCTGGTGATGGATGGTACTAGCTCTAGTACTGGTGATTGTTGGTACTACCTCTAGTACTGGTGATGGTTGGTCCTACCTGTAGTGCTGGTAATGGTTGGTACCACCTCTAGTACTGGTGATGGTTGGTACTACCTCTAGTACTGGTGATGGTTGGTACTACCTCTAGTACTGGTGATGGTAGTTACTACCTCTAGTTCTGGTGATGGTTGGTACTACCTCTAGTACTTGTGATGGTTGGTCCTGCGTCTAGTACTGGTGATGGTACTACCTCTAGTACTGGTGATGTTTGTTACTACCTCTAGTACTGGTGATGGTTGGTACTATCTCTAGTACTGGTGATGGTTGGTACTACCTCTAGTACTGTTAATGGTTGTTACTAATGTTACAAAATGCGATATCTATACAGTATCGACATCTCTAGAGAATACTACAAGGTCAACTTCGTCACCCCCATCAGTTTGTCATAATAACATCAAGTTCAGTTACCCCTTAAATGGAGTGTATTATTAATATTGCTTTGATGTTCGTACTGAGTCAAATTAAATCAAATTTGGGATGTTTATTAATATTGCGACCCCTGAATGGGTCACAATGTATATAATGTATATTACCTGTTCATATAATTTTATATTGCTTATATTTGCAATATTAGCTAAATCGTAAATATATTGCTTTATATTATTATTTGACTTCGTTATACTATTAGGTAGGATGTAACATTTATATATTATTCAGTACTCATAGTTCGAGTGTTAAGTAGCTGACAACTACTGGCAGCAGCAGTCCACGGAGAGTCACGTGATCAGGGTGGGGTGTTCACACCTCACCTGGAGTGAGAGTCTAGCTGGACTGCGCTAGCGATTGTCTGTTTGATGTACCTTCCAACAAGACGGCCTCTCCAACTCTCCCTTGATGGCCCTTGTTGGAAGATCTTCTGTCGCTTTCTTATTGTTGGTTCTGTGGGACTCTGTTCACAGAACATTGCCTGGACTTAGTGGTTTTCGATGTTGTACTGAGGTTGTGTGTCTCATAGACACTCTGAGAAACTCAGGTCCTGAGCTGTTGCTTCTGACCTAATTTGTACTGGTATCTGTGTACTGTCACAGTCGGGGATTGTCTAATTCTGAACTTAGATTCGGTAGTATGGGAGTTTTGTGACTTTTGTGGAGGATCTGCAGATGGTCCCTACTTAGTGTCGTTACATTATCCCCTGATTCTGTGTCGCTGTTGCTTGTTATATTGCTGTTCGGCTTATCAGTCGTTTTATTGTTCAAGCAAGCTGTTCTAATTGCCAGGTTGGTCAAGAATTAGTTTATGTGAGGACTTTTAGTCAGTCACTGGTTAAGTCTAGTCGAGTTTTGAGACATAGCGAACTACTTAGAGCACTTACACACATACACACAAACTTACTTGTATATATTTGTATTATGTTATTAAATACTAACAATATACCAGACGGTACTTAAAAGCCATGAAGATGTGATATGTGCCTTCAGCACAATACTACTGTACACGAGAGAAGTGTAGGAACTTGCATCCTTTATTATATTCAATTGATTACTATAATTTACTTTGATCTTATACGCCTAGACAACTTTACTGTTATTAATAAACTTATTAAATTTTAATCTCTTTAGTTATTAGCCTACCAGTTGTAATCCTGAAGTACTATTGAATCTTACTAAATTCTAATGGATAATTGGACCAGGATACTGACTACTTGTTACGAAAACCCAGTAACAGGCTGGATGCTAGAAGGGCAGTCCTTTCTAGTATTCACTGGAGATCTCTATCATTATTAGATATCGCGTTTTTTGTAACAATTAACAAAGTTGTCTAAGTGGACAAACTAAAAGTAAAGAGGTTTGATACAATTTAGGATATAAGCTCCTACGCATCCCTTGTAGTGCAGTGTTAAATTGTACAAAATAACAAATTAAATTGTAAAAAAGTACCATCTGGTACGTTGCCAAGTATAAAAATAATTCTTGTATATACCAGAGTGTGTGAGAATGGGGATGTGCTCAAAGTTGCTCGTTACGTCTCGGTGAGACTCGACTCGATTTAGATTTAAAAAGCGACTGACACTAGTCCATAAATCTATCAACTCGACCATCAAGGTAATCAAAACAGCTTGCTTGAATAATGTGACGACTCATTCGTCAAACAACAATAATGTAACAAGCAACAACACGACGACAGGAACAAGGAGACAATAACAACCCAATCTGGTGACCATCACCAGATCTTCCATGAAAGTTATAAAACTCCTTAAATATTGAGTCTAAGTTCAGCATAACCAAGCCCCCTACTACGACGCTTAACCTAACCTAACCATAACCTAACCTTAACCTAACCTTAACCAACCTAACCTAATCTTAACCAACCTAATCTAACCCAACCTAACATAGAATACAATATCCTAAATCAACCAAACCTAACCCAACCTAACCTAACCTGAGCCTAACCTAAACTAACCTGACCTAACGCAATGTACCAATATGGCGCTGAGTGTGAGGAGGCGCATAAACACCATCGGGATAGAGCTGCTTCGTGGGGCAATTTCACCCTCTTCAGCGCAGGTATTACTCCCGACCATCATTAGGGAGACGTATGGTATCCAGGACGATGAGGTGTATGGTCTTGCCCTGAATGGGGCATACAGAATCATCGTCAAACTGAATTCCACGTCCGTGTACGAGTCTTTGGTGATGAGATTCCAAGACGTGAGTCTTGACGCTACTCCAGCTGTGAAGGTGCGTTTGATCGACGTATCTCGCCACTTTACGTGGGTTAAGATTCGTAATGTTCCATTTGAGGCAGATGAGGCTGACATCAGGAGTGTTTTCGAGGCATATGGGACCGTACATCTGGCTCAACAGGGCAAGTGGATGGCTGGTGCTTACATGGGCCATCTGGAGGGAACCTTTTCCCTCAAGATGACTCTGAGACATCCCATACCGTCTTACGTCGTGTTGGAGGACTTCAGGACTCAAGTTCTGGTATCGTACGCTGGACAGAGACGTACATGCAGGTTATGTGGGGCGTACGACCATATGGTGGCAGCGTGTGTGAAGCTGAGGAGGGCGCCTGCACAAACTAGTGAAGCACCAGTTACCAGTGTGGTAGCTGTTGTTGAGAGCCCCATGCGATAGCAAGGGCTTGGGCGCTTGTGGAGTGAAGTGGCAGAGGATCCCATAGTCGAGACTGGCATGTGTAAGGCAAGCTGTGACATAACAGGAACTGTTACTAGGCAGGAGAAAAGTGCAGAAGTGCAAGTGCAGGAGGAGGTACAGGCTCTCGAGGAAGAGCTTCAGGACATTGACGTCGCCTGCTGAGGATGTTGTTCCTGAGCCGGTGAGAGGCACGGCATTGCCTGTGGAGGAATGTGTTGATAAAAACCATAGCAGGGATGAAGGGCCAAGCAGTAAGCGTGAGATGTCGCCGTGTGCCGTGGAACGGGGCGTGGTGGAGGTTGAGGTTCATCGTGAGGGAACCTCAGAAGACAACATGGAAGTGGAGGGCATTATGAGGAAGAGAGCAGTGGTATCAGACTCAGATGATGTCCTGATGTCGACACAGAGGTCTGGGAGGAAGGAAGAGTACTGTCGAGGTAGTCAGGATAAGAGGCATCGCAAGAAAGGGGGGGGGTTGATGGTGTGAAGCCCTGTGCTGGCTCTGGGGCAGGAGACCCTGGGATGAATGAAGAGAGGAGGAAGGGTTGGAAACTATAAAGAGGCCTTAGGTGTATGACTGTGAACGTAAATGGACTGTGTAATAGTGAGAAGAGGGAATGGTTTCGAATGTTTCTGTGTAAATATAGGGTGGGTGTAATGCTCCTGCTAGAACACAATTTCAAGGAGGGGAGAAAGCTGGAGGTGGCAGGGTTTCAGGTCATGAAATGCCATCTGCACGTCTGAAAGGTGGTGTGGGTATATTGATCAGGGACGCGAGCCCATTTGTGTTGATAAGAAGTGAGGGGGAGGGGGGGAGGGTGTTGCATGTGGATGGGGCAGAGGGTAACCTTTGTAAGTGTGTATGCACCAGCTGAGAATGATGTGAAAGTAAAGCAGGAATTTGTATGTGATGACCTAGTTTTCTTCTTACGTGGTTTACCTGCTGTGGCCATCATTGGTGGGGACTGGAACTGTGTTATCAGGAGGGCTGATGTGGAACCAAAAGGGGCGGGGCACATGTCGGCGGCCTTACGAGACCTCTTGAGGGATATTCAGTTGAGGGATGCAGTTGGAGGGGGAGTGTGGGAGGTAGAGCACACTTTCATGAGGAGGGGTTATGCGGCTAGGTTAGATAGGTTGTACATTTCTCAAGGGGTCTTGGTAAAGTTTTTTCCGCACAGTAGAGGTAGCTTATTCGGATCATAGGGCGGTCGTGGCAGAGGTGGGATGTGAGTCACTGGCGGCTATATCTCGGGGTTACTGGAAGTTAAATACGAGTGTGTTAGGAGATGAGGAGGGGGTTGGAGGGATTTACAACACTGTGGGAGGGGTTAAGTGTGGAGGTACATGGGGTGGAGGATGTGGTAACATGGTGGGATGGTGTGGCTAAAGAACGAATTAGGCAATATTATGTGAGAGAAGGGAAACGAATTAATTCTTTAAAATATGGGCTGGCCAACTATTTGGAGGACAGGTTAAGGAGTTGTTATGCGAGAGGGACAGTGGCGGGTATTTATCCTATGGATGACATACTGGCACTTAAGGGGAGGCTGTGCGAGCTGCAAGATGAGAGGTTCCAAGCGGTGAGGGTAATGGCAGGTGTGGAAGAGGTGTTATGGGGCGATAGGCCTTCGTCGTGTGTATTGTCTAGGCAAAAGCAACGGCAGCAGGCAACAGCTATTCCATGGTTGGAGGTTCATGAGTCGGTAGGTTGGTATAGGGTGGGTCAGGTTATACACGCCACAGATGGAATTGGAGTGTTTGCGGACGAGTGGTATGGAAAGTATTGGCAAAGGGATGGGGTAGGAGCTGGGGTTTTAAAACAGGTGTGTGAGAGTGTGATATGTCTGTTGGGAAAAAGTGATAGGGATGCATTGGGAGAGGAAATAACTGAGGGAGAAACATGGAAGGCTTTAAGTGAAATGCGTAAGGGTAAAGCTCCAGGAATCGATGGACTCCCAGCAGAATTTTATCTACAGCATTGGGAGCTAATGAGGGTTTTTTTTGGTTAGGTTATTAAATTTAATAAAGGAGAGGGGAGAGTTGGGAGAGAAGCAGGCAACAGCTGTGGTAGTATTGGTACCGAAGGGTAAGGGGCAACATACACTTAGGGACTACCGGGAAATATCGTTGTTATGCACAGATTATAAGCTGTTTGCCAAAATTTTGGGGTATCGGTTTAAATGCGTAGTGGATAGAGCAGTATCGAGAACTCAGTTTGGGTTGCCAGGGAGGTCTATGGTGGAGGGACATGGGTTCCTAAGGGATTTCGTGGAAACAAAAGGGGGGGAGGGGGGGTTTAGTGGCTTTAGACTGGCAGGGTGCATATGACAGAGTGGAAGGAAAAGCATTGAGAGCCATCCTCAGGGGACAGGGGTTTGGGGAAGAAACAGTGGGATGGGTAGATGCTTTGTATCGTGGTGCAATGGCGAGGGTACAGATTAATGGGAGAGTGAGTGGGAAGATTGTAATGGAAAGGGGACTTTGACAGGGGTGCCCTATGTCACAGCTTTTATTTGCATGCATTCGGGACCCCTTTTATAGGATGATGGAGAAGTGTATGTGCAATAGGGGGGTGAAGGGAGTAGAGTTGGGAGGGTTTGGCCAGTCTTGATAGGGTATGTAGATGACACTACTGTTCTGGTTAGGGAGCGGATGTCAATGGATACCTTGGATGGGATAGTACAATTGTTCTCGGATGCAACTGGTATGAGAGTGAATTCAGAGAAGTCCATGGTCATGGGGTTAGGAGCTTGGGCTGGGAGGGTTGAGTGGGGTAGTTCAGTGGTGGGGAGGCGGGTGAATTTGTTAAAAATTTGTGGTCTTATCTATGCAGACGATCTGGATGTAGCACGCAGGGAAAACTCGATTAGGTTGGTGGATAGGATTCAGGGGCGATTGTGTGCATTGAGGCCTTATCATTTGACCCTTGTACAATGGGCCATTGCCATTAATGTCTTATTGTATAGTAAGGTATGGCACGTGGCGGCCGTGTTCCCATTAACACTGACGGCGATAGCGGACATACTTAGGAGGGTTTTTAAATTCTTGTGGGGCTCGGGATGTGATTGGCTTAAAAGGGACGTGGTAATGTTACCTGTGCGGCAGGGGGGGGGGGGTTGAGTTTGCTGGACTTAAAAAGGAGGGTCAAATGTGTCTTTTTTAAAAGGGAGGTGGTGAGGGAAGGTGTGGGTGGGGGGAAGGGGGTCTGGTCAGGATCCATGAAAAATTGAAACGAATGTATTCATGAGTGGAGTTGCGGGAGTGTGAAACTGTTTTGGGGGCTATGGCGTGGGCTCGAGATCCGGGGAAGGTCAAAATAGGTGCGATGTGTCCATTGTTGGTGGGGAGGGTTGTGGTGCTTGTAGAGGGAATTTTCCCCATGTATACATGGGGAAGTATATGGAATAGGTTAAGTAGGATGAGGTTACAACCACGAACACGTGACGTAATGTATCGTTTTCTGCACGGGATTTTGCCGTCGGGTACGATTCTGAGGGATAGACGTGTGGTCGAGACGGGGGTGTGTGGAATATGTGAAGATGAGGAGACGGCGTTTCATGTTGTATATTTTTGTGAGGGGATGGGTAGCGTCAGGGGTTGGTTGAGTTGGGTGCTCCGTAAAATTGGGGGTAAAGGGATTTCTGTTCTGAGAGCGTTAAATCTTGACGTGGGGGGATTGGATGAGAGTATCATTAGGGCTGTGGGGTACATTATGGTAGATTATATATACATAACATGGGGAATGAGGGGGAAAGGGGTCAGTGAGGTGAAGAGGCGGGTTTTAGCGGTTACGTTTTATAAAACGTTGTGCCGTAACAGGGAAATTTATGGGAGAAGGTGGGAGCGGGCTTTCTCAGAGGGATATAGAGAACTTACGTTAGAGGTTTTATTAGATTTGTAAATCAGGTGGGAGGGGCAGGGTAGGGATGGTAAATGCTACTGTAGGATGGGATGTCAGGGGTAGAAACGGGGTCGCCTCCTTGGAGTTGGACAATTGCAAAGAATGCGCGCGACTTCAGTGTGGCGAGAGAGTTGGAATAATGTAACGTGCGAATGTGTATGAACCTGTGCGTATGGGATGTGTAACGGCACATACACAGTTGTGGCTGTCTGTGCCTGCGTGCGCCTTAGATACGCTGTTGTGATTAAGGATTGGTTGAACTTCATTGTGGTAATGTTCCTGGACTTGTTAAACACTAGATGTGTATCTTAACCTGGTTGAAGTGGCAATGTGTAAGACTTGGTCATGTTTCCCTTATGTTAATATTTGTTATTAAATGTACTCTGTCTTTGGTGCTATTATTTCACCAATACTTATATAATTACCACTCAAGTTTATTCATATATGTCAAGTTAGGATGTAAGTCAACAAGTTGGTGATAACGGTCATATTATTTCTGGGTGGGGGGGGGGGTAATTAATGTGTAATAAGTTTAAGTCATTACCGGTAATACCAACTTTATTGGTAGTTGTATACGTGTGTTTTGCAATGTAATATTCACATTGTGTTAGTATTATTTAAGGTATTGTGACATTTTATTATAATTTATCATCACTTGTAATGTAGCAATGTTTTTATAGTATGTGGTAATGTTAGTGTTTAATTGGTAAATAAACATGTACATAGGTAGCCTTTGAGCTCTGTTGAACTACATTGTTACAATGTTCTATGTGATATTAATATTTTGCAATGTATTTATTCGACCTGGTTGAGGTGTCACTGTGTTTAGGTATGTCATGTCTTCTAATATATCAATAATACGTTATTCGTTATGGTTTTATGATTTGGTGTTCCTGTATCACCAGTGATTGTAAGACTTATTAAATATATTTCTTGCTTAATGATAATTCAGGATGTTTCTTTTGGTGTGGGGGGGGGGGGGGGGGGGGGGGGGGGGGGGGGGGGGGGGAGTGATAAAATTTTAAGTCACTATCGGTAATAATACTTTTGTATGATAATGGATGTCGAATGTTGTGTGTGAGAGTGTAATACCACTGTAATGTATGGTGTGTGTGAGAGTGTAATACCACTGTAATGTATGGTGTGTGTGAGAGTGTAATACCACTGTAATGTATGGTGTGTGTGAGAGTGTAATACCACTGCAATGTATGCTGTGTGTGAGAGTGTAATACTATCATGTGGGAGTTCGAACACGTGGATAGGGTAAAGTAATACTCACGTAGGCTGGTAGTACGTATAATTACGGATAATGTGGGGAGCGCCCAAACAGCCGTACCTATCTCCTTGCTCGCTCTCGTAAGACTGACTGGCCGCCCACAGTACCCATATGTGAGGGGGTCTTTGAATACTGCTATGGTCAGCACAATATGAATACAGACAGTGACTCATCCTCTACCTGAACAGGGTAAGGATAGTGAACAAGGTCAACAAGATTGGTATTTGCTCTGAGGCGAACACTGTGACCAGAAGTGTTGGCTAGGAAGAAATGGATCTTACTATCTCTTACAACATGTAAGGATGGTTCAACAAATAGGCCTTTTACTTTGCAAGAATCACTGTCAACTAGGACGTTATCACCATCTGGAACACTAGGAACAACTACAGACACTCTAGTGAGGGCACTAGCTGCGACAGAAACGTCTTTCTGCAGACGGCATGTGACATCAACAAGAGATGGCATTACTAGTTGCAAGTAATTGTCTTCCGACAAGGCGTCCCCTGTGGAGAAACTACTACTTGAACTAGCAGACATTGCAGGGATAGGCTCAGCACTCAAGGTAGTCAGAGTGTCCTCGGACACTTGAGGTAACTGGACACTATCTTGCAAGTCTGAAGTTGCAGGAACACAGACAGAAGTGACAGGATCATCAGTGCCTGACCGCTTGGGTACGCTACTGGAAAATGCACTTATGGTGTACTTAGATGACGTAATCGTCATGTCTAAAGACGTGGATACACACTTGAAAAGACTTGATGTAGTACTTGGTAAGCTTGAAGAAGCCAATTTAAAGATCAAACTGTTTAAATGTCAATTTTTCAGATCAGAAATTAAGTTTCTTGGTCACGTAGTCACTCCTAGAGGGGTTACGACTGACCAAAGTAAAGTAACTGCAGTACTAAATTTTCCAACACCCAAAACTGCTGATGCCGTAAGATCCTTTGTGGGCTTAGCAGGTTTTTATAGATCTTTCATTGCCAATTTTTCTTCCATAGCTGCTCCTCTAACTGAGTTGCATAAGAAAGATGCTCCTTTTGTTTGGACCTTCCGTCAAGAAAGAGCATTCCAAACTCTAAAGAAAAGCTAACATCTGCTCCAATTTTGAAATTTCCAGATTTTTCTAAGCCCTTCTATCTGACAACTGATGCTAGTTCAATTGGCATAGGTGCCGTACTAGCTCAGAAGACCGATGGCAAGTACAACGCAGTTGCATTTGCTAGCCGAGTCCTTACGAAGGCTGAACGTAATTATACAGTAACTGAGCAAGAAGCTTTAGCAATAGTATGGTCTTTAAAGCACTTCCGAGACATTATTTATCAGTACTCTGTTCATGTCTTGACAGACCATGCTCCACTGATACCTTTATTCCAGAACAAACAACCTACTGGAAGGTTAGCCAGATGGACCTTGACTATCCAAGAGTTCAGTCCCACTGCTGCCACCATTTATCATGTGGGAGTTCGAACACGTGGATAGGGTAAAGTAATACTCACGTAGGCTTTTAGTATGTATAATTACGGATAATGTGGGGAGCGCCCAAACAGCCGTACCTATCTCCTTGCTCGCTCTCGTAAGACTGACTGGCAGCCCACAGTACCCATATGTGAGGGGGTCTTTGAATACTGCTGTGGTCAGCACAATATGAATACAGACAGTGACTCAGGCAGAGACGGTTGGTAGTGAGTCATCTACTGGTACACTGGTTACTGGTAACTGGTTACTACTACTGAGAATACCACTGTAATGTATGTTGTGTGTGAGAGTGTAATACTACTGTAATGTATGGTGTGTGTGAGAGTGTAATACCACTGTAATGTATGTTTTGTGTGAGAGTGTAA
>NC_069404.1:94166503-94171503 GCF_026875155.1 Cherax quadricarinatus | reverse complement strand
ACAACCTCAGCGTGACACACAACCTGAGCATGACACACAACCTCAGCATGACACAACCTCAGCATGACACACAACCTCAGCATGACACACAGCTTCAGCATGACAGACAACCTCAGCATGACACATAACCTCATCATGACACAACCACAGCATGACACACAACCTCAGCATGACACACAACCTCAGCATGACACACAACTTCAGCATGACAGACAACCTCAGCATGACACATAACCTCAGCATGACACACAACTTTAGCATGACACACAACTTTAGCATGACACACAACCTCAGCATGACACAGCCTCAGCATGACGCACAACCTCAGCATGACAACCTCAGCATAACACACAACCTCAGCATGACACAACCTCAGCGTGACACACAACCTCAGCATGACACAACCTGAGCATGACACACAACCTCAGCATGACACTCAACCTCAACATGACACAACCTCAGCATGACACACAACCTCAGCATGACACACAACCTCAGCATGACACAACCTCAGCATGACACACAACCTGAGCATGACACACAACTTCAGCATGACACACAACTTCAGCATGACACAACCTCAGCATGACACACAACCTCAGCATGACGCACAACCTCAGCATGACACAGCCTCAGCATGACACACAACCTCAGCATGACACAACCTCTGCATGACACAACCTCAGCATGACACACAATCTCAGCATGACACAACCTCAGCATGACACACAACCTCAGCATGACACACAACTTCAGCATGACACACAACTTCAGCATGACACACAACCTCAGCATGACACAACCTCAGCATGACACAACCTCAGCATGACACACAACCTCAGCATGACACAACCTCAGCATGACACACAACCTCAGCATGACACAACCTCAGCATGACACAACCTCAGCATGACACAACCTCAGCATGACACACAACCTCAGCATGACACACAACCTCAGCATGACACACAACCTCAGCATGACACAACCTCTGCATGACACAACCTCAGCATGACACACAACCTCAGCATGACACAACCTCAGCATGACACAACCTCAGCATGACACAACCTCAGCATGACACAACCTCAGCATGACACACAACCTCAGCATGACACACAACTTCAGCATGACACACAACCTCAGCATGACACAACCTCAGCATGACACACAACCTCAGCATGACACACAACCTCAGCATGACACACAACCTCAGCATGACACACAACCTCAGCAAAACGTCAAAAATTACTAAGTATGAACTATATTAGGTGACCAGAGTTACACAGAGTTACAAGGTGTATGTTTCAGCTCGCCAACGAAGTCATACTCTACCAAAACAGAGTCTAAATAACAAACAAACGGACACCTATAGAGAGAGGTGCTTGTCCAGCGATGACCAGCAGGTAGGAGACTTGGACCTGCCTCGCAAGGGCCAGTAGGCCTGTGGCAGTGTTCTTTCTTATATTTTTATGTAAACTCATGTGCGGTCACATGACTCGCCGGTGCACTCCAGAGACGCTGCGGGTAAACAAACAAGGTGATAGCTACCTGGAGGGCATTCCGGGGATCAACGTCCCCGCGGCCCGGTCCACGACCAGGCCTCCCGGTGGATCAGGGCCTGATCAACGAGGCTGTTACTGCTGGCCGCACGTAATCCAGCGTACGAACCACAGCCCGGCTGATCCGGCACCGTCTTTAGGTATCTGTCCAGCTCCCTCTTGAAGACAACCAGGGGTCTTCCCGTAATGCCCCTTATTGCTGGTGGGAGGCTGTTGAACAGTCTTGGGCCCCGGACACTTATTGTGTTTTCTCTTAGTGTACCAGTGACGCTCCTACTTTTCACTTGGGGCATGTTGCATCGCCTGCCAAGTCTTTTGCTTTCGTATGGAGTGACTGCTGTGTGCATATTAGGGACCAGTCCCTCCAGAATCTTCCAGGTGTAGATTATGATATATCTCTCTCGCCTGCGCTCTAGTGAGTACAAGTCAAGTGCTTCCAGGCGCTCCCAGTAGTTAAGGTGTTTGATGGAACTTGTACGTGCAGTAAAGGTTCTCTGTACATTCTCTAGCTCTGCAATTTCACCTGCCTTGAATGGGGATGTTAATGTACAGCAGTATTCCAGCCTAGAGAGAATAAGTGATTTAAAAAGGATCATCATTGACTTAGCATCTCTTGTCTTGAATGTTCTCATTATCCATCCTATCAGTTTCCTAGCAGATGTGATAGTGGCATTGTTGAGATCCTTGAAGGTGAGATCTTCTGACATTACCACTCCCAGGTCTCTTACATTACTTTTCCTCTCTATTGTGTGATTGGAGTTTGTAGTATACTCAGTTCTAGTTATTATTTCCTCCAGTTTTCCATAACGGAGTAGTTGGAATTTGTCTTCATTGAACATCATATTGTTCTCTGTTGCCCATTGGAAAACTTAGTTTATATCTTCTTGGAGGTTAACAGTGTCCTCAATGGATGACACTCTCATGCAGATCCTAGTATCGTCTGCAAAAGATGATACAGCGCTGTGGTTTACATCTCTGTCTATGTCTGATATGAAATAAGGAACAAGATAGGGACGAGTACTGTGCCTTGTGGGACAGAGCTCTTCACTATGGCAGCATCTGATTTAACTCTGTTTACCACTACTCTTTGTGTGCGATTGGTAGTTGAAGATCCATCTGCCTACTTTGCCGGTTATCCCTTTAGCACGCATTTTGTGTGCTATTACATCATGGTCGCACTTGTCAAAGGCTTTTGCAAAGTCTGTGTATACTACATCCGCATTCTGTTTGTTTTCCAGTGCATCTAGGACTATATCATAGTGGTCAAGCAGTTGCGAAAGGCAGGAGCGACCTGCTCTGAAACCATGTTGCCCTGGTTTGTGCAATTTTTGGGAGTCTAGGTGGTTTGCTATCCTGCTTCTTAGAACTCTTTCAAAGATTTTTATGGTGTGGGACGTTAAAGCTATTGGTCTATAGTTCTTAGCTACTGTTTTGCTGCCACCTTCATGGAGTGGAGCTATATCTGTTGTTTTTAGTGACTGTGGAATCTCGCCTGTGTTTAAGCTCCTTCTCCATACTTAGGGCCCGTGAGAGGGGTTTCTTGCAGTTTTTAATGAACACCGAGTTCCACGAGTCTGGGCCTGGGGCTGAGTGCATGGGCATGTCGTCGATGGCTTTCTCAAAGTCTAGTGGAGTTAGAGTTATGTCATAAATCTGGCCTACATTGGTAAGGTTTTGAGGCTCATTCATGAAAAAATTGTTTGGATCATCTATCTTTAAACTGATTAGTGGCTCACTGAACACTGAGTCATACTGCAATTTCAGTATCTCGCTCATTTCTTTGTTGTCGTCAGTGTAGGATCCATCTTGTCTGAGCAGGGGCCCTATACTAGAAGTGGTTTTTGACTTGTTTCTGGCGTATGAAAAGAAATATTTCGAATTTCTTTCAACTTCATTAATCGCTTTTAGCTCCTCTTGTCTCTCCTGGATCCTGTATGAGTCCTTTAACTTCAGCTCAATATTTTCCACTTCCCTGGTTAGCACTACCTTCCATGTATCAGATAATCTGGCATTCTTGAGGAGCTCGATGATTCTTCGTCTTCTCCTGTAGAGGGAGCGTCTCTCTCTCTCCAGTTTACTTCTTCTTTTCTTTTGTCTTATAGGAATATACCTTGAACATACTTCAGCTACCAGGAGGGTGATCCTTTTGAGGCATTGGTTAGGGTCCATGTAAATTAAGATATCCTCCCAGCATGTTTCATTTAGGGCATAGTTTACCTGATCCCAGATGATGTTCTTGTTGTTGAAGTTGAATTTGATAAAGGTACTCTCATAACTGAATGCATTGTGCCGATCAGGACTCCTGTGCATGCAAGTCTGGACTTCGATTAGATTGTGATCAGAATTTGTTGTTTTTGATATTGTTATATTCCTTACCAGGTCCTCATTATTTGTGAAAATAAGGTCCAGTGTGTTCTCCAGTCTTGTTGGCTCCACTATTTGCTGACTTAGGGTGTGTTTGTTGCAGAAATTCAGCAGCTCCTGCGTGTGTGACCTTTCATCTGAGCTACCTCCAGGGATTATTTCTGCTACGACATTATTTGCTATATTCTTCCATTTTGTGAATCTTAGATTGAAGTCACCAAGCAGCAAGATGTTTGGGGATGGGGCTGGAAAGTTCTCCAGACAGGAGTCGATTTTTGACAGTTGTTCTTTGAACTGTTGGGAAGTTGCATCTGGTGGCTTATATACAAGTACAATGACTAAGTTTTGGTTCTCGATTTTTATTGTCAGAACTTCAACTACATCATTTGTGGTGTTAGTAAGTAAGTAAGTAAGTAAGTAAATTTATTCAGGTATACACAATACAGTTACATAGAATTATCATACATAGCAGCATATGTGTAGAGAACCTGGGATAACCCAAAAAAGTCAGACAGAGTGACTTATTTCCATTGGGGTCCTTTTACCTTATTATTATAATATAAAGGTTATAATATTTTCTTATTATTCTATAATGAAGATAACATCTTATTATCATACTAAAAAGACTATCTACTACACGAGGGTCATTAAGACTATCTACAATACGAGGGTCATTAAGACTATCTACTACCCGAGGGTCATTACGACTATCTACAATACGAGGGTCATTACTAGGGATAAGGTAAAATTTACACGTATTTTAGCTAAAAAATAGAAAATCATTCCCCTCCCTTTCTGTTGCTTCATTCATCAGACACTTTTTGGCAGTCTTCTTGAACTGGTTCAAGCTATGACTGGCCTTGACATTTGTGGGTAGTCTGTTCCATTCCTTTATTGCTGTACAATAAAAGGTGTTTGAAGCCTGGCCACTGACTGTGGGTACTACAAAGTTGTGCTCTCTCCCCCTAGTACTATGATTGCTTTGGTTCCCAACCTTGACAAAATTGACAGCAAGATATTCTGGACACTGTTCGTGAGCAATTTTATAAACATGATTTGCTTCAGTTGTTTTAC
>NC_069404.1:94031455-94166003 GCF_026875155.1 Cherax quadricarinatus | reverse complement strand
TGAGTAGTAAGTAGTTGTAGTGGGCCGGTGGTGTAGTAAGTTGTAGTGTTAGTAGTAGTAGTAGTAGTGTGGTAGTGGGTGGTATTAGAGTATTTTAGTGTAGTATTTGTAGTGGTGTAGTATTAGTAGTAGTAGTAGTGTGGTGTTGTAGTAGTAGAAATGGTAGTGGTAGTAGTAGTAGTAGTGACTAGTAGTGGTAGTATTGGTAGTAGTAGAAGTAGTGTGTAGTAGTAGTAGTAGTGTAGTAGGGTGTGGTGTAGTAGTGGTAGTGAGGTAGTAGTAGTAGTGTAGTAGTAGTAGTGAGCATAGTGTGTAGTGGTAATAGTAGTTAGTAGTAATAGTAGTAGTAGAAAGTGGTAGTGGTAGCAGTGGTAGTATTTGGTAGTAGTAGTAGTAGTAGTGGTAGTAGTAGTAGTAGTAGAGATAGTAGTTGTAGTATTTGGGTAGTGGGTAGCAGTGGTAGTAGTAGTAGTAGTATTAGTAATAGTAGTATTTAGTAGTGGTAGTAGTGGTAGTGGTAAGTGGTAGTTAGTAGTAGTGGTAGTGGTGTATTGGTAGTAGTAGTAGTGGGTAGTGGTGGTGGTGGTAGGGTAGTAGTAGTAGTGTAGTAGTAGTAGTGGTAGTATTGGTAGTGTGTAGCAGTAGTGTAGTGGTGGTGGTAGTGGTAGTAGTATTTAGTAGTTTAGTGGTAGTGGTGTAGTGGTAGTAGTAGTAGTAGTAGTAGTAGTGGCAGTGGTAGTGGTAGTAGTAGTAGTAGTAGTAGTTGTAGTGGTAGTAGTATTAGTAGTGTAGTAGTAGTAATGTAGTGGTAGTAGAGAGTAGTAGTAGATAGTAGAGGTAGTAGTATAGTAGTGTAGTTTTTGTAGTAGCAGTAGTTTTGGTGGTAGTAGTATAGTAGTAGTAGTGTATAGTAGTAGTAGTATAGTAGTAGTAGTGTGGTAGTTTAGTAGTTAGTAGTGGTAGTAGTGGTAATAGTAGTAGTAGTAGTAGTAATAGTAGTAGTAGTAGTATTGGTAGTGGTAGCAGTGGTAGTAGTAGTAGTAGTAGTAGTAGTAGTGGTATTAGTAGTAGTAGTAGTAGTAATAGTAGTTGTAGTAGTGGTAGTGGTAGCAGTGGTAGTAGTAGTAGTATTAGTAGTAGTAGTAGTGGTAGTAGTGGTAGTGGTAGTGGTAGTAGTATTAGTAGTAGTAGTAGTGGTAGTGGTAGTATTGGTAGTAGTAGTAGTAGTAGTAGTGGTGGTAGTAGTGGTAGTAGTAGTAGTAGTAGTAGTGTGGAAAAGTAGTAGTGAAATAGAAAGTATTTGGTAGTGGTAGTAGTGGTAGTGGAAAGTGTAGTAGTAATAGTGTGTGATAGTAGTATTTAGTAGTAGTGGTAATAGTAGGGGTTTATTAATGGGGGTATTTAGTGGTATTTAGAGTAGTGAGTAGTGGGGGTTTGGGTAGTAGGGGATAGTTTTAGTAGTAGTATGTAGTAGTGTATAGTAGTAGTAGTAGTTAGGGGGTTAGTGGTAGTAGTGGTAGTAGTAGTAGTAGTAGTAGTAGTAGTAATTTTTGTAGTAGAAGTTGTAGGGGTAGAAAGTGGTATTTTGTAGTAGTAGTAGAAATATTTTAGTAGTAGAGGGGTAGTAGTATTTAGTAGTAGTAGTGGGTGGTAGTGGTAGTTGTAGTTTTTAGTGTTTACCAGTATTAGTTTAGTAGTGGTAGTGGTGCAGTGGTAGTAGTATTTTAGTAGTAGTAGGGGTTTATTAGGTGGTAAAAAAAAAAAAATTAAAAAAAAAAAAAAAGTAGTAGTAGTAGTAGGGGTTTGTGGTAGCAGGGGTTTGTAATAGTAGTATAGTAGTAGTAGTGGTATTTGGGGTTAGTAGTGTAGTAGTAGTATTTAGTAGTATTTGTGGGGTAGTGGTAGAAAGTTTTAGTGTGGGTGGGTAGGAGTAATGTAGTATTTAGTATTTTGTGGTAGTAGTAGGGGTTAGTGGTATTTGGGGTTTGTATTTTGTAGTAGTAGTATTTTTTTAGGAGTAGTATTTGTGTATTTAGTAGTAGTAGTATTTGGTAGTGGTAGTAGGGGTTTGTAGTTAGTATTTGGTAGTGGGTAGTAGTAGTAGTGGTGTGGTACAGTGATAGTAGTAGTTTTTGTAGTAGAAGAAAGTGTGGTATTGGTAGTAGTAGTAGTAGTAGTAGTAGTGGTATTTGTAGTGGTGGGTGTAGTAGAAATGGTAGTAGTAGTAGTTTTGGGTGTGTAGTTTGTATTGGTAGTAGGGGGTAAAAAAAATTTTGTGGGTATGGGTAGTAGGGGTTTAGGGGAAGTAGGGGTAGTAGTAGTAGTATTTGTAGTAGGGGTTTACTATTAGGTAGCAGTAGTTGTAGCGGTAGTATAGTAGTAGTGGTATTGTGGGTAGTAGTGGTGGTGGTATGAAATAGTAGTAGTAGTGGAGTAGAAGTGGTAGTAGTGGTAGGGTAGTTGGGGAAGTAGTAGTTTAGTAGTAGAAATTGTATTAGTAGTGGTAATAGTAGTACGGGTAGTGTAGGGTAGTAGTGGTGGGGGGTTTAGTTAGTAGTGGTAGTAGTAGTGTAGTATAGGGTAGTGGTAGTAGTGGTAGTAGTGGGTTTTAGTAATGTAGTGTAGTATGGTAGTGGTAGCAGTGGTAGTAATAGTAGTAGTAGTAGTAGTGGTAGTAGTAGTAGTTGTAGTGGTAGTAGTTGTGGCAGTAGTAATAGAGGTAGCAGTAGTAGTAGTAGTAGCAGGGGTAGTAGTAGTAGTAGTGGAAATGGTAGTAGTAGTAGTGGTAGTATTGGTAGTAGTAGTAGTAGTAGTAGTAATGGTGGTTGTAGTGGTAGTAGTAGTAGTAGTAGAAGTAGTAGTGGTAGTAGTAGTAGTAGTAGGAGTGGTAGTAGTAGTATTGGTAGTAGTAGTAGTAGTAGTAGTAGTAGTAGTAGTAGTAGTGGTGGTGGTAGTTGTAGTAGTAGTAGTAGTAGTAGTAGTAGTAGTAGTGGTAGTGGTAGTAGTGGTAGTAGTAGTAGTAGTGGTTGTAGTAGTAGTAATGGTAGTGGTAGTTGTGGTAGTAGTAGTAGTAGTAGTAATAGTAGTAGTAGTAGTGGTAACAGTAGTAGTAGTAGTAGTAATGGTAGTGGTAGTAGTGGTAGCAGTAGTAGTAGTAGTAGTGGTAGTAGTCGTAGTAGTAGTAGTAGTGGTAGTAGTAGTGGTAGTAGTGGTAGTAGTAGTAGTAGAAGTATTGGTAGTAATAGTAGTAGTAGTAGTGGTAGTAGTAGTGGTAGTAGTGGTAGTAGTAGTAGTAGTAGTGGTAGTAGTAGTAGTTGTAGTAGTGGTAGTGGTAGTAGTGGTAGTAGTAGTAGTAGTAATAGTAGTAGTAGTAGTAATAGTGGTGGTAGTGGTAGTGGTAGTAGTAGTAGTAGTATTGGTAGTGGTAGTATTGGTAGTAGTAGTAGTAGTAGTAGTAGTAGTAGTAGTAGTAGTAGTAGTAGTAGTAGTAGTAGTTGGTGGTAGTAGTAGTAGTAGTAGTAGTAGTAGTAGTAGTGGTGGTAGTGGTAGTGGTAGTAGTAGTAGTAGTGGTAGTAGTAGTAGTAGTGGTGGTAGTGGTAGTGGAAGTAGTGTGTATTGTAGTAGTAGGTAGTAGTAGGGGTAGTTGTATTTTGTAGTAATGGTAGTGGGGTTAGTAGTAGTGTACTAGTAGTGGTAGAATGGTAGTGTGGTGTAGTAGTAGTGTAGTAGTAGTGGTGGGGTTGGGTAGTAGTAGTAGTGTAGTGTAGTAGTAGTTGTAGGGGTAGTAGTATTATAGTAGTGTAGTAGTAGAGGTAGTTGTAGTAGTAGTAATGGTAGTGGTAGTAGTAGTAGTAGTACTAGTAGTGGTAGTTGGTGTAGTAGTAGAAATAGTAGTAGTAGAGTGGTGTGGTAGTAGTAGTAGTAGTGGTAGTAGTAGTGGAGTGTAGTAGCGTGGTAGTGGTAGTGTCTAGTAGTAGTAGTAGATTAGAGTGTGGTTAGTAGTATTAGTGTAGTAGTAGTAGTAAAAAGTAGTGGTGTGGTGTATGGTGTAGTAGTAGTAGTGGTAGTAGATAGTAGGGGAAGTGTAGTATAGTGTGGTAGGGGTAGTATTTGAATGTGGTGTAGGGGTAGCGAGTAGTGTGTATGGGTGGTGGTAGTAGGTAGTGTGGGGGTAGTATTAGTGGTGGTGGAAATTTAGAGAAGTATTTGGTAGTAGTAGTAGTGTGTAGTAGTTTTTAGTATTGTGTAGTGAGGGGTAGTTTAGAGGGGTATTTGTAGTAGTAGTGTAGTAGTGGGTAGTAGGTTTTGGTAGTGGTATAGTATATAGTAGTTTAGTAGAAGAGTAGTGGGGTGTGGTAGTAGTAGTAGTAGTGTAGTGCAGCAGTGGTGTAGTAGTGGTAGTAGTGTAGTAAGGTAGTAGTTTAGAAATTTAGTGTAGTATTGTAGTATGGTAGTAGTATGGTGTAGTGGTATAGTTTTTGGGGGGAAAGTAGTGGTAGCAGTAGTAGTAGTAGTAGTAGTAGTGGTACTAGTAGTAATAGCAGAGTTGAGTGGTTTGTGTAGTAGTGTAGTTAGGGGTAGTATGGTGGGGTATATTTTTAAAAAATAGTAGTAGTGTGTGTAGTAGTGTAGTGTATAGTGGTTTTGAAGTAGTAGTAGTGGTGTGGTAGTAGTGGTGTAGAGTAGTAGTAGTAGTAATAGTATGAGTGGTAAATAGTACTGGTAGTATTTGTAGTGTGGGCTGTGGTGGTGGTGTAGTAGTAGTGGTGGAAATAATAGTTAGTGTGGTAGTGGTGTAGTGGTGTAGTAGTGGTGGTAGTAGTAGTGAAGTAGTGTAGTAGGGGTAGTGGTAGTGGGGTAGTATAGTTGTAGTAGTAGAAAAAATAGTAGTAGTAGCGGTAGTGGTAGCAGTGGTAGTAGTAGTAGTAGTGTAGTGGTGTGTAGTGTTTGTGGTAGTAGTAGTGGCAGTAGAAATGTGGTAGCGTTTTAGTATAGTAATAGCAGTGGTAGAGTAGTATGTGGTAGGGGTAGTGTGTAGTGGTGTGGAGGGGTAGTATTGGAAAGTATTTGTATAGTGGTGTAGTGGTGGTGGTAGTGGTAGTAGTAGTAGTGTGTGTAGTAATAGTAGGGGTATAGTGATTGGTATTTGTATTTAGTAGTAGTGGTGGTGGTAGTTGTGTGTAGTAGTAGATAGTAGTAGTAGTAGTAGTAGTAGAGTATGGTATAGTGGTAGTGTGTAGTAGGGGTTGTAGTAGAGAAATGGTTTTTTAGTAGTGGTGTGTAGTTGTGTAGTGTAGTAGTATTTAGTAGTAGTAGTGGAAATAGTGGTGCAGTATTTTAAAAATAGTAGTAATGGTAGTGGAGTAGTGGTGCGTAGTATGTAGGGGTAGTAGTGGTGTTGTAGTAGTAGTGGTGTAGTATGGTAGTAGTGGTAGTAGAGTGTGTTAGTGTGGTATTTTAAGTAGTAGTGTGGTGTGTAGTGGTAGTAGTGGTAGTAGTATTAGTAGTGTAGTGGTAGTGTGTGGTAGTAGTAGTAGTATAATGTAGTGTGGGTGTAGTGGTAGTAGTGTAGTAGTAATAGTGTAGTAGTGGTATATTGTAGTGGGTAGTAGTAGTGGTGGTAGTAGTAGCAGTAGTAGTAGTAGTAAGGGCAGTAGTAGTGTAGTAGTAGTGTGGCAGTGGTAGTAGTGGTAGTAGTAGTAGTGGGTAGTGGTATTAGGGTAGTGGTGTTGTGGTATAGTATAGTAATGTTTTAGTGTGTGGTAGTGTGCAGGGTTAGTAAAAAGTAGTAGTATTGTAGTAGTGGTGGAGTAGTAGTAGTAATAATAGAGTATAGTCGTGGTAGGGGTAGCAGTGGTAGTAGTATTGAGTAGTGTAGTATGGTGGTGTGTGGTAGTGGTAGAATAGTGTAGTAGTAATAGTGGTAGTTTTAGTATTGGTGTGTAGTAGTAGTGGTGTTAGGGGTATGAAATAGTAGTGTAGGGGTTTGGGGTGTAGTGTAGTGTAGTGGTAGTGGTAGTTTTGGTAGTAGAAATTTAAGTATATTTTGTGGTGGGGGTTGGGGAGTGTAGTAGTATTTGTAGTGGTAGTGGTAGTAGTGGTAGTAGTAGTAGTAGTGTGGTGTGGTAGGGGTAGTAGAAGTAGTGTGTAGTAGTAGTGTAGGGTAGTGTATTAGTAGTAGTAGTAGTAGTGGTAGTTGTAGTAGTAGTTTTGGTAGTGGAGTAGTGGTGTAGTGTGTAGTATACTAGTAGGGGTTTTAGTTTTGGGTAGTGTAGTGTAGTAGTAGTAGTAGTAGTGGAGTGGTAGTAGTAGTGGTAGTATGGTGTAGTGTGTGTAGTAGTAGTAGGTGGAGTAGTGGTAATAGTAGTAGTAGTAATAGTAGTAGTATAGGGTAGTGGTAGCGTGGTAGTATAGTAGTTGTGTAGGGGTAGTAGTGTAGTGTAGTGATAGTAGTTGTAGTGTGGTAGGGGTAGCAGTGGTGTAGTATAGTATTAGTTAGTGGTTGTAGGGTAGTAGTGGTGGGGTAGTTAGTAGTAGTAGTGGTAGTGGTGTATTGGTAGGTAGTAGTAGGTGGTGGTGGTAGTGGTGTAGTAGTTTGTAGTGTGGGGTGTATTGGTAGTAGTAGTAGCAGTGTAGTAGTGGTGGTGGTGGGGAGTAGTAGTGTAGTTTAGTGGTAGTGGTAGTATAGTAGTGTAGTATTTTGTAGTGGTAGTGGTAGTGGTAGTAGTAGTGAGTAGTTGTAGTGGTAGTAGTATTGTAGTAGTAGTAGTAGTAATGGTAGTTGTAGAGTAGTAGTAAGGGTGGGTAGTAGTGGTAGTAGAAATGGTAGTTGTAGTGTATTTAGTAAGGTGGGGTGTGTGGTAGTAGTAGTAGAGTATTAGTAGTGGTGGAGTAGTAGTGTAGTAGTAGTAGTAGTAGTAGTAGTATTTGTAGCAGTGTGGTAGTAGTAGTAGTGTGGTAGTGTGGTAATAGTAGTATTGTGTAGAAATAGTAGTAGTAGTATTTTTGGTAGTGGTAACAGTGGTGTAGTAGTAGTAGTAGTAGTATTATGGTATTATTTTTATAGTAGTAGTAATAGTAGTTGTAGTAGTGGTAGGGGTAGCGGGTAGTGTAGTAGTATTAGTGTGTAGTGTGGTAGTAGTGGTAGTGGTAGTAGTATTGTAGTAGTGTAGTGGTAGTGGTAGTATTGGTAGTATAGTAGTGTAGTAGTGGTGGTGGTAGGGGTAGAAATAGTGTGTAGTAGTAGTAGTAGTGGTGTAGTTTTTGGTGTAGTAGTAGTTATTGGTAGTGGTGTTTGGTAGTAGTGTAGTAGTAGTGTAGTGTAGTGTGTAGTGGTGGTGGTATTTGTAGTATGGTGGTGGTGTAGTTGTAGTAGTAGTAGTTAGTAGTATTTATGGTGGTAGTGGTGTAGTAGTAGTAGTAGTGTGGTAGTAGTAGTATTTGGGTGGTAGTGGTGTGGAAGATACTAGTAGTGGTGTGTATTAGTTTGTAGTGTGGTGGTGTAGTAGTTGGTCAGGGTAGTGGTGTATGGTGTAATAGTGTATTAGTGTATTAGTGTGGTAGTAGTGGTGTAGTGTATTGTGTATTAGTGTTGTAGTAGTGGTATGTAGTATAGTAGTAGTACTAGTAGGGGTGTGGTGTAGTGGTAGCGTAGTAGTAGTAGTAGTAGTAGTGGTTTTGTGTAGTAGTATTAGTAGTAGTGGTAGGGGTGTGTGGTGGTTTGTAGTGTGTAAATAGTAGTAGTGGTAGTAGTGTATTTTGGTGGTAGTTGTAGTAGTATTAATGGTAGTGGTAGTAGTGGTGTGTGTGTGTAGTACTGTAGTGGTGTAGTAGTAGTAGTAGTAGTAGTGGTAGTGGTAGTAGTAGTGTAGTGGTAGTGTAGTAGTAATAGTGGTGTAGTGAAATTAGTAGTAGTAGTAGTAGTAATAGTAGTAGTAGTAGTAGTGGTATGGTAGCAGTGGTATGTAGTGAGTAGTAGGGTTTAGTAGTGAGTAGTGTAATAGTAGTTGTAGTAGTGGTAGTGGTGTAGTATTAGTGTGTGTAGTAGTAGTAGTAGTGGTGTATGGTAGGGGTGGGGGGTAGTAGTTTAGTAGTATAGTAGTGGTAGTGTAGTTTTGGTAGTAGTAGTGTAGTGGTGGTGGTGGTAGTGGTAGTAGTAGTTGTAGTATTTGTAGTGGTAGTGGAGTGTGTAGTAGTATTGGTGTGTATGTGTAGTAGTAGTAGTAGTAGTGTAGTAGTAGTAGGGGTGGTAGTAGTATTTGTAGTGTAGTAGTGGTAGTGGTAGTAGTGGTTTTAGTAGTAGTGGTAGTGTAGTAGTAGTGGGGTGGGGGAAGTTAGTTTGTAGAGTGTAGGGGGTTGGAGGTATTTTTTGTAGTAGTGTGGTGGTAGTAGAGTAGTGGTATGGTAGGGTAGTAGTAGTAGTTTGTAGTGTTAGTAGTGGTAGTGTGGTGTAGTGGTAGTAGTGTATTAGTAGTATTAGTGTTGTAGTAGGGTTGTAGTAGTGTAGTGTAGTAGTAGTGTAGTGGTGTGGTGTAGTGGTAGCAGTAGTAGTAGTAGTAGTAGTGGTAGTAGTAGTAGTAATAGTAGTAGTGGTGAGTGGTAATAGTGGTAGTAGTAGTAGTAATAGTGAGTAGTGGTAGTAGTAGTAGTAGTAGGGGTAATGTTGGTAGTAATGGTGGTGTAGTGTAGTAGTAGTAGTAGTAGTAGTGGTGGTTGTGTAGTAGTGGTTAGTATTAGTAGTAGTAGTAGTCGTATTAGTGGTAGTGTAGTAGTAGTAGTAGTAGTAGTAGTGGTTAGTAGTGGTAGTAGTAGTAGTAGTATAGTAGTTGTGTAGTAGTAATAGTAGTAGTAGTAGTTGTAGTGTTAAGCAGTGGTAGTAGTAGTGTATTAGTAATAGTAGTAGTTTTAAAAAACCATTGTAGTGGTAGTAGTAGTCGTAGTAGTAGTAGTGGTAGTAGTAGTTGTAGTGGTAGTAGTGTAGCCGTAGTAGGTAAGTAGTAGTGGTAGTGGTAGCTGTGGTAGTAGTAGTAGTAGTAGTAGTAGGTAGTAGTGGTAGTAGTAGTATTTGTAGTTGTAGTGTAGTGTGCAGTGGTAGTAATTGTGTAGTAGAGTAGAGTCGGTAGTTGTTGTAGTAGTAGTGTAGTAGTAGTACAAAAAAAAAATAGTAGTGGGGTGGTTAGTGGTTTAGCAGTGGTAGTAGTAGTGTGGGAGAATAGTAGTAGTTGTAGTAGTGGTAGTAGTAGTGGGTGTGGTAGTAGTGGTAGTAGTTGTCAGTAGTCGTGGTAGTGGTAGCAGTGGTAGTAGTAGTAGTAGTAGTAGTTGTAGTAGTGGTAGTAGTAGTAGTAGTAGTAGTGGTAGTGGTAGTGGTAGTATTGGTAGTAGTAGTAGCAGTAGTAGTAGCCGTGGTAGTAGTAGTGGTGGAACTACAGAGGTGAGATGGATGGCTACAGTGGGAACTGTTGATATCATATTACAGATTTCTGAACTGTACATAAGTGGTTTTTTTTCATATCTTGTTAGTATAAGAATGTAGGAACACTGCAGAAGGCCTACTGGCCCATACAAGGCAGGTCCTTATCAAGGCGATCCCTACTCAAAGCTTCCCAAGAATATCCTCATGTACCCCATAACACCAACAAACCCAGCCCCACCCACTCATATGTTTGTCCACTCTCTCACCATACCATTTTCTTATGTTATCATTACACATTACTGATTTCGTGGCCCTGAGTTTCATAATATCTTTCATTTCATTATCTAAAGTTCATAACATATTTCATTTCACAATCTTGTATTCATTGCACAATTCTCATTCATTCTTCAACTAAAGGCAGATATAAGTAAGGGGAAGGATGTTGATTCGAGGAAATGGAGCGTACCCTCCGAGATGTATCATTAATACGAAAAAAAATTAAATTTGGCAACCCTGCAAAACTTTGTTCCGAGGAAGTGGAGCAGGGGCGATGCGAGAGGTGGAGCTTAATTTGACCGCTCTGGGATTGGAGACTGCTCTGAAGACAAGTACACTACCTACTACCAATACTATTACTACTACCATTACTACTCTACTATAATTACTACTACCACTACTACCATTGCTACTAATACTACTACTACCATTAGTATTATTACTACTACTACTAATAATAATAATAATAATGATAATAATATTAATAATAATAATTGTGGGAAATTACCTGAATGAGATTTACAGAGTATTACCTGAATTATTATATGGAAGTAATTTGGGCGAGGTAAGTGGGACTTAGTCAGAGTAGGTCACAGAACTGTCACTCCCTCGATGCCCACTACATCACCACTCTCACAAAAAGTTAGACCTAATATTAAATTAATATTACAATATTAAACATTAATACCAATAATGGTAAAATATAAAATAATGTGAACTGTATATAATTTAGCTTGCTGGGTACACAGAATGTAATTATTGTACATAAATTATAATGGTGTCATTAGAAAAGAAATTTGTATTACCACTTATCACTTAATTACTGTAGATGCATCACGCATCGACACCATGCCTAACCCTTCTAGGATAGAGTAGGTGCCTGAGCCCGAGCTTGCAGCTCACAAGACTGTCATTCCCATTAGTCCCCTTGGGGCGGGGATGGCAGACCAGAGAGGCCTAGATTGTGGCTAGGCCTGGGGACAATTGGTCCCAAAGATGAGGAGGTACTTGTGCCTCCTCCCATGGGAGACTTGGGTCTCAGACACTCCCTAAAGAGGGAGCCAAGGCCGGGCCACCACTTGGAAAAGGCCCGGGCCGGGAGAAATCCTGCGAATCTTTAATAATAAATAATAGATGCATCACATCACAACGCCTGCCTAACAAATAGAATCCCACACTGGCCAGCTAGAAATCCAACTGGAACGACTAATGGTGCACTTCCATGTGAGTGATGACATAGTCTTCTTGTCTTCTGTCATCCACATGTAATTCAGGAGGTTCCACAAATTTCCTGCCCCAATTCTTGAACAGGGGACATTAATATGGGTTCCTATTACAAATTCAGGCTGAAACACCCCAATTTGGCCTCGCTGATGCTGGATTATTAGCTGAATTGTCCACTACAACCAGTGCTCACAAATTACAAATGGCATCTCTCTCCCCTGTATCACTTCTCAGCCACTGCACACCGTCCTTCACTCAAAATTTCTCGAAGGGCCAAATCAGCATCGATGAAATACACAGTTATTATATTAATCAAATTTACACATGCTGAATATGGGAAAATTCAAAATTTTCCACAATAATAATAATAATAATAATAATAATAATAATAATAATAATAATAATAATAATAATAATAATAATAATGATGATAATGATAATAATAATAATAATAATAATAATAATAATAATAATAATAATAATAATAATAATAATAATAATAATAATAATTTATTTCAGACTAACTTAAGTATAAATGAACACAAATGAACATCACAATATCATGATCATCAGTATGCTGCAGTCAGAGGTCATGTGTGGTCATTGTTCTAAGCTGTCTGGGAATTAGCGTGGGGTGTTATTGAGCACCATGGCTTGCTGTAGTGTTTTGGAATCTCAGGTTAAAGTGTTGAAGAAAGAGGTTCTACTTCTACAGGAGGAAAATAGGAGGCTGAAGCTTTGCCCAGATGGGTTTGGAAGTGAGTGTGAGAGGGTTACAGCTGGTGAGGAAAAGAATATCAGCAGTGACCTAAAGAGCTGCAGCCACTTTAAGTGGAAAGTGGTTCACAGTTCAGGAAGAAAGAAGATATGGAAGGTTAATAGAGAAGATATGAAGGTATGAAATCGATTCTCTGTTCTCCAGGACGAGTGTACTTCAGTGGTTAGTGAGGTTATAGGTACCATTGACTCCCCTGGTAATCAAGGTAAGAATGTTCTAATTGCAGGAGATTCTCAGGTAAGATATTTGAACCATACTTTTTGTAACAGAGATAGGAAGGTCAGACAGAGGGTGTGCCTCCCAGGAGCTGATGTTGGTGACATAGTCAGCAGGTTGGATAATATTATGTCAGGTAATGGGAACAAGCGCATTATCTGTCTTAGTGCTGGTAAAAATGACATCAGGAAGGGCAGGAGACAGGAGCTGCTGGATAAGTACACATCAGCCATAGAAGTTGTCAGGTCTAAGGGAGAGATCCCAATCATATGTAACATCTTGCTTGGAAGGGGAGCGGGCAATGAATGGATGTCTAGGGCAACTGGTATAAATTGCTGGCTAGACAGCAATTTATACCAATTGCCCTAGACCAGTTATCAATGAATGGGATTGCAAGGAACTTGCAATCCCATTCATTGATAACTGGGACAAATTTTATGGTGAGCATGATATGTATGCAAGGGATGGGGTTCATCTCTTTGGGAGTTGGAGTGGTTGAATTAGCCAGTTCGATTGAGGGGGGTCATTGATGACTTGTCTAGGAATTTAAACTGATAGATTATAGAGGTATGGGTGTTTGTGGGAAACAATCAGGCTGCAGCATTAGGGTTGAAAACACCATATATTACCAGGATACCTCAGGGATATGTTTAAAAGACAATATTCGAAATAAAGTTGCTAATAAAGGCAAAGCAATTGCTCAACAAAGAGAGATAGTAGAGGGCAACGAGTGACTAGCTCCCTTAAGGTTTACTATACAAATAGTAGGAGTCTAAGAAATAAGTTAGATGAGCTAAGATTACTTGAAAGTGCAGGTAATATAGATATTATTGCTATAACAGAGACCTGGTTCAACTTGAAAGATAGAGATATGCCTTCTGAATGTAACATACAGGGTAATAAACTATTCCACACTGATAGGGTCAACAGGAAGGGTGGTGGAGTGGTGATGTATGTCAGTGATAATTTAAATTGTTGTGTTAGAGAAGATGTAAGATTAGAAACATCAGACATAGAATCTGTTTGGCTACAGTTTCTCGAAGGTCTTGAAAAATTAATTTAAGGTGTGATTTATAGGCCCCCAAACCTTGATAGGGAGAGCAGTAAGCTGCTATGGGACGAAATTCACAAGGCATCTAGATATGAAAATGTTGTGTTAATGGGAGGTTTTAACTTTAGGCAAATTGATTGGAACAATGTGACAGGAAATCTTGAGTCTAGTGACTTTCTTGATACGGTTCAAGACTGCTTTTTAAAACAGTTTGTGACAGAGCCAAGTAGGAAACAATCTGCTTGACTTGGTTCTTGCCAACAAAGAATCACTGGCTAATTATAATGAGGTTAATGATGAGCTTGGGGAAAGCGATCACAAATCACTTAGTTTCAATATATCGTGGAATTACCCAGATAACTGCAATCAAGTCTCTTTCCCAGATTTCTGCTTGGCCGACTACATGGGTATGAGAAATTACCTGGGTGGGCTAAGTTGGGATGACGTTACTATGTGTCAGGAAGGTCGAGTTAGTTGCCAATATGACGTTACTCAGAGCATAGTTCTAGCTGCCCAGACGACTTTTGTTCCGAGTAGGGAAATTAGATTTAACAAAAATGATCCCAAATGGATAAACAATAGATTACAACACTTCATTGCTCAAAAGAGAGGCATATATAGGCGTATCAAAAGAGGGGATGGGCAGTTAAAAGAATCAATATATTCAGTTAAAGAGAGAACTAAAAAAAAAGGAATAAGAAAAGCAAAAAGGGATTATGAGGCTAAAGTGGCAAGGGATTTGAAGGATAACCCAAAAGGGTTCTTTCAGGTATACAGAAGTAAGTTTAGGGACAAGATAGTCCCACATAAAAGTAACTCAGGTCAGATCACTGACTGTGATGAGGAAATGTGTGAACTTTTCAATACTTACTTCTTCTCAGTTTTTACTCAAGAAGAAATAATAAATTATGTAGAACAGGACGATAATAAATTATGCATGACTCGTGTAACTACTGATGTGGTCCTCTGACAAATAGAGAAATTAAAATCTAACAAATCCTCAGGCCCTTATGAACTGTTTGAAAAGGTTATAAAGGAATGAAAAGAGGAATTTATTTATTTATTCATCATTAATTTGGACATGATACATAGAAGTACAAGGAAATACAGTGGTTAAGTGTAACATGCCAAAAGCCCCTTGTATGCAGAACATTATGGGCAGGCTTAAAATTAACTTAAGATTAACTAAGCAATGATACATTCAGTGGTAAAAATTATAGTAAACAAATAACAATTAAGCAAAAATGAGTATTTCAAAGACAGGTTATATGGTCACTTACTGAGTTACTGAGCATTCAGTACAATGGAGTATTCTGTTAGGTAATGTAATTAAAAAAAAACAAAGTTTGATTGGGTCACAGGTTAAACATTTATGAGATACAATTATTCAGTATTTATTTGGTTGTGGGTGAGTAAGTGATTTTTAAGAAGAAACTTAAATTTATAAACAGTGTTTCTTTTATATTCACAGGTAATGAATTCCAAATTTTTGGGCCTTTAATGTGCATTGAGTTTTTGCATAGCGTGAGATGGACACGAGGAACATCAAAGAGTGATCTGTGCCTTGTGTTATGGTCATGTGTTCTGTTGAGGTTGGTAAGGAAACGTTTGAGGGGAGGGTTTATATCCGAGTTAAGTGTTCTATGTATGTAGTAGGTACAATAATAAATATGGATGTTTTGTATGGTGAGTAGGTTTAGAGTTTTGAATATTGGTGGAGATAGGGGTAAATAAGTGAGTGATATAGGGCCAGGAGGGCTGACTGTGGAACATAGTACCGTATCTTCGATAGTATGCCAACGGTCTTGAAAATTTTCTTGGAAATTTGTTGTACATGTATTTGAAATTTGAGTCTATTATCAAGGTGGATTCCTAAGAATTTTCCCTCTGTGAGCTTTGTGATAGGTGATCCGTTTATTGTTATGTTAAGAGGGACATCTGTAGCTCTGTTACCAAACTGAATGAAGTAGGTTTTGTCAATGTTTAGTGTAAGTTTGTTAGTCCTCATCCAGGTAGATATTTTCTGTAATTCGGTATTTACAGTATTGGCTAGCGTGACTGGGCTCGGGTGAGAGAAGACGTATGTAGTGTCATCTGGAAATAGTGTGGGTTTGAGTAGTTGCGATGCATTTGGTAGGTCATTTATGTATATGAGAAAGAAAAGAGGGCCTAGGACACTTCCCTGTGGGGCACCAACTGTAACTGGCTGTGTGGAAGAGTTTGCTCCATTTGTGTACACATATTGGCTTCTGTTGCTGAGGTAAGACTTGAGGTAGTTGAGGGAGTGCCCTCTTATACCATAGTGTGACAATTTTATGTGGAGCAAGTCGTGGTCAACTGTATCAAAAGCTTTACGTAAGTCAATGAAGATCCCCAGTGGGATTTCTTTTTTCTCGAGTGCAGTGTATATTTGTTCTAGCATGTGTATAATAGCATCATTCGTATTTTTATTAGGCCTGAACCCAAACTGACAGGGGTTGAGAATGTTGTGGGAGATGAGGTAGGAGTAGATTCGCTTATGAAGTAATTTTTCGAAGATTTTAGAGAGAGGGTGTAAGTTGGATATTGGCCTATAGTTATTCAAGTCTGTTTGGTCTCCTTTATGGATCGGGGTGACCCTTGCTATTTTGAGAACTGTAGGAAAGGTAGAGGATTCGATGGATTTGTTAAAGAGTGTTGCAATAATTGGTGACAGTACTTGCGACACTTTTTTTGTATATAAAGGGTGGTAAGGTATTTAAATCTCCTGTCTTGTTTTTTAGTGCGTTGCTAATAAAGGAGACTTCTGTTGGGTTAGTCGGAGCTAGGAATAGTGTGTTCGGGAAGTTGCCAGTGAAGCAATCATTGGGTGGGGTATTTATCGGCAAGGTTTTTTTCCTAGGGTGGAGAAGAAATCATTGAGTCTGTTTCTGTTTCAGTTGGTGGGAGTTTGGGTTCATCTGGTCTTGTTAGTTCAATTGCGCTATTTCCTGATATCTTTTTTGTTCCTAGAATATCTGATAGGGTTTTCCAGGTCTTTTTTATATCACCTTTTAAGTTGGATAATCTGTTCTCATAATACATTTTTTTAGCCCTTTGGCTAATCTATTCAATATATAGCTACAAACTGACATAGTGCCAGACAAGTGGAAAATGGCAAATGTAATACCTATTTACAAGGCAAGTGACAGGATCTTAGCTTCAAACTATAGACCAATAAGCCTTACCTCCATAGTTGGTAAATTTTTAGAATCAATTATTGCCGAATGAATTCGTAGCCATCTTAAAAGGCATAAATTGATTAATGAATCTCAGCATGGCTTTACAAAGGGGCGTTCCTGTCTTACGAATTTACTAACTTTTTTCACTAAGGTATTTGAGGAGGTAGATCATGGTATTGAATATAATATTGTGTATATGGACTTCAGTAAGGCTTTCGGTAGAGTTCCACATCAGAGGCTATTGAGGAAACTTAAGGCACACGAGTAGGAGAAATTTTTTCCTGGGTAGAGGCATGATTGACAAATAGGCAGCAGAGAGTTTTCATAAACGGGGAGAAATCAGAATGGGAGCACGTCACAAACGGTGTTCCACAAGGGTCAATGTTGGGCCCCTTGTTGTTCACAATTTACATAAACGACGTAGATGAGGGAATAGTGACATAAGCAAATTTGCTGATGACACCAAAAGAGGCAGTCCAATTCATTCTAATGAAGACATTAGAGCACTCCAGCATGATTTGAATAGAATGATGCAGTGGTCGGAGAAGTGGCAGATGCACTTTAATGTAGGCAGATGCAAAGTTCTAAATGATAGAGAAAAAATAACCCTACCACATATAAGGTAAATAATGTAGATCTTAATATTACGGATTGTGAAAAGGATTTAGAAGTTCTGGTTAGCAGCAATCTAAAACCAAGACAACAGTGAATGAGTGTTCGCAATAAAGCTAACAGAATTCTTGGGTTTATATCAAGAAGTATAACTAATAGAAGTCCTCAGGTTGTTCTTCAACTCTATACATCCTTGGTTAGGCCTCATTTAGATTATGCTGCACAGTTTTGGTCACCGTATTACATAATGGATATAAATGCTCTGGTAAACGTACAAAAGAGGATGACAAAGTTGATCCCATGTATCAGAAATCTTTCCTATGAGTAAAGACTGAGGGCCCTGAATCTGCACTCTCTAGAAACGCATAGAATTAGGAAGGATATGATTGAGGTATATAAATGGATAACAGAAATTAAAAAAGGGGGTGTAAATAGCTTGCTAAAAAATATCTAACATAGACAGGACTCGCAGCAATGGTTTTTAGTTGGAAAAATTCAGATTCAGGAAGGATATAGGAAAGCACTGGTTTGGTAATGGAATTGTAGATGAGTGGAACAAACTCCTGAGTACGTTCACGCATGCTTGCTGGAAGTCCAAGCCCCTCGCACACAAAACCTCCTTTACCCCATCCCTCCAACCCTTCCTAGGCCGACCCCTACCCCGCCTTCCCTCCACTACAGATTTATGCACTCTCGAAGTCATTCCGTTTTGTTCCATTCTCTCTACATGTCCAAACCACCTCAACAACCCCTCCTTAGCTCTCTGGATAATAGTTTTGGTAATCCCACACCTTCTCCTAATTTCCAAACTTCGAATTCTCTGCATTATATTCACACCACACATTGCCCTCAGACATGACATATCCACTGCCTCCAGCCTCCTCCTCGTTGCAACATTCATCACCCATAATGAAAACCCATACGAGAGTGTTGGTACAACTATACTCTAATACATTCCCCTCTTTGCTTTCATGGACAAAGTTCTTTGTCTCCACAGACTCCTAAGTGCATCATTCACCCTTTTTCCCTCACCAATTCTATGATTCACCTCATCCTTCAAAGACCCATCTGCTGACACTTCCGCTCCTAAATATCTGAATACATTCACCTCCTCCATACTCTCTTCCTCCAATCTGATATCCAGTCTTTCGTCACCTAATCTTTTTGTTATCCTCATCACCTTACTCGTTCCTATATTCACTTTAAATTTTCTTCTTTTACATACCCTACCAAATTCATCCACCAACCTCTGCAACTTCTCTTCAGAATCTCCCAAAAGCACAGTGTCATCAGCAAAGAGCAACTGTGACAACTCCCACTTTGTGCTTGATTTTTTATCTTTTAACTCTACACCTCTTGCCAAGACCCTCGCATTCACTTCTTTTACAACCCCGTCTATAAATATATTGAACAACCACGGTGACATCACACATCCTTGTCTAAGGCCTACTTTTACTGGGAAATTGTCTCCCTCTCCCCTACATACTCTAACCTGAGCCTCACTATCCTCACAAAAACTCTCCACTTCTTTCAGTAACCTACCTCCTATACCATACATCTGCAACATCTGCCACATTGCCCCCCTATCCACCCTGTCATACGCCTTTTCCAAATCCATAAATGCCACAAAAACCTCTTTACCCTTATCTAAATACTGTTCATCTATATGTTTCACTGTAAACACTTGGTCCACACACCCCGTACCTTTCCTAAAGCCTCCTTGTTCATCTGCTGTCCTACTCTCCATCTTACTCTTAATTCTTTTAATAACAAGTCTACCATACATTTTACCAGGGATACTCAACAGACTTATTCCCCTATATTTTTTGCACTCTCTTTTATCCCCTTTGCCTTCATACAAAGGAACTATGCATGCTCTCTGCCAATCCCTAGGTACCTTACCTTCTTCCATACATTTATTAAGTAATAGCACCAACCACTCCAAAACTATATCCCTATCTGCTTTTAACATTTCTGTTTTTATCCCATCAATCCCAGCTGCCTTACCCCTTTTCATTCTACCTACTGCCTCACGAACTTCCCCCACACTCACAACTGGCTCATCCTTACTCCTACAAGATGTTATTCCTCCTTGCCCTATGCACGAAATCACAGCTTCCCTATCTTCATCAACATTTAACAATTGCTCAAAATATTCCGTCCATCTTCCTGTTACCTCTAACTCTCCATTTAATAACTCTCCTCTCCTATTTTTAACTGTCAAATCCATTTGTTTCCCAGGCGTCCTCAACTTATTAATCTCACTCCAAAACTTTTTTTTATTTTCAACAAAATTTGTTGATAACATCTAACCTACTCTCTCATTTGCTCTCTTTTTAGATTTCTTCACGACTCTCTTAACCTCTCTTTTCCTCTCCATATACTCTTCACTCCTTGCATAACTTCTACTTTGTAAAAACCTCTCTTATGCTAACTTTTTCTCCCTTACTTCTCTCTTTACATCATTCCACCAATCGCTCTTCTTCCCTCCCGCACCCACTTTCCTGTAACCACAAACTTCTGCTGAACACTCCAACACTACATTCTTAAACCTGCCCCATACATCTTCAACCCCATTGCCTATACTCTCACTAGCCCATCTATCCTCCAATAGTTGTTTATATCTTACCATCTTACCCTAACTGCTTCCTCTTTTAGTTTATACATCTTCACTTCTCTCTTACTTGCTGTTCCATTTTCCTTCTTTTTTATGTTCTTATAAAATGCCACAGTTTTTCAACTGTCTTGTAGCGAAGAGAAAACGAGTTAATAGATCTTAATCGACAGTTGAGAAATTCCTGCATTTTATGAATCATGATGTTCATTTATGACAATGGTAAATTTAGGAAAAAAATAGCTACAAGGCGGTACATGAAGGCCAGTAGCCTATAATTTCACTGCGACTTCATAACGTTGTTATTGAAGAGTCATTCACTTACCTTAGTGCGTTTATGCAAATGTTAATATGTTAGTAATTGATAATACATTTTGAAAAGTACAGTGAATAAACGTAACAATGAATGGATAATCTTGCAGCACTGCAATGATCAGTGTTTGTGCTGCAAGGTTCTGGGAACTCCACAGTGTACGTCGTTATATATATATAAATTGTTCTCCTCCACTGAGTCTCAGGTTAAGTAACAAATGTGACTAAATTAACTGTTTCTTGTATATCATTCACTACCTGCAGTGTTTTCATAGAGCTTTGACATCATCAGGGCTAAAATGTGAGGATACGGAAGCTGATGTTTATATACAAATTGAGAAGGGACTCTAAAATTTATATATACTTTCCTTCCTTCTTATTGCATAGTCGAGATTATGATGAAAGAAGACCAAATATAATGTGAATACATTACCTAGTGTATATACACCGTGCATCAGCTGGCCTTTAAAACTATATTTTGTAATAAATTAATGAGTCACAGGTTCTGGGTTGACGGGTTCTGCAGCTGCCCGTGAGAGCGACTCCGGTTGCTCTTCCTTTCCATTATCAAGGTTACAACATAAGAGGAACTGGATATAATGTGCATACACTACCTACTTCATATACATTATGAGTCAGTTTAATTGATAAAGTCATCTTTTGTGATAAACAAGGATATTTTTCAGAGTCGGCAGTGATTACATCTGTTCCTCCTTCCCTCCCTCTCACCACTCTCTGCCCCTTACTACTAGCATAACAAGCGATGACACAGTAGGCACAGAGCCACAGGAAAATAATATAAAGCTCGAGGCTTTACACGCATGAGTGCTTCGTCAGGAGCCATGGTATATAAGGACATGGGAAAACCGAGGAAAACAAGATTCAAAATTTTGCTATCAGGTGCCTAAACACTGGTATCATCCCAGTCACTAAACACCACTAACATAGCCCCACTTTACAAAGGTAACAGTAAAGCAACAACAACAAAAACCCAGACCGATAGTGCTAACATCACACATTATCAATATCTTTGCAAGACTTTAAGAAGCAAGATTGCCAGTCACATGGAATCACAGCAGCTGCATAACCCAAGGCAGTACGGGTTTAAAACGGGTAGCTCCTTCATTTCGAAATTGATGGATCATTATAACATGTTCTTAGACACAGTGGGAGATAATCAAAGTGCAGATGTAGTGTGCACAGACTTTGCAAGATCCTTCGACAAGTGTGATCATGATGTAATAGCACATAAAATGTGTGAAAAATTACTGGGAAAGTGGTCAGATGGATGTTTAACTTCTTAACAAAACAGAACCCAGAGAGTAATAGTAAACAGAGTGTAATCGTGGGCTGCCACAGTGAAAAGTTCTGTTCCCTCACTCCTCTTTCTCATTCTTATATCTAATATCAGCACGGACTGATGAAGCCACTCTCACTGTGTGGCGAAACGTTTCCTCAATAAAGATACCAAAGTTTTGCAAATGTGTCTAATTTATCAACTTGTTGATTCTCTGAACATTCCTGTCAGACACAGCAACATCTTGGGATCTTAATACAGGGAATTCTTCACGTGCCTAACATTCAGGCATGACCTACTGCCACGTATGGATTTGACAAGCGTGATACCACTTATGACTTCTTCACCTCACCTGTCTACAGTATATCAGCCACTTCTTCGCGCATATGCTGTATTCTTTTTAAGATTGATGGACTGATTACATCGACTCAAGCTGAGGGACTGATTGCCTCAAATTCCTCCTGTTCTTCATCATTCTCCTTTGTATGAACTGGTGAAGCCACTTTGTGGCGAAACGTTTCCTCAATAAAGACGCCGGACCACATCTGGACCTTCTTCAGGCTTATATACAATTTCTTATCGGGAAGAAGCATCATTCCCACCTTCAACGGCAAGTCGGCAGAGCCATTTACACCAACAGCGGGAGTGCCACAGGGTTTGTGCCTCAGCTCTATACTCTTTAACATATATGTAAATGACCTCCCCCAACTTGAATTCAACGATACCATCATCACCCAATTTGCTAACGATGTTATCCATGTACTTTCATCCACTCCCATATCTGGAAAAAAAAAAAGGCATGCAAGGGCAATAGAGGAAATGAATGCGGAACTGTGAAGAACAGCCAACTGTGAGAATCATTGCCAATCCAGACGAAGTCCTCATCAGCACCATTGGATGTTTTGCCACAGCTAGGAGGGGGGGGGGGTTATCTTCATCAGAGGTACACCTATCGCCATCAGAAACCCGAGCAAGATCCTGGGATATGAGATCAACAGATTAGTCCACTCCACCTCTCACAGATCCAAAAAGGTGAACTTAGCAAAGGTCTGCCTCAGCCAACTATACAGGTTTAATCAAGTCCGTTCCCACATGAAGACGCACCTGTACAAGATGATGATAAGACCTATGCTTGAGTATCCTTGGGTGCCTATGTCACTAACAACGAAATCCAACTTGTTACAGCTACAAAGAGTCCAGAACAGAGTTCTCCCCTCTATCACAGGCACCTGGCGGAGAAACAGAATCTTGATGGAAGATCTACACATGAAACAGGGGATCGACGCAATAAATGCCAGGAAAGATAAACTAAAGAAGAGACAATTATATGACATGCAAGAACTATATGTACCAGACAAAGAAAAACCCTCCCCAACCAACAAACATCACCGACTATATCATCAGTACACCTCCCCACAGGATGTCTCTCCAACAGAGTCCGACGTTTATTCGTAAGGAGAACTTCCCGAGATCATAGACCCTGAGTGATCTCCCCGAAGATATAGAAGAATAGGTACCATCAGAGCCATTCTATGCCCAGTAAGGATCAAACCACCCCAATCTATGGAGACCTTACTTCTAACTAATTAACACATCTAACCATGAACATCTGTGAACCCCCTACGGCAGGACACCACCTCAGAAACAGCTCAATCGACCAACAACTCCAGGAAAACAATCAACTTCCATCAAGCGCCCTGTAATCAACCTCCTGAGCGAGGAAAAAAAGGCAATAACAAATCATATACTTACTACCAACTCAGTGCCATGCATGTATGCAGCCTGTATGGATGTGTGCCGTTGATGGGTAGTGTGGTATACCCCATCATAGGTATCTCACGTATAATACTACTACAAAAACAGTCCTTTATTAAAATACACCAAATGGTTAGCCACTTACCTTTATTACCCCCTCTCCCCTCCCCCACCCATCCTTTTCCCATATTTCATCCTTACCTGTCCTTCCTATCCCAATCTTACCAAACCTCTGGTTATAAATCGCCTATCGCGGTCTCAAACCTGAACTCTGAAATTACTCCAAATGAGAGCAAGAGGCTTGGCACACGGTGTAACATACATCCATTGTAAACAAGGAGCACGATAAGTATACTGAGAGAGAACTTATTAAATGTAAGACAACCGAGACTTTTCTATATGCTCCCTTTGTGATTAAGGGGAATTGCTAACAACCCCCCAAGACACACCTTGAAGATTACACGGAGTTTACCTGGAGAGGGTTTCGGGGGTCAACGCCTCTGCGGCCCGGTCTGAGACCAGGCCTCATGGTGGATCAGGGAATAATCAACCAGGCTACTGATCAATCAGGCTGTGGCGCGTACGTTGGACTGCGTACATCCGGCATCAACAGCCTGGTAGATAAGGCCAGCAATCGGAGGGGCATGGTCTCGCCGGGTCACCATCTGGAAAAGACCTAGGCCGGGACAAGACCGGCGAACTTACTACAGGCTTGGTCTGGGACAGGCAACCTACAGGTGTGTGGCAGTATCACGTAGCTTATTCTTTCATTACAACACTGATGATTGATGACACACTGATGATTGATGACACACTGATGATTGATTACACTCTGATGATTGATGACACACTGATGATTGATGACACACTGATGATTGATGACACACTGATGATTGATGACACACTGATGATTGATTACACTCTGATGATTGATGACACACTGATGATTGATGACACACTGATGATTGATGACACACTGATGATTGATGACACACTGATGATTGATGACACACTGATGATTGATGACACACTGATGATTGATGACACACTGATGATTGATGACACACTGATGATTGATGACACACTGATGATTGATGACACACTGATGATTGATGACACACTGATGATTGATGACACACTGATGAGTGATGACACTCTGATGATTGATGACACACTGATGATTGATGACACACTGATGATTGATGACACACTGATGATTGATGACACTGATGATTGATGACACACTGATGATTGATGACACACTGATGATTGATGACACACTGATGATTGATGACACACTGATGATTGATGACACACTGATGATTGATGACACTCTGATGATTGATGACACACTGATGATTGATGACACACTGATGATTGATGACACACTGATGATTGATGACACACTGATGATTGATGACACACTGATGATTGATGACACACTGATGATTGATGACACACTGATGATTGGTGACACACTGATGATTGATGACACACTGATGATTGGTGAAGTCTTATATTTATGATGGTTCACAGAACCGACAAGTTGATAAATTAACCACATATGCAACTCTTGGGTATCTTTAATGAGGAAACGTTTCGCCACACAGTGGCTTTATCAGTCAATACAAAGGAGAATGGTGAAGAACAGGAGGAGTTTGAGGTAATCAGTCCCTCAGCCTTGAGTCCATGTAATCAGTCCATCAGTCTTGAAAAGAATACAGCACATTCTGAATACAGCATTTTCAGTGGCTTCATCATATTGACTGATGAAGTCACTGTGTGGCGAGACGTTTCCTCATTAATTATACCCAAGTGTTGCACATGTGGCTAATTTACCAAGTCATATGTTTGATATATAGCTTCCATTATACTCAAGGACGCTTTTTAACATCATCTGACTAGGCTGCCGTATCAATATATAAAGTTAATGGTTGAAAATTCTCATGAGATCCAAAACAGATGTTAGTATAGGGAATTTGGGCCTCTATTCTTAAATAAGACTTCAGGTTAAACCTGAACACCTTATTTGTAGTACATGTAGTGTCTGCACACCGTCTCTCCTATTGTAACTGTACAGCTGATGTACCTACCTGATCTTAGCAACTACATCAAACACAAGAACAAACGTGGACACCCCAGAAAGCAGGGAGAAGCTCAGCAGGTTAACCAGCAATGGACATATCCCGGAACTACATTTCCGACCGGCACTTTCAAACGGGAAACTTTAATGTTCCTTTGTAAGAACTTGTCGGGTTGGCTGCATCACGTTAATATAAATAATGTCACCTCAACCCTACACTTACGTAATTACTGGGCTTCTGTGCCCTCGACCTGTGAAGTATCTGGGACTATCAAGTGCCCTACCCACCCCAATACTGAAAGCAACATCTTTCCCTCCGCACCGGAATGGAGCATGTTTGAGTGAAGGGCGGGACCCATCCTGTTTTCCCGACCCGACAGTGACCAGTTTGAGTTTTGTGAAACCATCTTGTGTTTTAAACGGTCAAAAATGTTGAAAATAAATCCGGGGAAATATCATTGTGTCCCGAGCTGTGGACAGGAAAGTGCTGGGAACTATCATGTGTCCCTCGACCCGGCACTGTGACAGTGAGTGCTGGAACTATAATGTTCCTCGACCCAGAAATGTGACAGTGAGTGCTGGGAACTATCATGTGTCCTCGACCCGGCATGTGAATGTGAGTGTTTGGGAATTTATCATGTGTCCTCGACCCGAAATGTGACAGTGAGTGCTGGGAACTATCATGTGTCCTCGACCCAGCACTGTGACAGTGAGTGCGGGGAAACCATCATGTGTCCTCGACCCGGCACTGTGACAGTGAGTGTGGGAACTATCATGTGTCCTCGACCCGGCACTGTGACAGTGAGTGCTGGGAACTATCATGTGTCCTCGACCCGGACTGTGACAGTGAGTCTGGGAACTATCATGTGTCCTCGACCCGGCACTGTGACAGTGAGTGCGGGAAAAACTATCATGTGTCCTCGACCCGGACTGGTGACAGTGAGTGCTGGGAACTTCATGTTTTCCTCGACCCGGACTGTGACAGTGAGTGCTGGGAACTATTCCAGTGTCCTCGACCCGGCCCCGTGACAGTGAGTGCTGGGAACTATCATGTGCCCTCGACCCGGAACTGTGACAGTGAGTGCTGGGAACTACAGTGTCCTCGACCCGGACTGTGACAGTGAGTGCTGGGAACTATCATGTGTCCTCGACCCGGACTGGAAGTGAGTGCTGGGAACTATCATGTGCCCATCGACCCAGCACTGGGACGTGAGTGCTGGGAACTACAGTGTCCTCGACCCAGCACTGTGACAGTGAGTGCTGGGAACTTTTAATGTGTCCTCGACCCGACTGTGACAGTGAGTGCTGAACTATCATGTGTCATCGACCCGTACTGTGACAGTTGAGTGCTGGGAATTATCATGTGTCCTCGACCCAGCACTGTGACAGTGAGTGCTGGGAACTATCATGTGTCCTCGACCCGGTACTGTGACAGTGAGTGCTGGGACTAGCATGTGTCCTCGACCCGGCACTGTGACAGTGAGTGCTGAAATATATGTGCCCTTCGACCCGGACTGTGACAGTGAGTGCTGGGAACTCATGGTCCTCGACCCGCACTGTGACAGTGAGTGCCGGAACTTAATGTTCCTCGACCCAGCACTGTGAAGTGAGTATTGGGAACTATCATGTGCCTCGCCCAGCACTGTGACATGAGTGCGGAAACTATCAGGTTGTCCTCGACCCAGACTGTGACAGTGAGGCTGGGAACTATCATGTGTCCTCGACCCGCACTGTGACAGTGAGTGCTGGGAACTATCAGTATCCTCGACCCAGCATTGTGACAGTGAGTGCTGGGAACTATCATGTTCCTCGCCCGCATGAAGTCAGTGAGTGCTGGAACTTTCCTGTCTTTGCCCAGAGTTTTGACAGGGGAATTTGTCTAGGAACTATATTGTTCCTTATACCGGACTGTTTTACATTGATGTGCGTTCAACAAAATATGGTAAAATCCTCGACCAAACAGTGTTAAAAATGTGGCCTCATCTTAATAAGGAACTTCATGTTCCTGACACCTATTTGTGACATGAGTGCTGGAACCCCTCTCTCCATTGTACTGACCGCTATGTACCAGCTGATGTTTGGGAACTACATAGATCCCAACGGACCCAGAAAGCATGGACAGTGAGTGCGGGAACACTTATGGTTACTCTCGACCCGTACTACGTTGAAGTCTAGACTCTGTCATGTTCCCCTGACCCGCTTACTGTACAGTGAGTTCTGTCCATTCATGTATCCGATATCACTGTAATAGTGCTGGAACCCTATCATCGCCTTCTTCACCTGGCCTGTTCATGAGTCTCTGTATCTCTGTGTTTTAGTACCTGATGAGCACTAGTGCGAAGTATTTCTTTCACAAACGCTAACGTAAGCACGTATCTTCTCGCGAGCTTCGGAATGAGAGCAATTAAGTTTTGAGTTAGAGGAAGGACAGAGCCCATCGTCTTGGTTCCCGAGTCCTTCAGCAGCTGACGGCACCTGCTCACTGAAGAAAAAACTTTGTTCGAAACATCTTGTACAGTTATTTAAAGCTGAATAATTAAATGTGAAACTGTAACGACAGGGTATTTTGAGTTTTTTTTGTACTCCTTGTTCCGAGTACTGTGTGACAGCGAATGATGCTGGGAACTATCATGTGTCCTCGACCCGGCACTGTGACAGTGAGTGCTGGGAACTATCATGTGTCCTCGACCCAGCACTGTGACAGTGAGTGCTGGGAACTATCATGTGTCCTCGACCGGCACTGTGACAGTGAGTGCTGGAACTATCATGTGTCTCGACCCGGCACTGTGACAGTGAGTGCTGGGAACTATCATGTGTCCTCGACCCAGCACTGTGACAGTGAGTGTGGGAACTATCATGTGTCCTCGACCCGCACTGTGACAGTGAGTGCTGGAAACTATCATGTGTCCTCGACCCAGCACTGTGACAGTGAGTGCTGGGAACTATCATGTGTCCTCGACCGGCACTGTGACTGTGAGTGCTGGGAACCATCATGTGTTCCTCGACCGCACTGTGACAGTGAGTGCTGGGAACTATCATGTGTCCTCGACCCGGCACTGTGACAGTGAGTGCTGGGAACTAGCATGTCCTCGACCCGGCATGACATTGAGTGCTGGGAACTATCATGTGTCCTCGACCCGGCACTGTGACAGTGAGTGCTGGGAACTATCATGTGTCCTCGACCCGGCACTGTGACAGTGAGTGGGGAACTATCATGTGTCCTCGACCAGCACTGTGACAGTGAGTGCTGGGAACTATCATGTGTCCTCGACCCGGCATGTGACAGTGAGGCTGGGAACTATCATGTGTCCTCGACCCGGTACTGTGACAGTGAGTGCTGGGAACTATCATGTGTCCTCGACCCGGCACTGTGACAGTGAGTGCTGGGAACTATCATGTGTCCTCGACCCGGCACTGTGACAGTGAGTGCTGGGAACTATCATGTGTCCTCGACCCGGCACTGTGACAGTGAGTTGGGAACTATCATGTGTCCTCGACCGGCACTGTGACAGTGAGTGCTGGGAACTAGCATGTGTCCTCGACCCGGCACTGTGACAGTGAGTGCTGGGAACTATCATGTGTCCTCGACCCGGCACTGTGACAGTGAGTGCTGGGAACTATCAGGTGTCCTCGACCCAGCACTGTGACAGTGAGTGCTGGGAACTATCATGTGTCCTCGACCCAGCACTGTGACAGTGAGTGCTGGGAACTAGCATGTGTCCTCGACCCAGACTGTGACAGTGAGTTGGGAACTATCATGTGTCCTCGACCCAGCACTGTGACAGTGAGTGCTGGGAACTATCATGTGTCCTCGACCCGGCACTGTGACAGTGAGTGCTGGGAACTATCATGTGTCCTCGACCCAGCACTGTGACAGTGAGTGCTGGGAACTATCATGTGTCCTCGACCCGGCACTGTGACAGTGAGTGCTGGGAACTATCATGTGTCCTCGACCCAGCACTGTGACAGTGAGTGCTGGAAACTATCATGTGTCCTCGACCCAGCACTGTGACAGTGAGTGCTGGGAACTATCATGTGTCCTCGACCCAGCACTGTGGACAGTGAGTGCTGGGAACTATCAATGTCCTCGACCCAGCACTGTGACAGTGAGTGCTGGGAACTACATGTGTCCTCGACCCTGCACTGTGACAGTGAGTGCTGGGAAACTCATGTGTCTCGACCCAGCATGTGACAGTGAGTGCTGGGAACTATCATGTGTCCTCGACCCGGCACTGTGACAGTGAGTGCTGGGAACTATCATGTGTCATCGACCCAGCACTGTGACAGTGATGCTGGAAACTATCAGTGTCCTCGACCCAGCACTGTGACAGTGAGTGCTGGGAACTATCATGTGTCCTCGACCCAGGCACTGTGACAGTGAGTGCTGGGATAACTATCAGTGTGTCCTCGACCCGCACTTGACAGTGAGTGCTGGGAACTATCATGTGTCCTCGACCCAGCACTGTGACAGTGAGTGCTGGGAACTATCATGTGTCCTCGACCCGCACTGTGACAGTGAGTGCTGGGAACTATCATGTGTCCTCGACCCGCACTGTGACAGTGAGTGCTGGGAATCTCCCCCTATCATGATGGGTTCCTCGACCGGTACTGTGACAGTGAGTGCTGGGAACTATCATGTGTCCTCGACCCGGTACTGTGACAGTGAGTGCTGGGAACTATCATGTGTCCTCGACCCGGTACTGTGACAGTGAGTGCTGGGAACTATCATGTGTGTCCCGACCCAGCACTGTGTCAGTGAGTGCTGGGAACTATCATGTGTCCTCGACCCGGCACTGTGACAGTGAGTGCTGGGAACTATCATGTGTCCTCGACCCGGTACTGTGACAGTGAGTGCTGGGAACTATCATGTGTCCTCGACCGGGCACTGTGACAGTGAGTGCTGGGAACTATCATGTGTCCTCGACCCTGCACTGTGACAGTGAGTGCTGGGAACTATCATGTGTCCTCGACCCAGCACTGTGACAGTGAGTGCTGGGAACTATCATGTGTCCTCGGCCGCACTGTGACAGTGAGTGCTGGGAACTATCATGTGTCCATCGACCCAGCCTGTGACAGTGAGTGCTGGGAACTATCATGTGTCATCGACCAGCACTGTGACAGTGAGTGACTGGGAACTTTCATGTGTCCTGGGACCCGGCAATGTGACAGTGAGTGCTGGAACTATCATGTGTCATCGACCCTGCACTGGACAGTGAGTGCTGGGAACTATCATGTGTCCTCGACCCAGCACTGTGACAGTGATGCTGGGAATTTATTCATGTGTCCTCGACGGCACTGTGACAGTGAGTGCTGGGAACTACATGTGTCATCGACCCGCACTGTTGGACAGTGAGTGCTGGGAACTATCATGTGTCCTCGACCCAGCACTGTGACAGTGAGTGCTGGGAACTATCATGTGTCCTCGACCCGGCACTGTGACAGTGAGTGCTGGGAACTATCATGTGTCCTCGACCCAGCACTGTGACAGTGAGTGCTGGGAACTATCATGTGTCCTCGACCCGGCACTGTGACAGGTGAGTGCTGAGGAACTATCATGTGTCCTCGACCCAGCACTGTGACAGTGAGTGCTGGGAACTATCTGTGTCCTCGACCCAGCACTGTGACAGTGAGTGTGGGAATCTATATGTGTCCTCGACCGCACTGTGACAGTGAGTGCTGGAACTATCATGTGTCCTCGACCCGGCACTGTGACAGTGAGTGCTGGGAACTATCATGTGTCCTCGACCCAGCACTGTGACAGTGAGTGCTGGGAACTATTATGTGTCCTCGACCCGGCACTGTGACAGTGAGTGCTGGGAACTAGCATGTGTCCTCGACCCGGCACTGTGACAGTGAGTGCTGGGAACTATCATGTGCCCTTTCGACCACGCACTGTGACAGTGAGTGCTGGGAACTATCATGTGTCCTCGACCCGGTATTGTGACAGTGAGTGCTGGGAACTATAATGTGTCCTCGACCCAGCACTCTGACAGTGAGTGCTGGGAACTATCATGTGTCCTCGACCCAGCACTGTGACATTGAGTTCTGGGAACTATTATGTCTTCGACCCGGCACTGTGACAGTGAGTGCTGGGAACTAGCATGTGTCCTCGACCCGGCATGACAGTGAGTGCTGGGAACTATCATGTGTCCTCGACCCAGCACTGTGACAGTGAGTGCTGGGAACTATCATGTGTCCTGGACCCGGCACTGTGACAGTGAATGCTGGGAACTATCATGTGTCCTCGACCCAGCACTGTGACAGTGAGTGCTGGGAAATATCAGGTGTCCTCGACCCAGCACTATGACAGTGAGTGCTGGGAACTTTCATGTGTCCTCGACCCAGCACTGTGACAGTGAGTGCTGGGAACTATCATGTGTCCTCGACCCAGCACTGTGACAGTGAGTGCTGGGAACTATCATGTGTCCTCGACCCGGTACTGTGACAGTGAGTGATGGGAACTATTATGTGTCTTCGACCCGCACTGTGACAGTGAGTGCTGGGAACTATCATGTGTCCTCGACCCAGCACTGTGACAGTGAGTGCTGGGAACTATTATGTCTTCGACCCGGCACTGTGACAGTGAGTGCTGGGAACTATCATGTGTCCTCGACCCAGCACTGTGACAGTGAGTGATGGGAACTATTATGTCTCTCGACCGGCACTGCGTGTACTGGGAACTGCATTCCTCGCCCGCATGACATGAGCTGGGAACTATCATTGTCCTCGACCCAGCACTGTGACAGTGAGTGCTGGGAACTATCATGTGTCCTCGACCCGGCACTGTGACAGTGAGTGCTGGGAACTATCATGTGTCCTCGACCCGGTACTGTGACAGTGAGTGCTGGGAACTATCATGTGTCCTCGACCCGGCACTGTGTCAGTGAGTGCTGGGAACTATCATGTGTCCTCGACCCGGCACTGTGACAGTGAGTGCTGGGAACTAGCATGTGTCCTCGACCCAGCACTGTGACAGTGAGTACTGGGAACTATAATGTGTCCTCGACCCGGCACTGTGAAAGTGAGTGCTGGGAACTATCATGTGCCATCGACCCAGCACTGTGACAGTGAGTGCTGGAAACTATCATGTGTCTCGACCCAGGCACTGTGACAGTGAGTGCTGGGAACTATCATGTGTCCTCGACCCAGCACTGTGACAGTGAGTGCTGGGAACTATCATGTGTCCTCGACCCAGCACTGTGACAGTGAGTGCTGGGAACTATCATGTGTCCTCGACCCGCACTGTGACAGTGAGTGCTGGGAACTATATGTGTCCTCGACCCAGCACTGTGACAGTGAGTGCTGGGAACATCATGTGTCCTCGACCCGCACTGTGACAGTGAGTGCTGGGAACATCATGTGTCCTCGACCCGGCACTGTGACAGTGAGTGCTGGGAACTATCATGTGTCCTCGACCCGGCAATGTGACAGTGAGTGCTGGGAACTATCATGTGTCCTCGACCTGGCACGTGACAGTGAGTGCTGGGAACTATATGTGTCCTCGACCCGCACTGTGACAGTGAGTGCTGGGAACTATATGTGTCCTCGACCCAGCACTGTGACAGTGAGTGCTGGGAACTATCATGGTGTCCTCCCAGCACTGTGACAGTGAGTGCTGGGAACTTTCATGTGTCCTCGACCCGGCACTGTGACAGTGAGTGCTGGGAACTATCATGTGTCCTCGACCCGGCACTGTGACAGTGAGTGCTGGGAACTATCATGTGTCCTCGACCCGGCACTGTGACAGTGAGTGCTGGGAACTATCATGTGTCCTCGACCCGGCACTGTGACAGTGAGTGCTGGGAACTATCATGTGTCCTCGACCGGCACTGTGACAGTGAGTGCTGGGAACTATCATGTCGTCCTCGACCCGGCACTGTACAGTGAGTGCTGGGAACTATCATGTGTCCTCGACCCGCACTGTGACAGTGAGTGCTGGGAACTATCAGTGTCTCGACCCGCACTGTGACAGTGAGTGCTGGAAACTATCATGTGTCCTCGACCCGGCACTGTGACAGTGAGTGCTGGGAACTACTTTGTGTCCTCGACCCGGCACTGTGACAGGAGTGCTGGGAACTTTTCATGTGTCCTCGACCCGGCACTGTGACAGTGAGTGCTGGGAACTATCATGTGTCCTCGACCCGGACTGTGACAGTGAGTGCTGGGAACTATCATGTGTCCTCGACCAGGCACTGTGACAGTGAGTGCTGGGAACTATCATGTCCTCGACCCAGCACTGTGACAGTGAGTGCTGGAACTATCAGGTGTCCTCGACCCAGCACTGTGACAGTGAGTCTGGGAACTATCAATGTGTCCTCGACCCAGCACTGTGACAGTGAGTGCTGGGAACTATCATGTGTCCTCGCCCCAGCACTGTGACAGTGAGTGCTGGAAACTATCATGTGTCCTCGACCCAGGCACTGTGACAGTGAGTGCTGGGAACTATCATGTGTCCTCGACCCGGGCACTGTGACAGTGAGTGCTGGGAACTATCATGTGTCTCTCGACCCGCATGTGACAGTGAGTGCTGGGAACTATCATGGTCCTCGACCCGCACTGTGACAGTGAGTGCTGGGAACTATCATGTGTCCTCGACCCAGCACTGTGACAGTGAGTGCTGGGAACTATCATGTGTCCTCGACCCGCACTGTGACAGTGAGTGCTGGGAACTATCATGTGTCCTCGACCCACTGTGACAGTGAGTGCTGGGAACTATCATGTGTCCTCGACCCGGCACTGTGACAGTGAGTGCTGGGAACTATCATGTGTCCTCGACCCGGCACTGTGACAGTGAGTGCTGGGAACTATCATGTGTCCTCGACCCGCACTGTGACAGTGAGTGCTGGGAACTATCATGTGTCCTCGACCGCACTGTGACAGTGAGTGCTGGGAACTATCATGTGTCCTCGACCCGGCACTGTGACAGTGAGTGCTGGGAACTATCATGTGTCTCGACCCGGACTGTGACAGTGAGTGCTGGGAACTATCATGTGTCCTCGACCCGGCACTGTGACAGTGAGTGCTGGGAACTATCATGTGTCCTCGACCCGCACTGTGACAGTGAGTGCTGGGAACTAGCATGTGTCCTCGACCCGGTACTGTGACAGTGAGTGCTGGGAACTATCATGTGTCCTCGACCCGGCACTGTGACAGTGAGTGCTGGGAACTATCATGTGTCCTCGACCCGCACTGTGACAGTGAGTGCTGGGAACTATCATGTGTCCTCGACCCAGCACTGTGACAGTGAGTGCTGGGAACTATCATGTGTCCTCGACCCAGCACTGTGACAGTGAGTGCTGGGAACTATCATGTGTCCTCGACCCAGCACTGTGACAGTGAGTGCTGGGAACTATCATGTGTCCTCGACCCAGCACTTTGACAGTGAGTGCTGGGAACTATCATGTGCCCTCGACCCAGCACTGTGACAGTGAGTGCTGGGAACTATCAGGTGTCCTCGACCCGCACTGTGACAGTGAGTGCTGGAACTATCATGTGTCCTCGACCCGGCACTGTGACAGTGAGTGCTGGGAAACTATCATGTGTCCTCGACCCGCACTGTGACAGTGAGTGCTGGGAACTATCATGTGTCCTCGACCCAGCACTGTGACAGTGAGTGCTGGGAACTATCATGTGTCCTCGACCCAGCACTGTGACAGTGAGTGCTGGGAACTATCATGTGTCCTCGACCCAGCACTGTGACAGTGAGTGATGGGAACTATCATGTGTCCTCGACCCAGCACTGTGACAGTGAGTGCTGGGAACTATCCATGTGTCCTCGACCCGGCACTGTGACAGTGAGTGCTGGGAACTATCATGTGTCCTCGACCCAGCACTGTGACAGTGAGTGCTGGGAACTATCATGTGTCCTCGACCCGGCACTGTGACAGTGAGTGATTGGAACTATCATGTGTCCTCGGATCGGCATGACAGTGAGTGCTGGGAACTATCATGTGTCCTCGACCCGGCACTGTGACAGTGAGTGCTGGGAACTATCATGTGTCCTCGACCCGGCACTGTGACAGTGAGTGCTGGGAACTATCATGTGTCCTCGACCCGGCACTGTGACAGTGAGTGCTGGGAACTATCATGTGTCCTCGACCCTGCACTGTGACAGTGAGTGCTGGGAACTATCATGTGTCCTCGACCGGGCACTGTGACAGTGAGTGCTGGGAACTATCATGTGTCCTCGACCCGGCACTGTGACAGTGAGTGCTGGGAACTATCATGTGTCCTCGACCCGGCACTGTGACAGTGAGTGCTGGGAACTATCATGTGTCCTGGGATCGGCATGACAGTGAGTGCTGGGAACTATCATGTGTCCTCGACCCTGCACTGTGACAGTGAGTGCTGGGAACTATCATGTGTCCTCGACCCAGCACTGTGACAGTGAGTGCTGGGAACTATCATGTGTCCTCGACCCGGCACTGTGACAGTGAGTACTGAGAACTCTCATGTGTCCTCGACCCAGCACTGTGACAGTGAGTGCTGGGAACTATCATGTGTCCTCGACCCGGCACTGTGACAGTGAGTGCTGGGAACTATCATGTGTCCTCGACCCGGCACTGTGACAGTGAGTGCTGGGAACTAGCATGTGTCCTCGACCCAGCACTGTGACAGTGAGTGCTGGGAACTATCATGTGTCCTCGACCCAGCACTGTGACAGTGAGTGCTGGGAACTATCATGTGTCCTCGACCCAGACCTGTGACAGTGAGTGCTGGGAACTATCATGTGTCTATCGACAAAGCACTGTGACAGTGAGTGCTGGGAACTATCATGTGTCCTCGACCCGGCACTGTGACAGTGAGTGCTGGGAACTATCATGTGTCCTCGACCCGGCACTGTGACAGTGAGTGCTGGGAACTATCATGTGTCCTCGACCCGCACTGTGACAGTGAGTGCTGGGAACTATCATGTGTCCTCGACCCGGCACTGTGACAGTGAGTGCTGGGAACTATCATGTGTCCTCGACCCGGCACTGTGACAGTGAGTGCTGGGAACTACATGTGTCCTCGACCAGCACTGTGACAGTGAGTGCTGGGAACTATCATAGTGTCCTCGACCCAGCACTGTGACAGTGAGTGCTGGGAACTATCATGTGTCCTCGACCCGGCACTGTGACAGTGAGTGCTGGGAACTAGCATGTGTCCTCGACCCGGTACTGTGACAGTGAGTGCTGGGAACTATCAGTGTCCTCGACCCAGGCACTGTGACAGTGAGTGCTGGGAACTATCATGTGTCCTCGACCCAGCACTGTGACAGTGAGTGCTGGGAACTATCATGTGTCCTCGACCCAGCACTGTGACAGTGAGTGCTGGGAACTATCATGTGTCCTCGACCCGGCACTGTGACAGTGAGTGCTGGGAACTAGCATGTGTCCTCGACCCGGCACTGTGACAGTGAGTGCTGGGAACTATTATGTGTCTTCGACCCGGCACTGTGACAGTGAGTGCTGGGAACTAGCATGTGTCCTCGACCCGGCACTGTGACAGTGAGTGCTGGGAACTATCATGTGTCCTCGACCCAGCACTGTGACAGTGAGTGCTGGGAACTATCATGTGTCCTCGACCCGGAACTGTGACAGTGAGTGCTGGGAACTATCATGTGTCCTCGACCCAGCACTGTGACAGTGAGTGCTGGGAACTATCATGTGTCCTCGACCCAGCACTGTGACAGTGAGTGCTGGGAACTATTATGTCTTCGACCCGGCACTGTGACAGTGAGTGCTGGGAACTATCATGTGTCCTCGACCCGGCACTGTGACAGTGAGTGCTGGGAACTATCATGTGTCCTCGACCCAGCACTGTGACAGTGAGTGCTGGGAACTATCAGTGTCCTCGACCCGCACTGTGACAGTGAGTGCTGGGAACTATCATGTGTCCTCGACCCAGCACTGTGACAGTGAGTGCTGGGAATATCAGTGTCCTCGACCCAGCACTGTGACAGTGAGTGCTGGGAACTATCATGTGTCCTCGACCCAGCACTGTGACAGTGAGTGCTGGGAACTACATGTCCTCGACCAGCACTGTGACAGTGAGTGCTGGGAACTATCATGTGTCCTCGACCGGACTGGACAGTGAGTGCTGGGAACTATATGTGTCCTCGACCCGGCACTGTGACAGTGAGTGCTGGGAACTATCATGTGTCCTCGACCCAGCACTGTGACAGTGAGTGCTGGGAACTATTATGTCTTCGACCCGGCACTGTGACAGTGAGTGCTGGGAACTATCATGTGTCCTCGACCCAGCACTTGTGACAGTGAGTGCTGGGAACTAATTCAAGTGTCCTCGACCCAGCACTGTGACAGTGAGTGCTGGGAACTATCATGTGTCCTCGACCCAGCACTGTGACAGTGAGTGCTGGGAACTATCATGTGTCCTCGACCCAGCACTGTGACAGTGAGTGCTGGGAACTATCATGTGTCCTCGACCCGCACTGTGACAGTGAGTGCTGGGAACTATCATGTGTCTTCGACCCGAGCACTGTGACAGTGAGTGCTGGGAACTATCATGTGTCCTCGACCCAGCACTGTGCAGTGAGTGCTGGGAACTATCATGTGTCCTCGACCCGCACTGTGACAGTGAGTGCTGGGAACTATCATGTGTCCTCGACCCGTTACTGTGACAGTGAGTGATGGGAACTATTATGTGTCTCGACCCAGCACTGTGACAGTGAGTGCTGGGAACTAGCATGTCCTCGACCCGGCATGACATTGAGTGCTGGGAACTATCATGTGTCCTCGACCCAGCACTGTGACAGTGAGTGCTGGGAACTATCATGTGTCCTCGACCCGCACTGTGACAGTGAGTGCTGGGAACTATCATGTGTCTTCGACCCAGTACTGTGACAGTGAGTGCTGGGAACTATCATGTGTCCTCGACCCAGCACTGTGACAGTGAGTGCTGGGAACTATCATGTGTCCTCGACCCGCACTGTGACAGTGAGTGCTGGGAACTATTCATGTGTCCTCGACCCAGCACTGTGACAGTGAGTACTGGGAACTATCATGTGTCCTCGACCCGGCACTGTGACAGTGAGTGCTGGGAACTATCATGTGTCCTCGACCCAGCACTGTGACAGTGAGTGCTGGGAACTATCATGTGTCCTCGACCCGCACTGTGACAGTGAGTGCTGGGAACTATCATGTGTCCTCGACCCAGCACTGTGACAGTGAGTCTGGGAACTATCATGTGTCCTCGACCAGCACTGTGACAGTGAGTGCTGGGAACTATCATGTGTCCTCGACCCGGCACTGTGACAGTGAGTGCTGGGAACTATCATGTGTCCTCGACCCGGCACTGTGACAGTGAGTGCTGGAACTATCAGTGTCCTCGACCCAGCACTGTGACAGTGAGTGCTGGGAACTATCATGTGTCCTCGACCCAGCACTGTGACAGTGAGTGCTGGGAACTATCATGTGTCCTCGACCCGGTACTGTGACAAGAGTGCTGGGAACTATCATGGTCCTCGACCTGGCACTGTGACAGTGAGTGCTGGGAACTATCATGTGTCCTCGACCCGGCAATGTGACAGTGAGTGCTGGGAACTATCATGTGTCCTCGACCCAGCACTGTGACAGTGAGTGCTGGGAACTATCATGTGTCCTCGACCCAGCACTGTGACAGTGAGTGCTGGGAACTATCATGTGTCCTCGACCCGGTACTGTGACAGTGAGTGCTGGGAACTATCATGTGTCCTCGACCCGCACTGTGACAGTGAGTGCTGGGAACTATCATGTGTCCTCGACCCGGCACTGTGACAGTGAGTGCTGGGAACTATCATGTGTCCTCGACCCAGCACTGTGACAGTGAGTGACTGGGAACTATATGTGTCCCGACCCGGCACTGTGACAGTGAGTGCTGGGAACTATATGTGTCCTTCGACCCGGCAATGTGACAGTGAGTGCTGGAACTATCATGTGTCCTCGACCCAGCACTGTGACAGTGAGTGCTGGGAACTATCAGTGTCCATCGACCAGCACTGTGACAGTGAGTGCTGGAAACTATCAGGTGTCCTCGACCCAGCACTGTGACAGTGAGTGCAGGGAACTATCATGTGTCCTCGACCAAACACTGTGACAGTGAGTGCTGGGAACTATCAGTGTCCTCGACCCAGCACTTGACAGTGAGTGCTGGGAACTATCATGTGTCCTCGACCCAGCACTGTGACAGTGAGTGCTGGGAACTATCAGGTGTCCTCGACCCAGCACTGTGACAGTGAGTGCTGGGAACTATCATGTGTCCTCGACCCGGCACTGTGACAAGTGAGTGCTGGGAACTATCATGTGTTCCTCGACCCAGACTGTGACAGTGAGTGCTGGGAATATCATGTGTTCTCGACCCAGCACTGTGACAGTGAGTGCTGGGAACTATCATGTCGTCCTCGACCCGCACTGTGACAGTGAGTGCTGGGAACTATCATGTGTCCTCGACCCGGTACTGTGACAGTGAGTGCTGGGAACTATCATGTGTCCTCGACCCGGTACTGTGACAGTGAGTGCTGGGAACTATCATGTGTCCTCGTCCCGGCACTGTGACAGTGAGCACTGGGAACTATCATGTGTCCTCGACCCTGTACTGTGACAGTGAGTGCTGGGAACTATCATGTGTCCTCGACCGGGCACTGTGACAGTGAGTGCTGGGAACTATCATGTGTCCTCAACCCTGCACTGTGACAGTGAGTGCTGGGAACTATCATGTGTCCTCGACCCAGCACTGTGACAGTGAGTGCTGGGAACTATCATGTATCCTCGACCCAGCACTGTGACAGTGAGTGCTGGGAACTATCATGTGTCCTCGACCCAGCACTGTGACAGTGAGTGCTGGGAACTATCATGTGTCCTCGACCCAGCACTGTGACGTGAGTGCTGGGAACTATCCATGTGTCCTCGACCCGGCACTGTGACAGTGAGTGCTGGGAACTATCATGTGTCCTCGACCCAGACTGTGACAGTGATCTGAATACATGATCTGGGCACTTTGTCGCGTTCATGTCTGGGAAGATGTGCCTGAGGATGGACAACATGTCTCCCGGCACGTGAGGGTGTGGAATAGCCCCCGTGGCAGTGAGTGCTGGAACTATCATTGTCCTCACCGCCACAGATGCTAAACTATGTCCACCACGACATATGTGGAATCATGTCTCGACCCGACGTGACAATATGCTGGAACTATTCCGGTGTGACATGACTGGAACTACAGTGCTGGACAGATGACAGTGTGAAATGTGCCGACGGACTACATATGGATTGTCGACCCGAAATGCTGGACTTATTGTTGACCCGGACGTGGGATGATGGTTGCCACGCTGGACTGGAGATATGTGGACACTGTGCTGCTGGACGATCTCCGGATGGGTAGTGGAACTATCATGTGTCTCGCCGCACGTGACAGTGATGCTGGAATCAGGTCCCACGTGATTGTGGAATATAATGTCCTCGACCCTGACAGTGGTCTGAATGTTCCTCACCCACGGAGTGTGGAACTAAGGCCTCGACCCGCCTGACGGAGTGCAACTACATGTCTGACCGCACTTGAGGAATGGGATATCTTCCCACCTACGTGAGTGCGGAAATATGTCCCGACCCACACTTACAGTGAGGTGGAATTTTGTTACCACACGGCATGATGGACTAATTGTCCGCCCATGTGACATGAGGCTGGGAATAGGTCTCACGTCTTTGGGGACTATAGTGTCTCACCGCACTGACAGTAGGTGGGATATATGTGCCTGACCCCACTGACAGTGAGGGGGAATTCAGTTCCTCGACCCGCCTGGACAGTGAGTGGAACACATTGCCCACGCACTGACAGGATGCTGGAATTATGTCTCGACCCGCACGGACAGTGAGTGCGGAACTCATTGTCCTCGACCCACTTGCATGAGGGGGAACTACTTGTCCGCCCGTGGAGGTGGAAAAGTCATAGATTGGAGTAGCGAGGGATTAGTAACAGTAGTTTGATTGCGCTGCTTGTTAATTAGGGTCAGACTAGCTCCCCTATCCCTCCCTCCTCTTCACCTCCCCCTCGAAGGTGAAGTGTGGGGCTCCGTCCAAGGTAACACTAGACTCAGCTCCCAGCACTCAAGTCATGCCTGCATGTATCTAGTGATTTTGGTTGAAAGCTTCACTTTTGACCAATAATAAACTAGTCCTTCGTCTTGCTCTAATTGACTGTTGTAATAACACCACATCTTTTAGTATGATTATCATGGTGATGATTTTAACAGTGGTAGCCTGCTATCTTTCCAGCTTGGTAGACAGGAGGGACTGCAATCACGAGTAGACTGATGAGATGGACTAACGTCCTGAGACTTCCCCTTTTTGGATTTAATTACCTGTGCACCTGTATGAAATTGCAGGACGTAACCCCTCATCATTGCAGCGGTAAAGAACCTGCTTTTCTGTCATCGGGATATAATACTCACGGCTATACTGTGAAGAACGAACCGGTAGGTTGTAACCAACACCTGCGACCTCCCCCCCCATCATCAGCAATGGCTACGATTTCAACAACACACAGTGTCACCAACACCAGACACCCAAGTTTTATATTAGCGTTGAATTCAGTTATCATTTATATTTTTCATTTTTCATTTTCTTTAACGTAGGATTAATATTTCATATTTAAGTGTTTTATATTTTACATTTTCTAAATAATAAAGTGTTTATGTTTGTCAGTTTTTATTCTTTTTCTATACATTAATTTTCCTGAGGAGGAGCCAACCTTGGTAATACTGTCTGAAGTTGTTACATGGCTGAGTAAGCCTTCACACCCACCACTGTGACAGTGAGTGCTGGGAACTGGCATGTGCCCTCGACCCAGCACTGTGACAGTGAGTGCTAGGAACTAGCATGTGTCCTCGACCCAGCACTGTGACAGTGAGTGCTGGGAACTGGCATGTGTCCTCGACCCAGCACTGTGACAGTGAGTGCTGGGAACTAGCATGTGTCCTCGACCCAGCACTGTGACAGTGAGTGCTGGGAACTAGCATGACAGTGGTAGATGTAATTATGGATTACAATATGTTATCGTAGTCAAGTCTTCCATATAACTACTTAGACTTACATTGGACTGGATTGTTTATTATACTCACTGTGACATTCCACACGTGCTGGAGTTTTCTAAGTAATTTTATACCCCCTGTATGCAACCCACGACACTAGGCAAACACAGGTACCTATTTTTTTTTACTGAAGAATGAGACACTTATGTAATATACGGGAATCTTTATTGAGGAAACGTATCGGCACACAGTGGCTTCATCAGTCCAATACAAAGAAGAACTGTGTAAAGAGAAGAAGAGATTGAGGTAATCAGTCCCTCAGCCTGCGGTCCACCAGTCTTGAAGAAAGTACAGCATATGGTCGGAGAAGTGGCTTATATACTGTAGTCAGGTGAGTGGAACCAGAAGGAGGCAGAGTCACAGTGGAACCATCTACTATGCCATTTCTTCAAGACTGATGGACTAAACACAGGAACACATCAGTGAAAGGGGATGGATTGAAGTGGGACTTGGACGTGAGTTAATAGAATTCTCAAAACTTATTCCTTGGGGTAGCATTGAAAATGGGTTGGGAAAATATTTTTGTTAGTGGGTTTGGATTTGAGAAGAACCTGCCTAGTATGGGCCAGTAGGTCTGCTGCAGTGTTCCTCATTTCTTATGATTTTATGGAACACAGAGGAGGGTGATGTGGGGTGGGTGGGGGATGACTGGGTAGTTATGTACCCAAGGAAACCATCACCAACACAAACACACACTGCCCCTGACACTCCCTCCATACCACCCTCCAACCCTCCCTACCACCCTTCCTCCCTCCCAAAAACAAACCCACCCTCCCTCCGTCCCAACCAACCTTCCACCCTCCCCCTCTCTCAGCCTAATAATAGCCGTTCCTGTTTGAATGCTTGGTAATGTGTTGTGTACCATAATAGTAACTCCATGGTGACACCCGGCATACAGCATTTTACTCTCTCAATGCCCTAATTTCTTACATAAGAACATAATAAAGGAGGAACACTGCAGCAGGCCTGTTGGCCTATACTAGGCAGGTCCTTTACAATTCATCCCACTAACAAAACATTTGCCCAACCCAATTTTCAATGCTACCCAAGAAATAAGCTCAGTGGTGACCTGTACTTAACCAGTGGTGACCTGTACTTAACTCAGTGGTGACCTGTACTTAACTCATTGGTGACCTGTACTTAACTCAGTGGTGACCTATACTTAACTCAGTGGTGACCTGTACTCTGTGAAGAAGTGTCTTGTTTGCTCCCGTGGACTGAACAAAGATGTCCTCCATCGAGCAACTTTACCAGCAACTTAAGGAAGAATTGAGGGCAGCAAAGATGGAGATACGGCGATTGACCGAGGAAAACAAGAGGATTCGTAGTAGTCTTCCTGTTTCGAGTCCTCAGGTCAAGAAGGGATCGTGGTCAGTGGCTGGACAGCAGGGGACGACGAAATTGACGATCAAGAAGACGAATGGAAAGCCAGAAACGATGAAGAAGAAAGAGACTGCTGTGGAAACTCCTGTGGAAACCTCCAACACATTCTCGGTGCTACCCGACGAATGTGAGTCGACTACTGGGATCGTCACTACTAACGACAACAAGGAAGGTAAGAATATTGTTGTTGTTGTTGGGGATAGCCAGGTTAGATACATGGATAGGGCATTCTGCTTGAAGGACAGGAGTAGGAGACAAAGGGTATGCTTTTCTGGGGCTGGGATGGAGGACATTGTTAGCTGGCTTGACAACATCATGAATGGTAATGGGATCAATCCTGTTGTTTGCCTCAGTGCTGGAGGCAATGATGTAGGCAAGCGTAGAAGTGAGGATTTAGTTAGAAAGTTCAGGACAGCTATAGACATAATTAGGAAGAAGGGGGGGCGCCCTGTTATATGTGGCATTTTGCCAAGAAGAGGTGTTGGTAATGAATGGTTGTCCAGAGCAATTGGTATTAATTGTTGGCTGGATAAACACTGTAAGGATAATGCAGTACCATTCATTGACAACTGGGACAACTTCTATGGCCGAAATGACATGTATGCCAGGATGGGGTTCACTTATCCAGGGCAGGTGTGGGTTTCTTGCTAACTCAGTTGAGGGGGTTGTTAGGACTTTAAATTAGGATTAGTTAGAGGTATGGGTTTAGAAATGATTAATAATGAGTATGGATATATTGACTTATGCTCTGATATTAAGAATCTTAATAGTAACTGTCATGGAGTAACTCTGGGTAATGATAATTTCAGAAATTGTGTAAAAACAAAGATGAATAGGAAAAATGTGCAGAAGAAAAAACATATGATGGTATTTTATGCTAACAGTCGAAGTGCAAGAAATAAAATTAATGAACTACGTTTGGTAGCATGTGCTGGGAACTTTGATATCATTGCATTAACTGAAACGTGGTATGATTTAAAGAGTCGGGATATGACTGCTGAGTGTAATATTCAGGGATTTAAGTTGTTCAATGTGGATAGATGTAATGGGAAGGGGGGAGGAGTTGCATTGTATGTTCGAGAAAATATTAATTGTTGCATAAAAAGAGGTATAAAAATAGATGGAGCAGTAACAGAGTCTGTTTGGGTAGAGTTCGTGGAGGGTCAAGAAAAACTAATTCTAGGTGTAATATACCGACCTCCAGGGTTGGATCACGATAGAGGGAGACTTCTTTGGGACGAAATTGTTAGGGCTTCTGGACACAGTAACATAGTCATAGTAGGGGACTTTAACTTTAGTCAAATTGACTGGAATTCTTTGACAGGTAATCTAGAGTCCAGTGACTTTATGGAAACAGTTCAGGACTATTTTCTGAAACAGAGCATAACTGAGCCTACCAGGGGTAATAATTTGCTAGACCTAATCTTGTCAAATAAGGAAACACTCGTGAATAATCTGGAGATCACTGAAGAGCTTGGCGCAAGTGATCACAAATCCATCACTTTCAGCATTAATTGGGAATGCAAGAATAATGATAATACAGTAAAAATCCCTGATTTTCGTTCTGCCGATTATAATGGACTTAGGGAACATCTGTCTAATCTTGATTGGGGTTATCTAGCTAATGATTTTATTGACGATAATCATACTTATGAATATGAAGGGATCTGCTTTTATGATTGTTTTCTTAACAATGTACACAGTACCCAGAGTATATACATTCCCCAGAGAGAAATTAGGTCTAATAATAACGATCCCAAATGGGTTAACAGGAGGCTAAAGCATCTATTAGGGGAGAAAAGGGGAATTTATAGGCGCATCAGAAGAGGAGAGGTTAACCTTACTGACCAATATGTTCAGCTTAAAAGAGAAGTAAAAAAAGGCAATTAGAAAGGCTAAACGTGACTATGAAATTAGAGTTGCTAATGAATCAAAGACTAATCCAAAGGGGTTCTTTCAAGTGTACAGGACGAAGGTGAAGGAAAAAGTAGGACCTCTGAAAACTGGGAATGGACAGCTGAGGGATAATGAACTGGAAATGTGTTCCTTATTTAATGACTACTTTTTGTCAGTTTTTACACAGGAAGATGTAAATGAGATTCCAGTAATTAACAATTATTTAGTTCTTGATGATTTTAAGTTAACTAATATTACTGTCACGATGGACATGGTTATTAAACAGATAGACAAACTGAAACAAAATAAGTCCCCGGGACCCGATGAGTTGTTTTCAAGGGTACTTAAGGAATGCAAGATGGAGCTTAGTCAGCCATTAACGAGTGTGTTCAATGCGTCCATCCTTACCAGTGTTGTGCCAGAGTTGTGGAAGATGGCTAATGTGGTTCCTGTGTGGTGACGTGTACTTAGCTCAGTGGTGACGTGTACTTAGCTCTGTGAAGACCTGTTTGTGTGCTCTCTGTGAATCTGAACCAGGATGCCCTCTCTTGAGCAGCTTTACCAGCAGCTGAGAGAAGAGCTCAGAGTTGCTAAGCTGGAGATACAGCGATTAACGGAGGAGAACAAGAGGATTCGTAGTAATCCTCCTGTTGTGAGTCCCCAGGTTAAGAGGGGAGCTTGGTCAGTGGCCGGGCAACATGGAACCAAGCTGAAGATCAAGAAAACGGTTGGAGAGGCAGAAACAACGAGAAACCAGAAGACTACCGTGGAAACTTCCAACTCATTCTCGGTGCTACCTGACGAATGTGAGTGTTCTACTGGGAATGCCACAACGAGCACCAAGGAAGCATTGGCAGACGTGAGTGAGACATCCCTAGAAACCCCAACGAAGACCATCGACAAACGTCTTGACGAATTCTACAAGTGGTGGTAATGCTACCTGCGAATGTGAGTCGACTACTCGGGCATCACGACGGACGACGCCAAGGAAGGTAAAAACATTGTTGTTGTTGGGGATAGCCAGATTAGGTACATGGATAGGGCATTCTGCTTGAAGGATAGGAGTAGGAGGCAGAGAGTGTGTTTTCCTGGGGCTGGGATGAAGGATATTGTTAGCCGTCTGGATGACATCATGAAGGTAATTGGGAGCAATCCTATTATCTGTCTCAGTGCTGGAGGCAACGATGTTGGCAGACATAGGAGTGAGGACCTGAATGGCAGGTATAGGTCAGCAATAGAGATAATTAGGAGGAAGGGTGGGAAACCTGTCATATGTGGCATTTTGCCAAGGAGAGGAGTTGGAAATGAATGGTTGTCCAGAGCAATTGGTGTCAATTGCTGGCTGGACAAATACTGTAAGGAAAATGCGGTAACATTCATTGACAACTGGGACCTCTTCTATAGCAGAAATGACATGTATGCCAGGGACGGGGTTCACTTATCTAGGTGTGGGGTGGGAGCACTGGCCAACGCAGTGGAGGGAGCTGTTAGGTCTTTAAACTAGGAATAGTTAGTGGTATGGGTTTTTGCAGGAAAACTGTGAAGTCTCAGGGTAGTAATATGAGTACTAGGAGAACTAGTAATAGGCAAAATGAGGTGGATATTGGAAAGCCAGTGGCACTAATTGACAAGGACAGTAGTGGAATAACAGAAAGGAGCAGGAAGGGTAAAGAGAGAGGAGGGTCTTTAAATATTTATTACACAAATAGTCGCAGTGCTAGGAATAAGATGGACGAGTTGAGAATAGTTGCTAGTGCAGGTAACATAGATGTATTTGCCATTACTGAGACGTGGTTTAATTCAAAAAGTCGGGACATGCCTGCAGAATTTCACATCCAGGGTTTTAAATTGTTCCAAGTAGATAGAAGTGTCGGAAAGGGGGGTGGGGTGGCATTGTATGTCAGAAATCGCTTGAACTGTTGCATAAAAACGGGTATTAAGTCTGAAGTAACACATACAGAGTCTGTTTGGATAGAATTTTCAGAGGGGCATGAAAAATTAATTTTAGGTGTGATATACCGTCTCCCAAATTTAGATAGGGACCAGGGGAGACTACTGTGGAAGGAAATTGTTAGGGCCACAAGGCACGATCATGTAGTAATTCTAGGAGACTTTAACTTTAGTCATATTGATTGGAATTTCTTGACTGGGAATTTAGAATCATACAACTTCTTAGAAGTAGTTCAGGATTGTTTTTTGAAGCAGTTTGTGACAGAACCTACAAGGGGTAATAACCTGCTTGACTTAGTTCTGGCAAACAACGAATCCCTTGTTAATAATTTAGAAGTTTCAGAGGAACTGGGTGCTAGCGACCACAAATCAATTACATTTAGCATTGAATGGAAGTATGATAGTAGGGATAACTCAGTAACAGTCCCAGATTTTCGCTTACCAGATTACGATGGGCTTAGAGAACACTTATCATCTGTTGACTGGGGTAACGAAGAGAGCTATCAATATGACAGTTTTCTGAACACAATACATGCTGCTCAAAGAACGTTTATCCCTTATAAAGAAATTAGATCAAATAGAAATGACCCAAAATGGATGAATAATAGGCTGAAATATCTACTAGGGCATAAGAAAGGAATTTATAGGCGTATTAAAAGAGGCGAGGGTCATCTTATGAATCAGTATATTGACATTAAGAGGGACATTAAAAAGGGGATAAGAAAAACTAAAAGGGACTATGAAATTAAAGTTGCTAGGGATTCTAAAACTAACACAAAAAGTTTTTTCCAGGTATATAGAACAAAAGTCAGAGATAAGATAGGTCCCCTTAAAAATAACTATGGGCATCTTACTGACAAAGAGAATGAAATGTGCTCCACTTTAAATAATTATTTTCTCTCGGTTTTTACAAAGGAAGACACTAATAATATTCCGGTAATTAATTTTTATAGTGGGCCAGAAGAAGATAAATTATGTAACATCACAGTCACTAGTGAAATGGCTGTGAAGCAGATAGACCGACTGAAGCAAAATAAGTCACCGGGTCCTGATGAGGTTTTTTCAAGGGTTCTTAAGGAATGCAAAATGGAAGTCTGTGAACCACTAACTAATATTTTTAATTTATCTCTTCAAACAGGTGTAGTGTCTGATATGTGGAAGATGGCTAATGTAATTCCTATTTTTAAACAGGGGACAAGTCGTTACCGTCAAATTACCGCCCAATAAGCCTGACCTCAATTGTAGGCAAATTACTAGAGTCAATTATAGCTGAGATTATAAGAAACCATCTCGATAAGCATAGCCTGATTAATGATACTCAGCATGGATTCACAAGAGGCCGGTCTTGTCTAACTAATTTATTAACTTTCTTCAGTAAAGCTTTTGAGGCTGTTGACCACGATAAAGAATTTGATATTATTTACTTAGATTTTAGTAAGGCATTTGATAGAGTTCTGCACCAAAGACTGTTGAAGAAAGTAGCAGCTCATGGCATTGGGGGAAGGGTGCTCTCGTGGATCGAATCATGGCTCACAGACAGGAAGCAGAGTGTCCATAAATGGGGTTAAATCCGAGTGGGGATCAGTAACAAGTGGCCGTTGTTGTTTATAATATATATCAATGATCTTGATGAAGGAATTACTAGTGATATGAGCAAATTCGCCGATGACACGAAGATAGGTAGAATAATTGATTCAAACGTAGATGTTAGGGAACTTCAGGAGGATTTAGACAAACTCTACTCTTGGTCAGAAAAGTGGCAGATGCAGTTCAATGTAGATAAATGCAAGGTTCTGATGCTCGGGAGTGTCCATAACCCTAGCACTTATAAGTTAAATAATGTAGAACTTATCCATACAGATTGCGAAAAGGACTTGGGGGTTATGGTAAGCAGCAACCTTAAACCAAGACAGCAATGCCTAAGCGTACGTAATAAGGCAAATAGATTACTGGGATTTATATCAAGAAGTGTAAGCAACAGAAGTCCAGAGGTCATACTGCAGCTTTATACATCATTAGTAAGGCCTCACCTAGATTATGCAGCTCAATTCTGGTCTCCATATTACAGGGAATGGACATAAATTCGTTAGAAAACATTCAACGTAGGATGACTAAATTAATACATAGCATTAGAAATCTTCCTTATGATGAAAGATTGAAGACTCTTAAGTTACATTCACTTGTTAGACGAAGAATGAGGGGAGACCTGATCGAAGTGTATAAGTGGAAGATAGGTATTAATAAAGGGGATATTAACAAGGTCTTGAGGATATCTCTCCAAGAGAGAACCCGCAGTAATGGATTTAAATTAGATAAGTTTAGATTTAGAAAGGACATAGGAAAGTATTGGTTTGGAAATAGGGTAGTTGATGAGTGGAACAGTCTACCTAGTTGGGTTATTGAGGCTAGGACTTTGGGTAGTTTCAAATTTAGGTTGGATAAGTACATGAGTGGGAGGGGTTGGATTTGAGTGGGACTTGCACATCGGAGCTTGTTTCTTGGGTGGCATTGAAAGTTGGGTTGGTCAAATGTTTGTTAGTGGGATGAATTGTAAAGGACCTGCCTAGTATGGGCCAACAGGCCTGCTGCAGTGTTCCTCCTTTAAACCCATTGCTGCGAGTCCTGTCTATGTTAGATATTTTTAGCATGCTATTTAATTCCTGTTTTCCATTTATACACCTCAGTCATATCTCCCCTAATTATGCGCCTTTCTAGAGAGTGCAGATTCAGGGTCCTCAGTCTATCCTCATAGGGAAGATTTCTGATACATGGGATCAACTTTGTCATCCTCCTTTGTACGTTTTCCAGAGCATTTATATCCATTCTGTAATATGGTGACCAAAACTGTGCAGCATAGTCTAAATGAGGCCTAACCAAAGATAAATAGAGTTGAAGAACTTCCCGAGGACTTCTATTATTTATACTTCTTGCTATGAAGCCAAGGATTCTGTTAGCTTTATTGCAAACGCTAATGCACTGTTGTCTTGGTTTTAGATTACTACTAACCAGAACTCCTAAATCCTTTTCGCAATCCATTATATTAAGATCTACATTGTTTAGTTTATATGTGGCATGGTTATTGTCCTGTCCAACATTTAGAACTTTGCATGTGTCTATATTAAAGTGCATCTGCCACTTCTCCGACCACTGCATAAGTCTATTCAAATCATGCTAGAGTGCTCTAATGTCCTCATTAGAATGAACTGGACGGCCTATTTTGGTGTCATCAGCAAATTTGCTTATGTAGCTATTTATTCCCTCATCTATGTCATTCATGTAAATTGTGAACAACAAGGGACCCAACACTGACCCCTGTGGAACACCATTTTTGACGTGCCCCCATTCTGATTTCTCCCCATTTATGCAAACTCTCTGCTGCCTATTCGTCAACCATGCCTCTACCCAGGAAAAAAATTCTCCTCATATTCCGTGTGCCTTAAGTTTCCTCAATAGTCTCTGATGTGGAACTCTACCGAAAGCCTTACTGAAGTCCATATACACAATATTATATTCAATACCATGATCTACCTCCTCAAATACCTTAGTGAAGAAAGTTAATAAATTCATAAGACAGGAATGCCCCTTTGTAAAACCATGCTGAGATTCATTAATCAATTTATGCCTTTCGAGATGGCTACGAATTGCTTCGGCAGTTATTGATTCTATAAATTTTCCCACTATGGAGGTAAGGCTTATTGGTCTATAGCTCGAAGCTAAGGACCTGTCACCTGCCTTGTAAATAGGTATTACATTTGCCATTTTCCATTTATCAGGCACTATGCCAGTTTGTAGTGATATGTTGAAAAGATTAGCAAAAGGTATGCTAAGTTCCTCTTTACATTCCTTTAAAACCTTTTCAAACAGTTCATCAGGGCCTGGGGATTTGTTAAGTTTTAATTTCTCTATTTGTCTGAGAACCACATCACTAGTTACCGCAATCGTGCATAGTTTATTATCGTCCTGTTCTACATAATCTATTATTTCTGGAATTTCGTTACTGTTTTCCTGGGTAAAAACTGAGAGGAAGTAAATATTGAAAATTTCACATATATCCTTATCACTATCAGTGATCTGACCTGAGTTACTTTTAAATGGTCCAGTCTTGCCCCTAATCTTACTTCTCTATACCTGAAAGAACCCTTTTGTGTTAGTCTTCGAATCCCTTGTGACCTTAGACTCATAATCCCTTTTTGCTTTTCTTATTCCTTTTTTTTATTTCTCTCTTTAACTGAATATATTGATTTCTTAACTGCCCATCCCCTCTTTTGAAACGCCTATATATGCCTCTCTTTTGACCAATTAGATGTTTTAATTTATTGTTCATCCATTGGGGATCATTTTTGTTAGGTCTAATTTCCCTACTCGGAACAAAAGTTGTCTGGGCAGCTAGAACTATGCTCTGAAAAAAGTCATATTGGCAACCAAGATCACCTACCTGACCCATAGTCAGGACATCCCCATTTAGCCCACCCAGGTAATTTTTGAGTCCCATGAAATCGGCAAAGCAAAAGTCTGGGACAGAGATTTGATTGCAGTTGTCCGGGTAACTCCATGATATATTGAAACTAAGTGATTTGTGATCGCTTTCCCCAAGCTCATCATTAACCTCAAGATTATTAACTAGTGATTCTTTGTTGGCAAGAACCAAGTCAAGTAGACTGTTTCCTCTAGTTGGTTCTGTCACAAACTGTTTAACAAGTAATCCTGAACCGTATCAAGAAAGTCACTAGACTCAAGATTTCCTGTCACATTGTTCCAGTCAATTTGCCTAAAGTTAAAATCTCCCATTATCACAGCATTTTCATATCTAGATGCCTTATGAATTTCGTCCCATAGCAGCTTACTGCTCTCCCTATCAAGGTTTGGGGGCCTATAAATCACACCCAAAATTAACTTTCACAACCCTCGAGAAACTGTAGCCAAACAGATTCTGTGTCTGATGTTTCTAATCTTATATCTTGTCTGACACAATTTAAATTTTCTCTGACATACATCACCACTCAACCACCCTTCCTGTTGACCCTATCAGTATGGAATAGTTTATAACCCTGTATGTTGCATTCAGAAGGCATTTCTCTATCTTTCAAGTTACACGAGGTCTCTGTTATAGCAATAATATCTATATTACCTGCACTTGCAAGTAATCTTAGCTCATTTATCTTATTTCTTAGACTCTTACTATTTGTATAGTAAACCTTAAGGGAGCTAGTCACTCGTTGCCCTCTACTATCTCTCTTTGTTTGTTGGTCATCTGCTTTGCCTGTACTAGCAACTATATTTTGAATATTGCCTTTTAGACATATCCCTGAGGTATCCTGGTTATTTCTGCTGCTTTCAACCCTAGTACTGCATACGAAAGGTATATAATACCGACAAGATGAGATTAAGACACATGCGCAACATCTGGGTATCAGAATCTCCACGACTATGGTGCTCTTCGCACCTACTCCTAGGTTGAGGGACTGATTACCTCATCTTCTGTACATAGTTCTACTGTCTTCAAGTTATGTCCTAGAATTTGTATTGATAAAGCCACTGGATGGCGAAACGTTTACAATAAAGATACCCAGATGTTGCGCATGTGTCTTAATCTCACCTAGTACTGCAGGCTGATTGTCTCCCACAGACACCCATACCTCTATATTCTATCAGTTTAAAGTCCTAGACATGTCACCAATAACCCCCTCAGTCTAAATGGCTAATGCAACCACTCCAGCCCCAGAGAGATGAACCCCATCCCTTGCTTATATATCATGTTTGCCATAGAATTTGTCTCAGTTATCTATGAATGGGACTGCAAGTTCCTTGCCGTACACTTGTCTAGCCAGCAAATTATACCAATTACCCTAGACATCCATTCATTGCCCACTCTCCTTCTAGGCAAGATGCTACACATGATTTGGATCCCCCCCCCCTTACACCTGACTACATCTATGACTGACCTATACTTATCCAGCAGCTCCTGTCTCCTGCCATTCCCGTTGTCATTTCCACCAGCACTAAGACAGATAAGGGGCCTGTTCCCATTGTCTGACATATTATTATCCAACCTGCTGACTGTGTCACCATCACCAGCTCCTGGGAGACACACCCTTTGTCTGACCTTTCTATCTCTATTACAAAAAGCACGGTCCTTATATCTTACCTGAGAATCTCTCACAATCAGAATATTCTTACCTTGATAGGCAGGGGAGTCAGTGGTACCTTTAATATCACTAACTACTGAAATACACTTGTCCTGGAGAACAGAGAATTGATTTCCTACCTTCACATCTTCTCTATTAACCTTCCTTATCATCCTTCTTCCTGAATTGTGAACCACATGCCACTTAAAGCGGCTGCCACTCTCCAAATCACTGCTGGTAACTTTTTCCTCCTCACCCTCTACAACCATCTCACACTCCCAAACCCATCTAGATAAAGCTTCAGCCTCCTATTTCCCTCATGAAGGAGTAGAATCTCCTTTTTTAACACTTTAACCTGAGATTCTAAAACACTACAGTAAGCCATGGTGCTAGGTAACACCCCACACTAATCCCAGACAGCTTAGGACAGGTATGACCACACGTGATCACTGACCTCAGCGTACTGAGGACCCATCTTCCACTTATATACATCGATCATGTCTCCCCTCATCCTTCGTCTTACGAGTGAATGTAATTTAAGGGTTTTCAATCTTTCTTCATACAGAAGATTTCTAATAAGAACATAAGAACATAAGAACGAAGGAACACTGCAGAAGGCCTACTGGCCCGTGCGAGGCAGGTCCAAGTCTCCTACCGGCTTAAGCCAATGCACCCAACCTAGTCAGGTCAGGTCACATTGACCGACCTGGTAGCACAAACTATCAGGTCTAACTCACACCCACCCACATCCACTCATGTATTTATCCAACCTATTTTTAAAGCTACACAACGTTCTGGCCTCTATAACGGTACTTGGGAGTTTGTTCCACTCATCCACAACTCTATTACCAAACCAGTACTTTCCTATATCCTTCCTGAATCTGAATTTTTCCAACTTAAAACCATTGCTGCGAGTCCTGTCTAGGCTAGATATTTTCAGCACACTATTTACATCCCCTTTATTTATTCCTGTCTTCCATTTATACACCTCAATCATATCCCCCCTAATTCTACGTCTTTCTAGAGAGTGCAGATTCAGGGCCCTTAGTCTATCCTCATAGGGAAGGTTTCTGATACATGGGATCAACTTTGTCATCCTCCTTTGTACATTTTCCAGAGAATTTATATCCATTCTGTAATAAGGTGACCAAAACTGTGCAGCATAATCTAAATGAGGCCTAACCAAGGATGTATAGAGTTGAAGAACAACCTGAGGACTCCTATTATTTATGCTTCTTGATATGAAGCCAAGGATTCTATTAGCTTTATTGCGAACACTTATGCACTGTTGTCTTGGTTTCAGATTACTGCTAACCAGAACTCCTAAATCTTTTTCGCAATCCGTAATATTAAGATCTACATTATTTAGTTTATATGTGGCATGATTATTGTCCTGTCCAACATTTAGAACTTTGCATTTGTCTATATTAAACTGCATCTGCCACTTCTCCGACCACTGCATCAGTCTATTCAAATCTTCCTGGAGTGCTCGAATGTCCTCGTCAGAATGAATTCGACGGCCTATTTTGGTGTCATCGGCAAACTTGCCGATGTCGCTCTTTATGCCCTCATCTATGTCGTTTATGTAGATTGTGAACAGCAGGGGGCCCAACACTGACCCCTGTGGAACACCGCTCGTGACACTTCCCCACTCTGATTTCTCCCATTTATGCAAACTCTCTGCTGCCTATTTGTCAACCATGCCTCTATCCAGGAAAAAATTTCTCCTCCTATTCCATGTGCTTTAATTTTCCTCAATAGTCTCTGATGTGGGACCCTGTCAAAAGCCTTACTGAAGTCCATATACACAATATCATATTCATTACCATGATCTACCTCCTCAAATACCTTAGTGAAAAAAGTTAATAAATTCGTAAGGCAGGAACGCCCCTTTGTAAAACCATGCTGAGATTCGTTGATTAATTTATGCTTTTCAAGGTGGCTACGAACTGCCTCGGCAATTATTGATTCCATAAATTTTCCCACTATGGAGGTTAGGCTTATTGGTCTATAGTTCGAAGCTAAGGACCTGTCACCTGTTTTGAAAATAGGTATCACATTTGCCATTTTCCACTTATCTGGCACCATGCCAGTTTGTAGTGATATGTTGAAAAGATTAGCCAAAGGTGTGCTAAGCTCCTCTTTACATTCCTTTAGAACCCTTGCATACAGTTCATCAGGGCCTGGGGATTTGTTAGGTTTTAATTTATCTATTTGCCTAAGGACCATGTCACTTGTGACCCTAATAGTACACAGTTTATTATCGTCCTGTTCTACATAATTTATCATTACTGGAATATCGCTGGTATCCTCCTGTGTAAAAACTGAGAGGAAGTATGTGTTAAAAATTCTACACATTTCCTTATCACTGTCAGTGAGCTGACCCGAGGAACTTTTTTATTAATTTTGTCATTCATCGTTAAATGTTTTCTAACGAATTTATATCCATTCTGTAAAAGGGAGACCAGAACTGAGTTGCGTAATCTAGGTGAGTATGACCTACTTCCACTGGGAAATCCTGCCTACCAGTAACTATCCTTCGTCTGCTACCCGTCCCAATCCACCTGACGTTAGTATATAAGCGCCAGCCTCCTGCCTCTGCTCCGCCACCTCCCTGGCGCCCAGATCCGGCCGATGTTTGCATCACGCAACTACCTACCTCTAAGCGTCTCTGCAGTCAAGACACCCTCAGCAATCATGCTGAGTTAAGCATGGAACTGGGAGAGGGACGCACATGTGCAGTGTATTTCACAGATGGTTCTGTCGACCCTGACAGGAAAAGAGCAGCAGCTGGACTGTACCACAATGGTCACACACAAGGCTGGCGACTTCCTGACCACTGCACGATCCGTCAAACTGAGCTGGTGGCGATTCAGCAGGCATTGTCACATGCCCTACGACATCGACTCCGACCTGTCATACATGTTGACTTCATCTTTGCAATCAATGCCCTCTCCCATCCCCAATCACAGGACAATGCTCACCTCATTACATTGATTTTGAGCATAATGACAGCCTTAGAAGCTCAGAGTAACAGATCGACATTGAATTGGATCCCCAGTCATGCTGGCATCCCGGGAAATGAGGCGGCAGATGATGCAGCCAAAGCAGCAACAGATAGTCCACATGTTGGAATTACTGTCCCCATCAGCCTACGACAGACCAAACTGGCAGCCGCCAGAGCAATGAAACTTGTGGGGGAGGTCTTAGGTGATACCCCATCTCAACAGTGGTACCGAACAGCGACTCAGGGCGAACCCCCTCCATATGATAGAAGCTGGTCCAGAGTGCAGTGTATGGCCATCCATCGGCTTCGTTTGGGCTTTCCCACAGCCAAGATGATGGTAGACAAGGCTGAGGAGATGTGCCAACACTGTCAGCACGTTGTCCAGCGGCCCCTAACACATTATCTTCTGGAGTGCGAAGTTACTGAGACACTTCGCAGGCAACTAGCACTGATGTCCCCTCCCGAAGAAGACCCGGAGAGGACTGCTGCTACACTAGTGTACCATGGAGTCAACGAACCAGACAAGCTGTTGCCCATGATAACGACATATCCTCCTCCTCGCTAGTGTCCACAGTTAGGAGTACATACGGTGTTGTCGCTTATGAGATGCACCAGATGAACTGACCAGAAGAGTGCTTGAGCAGCATACGTTGCAACATTGTAGAAACATTTCTCCCTCGGGAGCCAGAGACGGGTTATCGCAAGATTGAGACCCGTGCCAGGACTACGGTCTTGGCGAACATTATACACACATACATGCCTCTACTCCAGAATCTTCACGACTACGGTGCTCTTCACACCAACTCCAAGGCTGACGGACTGATTACCTCATCTTTAGTACATAGTTCTACTGTCTTCTAATTATGTCCTTGAATCTGTACTGATTAAGCCACTGGATGCCTAAAAGATGTTTGAGCCTACTGTTCATCCATTTCGGGTCATTTCTATTCTATTTTATTTCTTTATAGGGAATAAACGTTCTTTGGGCAGCATGTATAGTGTTTAGAAAGCTGTCATATTGATAGCTCTCTTCGTTACCCCATTACACAGATGATAAGTGTTCTCTAAGCCCATCGTAATCTGCTAAGAGAAAATCTGGGACCGTTACTGAGTTATCCCTACTATCATACTTCCATTCAATAATAAAGGTAATTGATTTGTGGTCGCTTGCGCCGAGTTCCTCTGAAATTTCTAAATTATTAACAAGGATTTCTTTGTTTGCCTAAACTAAGTCAAGCACGTTATTTTCCCTTATAGGTTCTGTAACAAACTGTAACAATCCTGAATTACCTCTAAGAAGTTGTTAGACTCTAAATTCCTAGTCAAGGAATTCCAGTCAATCTGACTGAAGTTAAAATTGGTAAGTAAGACACATGGGCAACATTTAGGCAAAGTTGATCCCATGTATCAGAAATCTTCCCTATGAGGATAGACTGAGGCCCTGAATCTGCACTCTCTAGAAAGACGTAGAATTAGGGGGGATATGATTAAGGTGTATAAATGAAAAACAGGAATAAATAAAAGGGATGTAAATGGCGTACTAAAAATATCTAGCCAATACAGGACTCGCAGCAATGGTTTCAAGTTGGAAAAATTCAGAAAGGATACAGGAAAGCACTGGTTTGGTAACAGAGTTGTGGATGAGTGAAACAAACTCCATAGTACAGTTATAGAGGCTAAAACGTTGTGTAGTTTTAAAAATTGATAAATACATAAGTGGGTGCGAATTGGACCTGGCTAGCTTGTGCTACTAGGTCATATGCCGAGCGCCTTCCTTAAGTGAATGTGACCTGACCTAACTAGGTTAGGGCATTGGCTTAAGCCGGTAAGAGACTTGAGCCTGCCTCGCATGGGCCAGTAGGCTTGCTACAGTGTTCCTTCTTTCTTATGTTTTTATGTTCTAAACGTTTCGCCTACACAATACGCTTCCTCGGTCGAGTACAGAAAGTAGACAGAAGCAGTAGGGATGTGAAGACGATTTAATCAGTCCATCAACCTTGACGACGTACCTGGAAAGGTACAGGACTGATTACATTGTCTTCACATCTCTACTGTTCCTGCCTACATTCTGTACTCGACTGAAGAAGCCTACTGTGTAGGCGAAACGTTTCGGAATAAAATTGCCTAAATGTTGCCTATGTGTCTTACTTACCAACCTGTCGGTATTGTATACCATTTTGATATCCATAAAGTTAAAGTCCCCTAAAATTGCTTCGTTATCGTGTGTTTAGCCCCAACAATTTCCTCCCAGAGTAGTCTTCCTTGGCCTCTATCCAAGTTAGGGGGACGGTATATCACGTCTAAAATCAATTTTTCGTACCCCTCTGAAAATTCTATCCAGACAGACTTTGTATGTGTTATTTCAGACTTCATACCCTTTTTATGCAACAGTTCAAGCGATCTCTGACATAGAGTGCCACCCCACCCCGCTCCCAATACTTCTGTCTACTTGGAACTATTTAAAACCCTGAATGTGATATTCAAGAGGCATGTCCCGATTCTTCGAATTAAACCACGCCTCAGTCATGGCAAATACATCAATGTTACCCGCACTTGCAACTAATCTCAACTCGTCTATTTAATTCCTAGCACTGCGACTGTTAGCGTAATGGAAATTTGGAGACCTTCCTTTCTCTTTTCCCTTCCTGCTCACATCTGATTTTCCACTATAACTATTACCGTCTTTGTCACCTAGTGTCACTTAGTGTCAACTAGTGTCACCTAGTGCCACATAGTGTCACTTAGTGTCAACTAGTGTCACCTAGTGTCACTTAGTGTCAACTAGTGTCACCTAGTGCCACATAGTGTCACTTAGCGTCACCTAGTGCCACCTAGTGGAAGTGTTCATGATGGGGAGAAGGGGAAGTGTTCATAACATAAGTGGGACTGTGGGAAGTGTTCATAACATAAGTGGGACTGTGGGAAGTGTTCATAACATGAGTGGGACTGTGGGAAGTGTTCATAACATAAGTGGGACTGTGGGAAGTGTTCATAACATAAGTGGGACTGTGGGAAGTGTTCATAACATAAGTGGGGCTGTGGGAAGTGTTCATAACATAAGTGGGGCTGTGGGAAGTGTTTATAACATAAGTGGGACTGTGGGAAGTGTTTATAACATGAGTAGGACTGTGGGAAGTGTTTATAACATGAGTGGGACTGTGGGAAGTGTTCATAACATGAGTGGGACTGTGGGAAGTGTTCATAACATGAGTGGGGCTGTGGGAAGTGTTCATAACATAAGTGGGACTGTGGGAAGTGTTCATAACATAAGTGGGGCTGTGAGAAGTGTTCATAACATAAGTGGGACTGTGGGAAGTGTTCATAACATAAGTGGGACTGTGGGAAGTGTTCATAACATGAGTGGGACTGTGGGAAGTGTTCATAACATAAGTGGGACTGTGGGAAGTGTTTATAACATAAGTGGGACTGTGGGAAGTGTTCATAACATAAGTGGGGCTGTGGGAAGTGTTCATAACATAAGTGGGGCTGTGGGAAGTGTTTATAATATAAGTGGGACTGTGGGAAGTGTTTATAACATGAGTAGGACTGTGGGAAGTGTTTATAACATGAGTGGGACTGTGGGAAGTGTTCATAACATGAGTGGGACTGTGGGAAGTGTTCATAACATGAGTGGGGCTGTGGGAAGTGTTTATAACATGAGTGGGACTGTGGGAAGTGTTTATAACATGAGTGGGACTGTGGGAAGTGTTTATAACATGAGTGGGACTGTGGGAAGTGTTTATAACATGAGTGGGACTGTGGGAAGTGTTTATAACATGAGTGGGACTGTGGGAAGTGTTTATAACATGAGTGGGACTGTGGGAAGTGTTTATAACATGAGTGGGACTGTGGGAAGTGTTTATAACATGAGTGGGACTGTGGGAAGTGTTTATAACATGAGTGGGACTGTGGGAAGTGTTTATAACATGAGTGGGACTGTGGGAAGTGTTTATAACATGAGTGGGACTGTGGGAAGTGTTTATAACATGAGTGGGACTGTGGGAAGTGTTTATAACATGAGTGGGACTGTGGGAAGTGTTTATAACATGAGTGGGACTGTGGGAAGTGTTTATAACATGAGTGGGACTGTGGGAAGTGTTTATAACATGAGTGGGGCTGTGAGAAGTGTTCATAACATGAGTGGGGCTGTGGGAAGTGTTTATAACATGAGTGGGGCTGTGGGAAGTGTTTTATAACATGAGTGGGGCTGTGGGAAGTGTTTATAACATGAGTGGGACTGTGGGAAGTGTTTATAACATGAGTGGGGCTGTGGGAAGTGTTTATAACATGAGTGGGACTGTGAGAAGTGTTCATAACATGAGTGGGGCTGTGGGAAGTGTTTATAACATGAGTGGGGCTGTGGGAAGTGTTTATAACATGAGTGGGGCTGTGGGAAGTGTTTATAACATGAGTGGGGCTGTGAGAAGTGTTCATAACATGAGTGGGGCTGTGGGAAGTGTTTATAACATGAGTGGGGCTGTGGGAAGTGTTTATAACATGAGTGGGGCTGTGGGAAGTGTTTATAACATGAGTGGGGCTGTGGAAGTGTTTATAACATGAGTGGGGCTGTGGGAAGTGTTTATAACATGAGTGGGGCTGTGGGAAGTGTTTATAACATGAGTGGGGCTGTGGGAAGTGTTTATAACATGAGTGGGACTGTGGGAAGTGTTTATAACATGAGTGGGACTGTGGGAAGTGTTCATGAATGAATGACAAAAATAAGTTGGATTGTGTGTGAATGGCTCATGGCGTTAGTGGTTGGGGAAGAGTGGGTGGTGAAGAGTGGGTGGGAGAGAGGGAGTGGGGGAGAAACTTAACTGGGGAGGGGAGGGTAGTTGTGAGAGAATTGTGTGTTCGGGAGAGGATGGTGGGGAGTGGGGTTGTTCTTCCTGGTGACACCTTTGTGTTGAATGTTTATGTATTGACGTCTGCCTTCCCCCATCACCCACTTACAGTGACGTAGTGAGTAAGGGGGGGGGGGGGTAAGGTTGGCGACCTCACAGTAACCTCTTCCCCTCACCCCTACTCCATGACCACCAACTGACCACAACTCTTTCCTTCTTTCAAGATAACCTGCTTAATTAACTACCACCATCCCCAGGGTGTCTCACACTCTGTCGTAGTCAATTCTTGGTATACCATCTACAAAATATATGCCAGGGGAAGGCCTCGGTCCTATCTTATCTCTAACTTTTGTTCTATAAATCTGGAAAAAAAAATTTCTGTGTTAGTTTCCGAATCCCTAGCAACTTTAATTTTGTAGTCACGTTTAGCTTTTCTTATTCCCTTTTTAATGTCCCTCTTAATGTTAGTATACTGAGTCATAAGATGACCCTCACCTCTTTTGATACGCCTATAAATTCCTTTCTTCTGCCCAAAAAGATATTTGAGCCTATTATTCATCCATTTTGGGTCATTTCTATTCGATTTAATTTCTTTATACGGGATAAACGTTCTTTCACCAGCATGTATAGTGTTTTTGCTGTCATATGGTTACCTCTCTTCGTTACCCCAGTCAACAGACGATAAGTGTTCTCTAAACCCATTGCAATCTGCTAAGCGAAAATCTGGGACTGTTACTGAGTTGTTCCTATCATACTTCCATTCAATGCTAAATGTAATTGATTTGTGGTCGCTTGCGCCGAGTTCCTCTGTAATTTCTAAATTATTAACAAGGGTTTACATGTTTGCCAGAACCAAGTCAAGCAGGTTATTTTCCCTTGTAGGTTCTGTCACAAACTGCTTCAAGAAATTCTGAACTACTTTTAAAAAGTCGTTAGATTCTAAATTCCCAGTCAAAAAATTACAATCAATCTGACTAAAGTTAAAGTCCCCTAGAATTACTACGTTATCGTCCCTTGTGGCCTCAACAATTTCCTCCCAGAGTAGTCTCCCTTGGTCCCTATCCAAGTTTGGGGGACGGTATATCACGCCTAAAATCAATTTCTCATACCCCTCTGAAAATTCTACCCAAATAGACTGCATGTGTTATTTCAGACTTTATACCTGTTTTTATGCAACAGTTTAAACGATCTTTGATATAGAGTGCCACCCCTCCCTGCTTACAGATACTTCTATCTACTTGAAACAATTTAAATCCCTGAATGTGACATTCAGCAGGCATGTCCCGATATTTCATATTAAACCACGTCTCAGTTATGGCAAAAACATCAATGTTACTCGCACTTCCAACTAATCTCAATTCGTCCATCTTATTTCTAGCACTACGTGTATTAGAATAAAATATCTTTAGAAAACCTCCGTTCTCTTTTCTCTTCCTGCTGATTTCTGTTCCTCCACTATACCTGTTGCTGTCCTTGTCATCTGGTGTCACTGGGTTTCCAATATTCACCAATAACTCGACCTCATTCTGTCTGTTACTGGTTTCCTTAAAACTCATACTATCGCTACACTCAGAATGCATTGATTTTCCACGAAATCCCATACCACTGTTTATTTCTAGTTTAAAGACCTAACAGCTCCCTCCACTGTGTTGGCCAGTGCTCCCACCCCAAACCTAGATAAGTGAATCCCATCCCTGGCATACATGTCATTTCTACCATAGAAGAGGTCTCAGTTGTCTATGAATGCTATCGAATTTTCCTTACAGTGTTTGTCCAGCCAACAATTGACACCAATTGCCCTGGACAACAATTCATTGTCAACCTCTCCTGGTCAAAATGCCACATATCACAGGGTTCCCACGCTTCTTCCTAATTATCTCTTTTGCTGTCCTATACCTGCTAATCAGGGCTTCACTCCTACTGTTATTTATGCTTCTTGATATAAAGTCAAGGACCTGTTACCTGCTTTGTAAATAGGTATTACATTTGCCACTTTCCACTTGTCAGGCACTATGCCAGTTTGTAGTGATTTATCGAAAAGATTAGCCAAAGGTTTGCTAAGTTCCTCTTTACATTCTTTTAAAACCCTTGCAAACAGTTCTTCAAGGCCTGGGAATTTGTTAGGATTTAATTTCTTTATTTGTCTGAAGACCATGCCACTAGCTGCCCCAATCGTGCATAGTTTATTATCGCCATGTTCTACATAATTTATTATTTCTGGAATTTTGCTAGTATCTTCCCAAGTAAAAACTGAGAGGAAGTAAGTGTTGAAAATTTCACACATTTCCTCATCACAGTCAGTGATCTGACCTGAGTTACTTTTATGTGGGACTATCTTGTCCCTAATCTTACTTCTGTATACCTGAAAGAACCCTTTTAGGCTAGTCTTTGAATTTCTTGCGACTTTAGCCTCATAATCCCTTATTGCTTGTCTTATTTCTTTTTTTTTTTATTTCTCTCTTTAATTAAATATATTGATTTTTTAACTGCCTATCTCCTCTTCTGATATGTCTGTATAAGCCTCTCTCTTGACCATTGAAATATTTTAATCTTGTGTTTATCCATTTGGGATCATTTTTGTTAGATCTAATTTTCCTACTCAGAACATGTTACAAAAAACGCGATTCTAAATAAAAGCTTAGAGATCTCCAGTGAATTCTAGAAAGGACTACCCTTCTAGCATCCAGCCTGTTACTGGGTTTTCGTAACAAGTAGTCAGTATCCTTGTCCAATTATCCATTAAAATTCAGTATGGTTCAATAGTGCTTTAGGATTACAACTGGTAGGCTACTAACTAGAGAAATTAAAATTTAATAAATTTATTAAGTAGTAAGTTGTCTAGAGGTATATTATGAAAGTAAATTAAATCACAGCAATCAAAATAAAATCAATCTCTCGAGTTCAATATTATTGTGCTGAAAGCACATATCACATTTATAATTCTTAAGTACCGTCAGGTACATTAACATTTAATAAGATATTACAAATATATACAAGTAAGTGTGTGTATGCGTGTAAGTGCTCTTAAGTAGTTAGCTATGTCTCAAGACTCGAATAAGACTTAAACAAGTGACTGACAAAGTCCTCAAATAAACTAACTTCTTGACCGACTGGCAACCCGAACAGTCTGCTTGAACAACAAAGAATGCTAAGCCCAATAGCAATGCAATATCAAGTGACTGTGACACAGAATCAGGAACTGGGAAATAATATAACGACACTAAGTAGGGACCATCTGCAGATCCTCCACAAAAGTTACAAAACTCCCATAATACTGAATCTACGTTCAGCATAGGAAAACCCGACTGTGACAATGCACAGAAACCAGTACAAAATTAGGTCAGAAGCTATAGCTAAGGACCTGAGATACTCAGAGTGTCTATGTGACACACAACCTCAGTACAACGTCGAAAATCACTAAGTCTTTACAATGTTCTGTGAACAAAGTTCTACAGAACTAACAAGAATAATGAGACAGACAATCTGTCCAACCACCAAGCGAGTCTCGAGCAGACTGAAAACTTCACGAGAGGTGAGGACACCTCCCCCCCTCGATCACGTGATAGCTACGTGGACAACTGCAGCTCAGAAGCCGGCAGTATAACGAGCGACAAGCGATAATTACAGTAGTTTGACAATTAAGACTAACTGAGCACATTTTATATACATCCTAACAACATAAGCTAAATAACAATATAACAGTCAAATAATAATATAAAGTCATACATTTACGATTTAGCTATTATCGCAAATATAAGCAATATAAAATTAAATGAAAAGGTAATATACATTATATATACATAATAATCATTGTAACCCATTCAGGGGTTGCAACAGAACATAAGTTGTCTGGGTAGCTAAAACTATGCTCTGAAAAAAGTCATATTGGCAACCTTCACCACCTACCTGACACATACTCAGGTCATTCCAATTCAGCCCACCCAAGTAATTTCTCAGTCCCATGAAATTGGCCAAGTAGAAGTCTGAAACAGAGACTTGTTTCCAGTTATTTGGGTAATTCCATGATATATTGAAATTAAGTGATATGTGATCACTTTCCCCAAGTTCATCATTAACCTCAAGATTATTAATTAGTATTTCTTTGTTGGTAAGAACCAAGTCAAGCAGGTTGTTTCCTGTTTTAAAAAGCAATCCTGAAGTGTAAAGTCACTAGACTCAAGATTTCCTGTCACACTGTTCCAATCATTGAGTCTAAAGTTTTAATCTCCCATTAACACAATATTTTCATATCTAGATGCCTTACGAATTTCGTCCTATAGCAGCTTACCACGCTCCCTGTCAAGGTTTAGGGGCCTATAAATTACACCCAAAATTGATTTTTCACGTCCTTTGAGAAACTGTAGCCAAACAGATTCTGTGTCCGATGTTTCTAACCATATATCTTGTTTAACACATCATTTTAAATTATATCTGACATACATCGCCACTCCACCACCCTTCCTGTTGAGCCTATCAGTGTGGAATAGTTTATAACCCTGTATGTTGCATTCAGAAGGCATTTCTCTATCTTTCGAGTTGAATCAGGTCTCTGTTATAGCAATAATATCTATATTGCCTGCTCTTGCAAGTAATCTTAGGTCATCTATCTTATTTCTTAGACTCCCACTATTAGTACAGTAAATCTTAAGGAGCTAGTCACTCGCTGCCCTCTATTGTCTCTCTTTGTTTGTTGATTAATTGTTTTGCCTTTACTAGCACCTATATTTTCAATATTGTATTTTAAACATATCTCTGAGGTATCCTGGTAATATCTTTTGTTTTCAAACCTAGTACTGCAGCTTGACAGTTTCCCACACACACACACCCATGCCTCTATAATCAATCAGTTTAAAGTCCTAGACAAGTTAGTAATGGTTCCCTCAATCATGTTAGCTAATGCAACCACTCCAGCCCCAGGGAAATGTACCCCATCCCTTGCATACATATCACAGTTGCCATAGAATTTGTCCCAGTTATCAATGAATGAGATTGCAAGTTCGTTGCTGTACCTGTCTAGCCAGCAATTTATACCAATTCCCCTAGACATCCATTCATTTGCCCACTCCCCTTCTAGGCAAAATGGTACGTATGATTGGGACCCTTCCCTTAAGATCTGATTACATCTATGGCTGACTTGTACTTGTCCAGCAGCTCCTGTCTCCTGCCTTCCCGATGTCATTTCCACCAGCACTAAAACAGATAATGGGCTTGTTCCCATTAGCTGACATATTATTCAATCTGTTGACTAAGTCACCAACACCGGCTCCTGGGAAGCACACTTTCTGTCTCACCTTTCTATCTTTGTTACAAAAATCACGGTCCATATATATCTTACATTACCTTACCAGGGAGCGGTTAACAATGGTGACAAGGGACTGGGTAGCAGTGGTGACATCACTGGGTAGCAGTGGTGGCTTCAAGGACATTCCAGATTATCCACATGTAAAAGATATTTAAATAGAAAGACACTTGTGCTTCTAAAGTGTCACTTTACTGTGGCAACTTTTTGATCTCCACGAGAGCAAAACGTTGCCATAAGAAAATGTTATATCAGTTGCACATGTGTCCTTTTACCTAACAGAGGGATCATGGTAAAAAAAAGTGAATGTACATGCCACTGTGCATTGGTATATGATACACGGAAAAAGAAAAGCCTATCGTTGAGCGAGATTATGACGGTATTGGGACTGTCTATTCTTTACCGTCAAAGTAGAAGAGCCAATCTTTCATAAAATCAAATGCATAAGCTGCAGCTCAGACTTATATATTACAACTGTTACCAGTTGCTCAAAAACACTGTAACTGACTTAGCTATTATAATACAGGGTTCTCGATACCTCGACACATTACGTGCCTCCGAAATCTTTTTTACTACCACCATCTATAGGATGGAAATGAGGGTTCATAATAAACTAGCAGCATTTGGCTCTATGTAGAGCTTTATCAAGCCATGACTTAATAAACCTCTACATGCATTAATAAGATGCGACAACTTGTGTAATATCTGCAAGAAGACTTTGCATGTAGCGAGGTACTCAAGCAGTCAAGATAACTCTTACGTTCTCCTCTCGGTTCCTGCATGAACCATAATTAATTACTTAAGGAAGCATTATAATAAAGTAGGCTAAAAAAATGGCTTATCTCGTGACACCAAGAGACATGGAAGGTTAACTCCATCAGAGAGACATGGAAGGTTAACTTCATCAGAGAGACATGGAAGGTTAACTTCATCAGAGAGACATGGAAGGTTAACTCCATCAGAGAGACATGGATGGTTAACTTCATCAGAGAGACATGGAAGGTTAACTTCATCAGAGAGACATGGATGGTTAACTTCATCAGAGAGACATGGATGGTTAACTTCATCAGAGAGACATGGAAGGTTAACTCCATCAGAGAGACATGGAAGGTTAACTTCATCAGAGAGACATGGAAGGTTAACTTCATCAGAGAGACATGGAAGGTTAACTTCATCAGAGAGACATGGATGGTTAACTTCATCAGAGAGACATGGAAGGTTAACTTCATCAGAGAGGGCATGGATGGTTAACTTCATCAGAGAGACATGGAAGGTTAACTTCATCAGAGAGACATGGATGGTTAACTTCATCAGAGAGACATGGAAGGTTAACTTCATCAGAGAGACATGGAAGGTTAACTCCATCAGAGAGAGATGGAAGGTTAACTCCATCAGAGAGACATGGATGGTTAACTTCATCAGAGAGACATGGAAAGGGTTTAAATTCATCAGAGAGACATGGATGGTTAACTTCATCAGAGAGACATGGATGGTTAACTTCATCAGAGAGACATGGAAGGTTAACTCCATCAGAGAGACATGGAAGGTTAACTTCATCAGAGAGACATGGATGGTTAACTTCATCAGAGAGACATGGAAGGTTAACTTCATCAGAGAGACATGGATGGTTAACTTCATCAGAGAGACATGGAAGGTTAACTTCATCAGAGAGACATGGATGGTTAACTTCATCAGAGAGACATGGATGGTTAACTTCATCAGAGAGACATGGATGGTTAACTTCATCAGAGAGACATGGATGGCTAAGTTCATCAGAGAGACATGGAAGGTTAACTTCATCAGAGAGACATGGAAGGTTAACTTCATCAGAGAGACATGGAAGGTTAACTTCATCAGAGAGACATGGAAGGTTAACTTCATCAGAGAGACATGGAAGGTTAACTTCATCAGAGAGACATGGAAGGTTAACTTCATCAGAGAGACATGGAAGGTTAACTTCATCAGAGAGACATGGAAGGTTAACTTCATCAGAGAGACATGGATGGTTAACTCCATCAGAGAGACATGGATGGTTAACTTCATCAGAGAGACATGGATGGTTAACTTCATCAGAGAGACATGGATGGTTAACTTCATCAGAGAGACATGGATGGTTAACTTCATCAGAGAGACATGGAAGGTTAACTTCATCAGAGAGACATGGATGGTTAACTTCATCAGAGAGACATGGAAGGTTAACTTCATCAGAGAGACATGGATGGTTAACTTCATCGAGAGACATGGAAGGTTAACTTCATAGAGAGACATGGAAGGTTAACTTCATCAGAGAGACATGGAAGGTTAACTTCATCAGAGATACATGGATGGTTAACTTCATCAGAGAGACATGGATGGTTAACTTCATCAGAGAGACATGGATGGTTAACTTCATCAGAGGACATGGATGGGTTTAAATTCATCAGAGAGACATGGATGGTTAACTTCATCAGAGAGACATGGATGGTTAACTTCATCAGAGAGACATGGAAGGTTAACTTCATCAGAGAGACATGGATGGTTAACTTCATCAGAGAGACATAGAAGGTTAACTTCATCAGAGAGACATGGATGGTTAACTTCATCAGAGAGACATGGATGGTTAACTTCATCAGAGAGACATGGATGGTTAACTTCATCAGAGAGACATGGATGGTTAACTTCATCAGAGAGACATGGATGGTTAACTTCATCAGAGAGACATGGATGGTTAACTTCATCAGAGAGACATGGATGGTTAACTTCATCAGAGAGACATGGATGGTTAACTTCATCAGAGAGACATGGATGGTTAACTTCATCAGAGAGACATGGATGGTTAACTTCATCAGAGAGACATGGATGGTTAACTTCATCAGAGAGACATGGATGGTTAACTTCATCAGAGAGACATGGAAGGTTAACTTCATCAGAGAGACATGGAAGGTTAACTTCATCAGAGAGACATGGAAGGCTGATATCACCAGAGAGACATGGATGGTTGACATCACCAGAGAGACATGGAAGGCTGGTATCACCAGAGAGACATGGATGGTTGACATCACCAGAGAGACATGGAAGGCTGATATCACCAGAGAGACATGGATGGTTGACATCACCAGAGAGACATGGAAGGCTGATATCACCAGAGAGACATGGATGGTTGACATCACCAGAGAGACATTGATAGTTTACTTCATAGAGAGATTCTTAAAGTTGTCTCAGGAATAATTTAAATACTTGCGAGATGACTGTCAGTCTTAACTCTGGTTGTTATTTACTGATAATGTATTAAGTGGAAGTTGTTTATACACTCGCTGACTGACACGAATCGTAACTACGTGTCTCACCACACCATAACTACGTGTTTCAGCACATCATAACTACGTGTCTCACCACATCATAACCACGTGTTTCAGCACATCATAACTACGTGTCTCACCACATCATAACCACGTGTTTCAGCACATCATAACTACGTGTCTCACCACATCATAACCACGTGTTTCAGCACATCATAACTACGTGTCTCACCACATCATAACTACGTGTTTCAGCACATCATAACTACGTGTTTCAGCACATCATAACTACGTGTTTCAGCACATCATGACTACGTGTTTCAGCACATCATAACTACGTGTCTCAGCACATCATAACTACGTATCTCAGCACATCGTAACTACGTGTTTCAGCACATCATCACTACGTGTTTCAGCACATCATAACTACGTGTTTCAGCACATCGTAACTACGTGTTTCAGCACATCATAACTACGTGTTTCAGCACATCATAACTACGTGTTTCAGCACATCATAACCTCGTGTCTCAGCACATCATAACCACGTGTTTCAGCACATCATAACTACGTGTTTCAACACATCATAACCACGTGTCTCAGCACATCATAACCACGTGTTTCAGCACATCATAACTATATGTTTCAGCACATCATAACCACGTGTCTCGGCACATCATAACTACGTGTTTCAGCACATCATAACCACGTGTCTCAGCACATCATAACTACATTTCAGCACATCATAACCACGTGTCTCACCACATCATAACCACGTGTTTCAGCACATCATAACTACGTGTCTCACCACATCATAACTACGTGTTTCAGCACATCATAACTACGTGTTTCAGCACATCATAACTACGTGTTTCAGCACATCATGACTACGTGTTTCAGCACATCATAACTACGTGTCTCAGCACATCATAACTACGTATCTCAGCACATCGTAACTACGTGTTTCAGCACATCATCACTACGTGTTTCAGCACATCATAACTACGTGTTTCAGCACATCGTAACTACGTGTTTCAGCACATCATAACTACGTGTTTCAGTACATCATAACTACGTGTTTCAGCACATCATAACCTCGTGTCTCAGCACATCATAACCACGTGTTTCAGCACATCATAACTACGTGTTTCAACACATCATAACCACGTGTCTCAGCACATCATAACCACGTGTTTCAGCACATCATAACTATATGTTTCAGCACATCATAACCACGTGTCTCGGCACATCATAACTACGTGTTTCAGCACATCATAACCACGTGTCTCAGCACATCATAACTACATTTCAGCACATCATAACCACGTGTCTCAGGACATCATAACGACGTGTTTCAGCACATCATAACCACGTGTCTCAGGACAGCATAACTACGTGTTTCAGCACATCATAACTACGTGTTTCAGCCCATCATAACCACGTGTCTCAGCACATCATACGTACGTGACTCAGCGCATCATAACTACGTGTTTCAGCATATCATAAATACGTGTTTCAGCACATCATAACCACGTGTCTCAGCACATCATAACTACGTGATTCAGCACATCATAACCACGTGTCTCAGCACATCATAACTACGTGTTTCAGCACATCATAACCACGTGTCTCAGCACATCATAACTACGTGTTTCTGCACATCATAACCAAGTATCTTGTTGGCCCTCCAGGTTTCTTCTTGCTGGCCCTCCTGGTCCCCTCTTGCTGGCCCTCCAGGTTCCCTCTTGCTGGCCCTCCAGGTCCCCTCTTGCTGGCCCTCCTGGTCCCCTCTTGCTGGCCCTCCAGGTTCCCTCTTGCTGGCCCTCCAGGTTCCCTCTTGCTGGCCCTCCAGGTTCCCTCTTGTTGGCCCTCCAGGTTTCCTCTTGCTGGCCCTCCAGGTTCCCTCTTGCTGGCCCTCCAGGTCCCCTCTTGCTGACCCTCCAGGTCCCCTCTTGCTGGCCCTCCAGGTTCCCTCTTGCTGGCCCTCCAGGTTCCCTCTTGCTGGCCCTCCAGGTTCCCTCTTGCTGGCCCTCCTGGTCCCGTCTTGCTGGCCCTCCAGGTCCCCTCTTGCTGGCCCTCCAGGTTCCCTCTTGCTGGCCCTCCAGGTTACCTCTTGCTGGCCCTCCAGGTTCTCTCTTGCTGGCCCTCCAGGTTCCCTCTTGCTGGCCCTCCAGGTTCCCTCTTGCTGGCCCTCCAGGTTTCCTCTTGCTGGCCCTCCAGGTTCCCTCTTGCTGGCCCTCCAGGTCCCCTCTTGCTGGCCCTCCAGGTCCCCTCTTGCTGGCCCTCCAGGTTCCCTCTTGCTGGCCCTCCAGGTTCCCTCTTGCTGGCCCTCCAGGTTCCCTCTTGCTGGCCCTCCTGGTCCCGTCTTGCTGGCCCTCCAGGTCCCCTCTTTCTGGCCCTCCAGGTCCCCTCTTGCTGGCCCTCCAGGTTCCCTCTTGCTGGCTCTCCAGGTTCCCTCTTGCTGGCCCTCCAGGTTCCCTCTTGCTGGCCCTCCTGGTCCCGTCTTGCTGGCCCTCCAGGTCCCCTCTTGCTGGCCCTCCATGTTCCCTCTTGCTGGCCCTCCAGGTTCCCTCTTGCTGGCCCTCCAGGTTCCCTCTTGCTGGTCCTCCAGGTCCCCTCTTGCTGGCCCTCCAGGTTCCCTCTTGCTGGCTCTCCAGGTTCCCTCTTGCTGGCCCTCCTGGTCCCGTCTTGCTGGCCCTCCAGGTTCCCTCTTGCTGGCCCTCCAGGTTCCCTCTTGCTGGCCCTCCAGGTTCCCTCTTGCTGGTCCTCCAGGTTCCCTCTTGCTGGCCCTCCAGGTTCCCTCTTGCTGGCCCTCCAGGTTCCCTCTTGCTGGCCCTCCAGGTTCCCTCTTGCTGGCCCTCCAGGTTCCCTCTTGCTGGTTTCCCCCAGGTTCCCTCTTGCTGGCCCTCCAGGTCCCCTCTTGCTGGCCCTCCAGGTCCCCTCTTGCTGGCCCTCCAGGTCCCCTCTTGCTGGCCCTCCAGGTCCCCTCTTGCTGGCCCTCCAGGTCCCCTTTTGCTGGCCCTCCAGGTCCCCTTTTGCTGGCCCTCCAGGTCCCCTTTTGCTGGCCCTCCTGGTCCAGTTTATGAAGTACAGTAAGCAGCAGCAGCAGCAGCAGCAGCAGCAGCAGCAGCAGCAGCAGCAGCAGCAGCAGCAGCAGCAGCAGCAGCAGCAGCAGCGGCAGCAGCAGCAACAGCAGCAGCAATAGCAGTAGCAGCAGCAGCAGCAGCAGCAGCAGCAGCAGCAGCAGCAGCAGCAGCAGCAGCAGCAGCAGCAGTAGTCAATGCTCAACGCACTTGACGTAACCACCTACACCTGATTTCAGAACCGACACACTGATCCCCTGGTGAGTGCGTATCAGCACCACCTATTTTTCCAGCGTTCGTATCTTCAGGTGGCCTCCGCCTGGTAGCCTGGAGAAGAATCTGCTACCAAGCAACCGTTCGTGTGTGGTAGTGTGTGTGAGAGGTTGTTCTCTTACTTCGTTAATATGTGGTTGCTCCTTATTAACACAGACTTAGCTTCGGCTGTCATGTGACGGCCAAAGCTAAGTTTGTGGCCTGAATTCATCGATGTGCATTTAGTTACATGCATCGTATAGCTTCTCGTGTGTTTGTCTCACTTCCCATAAAAAAGTCTTGGAAAATCACCCTGCGCCTTATATGCTCAAGGTCTGGATTAAGGATAGGCTTTGGGTTTCGCTTTAAAGTAAAGCAAGAGCGTAATTAACTCTTCCATATGATTATTGATTTACGGTTATGATACGTCTGTCGTGCGTCTTATATGCCGGAAAATATAGTATATAGAAAAAAGTGCATGTCCCAGTATGCGGGAGATGTGACCCAACACTCAAAATAATTGTCCACGCTTGATAAAGATGGCAGCCACCTTCATAGCCACCTTGGTAGTCACCTGGGTAGTCACCTTGGTAGTCATCTTGGTAGTCATCTACATAGTCACCTTGGTAGTCACCTGGCAGTCACTTTGATAGTCACCTTGGTAGTCACCTTGGTAGTCACCTGGGTAGTCACCTTGATAGTCACCTTTGTAGTCATTGGGTAGTCACCTGGGTAGTCACCTTGGTAGTCATCTTGGTAGTCATCTGGATAGTCACCTTGGTAGTCACCTGGCAGTCACTTTGATAGTCACCTTGGTAGTCACCTGGGTAGTCTCCTGGGTAGTCACCTTGGTAGTCACCTTGGTAGTCACCTGGGTAGTCACCTTGATAGTCACCTTTGTAGTCATTGGGTAGTCACCTGGGTAGTCACCTGGGTAGTCATCTTGGTAGTCATCTGGATAGTCACCTTGGTAGTCACCTGGCAGTCACTTTGATAGTCACCTTGGTAGTCACCTGGGTAGTCTCCTGGGTAGTCACCTTGGTAGTCACCTTGGTAGTCACCTGGGTAGTCACCTTGATAGTCACCTTTGTAGTCATTGGGTAGTCACCTGGGTAGTCACCTGGGTAGTCACCTGGGTAGTCACCTTGATAGTCACCTTGGTAGTCACCTGGGTAGTCACCTGGGTAGTCACCTGGGTAGTCACCTGGGTAGTCACCTGGGTAGTCACCTGGGTAGTCACCTTGGTAGTCACCTTGGTAGTCACCTGGGTAGTCACCTTGATAGTCACCTTTGTAGTCATTGGGTAGTCACCTGGGTAGTCACCTGGGTAGTCACCTGGGTAGTCACCTTGATAGTCACCTTGGTAGTCACCTGGGTAGTCACCTGGGTAGTCACCTGGGTAGTCACCTGGGTAGTCACCTGGGTAGTCACCTGGGTAGTCACCTGGGTAGTCACCTGGGTAGTCACCTGGGTAGTCACCTGGGTAGTCACCTTGATAGTCACCTGGGTAGTCACCTTGGTAGTCACCTGGGTAGTCACCTGGGTAGTCACCTTGATAGTCACCTTGGTAGTCACCTGGGTAGTCACCTGGGTAGTCACCTGGGTAGTCACCTGGGTAGTCACCTGGGTAGTCATCTGGGTAGTCACCTGGGTAGTCACCTGGGTAGTCACCTGGGTAGTCACCTGGGTAGTCACCTGGGTAGTCACCTGGGTAGTCACCTGGGTAGTCACCTGGGTAGTCATCTGGGTAGTCACCTGGGTAGTCACCTGGGTAGTCACCTGGGTAGTCACCTGGGTAGTCACCTGGGTAGTCATCTGGGTAGTCACCTGGGTAGTCACCTGGGTAGTCACCTGGGTAGTCACCTGGGTAGCCACTTGTTACCCACAGACTAGATGCTAGAGGGGATCAACAAGCGCACGTCTAGTATTCTCTGGACATGTCTATACTTTATATATATCGCATTTTGTAACAATTGATTTCTTTAACCATGTAATTTTTTTTGTTCCTTCGTTTATTTAACATTTTTACACTGTAAGCGTGCTCTATGTATATTTATCCTTTTCGAAGAAGTCTTTCGAAAATGGTAGAGAAATAAGCGAGTCTGAGGAATCAAGTTGGAGATAGTGACCCCATGAGCCCGGAGGAGACCATATGATGTAATGCTGTAGTTTTAGCGGTGACGTCTCACACGAAGTCTCATCTCACGACTTTGACATTAGATTAGACATTCCATCGCGTCCGTGTGAACACGAAAACTTCCCAAAATAATTTTTCTTCCTGTGAAGCACACGCATGGTCCGTGAGACTCGCCTCCAGCCTCAGAAGTCCTCTCACACGCAGGTCAAACCTTCCTCTTACAATACATTGTTGTTTGTGTTAACTTCGTCAGGTGGATAACGTGGGGAGTAACAAGTTAAGTGGCATCATTACGTTGTAATCCGTTTTGTTTTATTTATTTATTTATTTATTTATTTATTTATTAATTTGAACATGATACAGAGTAGTACAAATGAATACAGTTAAGTGCAGCAAGCCAAAGCCCCTTGTATGCAGAGCATTATGGGCAGGCTTAAAATTAACTAAAGATTAACTAAGCAATGATATATTCAGTGGTAAAACATTATTGTAAACAGATAACAATTAAGCATAAACGAGTATTACAAAGACAAGTCATATGGTCATTTACTGTATTGCTGAGCACTCAGTAGAATAGAGTATTCTTGTTGGGTAATGTAATTAAAAAATAACAAGGTTTGATTGGGTATCAGGTTAAACATTTTTGAAATACAATTATAAGAAACATTTATGAGATACAATTTTTAAGATACAATTATTCAGTATTTATTTGGTTGTGGGTGAGTAAGTGATTTTTGAGAAGAGACTTGAATTTATAAACAGTGTTTCTTTTATATTTACAGGTAATGAATTCCAGATTTTAGGGCCTTTTATGTGCATTGAGTTTTTGCATAGCGTGAGATGGTCACGAGGAACATCAAAGAGTGATCTGTGCCTTGTATTATGGTCATGTGTTCTGTTGAGGTTGGTAAGGAAACGTTTGAGGGGAGAGTTTATATCCGAGTTAAGTGTTCTATGTATGTAATAGGTGCAGTAATAAGTATGGATGTTTTGTATGGTGAGTAGGTTTAGGGTTTTGAATATTGGTGGAGTGTGCTGCCTGTAGTGGGAATTTATCATTCTGATTGCAACCTTTTGTTGGGTAATTAGTGGTCTCAGATGGTTTATTGTTGTTGAGCCCCATGCACAGATTCCATAGGTGAGATAGGGGTAAATAAGTGAGTGATATAGGGCCAGAAGGGCCGACTGTGGAACATAGTACCGTATCTTCAATAGTATGCCAACGGTCTTGGAAATTTTCTTGGAAATTTGCTGTATATGTGTTTGAAATTTGAGTCTATTATCAAGGTGGATTCCTAGGAATTTTCTCTCTGTGAGTTTTATGATAGGTGATCCGTTTATCATTATGTTAAGAGGGACGTCCGTAACTCTGTTACCAAACTGAATGAAGTAGGTTTTGTCAATGTTTAGAGTAAGTTTGCTAGTCCTCATCCAGGTAGATATTTTCTGTAATTCGGTATTTACAGTATTGGCTAGCATGACTGGGCTCGGGTGAGAGAAGACGTATGTAGTGTCATCTGGAAATAGTGTGGGTTTGAGTAGTTGCGATGCATTTGGTAGGTTATTTATGTATATGAGAAAGAGAAGAGGGCCAAGGACACTTCCCTGTGGGACACCAACTGTAATTGGCTGTGCGGAAGAGCTTGCCCCATTTGTGTACACATATTGGTTTCTGTTGCTGAGTTAAGACTTGAGGTAGTTGAGGGAGTGCCCTCTTATACCATAGTGTGACAATTTTATATGGAGCAAGTCGTGGTCAACTGTATCAAAAGCTTTACGTAAGTCAATGAAGATCCCCAGTGGGATTTCTTTTTTCTCTATTGCAGTGTATATATGTTCTAGCATGTGTATAATAGCATCATTAGTATTTTTATTAGGCCTGAACCCAAATTGGCAGGGGTTGAGTATGTTTTGGGAGATGAGGTAGGAATAAATTCACTGATGAATTAATTTTTCGAAGATTTTAGAGAGAGGGTGTAAGTTGGATATTGGCCTATAGTTATTCAAGTCTGTTTGGTCTCCTTTATGGATCGGGGTGACCCTTGCTATTTTGAGAACTGTAGGGAAGGTAGAGGATTCGATGGATTTGTTAAAGAGTGTTGCAATGATTGGTGATAGCACTTGTGATGCTTTTTTGTATATGAAGGGTGGTAAGGTATTTAAATCTCCTGTCTTGTTTTTTAGTGTGTTGATAATAAAGGAGACTTCAGTTGGGTTAGTCGGAGCTAGGAATAGTGTGTTCGGGTAGTTGCCAGTGAGGTAGTCATTGGGTGGGGTATCTGAGCTTGGGATTTTATTGGCAAGGTTTTTTCCTATAGGGGAGAAGAAATCATTGAGTCTGTTTGCTGTTTCAGTTGGTGGGAGTTGGGGTTCATCTGGCTTTGTTAATTTAATTTCGCTATTTCGTGATATCTTTTTTTTCTTGGAATTTCTGATAGGGTTTTCCAGGTCTTTCTCATATCACCTCGTAAGTTGGATAATCTGTTCTCATAATACAATTTTTTAGCCCTTCTTATCAGGCTGGGTAGGACTGACGAGTAACGTTTTGTTTGGTCTCTGGTTATGTGACCCATTCTGTACTGTTTTTCGTATAGGTGCTTTGTATTTATGGATTTGAGGATGCTAAGTGTTAGCCAGGGACTGTTCAGTCTCTCAGCTGTCATCTGTTTTGTTTTTTTAGGGCAGTGCTTGTTATAGAGGTATTGGGTCTTTTTAAGAAAATTATTAATACATTTGTCAATATCTGTATAGATTTCTTGCTCAGTGTGCCAGTAAATGTTTGTCACTGCTGCTGTGAAGTTATTAATGGCTGCCTCATTGTGAAATCTGAAAGTGACTTTAGTAGTGTCTTGGGGTAATTTGCCAAGATTTGTTATGAGGAAGGTAGGGTAGTGGTCTGTGGTATTATCTGTGATTATGCCTGATTTTAAAGGGGATATGGTGTTGGTCCAGATGTGGTTTAGTAGGGAAACACTAGTCTCTGTAACTCTTGTAGGTTTTGTTACTGTTGGTAGCAACATGCAGTTACTCATAGTGTTTGTGAATTCAGTAACGTGTGGGTCTTGGTCTTGCAGGAGATTTATATTGAAGTCACCTGAGAGTAGTAAGTGATCTTTATTCATGCGTGCATCAGTTATCATACTTCCTAGGTTTTGACTAAATTGGCTAATGTTTGATTGTGGAACTCTGTAGATGTTTATCACTGTGAGAGGTTTTTGTAGGTATTTGGATTTGAATTTAGCTATTATATATTCCCCATGTTCATCCCTTGTGCAAGTATTAGTGATACATTCTAGTTGGTCTGAGTAGTATACAGCTGTGCCACCCCCTTGTTGATCTGGCCTACAGTTGTGTATGGCTGTGTAACCAGAAATGGCATAGACATCTGTAGTATCAGGCTTTAGCCAGGTTTCGGTGAGAGTAATGATGGATATACTGGCATGCAGGGAATTTAGTAATGCTATGAGGTCATCGTAATGTTTACTTAAACATCTGATATTGTAGTTAAAGACAGTTATGTTGTTGTTGGGTCTGAGAAGTGCCTTTGATTGTTCTGCTGTGTAGTAATTACAGTTACTGTTTGAATCATTTAAGTCATTCAATAAGAGGTTGGTATCAGGATCAATGCTTGTAATCATAAGATTTATAGTGAATCTATAGTTAGAATTACGTATAAGACAAAGTAAATATTCTAAAGTTAAAAAATAGCACCTGAATTATTTTCACAAAAGTAAAAATATGAGCTAAGGTAGTTCTTTAAGGCTAAAATAAAGGAGACAATATAAAAGGGACTAAAATAATTTGTGGTGAACAAATAAAGTGATGATCAAATAATGGAGCTTGGGAATATAATGGTAAAATAGTGAACTTATTACACTTTAACACCTGAGAATAGCACCTTGATTATTTTAACAATTGTGAATATATGAACTAAGGTTGTTATATAAAGCTAAAATAAAGCTAAAATAAAGGAGAAAATATATAAGGGACTAAATTAAATAATGGTAAACAAAGTTAAATGGACAGATAGTCACTATGATATAATATTGATTTGGGAGTAAGATCTAATTTGTAATATATAATAAGTTGAGCAATTTATTGTACTATAAAAAATAAAAATAATATGAGGTAGTTGGTAGTAGCAGCAAAAGAAAATTTTGGAACTTGAACAATAATGTAATTGTAATATACAATAATTACACACACAATATAGTCACTGAGATATGAAGAATATTCTAAGAGGAGGATTTACCTTATAGCATAAAGTTTGAGCAATTAATATCACTATAGGAATATTATTTGAGGTAGTTGATACTAGTTAGTAGTTTGTTACTTGTTGTTTGGCAGAAAAGGGGAAAAAAGGTATGATTATAAGAGAATTTTAACAGTGCTTAAGTAGGAAAGAGAATGGTAATACAAATATTATTAAATAGTAAGTATCTTATTAACAACTAATAATTTGTGAATTGGAAATCTGGAAAGATACGATAAATTTGGTCACACAAACTGTGTGAGACACCTGGGATAATGAGGTAGTAAAATACTATCTAGGAGGTGATAGTACAAGGATTAGTTCAATAATCACATAATTACATACACTAACGTAGTAAAGGCGTACTAAGTAACGCTTCATATTCTGTTTAGGTTTAAAATTATAAAATTAACGTCGTGTGACCTCTTACTTATTATTATTATTATTATTATTATTATTATTATTATTATTTATTATTATCATTATTATTATCGTTAATTTGATGACAATAATAATTATAATAATTATAATAGTAATGCACGATGTTTTAACATTTGACAAGAATGTAATACTACTGACAATGAAGTGTTTATGTCATATCTTAGACTCGATTATTTCCAACACTTAACAAATTTCTTGAATTGAAAACATCTGTCTAGGGCAATTGGTGTAAATTGCTGGCTAGACAGATACTGCAAGGAACTTGCAATCCCATTCATTGACAACTGGGACAACTTTTATGGCAAACATGATATGTATGCAAGGGATGGGGTACATGTCTCTGGGGCTGGGGTGGTAGCTCTTGCAAACTCAATCGAGAGGGCCATTGCTGAAATGCCTAGGATTTTAAACTGATTGAACATAGAAGTATGAGTGTGTGTGGGAAACAGTCAGGTTGCAACATTAGAGTTGAAAACAGTAAATGTATAAAAGACATTCATCATGAAGTTATAAATAAAGACAATAGATCAGGTCAGCAAACAAAGGTAGACAGCAGAGGGCAGCCAGGGACTAGCTCCCTTAAGGTTTACTATACTAATATCAGGAGTGTAAGAAATAAGATAGATGAGCTAAGATTAATTGCAAGTGCAGGTAACATAGATATCATTGCTATAACAGAGACCTGGCTCAATCTGAAAGATAGAGAGATGCTTTCTGAATGTCACATACAAGGCTATAAATTATTCCACACTGACAGGGTCAACAGGAAGGATGGTGGAGTAGCGATGTATGTCAGAGACAATTTAAATTGTTATGTTAGACAAGACATAAAATTAGAAGCATCAACCACTGAATCTGTTTGGTTACAGCTTCTCGAGGGCAGTGAAAAACTAATTTTGGGTGTAATTTACAGGGCCCCAAATCTTGATAGGGAGTGCGGTAAACTTCTATGGGATGAAATTTGTAAGGCATCTACATACGAAAATATTGTGATAATGGGAGATTTCAACTATAGACAGACTGACTGGAGCAATTTGACAGGAAATTTAGAGTAAAGTGACTTTTTTTTATACGATTCAGGATTGTTTTTTAAAACAGTTTGTGACAGAACCAGCTAGAGGAAATAACCTGCTTGACTTGGTTCTTGCCAGCAGGGAAATGCTAATTAATAATCTTGAGGTTAATGATGAGCTTGGGGAAAGTGATCACAAATCACTCAGTTTTAATATATCATGGAATTCCCCTAATAATGACAATCAAGTCTCCGTCCCTGACTTCCGCTTGGCTGATTTCATAGGACTGAAAAATTACTTGGGTGGGCTGAACTGGAATGACCTGACTAAGGGTCAGGTAGGTGGTGATGATTGCCGATATGATGTTTTCCAGGGCATAGTTCTAGCTGCTCAGACAACTTACGTTCCAAATAGGGAAATCAGATCAAACAAAAATTATCCTAAATGGATGAACAATAGATTAAAACATATCACTGGTCAAAAGAGAGGCATATATAGGCAAATCAAAAGAGGAGAGGTGCAATTAAGAAATCAATATATTCAGTTAAATTGAGAAATAAAAAAGGGAATAAGAAAAGCAAAAAGAGATTATGAGGTTAAAGTTGCAAGAGAATCAAAGACTAACCCAGAAGGATTCTTTCAGGTATACAGAAGTAAGATCAGGGACAAGATAGGCCCACTCAAAAGTTACTCAGGACAGTTCACGGACAGTAATAAGGAAATGTGTAGAATTTTTAACACATGCTTCCTCTCAGTTTTTACACAGGAAGATATTAGCTATATTCCAGAAACAATAAATTATGTAGAACAGGACGATAATAAACTATGCACGATTAGGGTCACAAGTGGCATGATCCTTAGGCATACAGATAAATTAAAACCTATCAAATACCCAGGCCCTGATGAACTGTACGCAAGGGTTCTAAAGAAATGTAAAGAGGAGCTTAGCAAACCTTTGGCTAATCTTTTCAACATATCACTACAGATTGGCATGGTGCCAGATAAGTGGAAAATGGCAAATGTGATACCTATTTTCAAAGCAGGTGACAGGTCCTTAGCTTCGAACTATAGACCAATAAGCCTAACCTCCATAGTGGGAAAATTTATGAAATCAATAATTGCCGAGGCAGTTCATAGCCACCTTGAAAAGCATAAATTAATCAACGAATCTCAGCATAGTTTTACAAAGGGGCGTTCCTGCCTTACGAATTTATTAACTTTTTTCACTAAGGTATTTGAGGAGGTAGATCATGGTAATGAATATGATATTGTGTATATGGACTTCAGTAAGGCTTTTGACAGGGTCCCACATCAGAGACTATTGAGGAAAATTAAGGCACATGGAATAGGAGATATTGATGAGGGCATAAAGAGTGACATAAGCAAGTTTGCCGATGACACAAAAATAGGCCGTCGAATTCATTCTAACGAGGACATTAGAGCACTCCAGGATGATTTGAATAGACTGATGCAATGGTCGGAGAAGTGGCAGATGCAGTTTAATATAGACAAATGCAAAGTTCTAAATGTTGGACAGGACAATAACCATGCCACATATAAACTAAATAATGTAGATCTTAATATTACGGATTGCAAAAAAGATTTAGGAGTTCTGGTTAGCAGTAATCTAAAACCAAGACAACAGTGCATAAGTGTTCGCAATAAAGCTAAAAGAATCCTTGGCTTCATATCAAGAAGCATAAATAACTGGAGTCCTCAGATTCTTCTTCAACTCTATATATCCTTGGTTAGGCCTCATTTAGATTATGCTGCACAGTTTTGGTCACCGTATTAAAGAATGGATATAAATGCTCTGGAAAACATACAAAGGAGGATGACAAAGTTGATCCCATGTATCAGAAATCTTCCCTATGAGGATAGACCGAGGGCTCTGAATCTGCACTCTCTAGAAAGGCGTAGAATTAGGGGGAATATGATTGAGGTGTATGAATGGAAGACAGGAATACATAAATGGGATGTAAATAGCGTGCTGAAAATATCTAGCCTAGACAGGACTCGCAGCAATGGTTTTAAGTTGGAAAAATTCAGATTCAGGAAGGATATAGGAAAACACTGGTTTGGTAACAGAGTTGTGGACGAGTGGAACAAACTCACAAGAACAGTTATAGAGGCTGAAACGTTGTGTACTTTTAAAAATAGGTTAGATAAATACATGAGTGGGTGTGGGTGGGTGTGAGATGGACCTGATTAGCTTGTGCTACTAGGTCAGTTGCTGTGTTCCTTCCTTAAGTGAATGTGACCTGACCTGACTAGGTTGGGGCATTGGCTTAAGCCGGTAGGAGACTTGGACCTACCTCACATGGGCCAGTAGGCCTTCTGCAGTGTTCCTTCTTTCTTATGTTCTTATGTTCTTAGATATTATGTGAGATGAATGCTTATTAGAACATTTAATAAGGAGACGTATCGGGTGCCAGGGAGGCTGGGGGTGGGGGTGGGGGTGGGGGTCGGGGAGGGTGTTGTGTCAATTAACTAACAAAAGGCCCCCACAATAAATGTATTTTAACAAAGTAATGTACTTAAACCTCATTTTTGTCTTCCACACTTGCTTGTGTTGTTGACCATGCGCAACCTAGTTCCCATTATCTTGTGTCACAGATGACATTCAGTCACTGTTAAACCAAGGGCGACTTATTCTGTCCAGGAGGTCGGAGTATTTCGAAGACCTTCAGCAACTAGAGAAATTCTATAGCACTTAACGAAGCGTAATGGTTTCCGGAAGCTCAGGCAGCCACTATAGACACCTTGCTCAATGGTCTTGTCATTTTGTCCATTACCTGGACACAGCATCACAGTAACTATAGTGGTCGGTGGACCTGAACTGCCGCAACGACTCTTTAAATTATAATTACTTAAAGACCAGCAAAAAATCGATAATCGTTGAGATTCGTCCAGTTACAAGAACTTTACATAAAGCAGACTGGGATTTAGCAGTTAACTTAAAAACTACCTATACTACTACTACTAATACAACTAATAATAATAATAATAATAATAATAATAATAATAATAATAATAATAATAATAACAAAATAATAATAATAATAATAATAATAATAATAATAATAATAATAATAATAATAATAAAAATTGTTATTATAATTATCAGTTACTTGCATATAGATCATACAGGAAACTTAAGAAAAGAACAGTGTAGGTGTACTCCTGGGCCGTACCAGACACATCCTTCTCACACTCGTCTCTACATTACCGGTAGGTGGGCGAGTGAAGACGCGAAGAAATGAAGTTTAACATATGTATAGATGCGTTTTTTTATTTGCTTCTTCAGTTTCCCTTCTTCTACTATCATGTGATGTTAACTTTAGATAGCAACTGGAAGGGTAAACAGAGCCCTTGTAATGGCAGGTTTATCTTTGTCTCGGGGCTGTCTCGGGTGTTATTATGCGACTTATTCATCACTGGACTCGAACTCCTGGTCTTTGACCATGACCTTAGCATCCCTAGAACACAACGGTGCTCTGTTGACTGCTTATGTGGAAACTAGAAGTGTTTCCATGACTAATAATTTTTTTTTAAATATTGTCACAATCACTCAGACTAATAAGAGCATCGTTCGTTTTTTCCTGCTGGAGTCAGCTACAATTGGGGTTTTCCTTCCTGACATGAAGACAAAATTCTTGACACTTCAGCCAAGACGAAAGAGTTCCATAGGAATGTGTTCTTAGCACAATCTTGCTCCCAGTCACAATGAATTATTTTACCTCAGTTCATCGTAAGATTTTGTTTCCCAGTTTCCAGATGATTTAGTTATTGCTTCATGCCAGCTCACTCAACCAATGGCTACTTTGTTTCAAAATTCTTTTGCAGTACTTTCAGTTAGGCCACGTCACATGGCTTCCAGTTCTCTATATACCAAACTTACTGTATAACATCCACATGCATCCCTATCAGTCCATCTTCCCCAGGAATGTAAAGAGGAACTTAGCATACCATTGGCTAATCTTTTTAACATATCACTACAAACTGGCATAATGCCTGATAAGTGGAAAATGGCAAACGTGATACCTATTTTCAAAGCAGGTGACAGATCCTTGGCTTCGAACTATAGACCGGTAAGCCTTACCTCCATAGTGGGAAAATTTATGGAATTAATAACTGCCGAAACAATTCGTAGCCATCTTGATAGGTACAGATTGATTAATGAATCTCAACACGGTTTTACAAAGGGGCGTTCCTGTCTTACGAATTTACTAACTTTTTTCACTAAGGTATTTGAGGAGGTAGATCATGGTATTGAATATGATATTGTGTGGTTTAGAAAGACACGTAAGCAAACACTATGACATATTTATTAGAAAACGTTTCAGTCCTGGGACCTTGATCACTTCTAACATACAGATGTATGTATAATGTTCGCCAAGACCGTAGTCCTGGCACGGGTCTCAATCTTGCGATGACCCGTTTCTGGCTCCCGATGGAGAAAGGTTTCTACAATGATGCGACGTATGCTGCTCAAGCACTCTTCTGGTCAGTTCAACTGGTGCATCTCATAAGCGACACCACATGTACTCCTAACTATGGACACTAGCGAGGAGGAGGATATGTCGTTATCACAGGTAACAGCTTGTCTGGTTCGTTGACCCCATGGTACACTAGTGTGGCCGCAGTCATCTCTGGGTCCTCTTCGGGAGAGAATATCACTCCTAGTTGCCTGCAGAGTGTCTCAGTAGCTTCGCACTCCAGAAGATAGTGTGTTAGGGGCCGCTGGACAACGTGCTGACAGTACTGGCACATCTCCTCCTCAGCCTTGTCTACCATCATCTTGGCTGTGGGAAAGCCCAAACGAAGCCGATGGATGGTGGTACACTGCGCTCTGGACCAGCTTCAATCATATGGAGGGGGCTCTCCCTGAGTCGCTGCTCGGTACCACTGTTGAGATGGGGTATCACCTAAGACCTCCCCCATAAGTTTCGTGGCTCTGGCAGCCACCAGTTTGGTCTGTCGTAGGCTGATTGGGACAGTAATCCCAACATGTGGATAGTCTGTTGCTGCCTTGGCTGCATCATCTGCCGCCTCATTTCCCCGGATGCCAGCATGGCTGGGGACCCAATTCAATGTCGATCTGTTACCCTGAACTTCTAAGGCTGTCATTATTCTCAGGATCGATGTGAGGAGGTGAACATTGTCCTGTGGTTGAGGATGGGAGAGGGCATTGATTGCAGAGGTGGAATCAACATGTATGACAGGTCGGAGTCGATGTCGAAGGGCATGTGACAATGCCTGCTGAATCGCCACCAGCTCAGCTTGAAGGATCGTGCAGTGGTCAGGGAGTCGCCAGACTTGTGTGTGACCATTGTGGTACAGTCCAACTGCTGCTCTCTTCCTGTCAGGGTCGACAGAACCATCTGTGAAATACACTGCACATGTGCCTCCCTCTGCCAGTGCCATGCTTGTCTCAGCATGATTGCTGAGGGTGTCTTGACTGAAGAGACGCTAAGAGATGGGTAGCTGCATGATGCAAACATCGGCTGGATCTGGGCGCCAGGGAGGTGGTGGATGGTACCCAGCAACAGGAAGGTCACAACTCTTCTCAAGGAGTAGTTGTATAGGCAGCAGCTTCCGCCCAGCAGCACAAAACGAACGAATCCAGGAGTAGTCCGTGAAGAGTGTGGGATCTTGTACCATGGTTGTCAATATCCATCTCCTTAGTGGGGTACCTTTCTGCCGGTGCAGAATCGTGGCCACTTTGCACACGTTTATGTATCTTACTCTGTCAGCCAAGGAAGGAAGCCGGGCCTCAGATCTGAGACATAGTGTGTTGGTCCAGATGGGGGCCCCAAGCATAGTTCTTATCGCCTGATTTTGTACGACTTCCACCCTTTGTCTGCTCTGCGGGAAGAGATGAGCTAACGCCGGTGCACCGTAGTCAATGAGCGAGCGTATAGCTTGTATATAGTACAAGCGAAGTACATCTTTGCTTGCCCCTGCACGGTGCCTCGTCATGGCTCTGATGGCGTTGAGTCTGAGTAGAGCACTTGATCTGACATACTCAGCCTGTTTCTGAAAGGTCAGCTTTTTATCAGTGTAGATTCCCAAGTACAGGTAGGAGCCTGTCCACTCAAGTTCTATATCCTGAATACGTAATCTATTCACAGGATCTGGTCCCTTGAACATCATTGCAAGAGATTTCTCGGCCGAGATCTTGAGGCCTAGTTCCTTGCAAGACTGCATAATTAGGTCCAAAGCTCTCTGAGCCTGTCGTTCTAAATTGCCTTTCCCATTCACTACGAGTGCAAGATCATCAGCATAGCTGAGGAGCTGTGTACCACTATGAAAGGGAAGGCTCACAAGTTCCTGCATAAGGATGTTAAACAGGGTAGGACTGAGCACACCTCCTTGTGGCATACCGTTTTCCAGGGATTTCAAGGAAGAGTAGTGTCCCTGAAAGCTGACACAGGCCTGCCTGCCCCTAAGGTAGGATTCTATCCAGGCCAGGAGGCGTCCTTTGATTCCCTTCCGAGCTAGTATTGCCAGAATTGCTGTGGGGCTGGCTAGCTCAAATGCCTTTTCAAGGTCGAGGTAGACGACAATACTAGGTTTTTTGTTACTATCAGCAATCTGGCTTAGTAGAGTGGTTATGCACTCTGCTGTACCAACTCCTTTGTACTGACGATACAAGGAATGCCTGTGTACAACATCGTAATTCACACAACCATTTAATTAACTACAGAAACTCAAGACTTATCGCCACAGAAGACAACACTCAATACCGAAGAATCCTGGAATCGTCGCTTATCTCTATAACCAACAATTTCAACCAGAACAACGGCTTCTATAACATAGCTGAACCACTCGCCAAGAAACTTCTTCATCGCTATCCCACATAAGAACATAGAACACTGCAGAAGGTCTACTCACAACTTGTCCAATATCCCCGCCAAGCTACCCAAGACTCCATAACTCCACCCGGTAGATCATCAGATGCAGCATTCTCCACCTGACCTCAACATTCTGAACAAGACTATAAATACTCCCGTACCTTCCACCTTCTTGCTTGAACTGCAAGAATGACCACCATACTCTTGCTGCCAGGTGCCCTACCAGAAGAGACATACTCAAGAAACAACAACAACAAAAGAAACCCAACCCACAAGCAACCACATATTCTGCTATCGCCAAGCTTCAAGCAGACACTACCAAGATACTACATGCCACGCAAGCTGCTCCCACCACTTCCCTGCCAGCACCTACTGCCGACTCCACCAAGATTCTTTGTTGCATTATGTATGCTCATGTACAGAATGCAGCTGAGCCTGGTTCCTTCAACACCACCATCAATGAACTTTTCAAACTAAATAATATGCCTGGCCTCACATTCCCTGCATCACCACCTTCCACTGAGATCCTAAAATCTACTGCAAATATTACCAGCATCACTGCTGCTCCACCGCTGTCACAACCTCCACTAGACACAGAGATGGACCAATTAGAGACCTCTGAGACGTCGGCAAAACCCACCAATGAGAGTCCACTACCACTTTCATCCACTGCTAGAGCAACTGACCAGTCGAAATCTCGCCTTCACCATGTTCAGCCACCAGCCAAGAAAGCAAAAACACAAGACACTGCGGATGCACCTCACGGTGCCACTGTCACTGACACTGCTGCACCACAACAAGTCCGATATCTGAAGGGTGTATACTTCTACACAACCAAGCAGTATAAGAACACAATGCTGTCTTCAGAAATCCATCATCACCTCCAGGACGGAACAGTCAAGTATACCTACGACCAAACTGCTACATACACCACTGCAGACATGACCAGACTACTCACTGCCAACACCCAGCACCTTGTGGAAGTCAAGTACACCTCAAAGAGGAAATTCAGGATGCTTCAGAATAGGGACCTTGAAGACGGTACCCTCGTCTAGCACGACTATCCATGACCATTCACCCAGCACTTTGCTGTCCGCTAAAGCTGGGGTGTGGCTCCAATCAACCCTGTAACTGCTGCCTCTGCCCGACTGCGCTTCTCTTTGGGGAAGTCAGCGCAAGATAGAAGAAGACGACATCCTCCAACCGGAGGGCCAAGAAAGAAGAAAGATGATTATCGTCACCCCCCACCCGGGGGGCCACTGCCGGTCACCATCTGGAGAAGACCTGGGCCCAGAAGGACCTGCGAATCAACATGAATGAAAATGAACACCAACACATGACACTCCACACAGGAGAGCACAGCGCTAGCATGATCGACACCATGCATTGCCCTTCTAGGGCATGGTTGGTGCCAGAGCCCGAGTTTGTACCTTACAAGATGAGGGGGGGTACTTGTGCCTCCTCCCATGGGAGACTTAGGTCTCAGACACTCCCTAGACAGGGAGCCAGTGCCGGGCCACCACTTGGAAGGGCCCGGGCCGGGAAAATACCGGCGAATCTTTAACAACAACAACACCCCAGGTAGATCTGTGTGTGACTTGAAAAAGCCCACTGTGTGGGTGAAACGTTGTCAATAAAGGATCACATTATACTGCATATGTGTTTATATTTCCACTGTGTCGGTATTTGATACCATTTATTTCCATCGAGGTAGACGACAATACTAGGTTTTTTTGTTACTATCAGCAATCTGGCTTAGTAGAGTGGTTATGCACTCTGCTATACCAACTCCTTTGGTGAAGCCAAATATGTGATGATGAGAGGGTCCAAGTTTCCATAGGAGGCGCTTTAACACCATCCTCTCAGCAGTCTTGGCTAAGCAGCTGGTCAGCGATATGGGTCTCATACTGCCTGGGTCCTTGGGCTTTGGAATTGGTATGAAGGTAGCTTTCTTCCAAGCTGCTGGGAGTGCCCTGGCCCTCCACGACTTGTTAATGACGTCTAGTATGGCCTCCCATCCACTCTGCCCAGCCCGTGCAATCATGGAGTATGTAACACCATCGATGCCCGGGCAGTGTCACTGTGTTTTTAATGGCACTCGGAGTTCCAAGTCCGTGAGGGGCTTCATCCAAAAACCGGCTTCCTTCCTTGGCTGACAAGTAATATACATAAACCATGCAAAAGTGCCAACGATTCTGCACCGGCAGCAAAGGTAACCCCCACTAAGGAAGACGGATAAACACCCAGACACAAGATCCCACACCCTCTTCACGGACTACTCCTTGATTCGTTCGTTTGTGCTGCTGGCGGAAAGCTCTGCCTATAACAACTACTTGAGAAAGTTGTGACCTTCCTGTTGCTGGTACCACCACACCATTCTTCCTGGCCGCCCAGATCCACCGTTGTCTGCAACATGCAGCTACCCATACTAAGCGTCTCTTCAGTCAAGACACCCGCAGCAATCATGCTGAGACAAGCATGGTTCTGTCGACCCTGACAGGAAGAGAGCAGCAGCTGGACTGTACCACTATGGTCACACAACAAGGCTGGCACTCCCTACCACTGCACTATCCATCAAAGCTGAGCGGGTGGCGATTCAGCAGGCGATTGTCACATGCCCTACGACATCGACTCCGACCTGTCATACATGTTGATTCCACCTCTGCAATCAATGTCCTCTCCCACCCTCAACCACAGGACAATGTTCACCTCATCACATCGATCCTGAGCATAATGACAGCCTTAGAAGTTCAGGGTAACAGATCGACATTGAACTGGATCCCCAGCCATGCTGGCATCCGGGAAATGAGGCGGCAGATGATGCTGCCAAGGCAGCAACAGACTATCCACATGTTGGGATTACTGTCAATCAGCCCTACGCACAAGACCAAACTGGTGGCTGTCAGAGCCATGCAACTTATGGGGGAGGTCTTAGTGATACCCCATCTCAACAGTGGTACCCGAGCAGCGACTCAGGAAACACCCTCCAGTATGATAGAACTGGTCCAAAGCGCAGTGTACCGCCACCATCGTGTTCTCGTTTGGGCCCCCTTATTTTTTTTTTTTTTTTTTTTTCCTTCCCCACAGCATGATGATGGTAGACAAGGCTGAGGAGGAGATTGGCCAGTAACTGTCGAGCACGTTGTTCTAGCGGGGCCCCTAACACACTATCTTATCTTCTTGAGTGCGAAGTACTTGAGACACTCCACAGGCAACTAGGGAGTGATATTCCCTCCTGAAGATGACGGAAGAGATGACTGGCGGCCAGCACTATTGCACCATGGAGTCAACGAACCAGAACAAGCTGTTACCTGTGGAAAACGACATATCCTCCTCCTCAACTAGTAGTCCAATATTTAAGGAGTACATACGTGTTGTCGGCTTTATGAGATGCACCAGTTGAACTAGACCATAAGAGTTTCTTGAGCATGCATACGTCGCACATATTGTAGAAACCATTCTCCCTCGGGAGCCAGAACGGGTCATCCAAGATTGAGACCCTGCCAGGAACTACGTCTGGCGAACATTATAACATTCATACATGGCTTGACTTCAGATAGTTCCGAATATTGGAACTGAACTTCTCCAGGCTGAGGGACTGACGACCTCTAAATCTACCTACTACATGGTGCTGGACTGATTACAATCGTCTTCACATCTGTACTGTTCCTGCCTACTTTCTGTATTCGACTGAAGAAGCCTACTGTGTAGGTGCGAAACGTTTCGGAATAAAGTTGCCTATCTGTGGGCCTATGATTCTTAAACCTACCCAACCTGTCGGTATGTATATCCATTTGATGTTCATGCTTGTCAGACCCAATTAGTCCAGATAAACACACAGCAGAAAGAGTTTAACTGCAACACATGGCCTCTTGGTAACAAAAACACCTTGGACAACCCTTTCAAATGAGAACTGTGTGATCCTGAGAGACCTGACCACTTCAGTGGCTACATTTCTATCTTCTACTAACTACTCTGCACCTCTCTTCCGACAGTTATTATAAGTCTCCCGCACTGTCGCTTGATCTTCGATATTTCCTACTATGAACTGAACTTCTACCAGCCTTAGGGACTGATAACCTCAAAAATTCTACGACTTCGAAGGTGGTAGGTAAGACACATAGGCAAGAAAAACAGTAGTCAACTTTATTTCCGAAAACGTCGCCTACACAGTAGGCTTCTTCAGTCGAATACAGAAATAGGCAGAAAGTAGAGATGTGAATGACGATGTAATCATCCCCTATCACCCTTGAAGTCGTAGAATTTTGAGGTTGTCAGTCCTCTCGTCCTGGAGAAGTTCAGTTTCCATAGTCAGGAACTATCTCTATCTGAGAAGGCCTACAGTGTAGGCGAAACGTTTGTGCGGAATAAAGTTGCCTAACTGTTGCCTTGTGTCTTACATATACATAACCTTCGGTATTGTAATACCATTTTAGGATGTTCGACTTCAAGGGTGATGGACAGATTACATCTCGTCTTCACATCTCTAACTGTTCCTGCCTACATTCTGTATTCGACTGAAGAAGCTACTGTGTTAGTGCGAAACGTATCGAATAAAGTTGCCTAACTGTTGCCTATGTGTCTTACCTACCAACTCTGTGTCCAGTATTGTTGTAAAGGCTTAAAAGCTACTGGAGAGCGGTAACGTTGCCACAATAAAATGTCACATGTATTGCGACTTGTGTTCCTTTTACTTTACATATTGTCGGTAATTCTACAACTTTATTACATAAGCATATTCGCCTGATGACAACCAAAATAAGGCGTCCAATTCATTCTAATGAGGACATAAGAACACTCCAGATGATTTGAATGGACTGATGCAATGGTCGGAGAAGTGGCAGATGCCAGTTTAATATAGACAAATTGCAAATTCTAAATGTTGACAGGAAAGTAACCATACGACATATAACTATATTATGTAGATCTTAATACTACTGATTGCAAAAAGGATTTAGGAGTTCCGGTTAGCAGTAATCTAAAACCAAGACAACAGTGCATTGAGTGTTCGCAAATAAAGCTAACAGAATTCTTGGCTTCTACAAGAAGTATAAATATATAGAAGTCCTCAGATGATCTCAACTCTAATATCCTTGGTTAGCGACCTCATTTAGACTATGCTGCCACAGTTCTGGTCACTGTAATTACAGATGGATATAAATGCCATCGTGGAAAACGTACAGAGGAGGATGACAAAGATGTGCTTCTATAACATAGCTGAACCACTCGCCCAAGAAACTTCTCCATTCGCTATCCCACATAAGAACATAGAACACTGGCAGAAGTCTACTCACAACTTGTCCAATATCCCCGCCAAGCGACCAAGACTCCATATACTCCACCCGGGAGAACAATCTATGCAGCATTCTCCACCTGACCTCAACATTCTGAACAAACTATAATACTCCGTACCTCCACCTTCTTGCTTAACTGCAAGAATGACCGACCATACTCTTGCTGCCATGTGGCCCTACCATAAGAGACATACTCAAGAAACAACAACAACAAAAGAAACCCAACCCACAATCAACCACATATCTTGCTATCGCCAAGCTTCCAAGCAGACACTAACCAAGATACTAAATGCCACGCAAGCGGCTCCCCCACTTCCCTCAGCAGCCGTAACATGCCGACTCCACCAAGATTCTTTGTTGCATATGTATCTCATTACAGAATGCAGCTGAGCCTGGTTCCTTCAACACCAACCATCAATGAACTTTTCAAAACTATATAATATGCCTGTCCTCACATTCCCTGCATCACACCTTCCACTGAGATCCTAAAATCTACTGCAAATGATTACCATCATCACAGCTGCTCCACCGCTGTCACAAACCTCCACTAGACACAGAGATGGACCTATTAAGACCTCTGAGACGTCGGCAAAACCCTACCATTGAGAGTCCACTACCACTTTCATCCACTGCTAGAGCAACTTGACCAGTCTGAAAATCTCAGCCTCACGCAGTTCCAGGCACCAGCCAAGAAAGCAAAACACAAGACACGCCGATGCACCTCACGGTGCCACTGTCACTGACACTGCTGCACCACAACAAGTCCGATATCTTAAGGTGTATACTCTACACAAACCAAGCCAGTAATAAGAACACAATGCCTGCTGTCTCTTCAGAAACCCATCCATCACCTCCAGGACGGAACAGTCAAGTATACCTACGACCAACGCTACATACACCACTACAGACATGACAGCATACCTCTCACTGCAACAACCCAGCACCTTGTGGAAGTCAAGTACACCTCAAAGAGGCAATTTCAGGATGGCTTCAGAATAGGGACCTTGAAGAAGGTACCCTCGTCTAGCAAACGACTATCCATGACCATTCAACGCCAGCACTCTGCTGTCCGCTAAAGCTGGGGTGTGCTCCATCAACCCTGTAAAAATGCTGCCTCGGCCCTAGCTGCGCTTCTCTTTGGGAAAGTCAGCGCAAGATAGAAGAAGACGACATCCTCCAACTCGAGGGCAAGAAAAGAAGAAAGATGATTACCGTCACCCCCTCACCCGGGGGCCACTGTCCAGGTTCACCATCTGGAAGAAGACCTGGCCAGAAGGACCTGCGGAATCAACATGAAATGAAAATGAACACCAACACAACGACACTCCACACAGGAGAGCATCAGCGCTAGCATGATCGACACGATGCTTTGCCCTTCTAGGCATGGATGGTGCCTATAGCCCGAGTTTGAACCTTACAAGATGAGGGGTACTTGTGCCTCCTCCCATGGGAGGAACCCTTAGGTCTTCAGACACTCCTAGAAGGAGCCAGTGCCTGGCCAACCACTTGGAAGGGCCCTGGGCCGGAAAATACCGGCGAATCTTTAACAACAACAACACCCGCCAGGTAGATCTGTGTGTGACTTGAAAAGCCCACTGTGATGGGTGAAACGTTTCCAAAAAGGATCACATTATACGGGCATAGGGTGGTTATATTTCCACTGTGTCGGTTTTTGATACCATTTATTTCCATCGAGGTAGACGACAATACTAGGTTTTTTTGTTACTATCAGCATCAGGCTTAGTAGAGTGGTAATCATCTGCTATACAAACGGCCTTAGGTTGAAGCCAAATATTGTGTTATGAGAGTGGTCCAAGTTTCCAATAGGGAGTGCCTTTAACACCATCCTCATCTGCAGTCCTTGGCTAAGCAGCTGGTCACGATATGGGTCTCATACTCATGGGTCCTTGGGCTTTGGGAATTGGTAATGAAGGTACTTTTCCCTCCCAAGCTGCTGGAGTGCCCTGGCCCTCCACGACTTGTTTAATGACGTCTAGTATGGCCTCCCATCCACTCTGCCCCAGGCCCGTGAATCACATGGAGTATGTAACACCCATCGATGCCCGGGGCAGTGATGCACCTGTGTTCTTAATGGCACGTCGTAGTTCCAAGTCCTGAGAGGTCTTCATCATCACATCTTCCGACTCACATGCAGCTTGTATCGTTACTGGCGCGGTGGCAGAAGATTCCGTCTGTATAGTCTGGATGTCCCTGTGCGAGCTGAGTGTAGGCTTCCCTAAAGTGAAAAGCCAACTAGTTCCTCAGCTTCCTGGGGATGGGTTCGGGTGTGCTGGTGGCCCTCGGCTTGCTCTTGCCATTGCTATGTTGAGGCTGCCCATATCTCAATAAAGGTGGTGTGATCCCGAATTTGAGCATCACACCAGCCATTTCTCAATTTTTACTCTGAAGAGACTCTGGCGGGCATGCTGCAAGCAATGCCTCTCAGAGTATTCCTGTTTCCGTGCCGTAGGGTTAACAGCCTGTATAGTTTCCTAAAAGAGTATATGGCGGTGGTTCTGCTCCGCGCACCTCGTGTTTGTATGAACCACCATCTCTTTGTGAGTGCATCCTGCGTACGTCTTTGGAATTGCGCACCTCTGCCTGGCCTGATTGAGAACATGATTAGCTCCTGTTCAGTCCCATATCACAGTCTCAGATAGAGAAGTATGTGGACCACACATTCATGAAGATAATCCTGAACACCTTCCAGTTGGCCTCTTTAACGTCCATCTAGAGGCAGCACAACTGTAGGGAGGCCTTTGAGTGTTGAAGGTGGTGATCAACTGCAAAGTGGTCACTGACAAAGGTGAAGGATGAGTTTTCGCCATGTGGCCCTGCTGTGAGTTGGTCCTTGACCCCGAAGGTAAGGGTCGAGCAGCCCACCCAACAGTGTGGTGTGGGGGTCTCCTTGTTAGCAACTTTACCTCCTTTTTGGACTATCGTGTCGAGCATTGTTATAGTGTCTGACCAGCATCTTGGAGCTGAGTGAAAGTGCAGAATAGGGGGATGTGCGTTGAAATCTCCCACCCACAAATAATACACTCAGTGCCGGCCTAGTGCGAGGAGCTCTGCAAATGTCCGAGTTGTGTCTTGGGTTCTGTAGATGTTAATAGATGGAATGGGCGCCTCAGTAGTGCACAAGGAGGCCTGTACCGACATCCTCCCACAGTCCCACAGGTTGGGCTATAACCTCGGAGTATTGGATTGGAATACAAATACATCTGTCCAACAACTGCAGGTGAATGCCCGGTTCTATGTGCGCGAAAATACCCAGCAAAACCGGTAGTTCTGGGCACATAGTGGCGCACAAGTCAGAGTTTCTTGTAGCAAGACGATGTCAACCCGATCCCGAATTACTGCCTCCAGCAAGAGGTGCTGTTTGCGCCCTCCAGCCCTGAATGTTCAGGGGGGGGGGGGGGGGCCCCCCGCAGTCCCCATTGTAGACCTTGAGGGTAGTGATTTGGTACCGAGGTTATTCCATCGCGTTGTTCCTGACGGAGACTGAGTCCCTGCCCCTCTGAGAACCTCAAAGTTCATGCATTCACTGTCTCCTCTTCGTGCCAGAAAGCACAACTCTCAGAGAGTACTGACCATCTGCCGGAATGGGCGCTCTGTTTGTTCCGTGAGTGATTGTGTTGCAAATAAGATCCGTGTAACATACACTTTGATGGAGTGCTACGAGATCCTCCCTGGGAGGCCTGCTTGGAGATGTTCGAAACAGTGGATAATATCTGGCTGCTGTGGTCTGTAGGGACTGCTTGATGGTTGATTTCTTTATGGTATGCACCGTGCTCTGTTGTTTGTATACCAAGGTTGAGTACCTAGATCTGCTGGTGAGGTGCCAGTTGAGTCTGCAAAACGCTCTGTGCCGGGTAAGAGTGGCCTGCGTTGTCGTGCTAATGCCGGTGGGGCTCGTTTAGTGCAGCCTGCTGATCGCATTGACCCTATGCAAAACCCTGTTGACGCCTCTGTTCTCTTGTTTCTGTTTCTTCTTGAGGTAGGGGTGCAGGAGTTCTTGACCTTGACGCCAGGTTTGAGCTTCTAGTGTTGGCAATCCTTGCAATTGACTTGGTTTAACGCTGAGAGATCTGCGGTATGGCCAGGGTTCTCCTGCACCCATCGTTTGATGATCCTGTCCGTAGCCTGTGCCGAGTTTTTGGCGTCTTCCAGGACTTCTTACAATTTCTGCGAGACCTGCACGGGGCATCGAGGATTCCAGGCAGGTGTTTCTGCCTGCAGTTCGGGAATTGTGGAGTGGGTGGCGATGCATTTTTCAGCTTGGTGATGCATATTTATTAGAAAACGTTTTGGTCCTGGGACCTTGATCACTTCTAACATACAGAGGTAAAAACATTAATATATATAGGCGGAGAGTGAGGTGTGATGCACGTGACCTGAGGAATGCCATAAGAACATAAGAACATAAGAATGGAGGAACACTGTAGAAGGCCTACTGGCCCATGCAAGGCAGGTCCTTATCAAAACAACCTCTACCTTTGATGAGGTACGGTAGAACGATGAAATCATGTGACTATCACTCCTGTGTAGTTGTTATGTGTGGTTCTTAAGTATATGTATCCATGTTTTTAAATTTTGTAGTTTTTCCAGTGTTGCGTTCAATAGTGTCGTGACGGCGATTAGTGATGCTTCCTAGGCACCTGTCGACGTCTGAGGTCTGGTTCGTTGAAAAACGAGTGTGCCTCATTCCTGTTCATCGAATTCTCGTTGAGTCTCGTGTGGATGACACAGCGACCTTACATGTCTCTTAGAGCATTTCGATGCTCCCATTCACTTTTGTTGGTGAAACATTTGTGTTTCGTTCAAGAAGGTCAAGTCGTGGTGACTGTATTGTTGTTACAGTATTGCTCACTAAGTATGAGGCAAAAAACTGACACTTTGGGAGTGAGAATTGGTGTACTTAGCTCAGTGGTGACGTGTACTTAGCTCTGTGAAGACCTATTGTGTGCTCTTTCTGAAATCTGAACCAGATGTGTCCCTCTCTTGAAGCAACTTTACCAGCAGCTGAGAGAAGAGCTAAGAGTGCTCAGCTGGAGATACGGCGATTAACGAGGAGGAAACAAGGAGAGTTCGTAGTAACCTCCTTGTGTGATCCCCCAGGTTTAAGAGGGGAGCTGTTCAGTGGCCGGGAAACATGGAAACCAAGCTTGAGGATCAGAAAACGTGATGGAAGCAGAAACAACGAGAAAAACCAGAAGACTACCGTGGTAAAACTGTCAAACCCATTTTCGTGCTACCTGACGAATGTGAGTTTCTACTGGGAATGGGCCCCGAACGAGCACCAAGATAAGCATTGGCAGACTTAGTGTAGACATCCCTAGAAACCCCAACGAATACCATGACAACATCTTGACGAAAATCCCACAAGTGGTAATGCTACCTGACAGAATGTGAGTCGACTACTGGGAACATCACGATGGGGAGTAGGGAGCGACACGCCGGAAGGAAGGGTAAAAACATTGTTGTTGTTGGGGATAGCCAGATTAGGTACATGGACAGGGGCATTCTGCTTGAAGGATAGTAGAGGCAGAGAGTGTGTTTCCCGGGGCTGCTGGGATGAAGGATATTGTTTAGCCGTCTAACACATCATGAGAGGTAATGGGAGCAATCCTATTCTCGGTCTCAGTGCTGGAGGCAACGAGTTGGCAATGTAGGAGTTAGACCTGATTAGCAGGTATAGGTCAGCTATAAAGATAATTAGGAGGAAGGTGGGAAACCTGTCATATGTGGCATTTTGCCAAGAGAGGAGTTTGGAAATGATTGGTTGTCCAAGATCAATTGGTGCAATTACTGGCTGGACAAATACTGTCAAGAAAATACGGGTAACAATCATTGACAACTGGGACCCTCTACTATGGCAGAAATGACATGTATGCCAGGGATGGGGTCACTTATCTCATAGAACAAAGGTGGGGTGGGAGCAACTGCCAACGCGGGCCAGTGGAGGGAGCTGTTAGTCGTTAAACTAGGAATAGTTATACTTGTATGGTTTTGGCGGGAAAAACAGTGAAGTCTGCAGTGTACATTAGAAACATAAGAAAAGGAGGGAAACACTGCAGCAGCCAGTTGGCCCATACTAGCAGTCCTATACCTCCATGAGTGGGGAAAATTTATGGAATCAATAAATTGCCGAGCAGTTCGTAGCCACCTTAAAAATAAATTAATCAACGAATCTCAGCATGGTTTTACAAAGGGGCGTTCCTGCCTTAACGAATTTATTAAACTTTTTTCACTAGGTATTTGATGAGGTAGATCATGTAATGGAAAATGAATATTGTGTATAGGACTTCAGGTAAGGCTTTTGACAGGGTCCCACATCCAGAGACTATTGAGGAAAATAAAAAGCACATGGAATAGGAGTGAGATAATTTTTCCTGAAGGAGGCATGGTTGACCAATAGGCAGCAAGAGTTTGCATAAATTGGGAGAAATCATGGTGGGGAACGGTACTCCGTGTTTCCCACAGGGGTCAGTGTTGGGGCCCCCTGCGTTCACAATCTACATAAACGACATAGATGAGGCATAAAATCGACAACGGCAAGTTTGCCGCTGAACAACCAAAATAGGGCGACGAATTCATTCTGACGAGAACAGTCGAGCACTCCAGGAGATTTGAATAGACCTGATCAATGGTCGGAGAATAGTTCAGATGACATTTAATATAGACAAATGCAAGTTCTAAATGTCTGGACAGACAATAACCATGCCACATATAAACTAATAATGTAGATCTTAATATTACGGATTGGCGACAAAGATTTAGGAGTTCCCTGGTTAGCAAGTAATGCTGAAACAAGACCACAGTGCATAAGTGTTCGCAATAAAGCTATAGAATCCCTTGGCTCATTAGCAAGAAGCATAAATAATAGAGTCCCTCAGTTGGTCTTCACTCTATACATCCTTGTTAGCCTCATTTAGATTATGCTGCACAGATTTTTTGGTCACCGTATTACAGATGGAATAAATTCTCTGGAAATGTACAAAAGGAGGATTGACAAAGTTTGATCCCATGTATCAGAAACCTTCCCTATGATGCTGGACCTAAAGGCCCTGAATCTGCACTCACTAGAAAGACGTAGAATTAGGGGGGATATGATTGAGGTGTATAAATGGAAGACGGGAATAAATAAAGGGGATTGTAAATAGTGTGCTGAAAATATCTAGCCTAGACAGGACGCGCCCGCAAAGGTTTTAAAGTTGAAAAATTCAGATTCAGGAAGGATAATAGGAAAGTACAGGTTTTGGTAATAGAGTTTGGATGAGTGGAACAAACTCCCGAGTACAGTATAGAGGCCAGAACGTTGTGTAGATTTAAAAATAGGTTGGATAAATACATGAGTGGATGTGGGTGGGTGTGAGTTGGACCTGATAGCTTGTGCTACCAGGTCGGTTGCCTGTGTCATCCCTTAAGTCAATGTGACCTGAACCTGACTAGGTTGGGTCCATTGGCTTAAGCGGTAGGAGACATTGGACTGCCTCGCATGGGCCCAGTAGGCCTTCTGCAGTGTTCCTTCGTTCTTATGTTCTTATGTTCTTATGTGAGTCGGAAGATGTGACTGATGTAGACCTCGCGGACTTAAGAACATAAGAACATAAGAAAGGAGGAACACTGCAGCAGGCCTGTTGGCCCATACTAGGCAGGTCCTTTACAAAGTCCATCCCAATAACAAACATTTGAACCAACCCAATTTCAATCCACCCAAGAACAAGCTCCGATGTGCTAGTCCTCTCAAATCAACACCCCTCTCCCACTCAATGTACTTATCCAACCTAAATTTGAAACTACCCAAAGTCCTAGCCTCAATAACCCAACTAGGTTACCGTTCCCACCATCAACAACCCTATATCCAAACATTACTTTCCTCTGACCTTTCCTAAATCTAAACTATCTAATTTAAATCCATTGACTGCGGGTCTCTCTTGGAGAGATATCCTCAAGACATTGTTAATATCCCCTTCAATAATACCTAACATTCCGCTTATACACTTCGATCTAGGTCTCCCTCATTCTTCGTCTAACAAGTGAATGTAACTTAAAAGTCCTTCAAGTCTTTCTTCAAATTAAGATTTCTAAATGCTATGTATAGATTTAGTCCCATCCTACGCTGATGTTTTCTTAAGGAATTTAATGTCAATTCTGTAGTATTGGAGACCAGAAATGAGCTGCATAATTCTAGTGAGGCCTTACTAATGAGTAATAAAGCTGCAGTATGACCTTCTGGACTTCTGTTGCATACACTTCTTGATATAAATTCCCCAGTAATCTAATTTGCCGTATTACGTACACTTAGGCATTGAGCTGTCTTGGTTTAAGTATGCTGCTTACCAATAACGCCCCAAGTCCTTTACGCAACCTGTATGGCAAAGTTCTACATTATTTAACTTCTAAGTTGCTAGGGTTAAAGGACACTCCCGAGCTTCATAAACCTTGCATTATCTACATTGAACTGCATTCTGCCACTTTTCTGACTCAAGAGTAAGAGGTTTGTCCTTAAAATCCCTCCTGAAGTTCCCTAACATCTACGTTTGAATCAATTTATCCTACCTATCTTCGGTGTCATCGGCGAATTTTGACTCATTATCACTAGCATTCCCTTCATCAATATCATGTATATATTAAAAACAACAACGGGCCCAAGACTGATCCCTGTGGAACGCCACTTGTTTACTGAAATGTCCCCACTAACGATTTAACCCATTAATGGACACAACTCTCTGCTTCCTGTCTGTGAGCCATTGACTCGATCAACGGATAGCCCCTACCCCCCAACGCCATGAGCTGCTACTTTCTTCAACAGTCTTTGGTGCGGAACTCTATCAAATGCCTTACTAAAATCTAAGTACAACAATAATCATATTCTTTATCCGTGGTCAATCAGCCCAAAAGCTTTACTGAAGAAAAGTTAATAAATTTAAAGTTATACAAGACCGGCCTCTTGTGAATCCATGCTGAGTATCATTATTAATCAAGCTATGCTTATCGAGATGGTTTCTTATAACCTCAGCTATAATTGACTCTAGCAATTGCCATACAATTGAGGTCAGGCCTTATTTGGGCGTAATTGGACGGTAACGACTTCCCCTGTTTTAAAAATAGGAATTACACTTAGCCATCTTCCACATATCAGACACTAACACTTGTTGAAGAGATAAATTAAAAAATATAGTTTTAATGGTTTCACCAGACTTCCATTTTGCATTTCCATAAGAACCCTTGAAAAAACCTTCGATTCAGTACCCGGTGCCTTATTTGCTTCCTCGGTCTATCTGCTTTCACAACCATTTCACAGTGACTGTGATGTTACATAATTAATATCTCTCTGAACCACTATAAAAATTATACCGAATATTATTATTGTCTTCCTGTGTAAAAACCGAGAGAAAATAATTATTTAAAATGGAGCACAGTCATTCTCTTTGTCAGTACGATGCCCAATAGGTTATATTTAAGGGACCTATCTTATCTCTGACTTTTGTTCTAATATACCTGGAAAAACTTTTTGGGAGTTTTAGAATCCCTAGCAACTTTAATTGTCATAGTCCCTTTTAGCTTTTCTTATCCCCTTTTTAATGTCCCTCTTAATGTCATATACTGTATTCATAAGATGACCCTCGCCTCTTTTGATACTCCTATAAATTCCTTTCTTATGCCTAGTAAGATATTTCACCTATTATTCATGCCATTTTGGGTCATTTCCTATTTGGTGTAATTTCTTTATAAGGTATAAACTTCTTTGAGCAGCATGTATTGCGTTCAGAAAACCTTCATATTGATAGCTCTCTCGTTACCCGCAGTCAACAGATGATAAGTGTTTCTCTTAAGCCTAGTAATCTGCAGCGAAAAATCTGGACTGTTTACTGAGTTATCCCTACTATCATACTTCATTCAATTCTAAAAGTAATGAATTGTGGTCGCTAGCACCAGTTCCTCTGAAACTTCTAAATTAATAACAAGGGTATTTCATTGTTTGCCAGAAACTAAAGTCAAGCAGGTTATTTTCCCCTTGTAGGTTTCTGTCACAATCTGCCAAAAAAACAATCCTGAAACTACTTCTAAGAAATCGTAATGATTCTAAATTCCAAGTCAGAAATTCCAATTAAAAAAAAACAATATGACTAAAGTTATAGTTCTCCTAGAAATTACTACAATTATCGTGCCTTGTGTGCCCTAACAATCTCCTCCCCTCCCATATTAGTCTCCCTTGGTCCCCTCTAAATTTGGGGGACGGTATAATCACACCCTAAAATAATTTTTCATGCCCCTTCTGAAAATTCTATCCAAACAGACTCTGTATGTGTTACTTCAGACCTTAATACCCGTTTTATGCAACAGTTCCAAGCGATCTCGGACATACAATGCCACCCCCACCCCCCTTTCCTCGATACTTCTATCTACTTGGAACAATTTAAAACCCTGAATGTGACATTCTGCAGGCATGTCCCGACTTTTTGAATTAAACCACGTCGCAGTAATGGCAAATACCTCATTTAATCCTGCACTATCAACTAGTCTCAACACGTCCCCATCTTATTCCTAGGCACTGGCGACTATTTTGTTAATAAATTTTTAATGACCGCTTTACGCTCTTACCCTTCCTGCTGCCTTTCAGTTATTCCACTAAACTTATTAATGCCTTGTCAATTAGTCCACTGCTTGTCCTTAGTCCACCTCCATTTTGGGTTGGTTTAGGCCTATTACTATTTCTCTCCTAGTACTCATATTACTACCCTGCGACTTCACAGTTTTCCCGCAAAACCCATACCACTAACTATTCTATTTTAAAGACCTAACAAGCTCCTCCACTGCGTTGAGGCCAGTGCTCCCACTCCCACACCTAATTAAGTACGCGCGGCTCCCATCCCTGGCATACATGTCATTTTCTGCCATAGAAGAGGTCCCATTGATCAATGAATGTTACCGCATTTTCCTAACAGTACTTGTCCAAGCCACAATTGACACAATTCTCTGGACAACCATTCATTTGTCCAACTCCTCTCCTTGCAAAATGCCACATATGACAGGTTTCCCACCTCCTCCTAATTATCTCTATTGCTGACCTATACCTGCTAATCAGGGTCCTCACTCCTACTTCTGCCAACATCGTTGCCTCCACACTGAGACAATAATAGGATTGCTCCCATTACCTCTCCATGAGTCATCTAGACGGCTAACAATATCCTTCACCAGCCCCAGGAAAACACACTCTACTCCTCCATCCTCCTATCCTTCAAACAGAATCCCTATCCATAGTACCTAACTGGCTATTCCCCAACAACAACAATGTTTTTACCTTCCTGGCGTCGTCCGTCGATGAGCTCCGAGAGTCGACTCACAATTCGCCAGGTAGCATTACACCACTTGTAGAATTCGTCAAGACGTTCCGATGGTCTTCGTTGGTTTCAGGGATGTCTTGACTCCACGTCTTGCCAATGCTTCTTGTGCTCGGTTGTGGCATTCCCAGCAGAACACTCACATTCGTCAGTAGCACCCGAGAATGAGTTGGAAGTTTCCTCACGGTTGTCTTCTGGTTTCTCGTTGTTATCCTCCTCTCCAAACGTTTTCTTGATCTTCAGCTTGGTTCCATGTTGCCCGGCCACTGACCAAGCTCCCCCTTTAACCTGGGGACTCACAACAGAAGGATTACTACGAGTCATCTTGTTCTCCTCCGTTAATCGCCGTATCTCCATCTTGCAACTCTGAGTCTCCTCAGCTGCTGTAAGTGCTCAAGAGAGGGCATCTGGTACAGATATCAACAGAGAGCACACAAACAGGTCTTCACAGAGCTAAGTACACGTCACCACTGAGCTAAGTACACGTCACCACTCAAAAGCTAAGTACACGTCACCACAAACAGAACTACTGACCACAAACAGAACTACTAACCACAAACAGAACTACTGACCACAAACAGAACTACTGACCACAAACAGAACTACTAACCACAAACAGAACTACTGACCACAAACAGAACTACTGACACCACAAACAGAACTACTACTTGGAACTCCGACGTGTCATTAAGAACACAGGTGACACTGCCCCGGGCATCGATGGTGTTACGTACTCCATGATTGCACGGGCGGGGCAGAGTGGATGGGAGGCCATACTAGACGTCATTAACAAGTCGTGGAGGGCCAGGGCACTCCCAGCAGCTTGGAAGAAAGCTACCATCGTACCAATTCCAAAGCCCAAGGACCCAGGCAGTATGAGACCCATATCGCTGACCAGCTGCTCAGCCAAGACTGCTGAGAGGATGGTGTTAAAGCGCCTCCTATGGAACTTGGACCCTCTCATCATCACATAGATTGGCTTCACACCAAAAGAGTGAGTATAGCAGAGTGTCATAAACCACTCTTACAAGCCAAGATTGCTGATAGTAACAAAAAACCTATATTTCGTCTACCTCTCTTGAAAAGTGCCTTTGAGCACCAGTCCCACAGCAATTCTGGCAATAAAGCTCGGAGGAATCAAGGACGCCTCCTGCCTGGATAGAGTCCTACCCTTAGGGCAGCACCATTGCGGCTTCATGGACACTACTCTTCTTTAAAAACCTGGAACAACGGTATGCTACAAGGAGGTGTGCTCAGTCCTATACCCTGTTTAACACCTTATTGCAGGAACTATTGAGCTTCCCTTTCATATGTGGTACACAGCTCAGCTATGCTGATGATCTTGCACTTCGTAGTGAATGGGAAAGGCAGTTTAGAAAACGACAGGCTCAGAGAGCTTTGGACCTAATTATGCAGTCTTGCAAGGAACTGAGGCCTCAAGGATCTCGCCGAGAGATCTCTTGCAAGATGTTCAAGGGACCAATCCTGTGAATAGATTACTATTCAGGATATAGAAACTTGAGTGGACAGGCCGCCTACCTGTAACTTGGGAATCCTACATGATAAAAAAGCTGACCTTTCAGAAACAGGCCGAGTATGTCATGGTCACGTGCACTACTCAGACTCAACGCCAAAGAGTCATGACGTAGGCAACCATGGCCAGGGACGAGCAAAGATGTACTTCGCTTGTACAAGTATACAAGCTATACGCTCGCTCATTGACTACGGTGCACACGGCCGTTAGCTTCATCTCTTCCCGCAGAGCAGGCAAAGGGTGGAGGTCATACAAAATCATGGGATAAGAAACTATGCTTGGGGCCCCCATCTGGACCAGACACAGTATGTCTCAGATCGAGGCCCGGCTTCCTTCCTTGGCTGACAAGTAATATACATAAACCATGCAAAAGTGCCAACGATTCTGCACCGGCAGCAAAGGTAACCCCCACTAAGGAAGACGGATAAACACCCAGACACAAGATCCCACACCCTCTTCACGGACTACTCCTTGATTCGTTCGTTTGTGCTGCTGGCGGAAAGCTCTGCCTATAACAACTACTTGAGAAAGTTGTGACCTTCCTGTTGCTGGTACCACCACACCATTCTTCCTGGCCGCCCAGATCCACCGTTGTCTGCAACATGCAGCTACCCATACTAAGCGCTCTTCAGTCAAGACACCCGCAGCAAACATGCTGAGACAAGCATGGTTCTGTCGACCCCGACAGGAAGAGAGCCAGCAGCTGGACTGTACCACTATGGGTCACACAACAAGGCTGGCACTCCCTACCACTGCACTATCCATCAAAGCTGAGCGGGTGGCGATTCAGCAGGCGATTGTCAAATGCCCTACGACATCGACTTCCGACCTGTCATACATGTTGATTCAATCTCTGCAATCAATGTCCTCCGTCCCCACCCTCAACCACAGGACAATGTTCACACTCATCACATCGATCCTGAGCATAATGACAGCCTTAGAAGTTCAGGGTAACAGATCGACATTGAACTGGATCCCCAGCCATGCTGGCATCCGGGAATTTAGGCGGCAGATGATGCAGCCAAGGCAGCAACAGACTATCCACATGGGTTGGATTACTGTCCCAATCACCTAGACAGACCAAACTGGTGGCTGTCAGAGCCATGAAACTTTAAAGGGGGAGGTCTTAGGTGATACCCCATCTAACAGTGGTACCGAGCAGCGACTCAGGGAGAAACCCTCCATATGATAGAAAGCTGGTCCAAACGCAGTGTACCGCCCTCCATCGGCTTCGTTTGGGCTTTCCCACAGCCAAGATGATGGTAGACAGGCCCGAGGAGGAGTTGCCATACTGTCAGCACGTTGTCTAGCGGCCCCTAACACACTATCTTCTGGAGTGCGAAGTTACTGAGACACTCCACAGGCCAACTAGGAGTGATATTCCCTCCTGAAGAGGACGAAGAGATGACTGCGGCCACACTAGTGCACCATGGAGTCAACGAACCAGACAAGCTGTTACCTGTGATAACGACATATCCTCCTCCTCACTAGTGTCCATAGTTAGGAGTACATACGGTGTTGTCGCTTATGAGATGCACCAGTTGAACTGACCAGAAAAAGAGTTCTTGAGCACATAACCCTCGCATCATTGTAAAAAACCTTTCTCCCTCGGGGGCCAGAGACGGGTCATCGCAAGATTGAGACCCGTGCCAGGACTACGGTCTTGGCGAACATTATACACATACATACATGCTTGATCTTCAGATAGTTCCTGATTATGGAACTGAACTTCTCCAGGCTGAGGGACTGACGACCTCAAAATCTTTCGACTTTAATGGGGCTGGACTGATTACATCGTCTTCACATCTGTACTGTTCCCGCCTACTTTCTGTTTTCGACTGAAGAAGCCTACGTGTAGGCGAAACGTTTGGGAAAAAAGTTGCCTAACTGTTGCCTATGTTTCTTACTACCAACCTGTCGGTATTGTATACCATTTTGATGTTCATCTTGTCAACACTGCAACACATGGCCTCTTGGTACAGAAAAACCCCTTGGAAAAACCCTTTCAAATGAGAACTGTTGGATCTGAGAGGGACCTGACACTCAGTGGCTACATTCTAATCTCTACTACTACTCTGCACCTCTCCTTCCGACAGTATTTAAGTCTCGCATGTCGCTTTATCTTCAGATATTTCCTGACTATGGAACTGAACTTCTCCAGCCTGGGGACTGATAACCTCAAAATTCTACGACTTAAAGGGTGGTAGGTAAGACACATAGGCAACAGTTAGGCAATTTTATTCCGAAACGTTTCCCCTACCAGTAGGCTTCTTCAGTCGAATACAGAAAGTAGGCAGGAACAGTAGAGATGTGAAGACGATGTAATCAGTCTATCACCCTTGAAGTCGTAGAATTTTGAGGTTGTCAGTCCCTCGTCCTGGAGAAGTTCAGTTCCATAGTCAGGAACTATCTCTATCTGAAGAAGCCTACTGTGTAGGCGAAACGTTTCGGAATAAAGTTGCCTAACTGTTGCCTATGTGTCTTACCTACCAACCTGTCGGTATTGTATACCATTTTGATGTTCGACTTCAAGGGTGATGGACTGATTACATCTCTTCACATCTCTACTGTTCCTGCCTACTTTCTGTATTCGACTGAAGAAGCCTACTGTGTAGGCGAAACGTATCGGAATAAAGTTGCCTAACTGTTGCCTATGTGTCTTACCTACCAACTCTGTGTCCATGTATTGTTTGTAATGGCTTGATAAAGCTCCTGGAGAGCGAAACGTTGCCACAATAAAATGTCACATTAGTTGCACTTGTGTCCTTTTACTTTACATATTGTCGGTAATTCTACCAACTTTATTACAATAAGCAAATTCGCTGATGACACCAAAATAGGCCGTCCAATTCATTCTAATGAGGACATTAGAACACTCCAGGATGATTTGAATGGACTGATGCAATGGTCGGAGAAGTGGCAGATGCAGTTTAATATAGACAAATGCAAAGTTCTAAATGTTGGACAGGAAAGTAACCATACGACATATAAACTATATAATGTAGATCTTAATACTACTGATTGCAAAAAGGATTTAGGAGTTCCGGTTAGCAGTAATCTAAAACCAAGACAACAGTGCATTAGTGTTCGCAATAAAGCTAACAGAATTCTTGGCTTCATATCAAGAAGTATAAATAATAGAAGTCCTCAGATTGATCTTCAACTCTATATATCCTTGGTTAGGCCTCATTTAGACTATGCTGCACAGTTCTGGTCACTGTATTACAGAATGGATATAAATGCTCTGGAAAACGTACAGAGGAGGATGACAAAGATGATCCCATGTATCAGAAATCTTCCCTATGAGGATAGACTGAAGGCCCTGAATCTGCACTCTCTCGAAAGGCGTAGAATTAGGGGGATATGATCGAGGTGTATAAATGGAAAACAGGAATAAATAAAGGGGATGTAAATAGCGTGCTGAAAATTTCCAGCCAAAACAGGACTCGCAGCAATGGTTTCAAGTTGGAAAAATTCAGATTCAGGAAGGATATAGGAAAGCACCGGTTTGGTAATAGAGTTGTGGATGAGTGGAACAAACTCCCGAGTACAGTTATTCAGGCTAAAACGTTGTGTAATTTTAAAAAATATATTAGATAAATACATGAGTGGGTGTGGGTGGGTGTGAGTTGGGTCTGACTAGCTTGTGCTGCTGGGTCTGGTACCGTGCTCCTCCCTTGAATGGAGGTGACCAGACTGGGTGGGTCATTGGCTAATCCGCGTGGGGATGGACCTGGTCCGCATGGGTCAGTAGGCCTGCTGCAGTGTTCCTTCTTTCTTATGTTCTTATAATCTTTCAAAACTGAATGTCTTGTTAACTAAGTTTCTTCAAACATCTGTTTTTTTCCTGGGAAACCGGTAAACACATTTTTCTTCGTCTGCTGTTTAGCTTTAGTTTTTTCTTAACTAGACTTTAAAAACTAGTGTATTTCTCAGACTCTACTGCCTCTCTCTCTAAGATAGAAGCCGTTCATCACGTAGGATTATGTTTAGTTTGCCCTGTATGCAAGCCTATGCCCCTTTCCCTTTATCATCGATTGATGCCATTGCCCCCTTTGCTTCTTTCATTTTATGCCCCTTCATGATTTTATGACTAACAAAATTCTCATAGACATTTACCAGCTATAGTTTCTGTCGACATCCATCTGTCCCGTGGGTTTTGCTCTGCAGTCTAAGCTTTCCCGTGTTTCTTTTCTTTTCAAGCTGGAAGTTGTGTGGTCCCGGGGAACTTTTCCATTGTTTTTTTGAAGACTCTCAAATTTAACTCCCACTATTCTTTTAACACATACAAAAACTACTACTGTGTATACAAATGGGTCTAAATTCTTTTTGGTGTTAGATACAAGCTTTTTTTTATCGACTTTTAAAAGGGCGACTGCTGTAACTGGCTAATCTTTTCAGGGGGAATTTAAAGTTTTGTTTTCATTTCGCCCGGATTTGATCCCGGGTCTTACGGAAAACCAGACTTAACCCCAAACTAAGCAGTTTTTGCCATCATGGGAGTTAATGGTTTTCTAGATCTTGTCAGAGGGCTGGGGGGTTTACTTTACAGGTGTATATAAATTACACAAACTTTCGATGCCGCCAGATTATTTTGCCCTTTTGCCCCTGTGTTTGTGCAAGACAGGTATACAATACCGACAAGATGAAAGTTAAGACACTTGTGCAACATCTGGTTTATCTTTATTGTAGACGTTTTCGCTTTCCAGTGGGGTCAGTGAAGAGGGACGTGTAGCAGACGAGGGCATAGTCACTGGTAGGCGGGATCCCCCAGTGGAAGTAGGTCCTTCCCAAATTGATGGGCTAGTTGTAGAAGTCGTGAAGAAGGTCATGTAGATGTCCTAGCCCATCAATTTGGGAAGGACTACTTCCACTGGGGAATCCCGCCTACCAGTGACTATGCCCTCGTCTGCTACACGTCTCTCTTCACTGACGCCTATATAAGCGCCAGTCTCCTTACCTGTGCTTCATTCATTGGACACACAGCTCCATCGACGAACGATCTCGCCTCTCTAATTACCCCGTGTTGAGTGTGACTATCCTCAGAGTGGTGGTTACTAAACCTTCGTTTTCACCTTCAGGATTGGTGCGTCGATGGTTGCCTACCCAAGGGCAGGAAGCCTCCCTCTGCACTCCTGTTGCTATCTGTAGCCTCCACGCTCCAGACTGTACGTGTAGTCTACACGCTATACAGCCAGTGTTGCCTCTCCTCGCCGTTGTCTGAAGTCTCCACGCCTCAGCCTGTATGTGAAGTCTGCTCGCCATTCAGCTAGTATTGGCTCTCCTCATCGCTCACAGCCAGAGTTGCTCTCTTCACCGAGTGGTGGTTACTGGACCTTCGTCTTCACCATCAGGATTGGTGCGTCGGTGGCTGCCTACCCAAGGGCAGGAAGCTTCCCTCTGCACTCCTGTTGCTGTCTGAAGTCTCCACGCCTCAGCCTGTACGTGTGGTCTGCACGCCTTACAGCCAGTTCAGGGCACACAGTGCTCCATCAAGCTACAGCTCACCTCCTCAGTGTCCTGTGCCTCCAGAGACGGACTCCACAAGAAACTTTAAAGTTATAACCAGGCAAGTACGTGTGTCTACTTCACACGTACTTGCCTAGCCAATTTTTTGTCACAGGATTGGCCCCACATCTAATTTACGATGCCAGCAATGCCTTCCACCTCCTTTCCCCTTACCACCCCTCTACTGCCAACACCTGCCTCTACTCTGCCTACTCCTGCTTCTAAGGCCTACCCTGCCCCCACCTCTTCCAAGCCCAATTCCCTTTCTCGCTTAACCTCAAATACTCTAAATCTGATCATGCCACTATCTGTCCTGGAAATTTACTGTACCAGATCACTGGCGCTCCTCAGTATAAAGTCTTTAAAACCAACTCTGGATTCAAACTACTTCTTGACAGACATTCTTACGAAACGTACACCTCAACCGAGACCAGACAAAAACTTCTCAATGCAGGCTTCACTATTATTTGGACTCCTGAGCACCGCGCCAAATGCACAGTGATCGCAAAACACGTAGACTATTCTCTCCTGACTGCCTATGACACAGACAAAGAAGACTTAATCAAAGACATTAGTACTAAGAACAAAGTCTCTGTTGACGAGATTTATAGACCTGAAAACTCTACCATCCTCAAAATACGCTGTTCAACTCCTTCTGACGCCTCTACACTCTTCAATCAAGGAATCCTTGCCAAGACCATCCGCATTCCTCCAAACTCCCTCTTCACTCCAAACTTTCACCCCATCACACAATGTCTGAAATGCTACAAATTCGGCCACGACAAAGTCTCATTCACTTCCACACAAACCTGCTCCAGATGTTCAGCAACTGGCCACTTCTGGAACACTTGCAACCTCCCCTAAAATGTTCTAACTGCGGTGGGTCACACACTGCAGTTGCAAATTCTGCCCTACTAGAAAAGACATTCTCTCCACCCTCAGAGAAAGACAACCCCCCTCCCTCCCCAACCCCTTCCCTGCACCTCCCCCTCCTACAATACCTTCCACCCCTACCCCTAATGCCTGGGTTACCCCACGCACTTGGTCTACCCCTCCTACTCTACACACTTCAAACACCAACACACAGACTACAATCACCTCTCCTTCTACCCTACTCCCTCACTAGACTACAAAACTAACTGCCAACTCGCCACTGCTGCCCACTCTGCGATGGTAATCTCTCAAGCCTACCAATCAGACTACTCACATGTCCTTAACCTAATCTTGTCCACTAACAATCTTCCCTCTTTAATTATCCCTCCTTCCTGCTTCTCTTCTAAGCCTCCTAAAACCTCTACCTCCTCCCTCTCTCCCACCCCCCCACTTCCTACACCCACCAGCTCTCCTCCCCCCCTACCCCTCTTCACTACTTCCACCCCTACTGCTGCTGCTACGACCACCCCTCCCCCGACCTCCTTACCCACTTCCTCATCCCCAACCAAAGCTTCTGCTTCCTTACCCAGTACCATAGCTTCCACTTCCTCATCCCCTACCAAAGCTTCCACTTCCTCTGCATCTACCTTTGCCCACTCCTCCACCACAACCAAAACTTCATCCAGGCCCAACTCCACCTCCTCCAGACAAAATCCACTCAAACCCAAACCTGCCCCAACTTCTGACAGACATACAAAAGAACATAAAAACAGATCCATCTCTTCCTCCCCCTCCAGGAAACGGGTCCGTAACACCTACAAACTCGCATCCACTGATGGCACCACTATCACGGGTTTTAATCCAAACTCCTCCTACATTAATTTTTGCTATGACGAAACCATTAAATCATGTTTAAAGTGATTCAGTTCAACGTACGTCTTACTTTACTATTAGACACCAAACTGCCGAGCTCCTTGAAGCAGAGAGACCAGATATTGTTTTGCTAAACAGTACTTGCCTCAAAGCCCCTCAACGTATCCGCCATTATGGTTATAACTGCACTACAGCCCCCCTATGATCCCCACGATGGGGTTGCCATCCTTGTCAAATCCAATATAAAACACGAATCTCTCCCAATCCCTTTTATTCACCAACACTGTCTTGCGGTCAAAATACACACCCACCTTGGCCCCTTTATCTTTTTCACCACTTATGCTCGCCCAAACACAAATTCTCAACATACACGACCTTTCCTTAGTCTTCAACTACACCAACACACCAACATACCTACTAGCTGACATGAATGCCAAACACCCCCGCCTTTCATCACACCATAACAACCAACTTGGTCACCAATTACTCAACTTCACAAACCATAAACACCTAATTCATCTCGGCCCAGACTTCAATACCTTCTTCAATCACACGGGCCAAGGCAAACCAGACATCATTCTGGCAAACCGAGCCAGTTCTCTATTTCAACACTACATCTCACCTGGCCCTATAAACAGAGATATACACCACAGCACCGTATCATCCTTTGCGGATGATACTAGGATCTGCATGAGGCTGTCATCTGCTGAGGACGCGGTTAACCTCCAAGAAGATATAAACAAAGTTTTCCAGTGGGCAACGGTAAACAATATGATGTTCAATGAGGACAAATTCCAACTACTCCGTTATGGAAAACTGGAGGAGATAATAACTAGAACAGAGTATACTACTGACTCCGGCCATACAATAGAGCGGAAAAATAATGTAAGGGACCTGGGAGTAGTAATGTCTGAGGATCTCACTTTCAAGGATCACAACAGTGCCACGATCGCACGTGCAAAGAAAATGATAGGATGGATAATGAGAACTTTCAAAACAAGAGATGCCAAGCCCATGATGATCCTTTTCAAATCACTTGTTCTCTCTAGGCTGGAATACTGCTGTACATTAACATCTCCATACAAAGCAGGTGAAATCGCAGATCTAGAGAGTGTACAGAGATCTTTTACTGCACGTATAAGTTCTGTCAAGCACCTTAACTACTGGAACGCTTGAAAGCACTTGACTTGTACTCGTTGGAACGCAGGAGGGAGAGATATATCATAATCTACACTTGGAAAATCTTGGAAGGAATGGTCCCAAATCTGCACACAGAAATCACTCCCTACGAAGTAAAAGACTGGGGAGGCGATGCAAAATGCCGCCAATAAAAAGTAGGGGCGCCATTGGTACACAAAGAGAAAACACCATAAGTGTCCGGGGCCCAAAACTGTTCAACAGCCTCCCATCAAGCATTAGGGGAATTGCCAATAAACCCCTGGCTGCCTTCAAGAGAAAGCTGGACAGATACCTAAAGTCAGTGCCGGATCAGCCGGGCTGTGGCTCGTACGTCGGACTGCGTGCGGCCAGCAGTAACAGCCTAGTTGATCAGGCCCTGATCCATCGGGAGCCTGGTCGTGGACCGGGCCGCGGGGGCGTTGATCCCCGGGAAAAACCTCCAGGTAACCTCCAGGTATTACAGGCTCTGATCACATCCCAGTCATCCTTACACATCTCCTCCAACCCTATCCTCATTCCAACCACACCTTCCTTCTCCTACAAGAACGCTGACTGGGGTGCTTTTCAAACAACACATAGACAATATTAACCTCACCTATGACTATAACAACAAACCTATCTCTGATATCGATACTCAACTTAATCTCATCCAGGACACCATTACACAAGCAGCCAACAAAAGAAATACGAAAGAAAAACTCAAAACCACTCGTTATTCCTTCAAACCGTCACTCAGAACAAGAAGACAATTATCTGCTACCACAACCGCTTCCTCTACAACACACACAGATTTAATCAAGTTCGATTAGATCTCACTTACCTTAGAAATAACATTCTACACAGTCTAGACCAAGACCACAACAATCACTGGTCACAACTCATACAACAAGCTGACAAACAGCGTATTAAAAACACTAAAGCTTTCTGGAACTTTATCAAAAAAAATCAGAGGCACTACTCCCACCAACAAATTCAAACACTTCACCCACAACAACACACACATCTCAGACCCGCAGGCTGCTACCAACATCTTCAAACACATGGGGAGAACATCTTCCACCCTCACCGACCTCACCCTAACGTTATTCAACACATCAGAACATAGAACATTGGAACACTGCACACACACAAGATACAACACCAGATAGCCACATTCATCTAGACTCTCTTACCTCCTCCCAAGAACTCGACACTCCTTTCACCAACACAGACATTAAAACTCTCCTCAGACACCTTCCTCCCAAGCTCCTGGCGCCTCTGGCCTAAACCATATTATCCTAAAACACCTTCCTGACTCTATCATTACTGCCTACACAAACCTCCTCAATGCCTCCCTTGCCTCTGGATACTTCCCTTCCCCCCTTCAAAGCTGCTACTGCTATCCTCCTTCCTAAACCCAAAAAGACCACTCTGATCCTAGAAATTATCGCCCTATCAGCCTCCTCGAAACTTTAGGTAAACTCTTTGAAAAACTCATCAACTATCGCCTTCGCAGATACCTGGAACACAACTCTACTTTCTGATGGTCAGTTTGGCTTCAGAAAAACACAGAGCCACACAAGATGCCATTAACATCATTCTCAACTACATCCGCATAAACACAGAACAAAGAAACAGGACAGCCCTGGTTGCAAAAGACGTTGAAAAAGCTTTGACACTGTCTGGCACCAAGGGCTCAAGTACAAACTCTGCACTAACTTTAACCTGCCTCTCACTACTCGTAAACTCCTCTGCAACTTCCTAGACGGCCGTACCATGAGAATCAAATTCCAAGGCTGTTACTCTGACTACTTCACACTAAATGCTGGAGTACCCAGGGATCTGTCCTCTCCCCTACCCTCTACATTTTATACACTAACGACATTCCAACACCTGTATACCAAAACTCCATCACACTAGCCTATGCAGACGACATTACACAACTTATCACCCATGCCAATATAGATACACTCACACAAAACACAAAATGAGGTCGACAGGATAGCCATCTGGGAACAAAAATGGAGGATCAAAACCAATGCAGCTAAATCCAGCATTACATATTTTAACTACAGAAAACGTGATCCTCCATTACCTGTCGAGCTCAGAACAGCTGACACCCGCACTTACATCCCCATGACACAATCTGTCACTGTCCTTGGCGTTAATCTTGACTACCTTCTGCGCTTGCACGGACACATTCACTCAGGGCATGCAATAGCTAGTAAGGCCCTTGCGGGCCTCTACAAGCTGAAACATGCCTCTCAACGCACCAAACTACACCTCTACAAATCCTTATACGTCCTCTGATAACTTACTCTCCTCTAGCCCTCTCTCTTGCAGCAAAAACAAACTTACTTAAACTGCAGCGTGTCCAGAACAAGGCGCTGCGCTGGGTGCTTGATGTCAGATGGGAGGACTTCGCCACATGCGAGTCTCTACATGCCCAGTTAGACATCCCTGCGCTGAATATGTACTGGAAGACGCTCAGTGACAGACAGATTGACAAACTCGTGACACGACATGACTACTGGACCTCTCTCCTTGACGAAGACATTCGCAGACCCACAAACCAACACAACCTTTTCTACTCCTTGCATGATCCTGCTCCTAACCCTATTTACAAATAACCTTGGATTCTCCGAGAGGTACCTTCTATGACAGGTACCATTCTCTGATCCACATTCGCCTTACCCTTTGGGTTAAGACATGGCTCAGTTCTTCACTCCTCTCTAGCTCTAAACGTCGCATGTCCCTTCCTTCCCGCTCACCCCACCGGAGTCCCAACAGAAGAGCCTGAATTTCTCTTCTCAATATCTGTCCCACGATCGCCTCGCTGCTGGGTTAGCCCTGGCTCTATTTCTACGACTAAGAACACTCCTCTCCAGCACTGTTCTTCGTCTGTCCCGTCTTCCCCGCTCATCCCATTTGGGATCTTACCTGAACTTTCGTTCGTTCGTTCGTACCTGTGCTTCATCTTGGCTGTGGGAAAGCCCAAACGAAGCCGATGGATGGCGGTACACTGCGCTCTGGACCAGCTATCATATGGAGGGGGTTCTCCCTGAGTCGCTGCTCGGTACCACTGTTGAGATGGGGTATCACCTAAGACCTCCCCCATAAGTTTCATGGCTCTGGCAGCCACCAGTTTGGTCTGTCGTAGGCTGATTGGGACAGTAATCCCAACATGTGGATAGTCTGTTGCTGCCTTGGCTGCATCATCTGCCGCCTCATTTCCCCAGATGCCAGCATGGCTGGGGATCCAGTTCAATGTCGATCTGTTACCCTGAACTTCTAAGGCTGTCATTATGCTCAGGATCGATGATGAACATTGTGATGAGGTGAACATTGTCCTGTGGTTGAGGATGGGAGAGGGCATTGATTGCAGAGGTTGAATCAACATGTATGACAGGTCGGAGTCGATGTCGTAGGGCATGTGACAATGCCTGCTGAATCGCCACCAGCTCAGCTTGAAGGATCGTGCAGTGGTCAGGGAGTCGCTAGCCTTGTGTGTGACCATTGTGGTACAGTCCAGCTGCTGCTCTCTTCCTGTCAGGGTCGACAGAACCATCTGTGAAATACACTGCACATGTGCCTCCCTCTGCCAGTGCCATGCTTGTCTCAGTATGATTGCTGAGGGTGTCTTGACTGCAGAGACGCTTAGAGATGGGTAGCTGTATGATGAAAACATCGGCCGGATCTGGGCGCCAGGGAGGTGGTGGATGGTACCCAGCAACAGGAAGGTCACAACTCTTCTCAAGGAGTAGTTGTATAGGCAGCAGCTTCCGCCCAGCAGCACAAAACGAACGAATCCAGGAGTAGTCCGTGAAGAGTGTGGGATCTTGTGCCATGGTTGTCAATATCCGTCTCCTTAGTGGGTACCTTGCTGCCTGTGCAGAATCGTGACCACTTTGCAGGCGTTTACGCATCTTACTCTGTCAGCCAAGGAAGGAAGCCGGGCCTCAGATCTGAGACATACTGTGTTGGTCCAGATGGGGGCCCCAAGCTGGTCCAGAGCGCAGTGTACCACCATCCATCGGCTTCGTTTGGGCTTTCCCACAGCCAAGATGATGGTAGACAAGGCTGAGGAGGAGATGTGCCAGTACTGTCAGCACGTTGTCCAGCGGCCCCTAACACACTAACTTCTGGAGTGCGAAGTTACTGAGACACTCCGCAGGCAACTAGGAGTGATATTCCCTCCCGAAGAGGACCCAGAGATGACTGCGGCCACACTAGTGTACCATGGAGTCAACGAACCAGACAAGCTGTTACCTGTGATAACGACATATCCTCCTCCTCGCTAGTGTCCATAGTTAGGATGCACCAGTTGAACTGACCAGAAGAGTGCTTGAACAGCATATGTCGCATCATTGTAGAAACCTTTCTTCCTCGGGAGCCAGAGACGGGTCATCGCAAGATTGAGACCCGTGCCAGGACTACGGTCTTGGCGAACATTATACATACATACCTGTGCTTCAGAATCTCTACAACCACGGTGTTGTAAACACCACCTCCAAGGCTGAGGGGCTGATTACCTCATCTTTTGTATATAGTTCTTCTGTTTTCTAATTATGTCCAAGAATCTGTATTGATGAAGCCACTGGATGGCGAAACGTCGACAATAAAGATAACCAAATGTTGCACAAGTGTCTTAACTTTCACTCGTAGTTTGTTGTCTCAGACTCTCAAAATGCACGGTCAGTGATCCACAACTTTGATTTTTTTTGTCCTATTGTCTTTGAAATTCAGCACTGGCTTTCTCTCATCTTCAAAAAATACCAAAGGCCATTCCGTCATTCAGAAAAATAAATATAAAAATCTGCACCTCCGCAAGTATTAACCTTCCCCGACTATGTAACAGTTCTAAGCCGTCACTTGGGAGAGCAACGTCTTTGGTCTGTTTGTATTGTTTTTTATTGAAACTACGCATGGCCTTTGGTCAGCTTCACTTCTTCTTTGTAAATTTATAGATATGATTTTCTTGTTGATGTGCACTGACCCTACCAGACTTACCCTTGGTCACGGGAGTGCGCCTGACCCACTGTCAGGCCATGCTAACAGCCCGGTATTGTTTGTTTTGCTGGCACACATGTTAGGAAGCACACCTGCTGTTTTACCTTCAACATTTTGCTTTGTCCACTCTGCCATCTGCTCGCAGGTATCAGATTTTATGTTGATTTTATAAGAACATAAGAAAGAAGGAACACTGCAGCAGGCCTACTGACCCATGCGGGGCAGGTCCAAGTCAACCCCCGGCTTAGACCAATGGCCCACCCAGTCAGTTTACTCTACTTAAGGAAGGAGCACGGCTTCTGACCCAGTAGCACCAGCTAGTCTTGTCCGACTCACACCCACCCACACCCACTCATGTATTTATCTAACCTATTTTTAAAACTACACAACGTTATAGCTTCTATGACGATACTCGGGAGTTTGTTCCACCCATCCACGACTTTCCTATATCCTTCCTGAATCAGAATTTTTCCATCTTAAAAACCATTGCTGCGAGTCCTGTCTAGGCTAGATATTTTAAACACGCTATTTACATCCCCTTTATTTATTCCTGTTTTCCATTTATACACCTCAGTCATATCCCCCCTAATTCTATGCCTTTCTAGAGAGTGCAGATTCAGGGCCCTCAGTCTATCCTCATAGGGAAGATTTCTGATACATGGAATCAACTTTGTCATCCTCCTTTGTACGTTTTCCAGTGCATTTGTATCCATTCTGTAATACGGTGACCAGAACTGTGCAGCATAATCTAGATGAGGCCTAACCAAGGATATATAGAGTTGAAGAACAATCTGATGATTTCTATTATTTATGCTTCTTGATATGAAGCCAAGGATTCTGTTAGCTTTATTGCGAACACTTATGCACTGTCGTCTTGGTTTTTGATTACTACTAACCAGAACTCCTAAATCCTTTTCGCAATCAGTAATATTAAGATCTACATTATATAGTTTATATGTGGCATGGTTATTATCCTTTCCAACATTTAGAACTTTGCATTTGTCTATAATAAACTGCATCTGCCACTTCTCCGACCATTGCATCAGTCCATTCAAATCATCCTGGAGTGTTCTAATGTCCTCATTAGAATGAATTGGACGGCCTATTTTGGTGTCATCAGCAAATTTGCTTATTTTGCTATATATTCCCGCGTCTATGTCGTTTACGTAAATTGTGAAGAACAAGGGGCCCAATGAGGAAATGGTATGGTGATACCGACAAGATGTGGAAAAAGACACTTATGTACAGTTCAGGACATTTATTAAAGGAAACGTTTCGCCACGAGTGGCTTCTTCAGTCCTAATACAGAGAAAACTAAGAAAACATTTATATATATAGTGGCAGGAGTCAGGTGAGGTGACGCGTGGGTAGAGGTGGTAGTAGTAGTAGTAGTAGTAGTAGTAGTAGTAGTAGTAGTAGTAGTAGTAGTAGTAGTAGTAGTAGTAGTAGTAGTAGTAGTAGTAATGGAACTAAGGAGGTGAGGCAAGAGAGGGACCTGCTGGCATCAAGTAACACCAGTTCCCAGGATGGATAATATCCTCTTGCTTAGTAATTTTGAAATACTGTAACTACCGGATTTTTGCTTTATAGTGTTACTGACAGAAATTAGTGCAGCTTCAATGCATTTTCTCCGTCTTAAGTCGTCTTCTTTAATAACTAGTTTAGCTTCATTGAATTTCATGAGGTGTTCAACATAGAGACGATGTTGGACACCTCATGAAATTCAATGAAGCTAAACTAGTTATTAAAGAAGACGACTTAAGACGGAGAAAATGCATTGAAGCTGCACTAATTTCTGTCAGTAACACTATAAAGCAAAAATCCGGTAGTTACAGTATTTCAAAATTACTAAGCAAGAGGATATTATTCATCCTGGGAACTGGTGTTACTTGATGCCAGCAGGTCCCTCTCTTGCCTCACCTCCTTAGTTCCATTACTACTACTACTACTACTACTACTACTACTACTACTACTACTACTACTACTACTACTACTACCACCTCTACCCACGCGTCACCTCACCTGACTCCTGCCACTATATATATAAATGTTTTCTTAGTTTTCTCTGTATTAGGACTGAAGAAGCCACTCGTGGCGAAACGTTTCCTTTAATAAATGTCCTGAACTGTACATAAGTGTCTTTTTCCACACAAGGGGCCCAATATTGACCCCTGTGGAACACCGCTTGTGATGTGCCCCCATTCTAATTTCTCCCCATTTATGCAAACTCTCTGCTGCCTATTTGTCAACCACGCCTTTACACAGGAAAAAAAATTCTCCTCTTATTCTGTGTGCCTTAAGTTTCCTCAATAGTCTCTGATGTGGAACTCCATCGAAAGCCTTACTGAAGTCCATATACACAATATCATATTCAATACCATGATCTACCTCCTCAAACACCTTAGTGAAGAAAGTAAATTCGTAAGGCAGGAACGCCCCTTTGTAAAACCATGCTGAGATTCATTAATTAATTTATCCCTTTCAAGATGGCTACGAATTGCTTCGGCACTTATTGATTCCATAAATTTTTAATATAAATGCATCATTTTCGTACATTAAAGAGCAGTCATCTACAGTGACACAGACAGGGAGTCCGTCACTTGCACTGACTCACACATGTTGGAGCCAGTGTGTGCAGTGATTCATCACGGCTACAGTCTCATTAAGTAGAGGGAATACCACAATGGAGCAAACACTACCCAGCCATCTTCTTGGAACCATTAGCCTTTCTGTATCCCACTTCCTGCTGCTGCTGCTGCTGCTGCCGCCGCCGCTGCTGCTGCTGCTGCTGCTGCCGCCGCCGCTGCTGTTGCTGCTGCTGCCTTCACCGTAGACCTTGCTGGCCTCTCAGCCTTCCTACTTGAGCCGTCCTCTCACACGCGCTTCCGTCCTCGGGACCGTTGCATCACCGTTACAGCTAAGAGAACGCTTCCGGTACCCCCTATCGGGGCCGTTACGCACTGCTCCCGACCTCTTCTTTGTCGCGATGTGGCCACCCGTCATCGCTGCTTCCAGTACTGAGGAAACACACCACAGCAATAACAAGTTTTTACACATTTCTTCAATTGTACGTCTTTATTAAGCCTAACGTTTCAAAATAGCTTCGCTGCATCTGCTTTTTATATATGTTTACACGTTTTGAAAGTAAAAATCTAGATTTTTAAGTCATTATGTTTATCTTTTCTTCAGCGCGTCTCTCTTTCCTGTTTCCCGTGTTAGTAAGACAACAGCGGCAGACGAGAGGGTCACCACTCACCAACTTTATAATCTTTTCCGAGTCTTGCTGTAAATCCGTGGCCGCCTTAGTGTTATCACTGCTTCTGGCGACACAGCAGTAGTGCAGTTCGTTTAAGGTCAAACATAGGTTATGAGTCATGAGTCCTTTATAATACCGAGAAGGTGCAGTATTAGACAAAAGCAGCAGCTAAGTATCTTTATTGTGTTGTTACGCCAACCAGCGACAATAGTGAGAAAAAACTGAAAAGGTTGAAGATGATGTAATCAGTCCCTCAGCCTGGAGTCTGTGCTCGGTCTATCAATAAATCTTGGAAAAGTACAGCATTTGCTGTCTTTTTTCAAGATTGTACTGTACTTTTCTTTTTCAAGATTGATTGATTCACGGACTGAACACATCAGTTGGAAAACGTTTCCTTAGTAAACATACCCAGATGTTTGACAAGTGTCTCACTCCTCGTCTAGCAGCAGGTGTTCAGTGCGTCTAGCAGCAGGTGTTCAGTGCGTCTAGCAGCAGGTGTTCAGTGCATCTAGCAGCAGGTGTTCAGTGCGTCTAGCAGCAGGTGTTCAGTACCGCTGGCGGAACGTCTTATAATATCAATGTTATGGTACTTTTCAGACACAGGAACAATATGGACTCTTCATACAGAGGACATAACAGCTACTTACTACAACTGGTTCAACTACTCAGGCATGACCTGGTACTTCCGCTGGGGTATCCACCTACCAGTGCCGAGGTCTTCATCTGCTGCAACTCATCTGACGTCAGTGTACAAGTCCACTTGAAGCTCTTGTGCTTCAGAATCATCAACACTACGGTACTCAATACCTGATGCCAGGCTGAGGGACTGATTATCTCGTCTGCAACCTCTTCACTCTTCTGTTTTTGTCCCTGTTTTATACTGATAAAGCCACTGATTATAATAATATAATACAATATCTTTATTCACTACCAGTACATGTACAAGGTATACAGTCCTAGCTGACATCAATAGCTTACTACTGTATAGAAAGCCGTTTGTTATGCAGAGCATTTCGGTCAAATTAGGTCCGTTTTGTCCCAGGATGCGACCCACACCAGTCGACTAACACCCAGGTACCCATTTTTTACTGATGGGTGAACAGGGACAGCAGGTGTCTTATGGAAACACGTCCCCAATGTTTTCCTACCGTACCAGAGATTCGAATTCTGGACCTCAGTGTGTCAGCTGATTAGCGGAACGTCAGCATAATGAAGATACCCAGTTGTTAAACTTGCGTCTAATACTTCATTACTTATGTAGCCTGGATCATTCACACTGTTTTTCCCACAATACGCATGAGAGTTGATGCTGTAGCCAGCGAGACACGTGTGAGGATATAGTGTTATCTCCGCGTGTCTTACTGACTGCTGCTACGAGGGACTTCCTAACACAGTAGTCAAGATGACTTTACGATGAATCAAACACCTGTAAAACACAGTGAAGATGCGCAGGTGTTGACCACGTCTCTCAGCCACATACTTGCTGCTTTTATAAACCATGTACATATTAAGTACGTAAGTTTATTCAGGTATACACAAGTACAGTTACATAGATTATCATACATAGCAACATATGTGTAGAGAACCTGGGATAACCCAAAAAAGTCAGTGACTTATTTCCATTGGTGTCCTTTTAATACCTTATTATTATACTATGTAGGAGATAATATCTTATTATTATACTATATAGGAGATATACCAGGAATAAGGTCAAATGAGTTATTTATATTTACATGTGTTAGTTAAAAAATAAAAAAATCATTCTCCTCCCTTTCTGTTGGTACATTCATTAGGCAACTTTTAACTCTCTTCTTGAACTGGTTCATGCTATGACTGGCTTTGACATGTGCAGGCAGTCTGTTCCATTCATTTATTGTTGTACCATATAAGGTGTTTGAAGCCTGGCTACTGACTGTGGATACTACAAAGTTGTGTTCAAAGTTGTGCTTCGGTTCCCGACCTTGACAATATTAACAGCAAGATATTCTGGACACTGTTTGTGAGCGATTTTATAAACTTGATTTAACTTCAGTTGTTTTACTCTGTCTTCGACATTCAGCATATCCAATTGTTGTAATTCATCCTGGCCTACATGTTCTCTTGGACCCAGGTCCAGGACCCAGCTCCAGGATCCAGGTCCAGGATAAATCTTACCAACCATACCCCCGGCCGGGATTGAACCCGCGGTCATAGAGTCTCAAAACTCCCAGTGGTTTATTTGCAATCGTGTCATTACGATTTCTTAGGTCATAAATCTTACCATCTTGTTCTGGCTGATTGGCAGTCTATCTTTCATGTTTTTTTTTTTTTTGTCAAGGCAGAGTACCTTGAAGAGCAAGCGTAGTCCATATGACACTGTATAAGGGCTAAATATAGGATCCTGCGAGCCTCAGGAACTTCAGTCTGGCATTCGCTTTCTTTACTACACTGATATGCTTGGGTCAATGGGGATTCCCAGATATCTTACCGAGGAAACTGAAGTGATGGGCTCCCCATTACACTGGACATTAAAATTATTTACCCTTTACAGTTTATGTTTCGTGCCAAAGTGAATGGCTTCCGTTTTCCCGAGGTGCAACGACAGTTTGTTGTCTACTAAGTATTTGCTGCAGGACTCCAGTCCACTGTTAATACACTATTATTATTATATTATTATGGCAGATGAGTTTACCATGCAGGTGTATGATTGACAAATGTACTGTGCAGATGTATGAGTGATGAATGTGCTATGCAGGTGTGTGTGATAAATGTACCAGGTAGGAGTATGAGTGATGAATGTACCAGGCAGGTGTATGAGTGATGAATGTACCAGGCAGGTGTATGAGTGATGAATGTACCAGGCAGGTGTATGAGTGATGAATGTACCAGGTAGGTGTATGAGTGATGAATGTACCAGGTAGGTGTATGAGTGATGAATGTACCAGGAAGGTGTATGAGTGATGAATGTACCAGGTAGGTGTATGAGTGATGAATGTACCAGGTAGGTGTATGAGTGATGAATGTACCAGGAAGGTGTATGAGTGATGAATGTACCAGGAAGGTGTATGAGTGATGAATGTACCAGGAAGGTGTATGAGTGATGAATGTACCAGGAGGTGTATGAGTGATGAATGTACCAGGAAGGTGTATGAGTGATGAATGTACCAGGAAGGTGTATGAGTGATGAATGTACCAGGAAGGTGTATGAGTGATGAATGTACCAGGTAGGTGTATGAGTGATGAATGTACCAGGTAGGTGTATGAGTGATGAATGTACCACGTAGGTGTATGAGTGATGATTGTACCAGGTAGGTGTATGAGTGATGAATGTACCAGGTAGGTGTATGAGTGATGAATGAATGAATAAATGATGAATTATGATAGACAAAGAACTATGATAGAGAAAGCACCTCATAACATCAAGGTGGTTATCAAGTACCAGTCCTCTGGTACAGCATCAAGGCAGAGGAAATTAATATTGGCATCAGCTTTAACAGCAGGAATCAGTCACCAGCAGTGGAGAGAAGTGTCAGGTAAGACGTCTCAACAACAGCAGGAATCAGTCACCAGCAGTGGAGAGAAGAGTCAGGTAAGACGTCTCAACAACAGCAGGAATCAGTCACCAGCAGTGGAGAGAAGAGTCAGGTAAGACGTCTCAACAACAGCAGGAATCAGTCACCAGCAGTGGAGAGAAGAGTCAGGTAAGACGTCTCAACAACAGCAGGAATCAGTCACCAGCAGTGGAGAGAAGTGTCAGGTAAGACGTCTCAACAACAACAGGAATCAGTCACCAGCAGTGGAGAGAAGAGTCAGGTAAGACGTCTCAACAACAGCAGGAATCAGTCACCAGCAGTGGAGAGAAGAGTCAGGTAAGACGTCTCAACAACAGCAGGAATCAGTCACCAGCAGTGGAGAGAAGAGTCAGGTAAGACGTCTCAACAACAGCAGGAATCAGTCACCAGCAGTGGAGAGAAGAGTCAGGTAAGACGTCTCAACAACAGCAGGAATCAGTCACCAGCAGTGGAGAGAAGGGTCAGGTAAGACGTCTCAACAACAGCAGGAATCAGTCACCAGCAGTGGAGAGAAGTGTCAGGTAAGATGTCTCAACAACAGCAGGAATCAGTCACCAGCAGTGGAGAGAAGAGTCAGGTAAGACGTCTCAACAACAGCAGGAATCAGTCACCAGCAGTAGAGAGAAGAGTCAGGTAAGACGTCTCAACAACAGCAGGAATCAGTCACCAGCAGTGGAGAGAAGAGTCAGGTAAGACGTCTCAACAACAGCAGGAATCAGTCACCAGCAGTGGAGAGAAGTGTCAGGTAAGACGTCTCAACAACAGCAGGAATCAGTCACCAGCAGTAGAGAGAAGAGTCAGGTAAGACGTCTCAACAACAGCAGGAATCAGTCACCAGCAGTGGAGAGAAGTGTCAGGTAAGACGTCTCAACAACAGCAGGAATATATATATATATATATAATATATATATATATATATATATAATATATATATATATATATATATAAAACACTGATCTCTGGCTGAAGGAGACTCGAACCTACGAACCTTAGGACAAGGTACGCAGTGCTTTACCAATCTACCCACACTAGACCAATACCTTGGCGTGTAGCATGAGCTACACGTTTGATCCAAGGCAGCCAGCTTTCAGGGAGAAGGCTTACAGCTTTTCATCTCATCCCCTGCATGCATCAGCCTTACTAGAGATTTGAACAATGCAAGGAATTCGCGAGAGCATGCGAAATATACACAAACACTGATCTCTGGCTGAAGGAGACTCGAACCTACGAACCTTAGGACAAGATACGCAGTGCTTTACCAATCTACCCACACTGGACCAATACCTTGGCGTGTAGCATGAGCTACACGTTTGATCCAAGGCAGCCAGCTTTCAGGGAGAAGGCTTACAGCTTTTCATCTCATCCCCTGCATGCATCAGCCTTACTAGAGATTTGAACAATGCAAGGAATTCGCGAGAGCATGCGAAATATACACAAACACTGATCTCTGGCTGAAGGAGACTCGAACCTACGAACCTTAGGACAAGGTACGCAGTGCTTTACCAATCTACCCACACTGGACCAAGGCACTGCGTACCTTGTCCTAAGGTTCGTAGGTTCGAGTCTCCTTCAGCCAGAGATCAGTGTTTGTGTATATTTCGCATGCTCTCGCGAATTCCTTGCATATATATATATATATATATATATATATATATATATATATATATATATATATATATATATATATATATATAATATATATATATATATATATATATATATATATATATATATATATATATATATATATATATATGTATGTATGTATGTATATATAAGGTAGGAAGGAGGAGCTAAAGCAGCCTTGACGTCTTCAGAGAACGTTATTGTGCACCTCTAATATTCTGACTCTCATCTATATAGACGGCATGTAGTGACTACCATCCACTTGTAGGGTATGTGGCAACTACCTTCTTCGTGGTGGGTATGTGGTGACTACCATCCACAGGATGGTCATGGTGCGACTACCATCCACAAGATGGTCATGGGGGGAACGGTGCGCATAATAAAACCACGGAAGTGAGACCAGGAGGGTCCCGGTGAGCACCACTGATGACTTAACACCGTCACAGGAAACCTTGTGGGAGTCCCATCATCACCTCGCTCAAGCTGACGTCTTCACTCATGTTTCTCCAGCAGTGATTCACTCTCTGGTGAAAGAAGAGCAATGAAATGTGGAAGGAAATGAGACCGAAGCAGAAAGATGAAAGAAACTGTGTTGTTGGAACGTTTCGCCTACATAGCAGGTGTAAGCGAAACGAAGATGATCAAATCAATCCGTTAACTTAGGAGAAATACTATTTGGAGCATGAGAATGTACACTTAAGACTATATTCTCATGCTTCAGCTTCATATATTCCAAGACCATGGAACTGGACTCTTCTTCAGGGACTGACCACCTCAAAACTTCGTCTTTAGGTGTGATGGACCGATTACATCGTCTTCACATCTCTACTGCTTCTGCCAGCTTTTCTGTACACGACTGAAGAAGTCTACTGTGTAGGCGAAATGTTTCATCAATAAAGATACCCAACTGTTACACATGTGTCTTAATCATCAACTGGTCAGTATTTTATACCATTTTTCAACGTAACACAATAGTCCCGTAGAGTGTGATAAGGGTCAAGGGTCAAGGGTAAAGGGTCAAGGGTCAAGGGTCAAGGGTCAAGGGTCAAGGGTCAAGGGTCAAGGGTCGCCTTTTATTTACAACACCATAAGTGTCCGGGGCCCAAAACTGTTCAACAGCCTCCCATCAAGCATTAGGGGAATTGCCAATAAACCCCTGGCTGCCTTCAAGAGAGAGCTGGACAGATACCTAAAGTCAGTGCCGGATCAGCCGGGCTGTGGCTCGTACGTCGCACTGCGTGCGGCCAGCAGTAACAGCCTAGTTGATCAGGCCCTGATCCATCGGGAGGCCTGGTCATGGACCGGGCCGCGGGGGCGTTGATCCCCGGAATAACCTCCAGGTAACCTCCAGGTAACTTGAATATCCGAGAAGAAAACTGGTGGTGGGTGCAGGAGGCCATTTACAGTGTTTATACTTGTCTGAGATTTTTTTTTTTTTTGCGTGTTTCCCGACACTAGGTTGTCGCATCTGTTGTGTCACGAGTCGACGAGTTCGTATATTAACCTTTATTGCTGACACCTATTGTACTCACCTAGTTATGGTTGCAGGGATCGAGTCACAGCTCCTCGCCTCGCCTCTTCACTGGTCGCTACTAGGTCATTCTTCCTGTTCCATGAGCTTTATCATGCCTCTTCTTAAAGCTATGTATGGATCCCGCCTCCACTACATCTCTTCCCAGACTGTTCCACTTCCTAACAACTCTGTGACTGAAGAAATACTTCCTAGCATCACTGTGATTCATCTGTGTCTTCAACTTCCAACCATGACCCTTTGTTGCTGTGTCCCATCTCCGGAATATCCTGTTTCTGTCCACCTTGTCGATTCCTCTCAGTATTTTATATGTCGTTATCATATCCCCCTATCTCTCCTGTCCTCCAGTGTCGCCAGGTTGTTTTCCCTTAACTTCTCGTAGGGCATGTCCCTTAGCACCGGGACTAGTCTTGTTGCAAACCTTTGCATTTTCTCTAGTTTCCTTATGTGCTTGGCAAGGTGAGGGTTTCAAACCGGTGCTGTATATTTCAGTATAGGCCTAACGTACACGGTGTACAGGGTCCTGAACGATTCCTTATTGAGATGTCGGAATGCTGTTCTGAGGTTTGCTAGGCGCCCATATGCTGCAGCAGTTATTTGGTTGATGTGCGCTTCAGGAGATGTGCCTGGTGTTATACTCACCCCAAGCTCCTTTTCCATGAGTGAGGTTTGTAGTCTCTGGCCCCCTAGACTGTACTCCGTCTGCGGTCTTCTTTGCCCTTCCCCAATCTTCATGACTTTGCACTTAGTGGGGTTGAACTCCACGAACCAGTTGCTGGGCCAGGCCTGCAGCCTGTCTAGATCCTTTTGTAGCTCTGCATGGTCCTCGTCCGACTGAATTCTTCTCATCAACTTCACGTCATCTGCAAACTGTGTCTATTCCTTCCGTTATGTCGTTCACAAATACTAGAAACAGCACCGTCCTAAGACTGACCCCTGTGGAACCCAGGTCGTCACAGGCGCCCACTGTGACACCTCGCCACGTAACATGACTCTCTGTTGTCTTCTTGACAGGTATTCCCTGATCCATTACAGAACCTTACCTGTTATCCTTACTTGGTCCTCCAGCTTTTGGACTAATCTCTTATGTGGAACTGTGTCAAATGCCTTCTTACAGTCCATGAAAATGCAATCTATCTACTCCTCTATCTATTGTCTTACTGCTGTCACCCTGTCATAGAACTCCAGTAAGTTTGTGACACAGGATTTCCCGTCCCTGAAACCGTGCTGGCTGTCGTTGATAAGCTCATTCCTTTCTAGGTGTTCCACCAATCTTTTCCATGACTTTGCACATTATACATGTCAGTGAAACTGGTCTGTAGTGTGTGTGTGTACTTAGCTCTGTGAAGACCTGTTTGTGTGCTCTCTGTGAATCTGTACCAGGATGCCCTCTCTTGAGCAACTTTACCAGCAGCTGAGAGAAGAGCTCAGAGTTGCTAAGATGGAGATACGGCGATTAACGGAGGAGAACAAGAGGATTCGTAGTAATCCTTCTGTTGTGAGTCCCCAGGTTAAGAGGGGAGCTTGGTCAGTGGCCGGGCAACATGGAACCAAGCTGAAGATCAAGAAAACGGTTGGAGAGGCAGAAACAACGAGAAACCAGAAGACTACCGTGGAAACTTCCAACTCATTCTCGGTGCTACCTGACGAATGTGAGTGTTCTACTGGGAATGCCACAACGAGCACCAAAGAAGCATTGGCAGACGTGAGTAAGACATCCCTAGAAACCCCAACGAAGAGCATCGAGAACGTCTTGACGAATTCTACAAGTGGTGTAATGCTACCTGGCGAATGTGAGTCGACTACTCGGAGCATCACGACGACGACGCCAAGGAAGGTAAAAACATTGTTGTTGTTGGGGATAGCCAGATTAGGTACCTGGATAGGGCATTCTGCTTGAGGTAGGAGTAGGAGGCAGAGAGTGTGTTTTCCTGGGGCTGGGATGAAGGATATTGTTAGCCATCTGGATGACATCATGAGAGGTAATGGGAGCAATCCTATTATCTGTCTCAGTGCTGGAGGCAACGATGTTGGCAGACGTAGGAGTGAGGACCTGATTAGCAGGTATAGGTCAGCAATAGAGATAATTAGGAGAAAGGGTGGGAAACCTGTCATATGTGGCATTTTGCCAAGGAGAGGAGTTGGAAATGAATGGTTGTCCAGAGCAATTGGTGTCAATTGCTGGCTGGACAAATACTGTAAGGAAAATGCGGTAACATTCATTGACAACTGGGACCTCTTCTATGGCAGAAATGACATGTATGCCAGGGATGGGGTTCACTTATCTAGGTGTGGGGTGGGAGCACTGGCCAACGCAGTGGAGGGAGCTGTTAGCTCTTTAAACTAGGAATAGTTAGTGGTATGGGTTTTGGCGGGAAAACTGTAAGTCGCAGGGTAGTAACATGAGTACTAGGAGAACTAGTAATAGGCAAAATGAGGTGGATATTGGAAAGCCAGTGGCACTAATTGACAAGGGCAGTAATAGGTTTAGTGGAATAACAGAAAGGAGCAGGAAGGGTAAAGAGAGAGGAGGTCATTAAATATTTATTACACAAATAGTCGCAGTGCTAGGAATAAGATGGACGGTTGAGACTAGTTGCTAGTGCAGGTAACATAGATGTATTTGCCATTACTGAGGACGTGGTTTAATTCAAAAAGTCGGGACATGCCTGCAGAATGTCACATTCAGGGTTTTAAATTGTTCCAAGTAGATAGAAGTATCGGGAAGGGGGGTGGGGTGGCATTGTATGCCCGAGATCGCTTGAACTGTTGCATAAAAACAGGTATTAAGTCTGAAGTAACACATACAGAGTTGTTTGGATAGAATTTTCAGAGGGGCATGAAAAATTAATTTTTTAGGTGTGATATCCCGTCCCCCAAATTTAGATAGGGCCCCAGGGGAGACTACTATGGGGGGAAAAATTGTTAGGGCCACAAGGCACGATAATGTAGTAATTCTAGGAGACTTTAACTTTAGGTCATATTGATTGAAATTTCTTGACTGGGAATTTAAAATCATACGATTTCTTAGAAATAGTTCGGGTTTTGTTTTTTTGAAGAAATTTTTGTGCAAAACCCTACAAGGGGTAATAACTGCTTGACTTAGTTCTGGCAAACAATGAATCCCTTGTTAATAATTTAGAAGTTTCAGAGGAACTGGGTGCTAGCGACCAAATCAATTACATTAGAATTGAATAGAAGTATGATAGTAGGGATAACTCAGTAAGAGTCCCAGATTTTCGCTTAGCAGATTACGATGGGCTTAGAGAACACTTATCATCTGTTGACTGGGGGTAACGAAGAGAGTATCAATATGACATTTTCTGAACACATATGCTGCTCAAAGAAAAGTTTAAACCCTTTTAAGGAAATTAGATCAAATAGAAATGACCCAAATGAGAATAATAGGCTGAATATCTACTTAGGGCATAAGAAAGGAATTTATAGATGTATCAAAAGAGGCGAGGGGGCATCTTATGAATCAGTATATTGGGCATTAAGAGGGACCCTTAAAAAGGGGATAAGAAAAGCTAAAAGGGACTATGAAATTAAAGTTGCTAGGGATTCTAAAACTAAAACCCCAAAAAATTTTTTCCAGGTCTATAGAACAAAAGTCAGAGATAAGAAGGTTCCCTTAAAAATAACTATGGGCATCTTACTGACAAAGAGAATGAAATGTTTCTCGATTTTAAATAATTATTTTTCTCTCGGTTTTTACACAGGTGGGACACTAAAAATATTCCGGAAATTTAAATTTTTATATGGATCAAAAGAAGATAAATTATGTAACATCACAGTCATAGTGAAAATGGTTGTGAAGCAGATAGAGACTGAAGCAAAAAAAGTACCGGGTTTCCTGATGGGGTTTTTTTAAAGGGGTTTTTAAAGGGGAATGCAAAATGGTAGTTGTGAACCATTAACTAAATTTTTAATTTACTCTTCAAACAGGTGTAGTGTCTGATTGTGGAAGATGGCTAATGAAATTCTTTTTTAAAAACGGGGAAAGTCGTTCCCGTCAAATTTACCCCCCCAAAAAGCTGCCCCTCAATTGTAGGCAAATTTCTAGAGTCATTATAGCTGAGATTATAAGAAGCAATCTCGATAAGCAAGCTTGTTTAAATGATACTCAGCATGGATTACAAGGGGCCCGGGTCTTGTTAACAATTTTATTAACTTTCTTCAGTAAAGCTTTTGAGGCTTTTGCCCACGATAAAGGAATTTGATATTTTTTTACTTAGATTTTAGTAAGGGTTTGATAGAGTTCCCCACCCAAAAACTGTTGAAGAAAGTGCGCTCAGGATGGGGGGAAAGGGTGCTCTGTGGATCGAAAACATGGGTCCAGAAGGAAGCAGGGTGTCCATAAATGGGGTTAAAACCCGGGGGGGATCAGTAACAAGTGGGGTTCCAAGGGATCAGGGCTTGGGCCCCTTGTTGTTTATAATATATATAATGATCTTGATGAAGGAATTATAGTGATATGGCAAATTCGCCGATGACCCGAAGATAGGTAGGATTAATTGATTAAAAAGTAGATGTTAGGGAACTTGTTGGAAGACACTATGCAAAGTTAGGTATCTTTATTTCGAAAACGTTTGCCACCAGTAGGGTTTTCGTCGAGACAGAAAAGGTTTATGAAGCAACCTTTTTGTATGACTGAAAAAGCCCACTGTGTAGGCGAAACGTTTCGAAAATAAAGAACTAAATGTTGCTTGTGTCTTACCTAAATCTGGGCGGTATTTTTATCCATTTTAATGTTTGGGGGAAATTAGGAGGATTTAGACAAATCTACTCTTGGTCGAAAAGTGGCAGATGCGGTTTAAGTAGTAAATGCAAGGGGTTTTGAAGTCGGGAGGTCCATAACCCTAGCATTATAATTAAATAATGTAGAACTTAGCCATACAGATTGCGAAAGGGACTTGGGGGTTATGGTAAGCAGCAACCTTAAACCAAGACAGCAATGCCTAAGCGTACGTAATAAGGCAAATAGATTACGGGGATTTATATCAAGAAGTGTAAGCAACAGAAGTCCAGAGGTCATACTGCAGCTTTATACATCATTAGTAAGGCCTCACCTAGATTATGCAGCTCAATTCTGGTCTCCAATTACAGAATGGACATAAATTCGTTAAAAAACATTCAGCGTAGGATGACTAAATTAATACATAGCATTAGAAATCTTCCTTATGAAGAAAGATTGAAGACTCTTAAGTTACATTCACTTGTTAGACGAAGAATGAGGGGAGACCTGATCGAAGTGTACAAGTGGAAGATAGGTATTAA
>NC_069404.1:93986455-94028955 GCF_026875155.1 Cherax quadricarinatus | reverse complement strand
ATCACGTGAGGTGCTGGTGGACATCTTGTGAGGTGCAGATGGACATCCTGTGAGGTGAAGTGGACAACCTGTGAGGTGCTGCTGGACATCCTGTGAGGTGAAGTGGACAACCTGTGAGGTGCTGCTGGACATCCTGTGAGGTGCTGGTGGATATCTTGTGAGGTGCTGGTGGACATCCTGTGAGGTGCTGGTGGATATCATGTGAGGTGCTGGTGGACAACTTGTGAGGTGCTGGTGGACATCTTGTGAGGTGCTGGTGGACATCTTGTGAGGTGCTGGTGGACATCCTGTGAGCTGCTGGTGGACATCTTGTGAGGTGCTGGTGGACATCATGTGAGGTGCTGGTGGACATCTTGTGAGGTGCTGGTGGACATCCTGTGAGCTGCTGTTGGACATCTTGTGAGGTGCTGGTGGACATCATGTGAGGTGCTGGTGGACATCTTGTGAGGTGCTGGTGGACATCCTGTGAAGTGAAGTGGACAACCTGTGAGGTGCTGGTGGACATCCTGTGAGGTGCTGTTGGACATCTTGTGAGGTGCTGGTGGACATCCTGTGAAGTGAAGTGGACAACCTGTGAGGTGCTGGTGGACATCCTGTGAGGTGCTGGTGGACATCTTGTGAGGTGCTGGTGGACATCCTGTGAGGTGCTGGTGGACATCATGTGAGGTGCTGGTGGACAACTTGTGAGGTGCTGGTGGACATCTTGTGAGGTGCTGGTGGACATCTTGTGAGGTGCTGGTGGACATCCTGTGAGCTGCTGGTGGACATCTTGTGAGGTGCTGGTGGACATCATGTGAGGTGCTGGTGGACATCTTGTGAGGTGCTGGTGGACATCCTGTGAGCTGCTGGTGGACATCTTGTGAGGTGATGGTGGACATCATGTGAGGTGCTGGTGGACATCTTGTGAGGTGCTGGTGGACATCCTGTGAAGTGAAGTGGACAACCTGTGAGGTGCTGGTGGACATCCTGTGAGGTGCTGTTGGACATCTTGTGAGGTGCTGGTGGACATCCTGTGAAGTGAAGTGGACAACCTGTGAGGTGCTGGTGGACATCGTGTGAGGTGCTGGTGGACATCATGTGAGGTGCTGGTGGACATCCTGTGAGGTGCTGGTGGACATCTTGTGAGGTGCTTGTGGACATCATGTGAGGTGCTCGTGGACATCTTGCGAGGTGCTCGTGGACATCTTGCAAGGTGCTGGTGGATATCGTGTGAGGTGCTGGTGGACATCATGTGAGGTGCTGGTGGACATCCTGTGAGGTGCTGGTGGACATCTTGTGAGGTGCTGGTGGACATCCTGTGATGTGCTGGTGGACATCATGTGAGGTGCTGGTGGACATCTTGTGAGGTGCTGGTGGACATCTTGTGAGGTGCTGGTGGACATCATGTGAGGTGCTGGTGTACATCATGTGAGGTACTGGTGGACATCCTGTGAGGTGCTGGTGGACATCATGTGAGGTGCTGGTGTACATCATGTGAGGTACTGGTGGACATCCTGTGAGGTGCTGGTGGACATCATGTGAGGTGCTGGTGGACAACTTGTGATGTGCTGGTGGACATCCTGTGAGGTGCTGGTGGACATCCTGTGAGGTGCTGGTGGACATCTTGTGAGGTACTGGTGGACATCCTGTGAGGTGCTGGTGGACATCCTGTGAAGTGCTGGTGGACATCTTGTGATGTGCTGGTGGACATCCTGTGAGGTGCTGGTGGACATCCTGTGAGGTGCTGGTGGACATCTTGTGAGGTGCTGGTGGACATCCTGTGAGGTGCTGGTGGACATCCTGTGAAGTGCTGGTGGACATCTTGTGATGTGCTGGTGGACATCCTGTGAGGTGCTGGTGGACATCCTGTGAGGTGCTGGTGGACATCTTGTGAGGTGCTGGTGGACATCCTGTGAGGTGCTGGAGGACATCATGTGAGGTGCTGGTGGACAACTTGTGAGGTGCTGGTGGACATCTTGTGAGGTGCTGGTGGACATCTTGTGAGGTGGTGGTGGACATCCTGTGATGTGCTGGTGGACAGCATGTGAGGTGCTGGTGGACATCTTGTGAGGTGCTGGTGGACATCCTGTGAGGTGCTGGTGGACATCCTGTGAGGTGGTGGTGTACATCATGTGAGGTACTGGTGGACATCCTGTGAGGTGCTGGTGGACATCATGTGAGGTGCTGGTGGACATCCTGTGAGGTGCTGGTGGACATCATGTGAGGTGCTGGTGGACATCCTGTGAGGTGCTGGTGGACATCCTTTGAGGTGCTGGTGGATATCCTGTGAGGTGCTGGTCAACATCCTGTGAGGTGCTGGTGGACATCTTGTGATGTGCTGGTGGACATCCTGTGAGGTGCTGGTGGACATCCTGTGAGGTGCTGGTGGACATCTTGTGAGGTGCTGGTGGACATCCTGAGAGATGCTGGTGGACATCATGTGAGGTGCTGGTGGACAACTTGTGAGGTGCTGGTGGACATCTTGTGAGGTGCCGGTGGACATCTTGTGAGGTGCTGGTGGACATCCTGTTATGTGCTGGTGGACATCATGTGAGGTGCTGGTGGACATCTTGTGAGGTGCTGGTGGACATCTTGTGAGGTGCTGGTGGACATCATGTGAGGTGCTGGTGTATATGTGAGGTACTGGTGGACATCCTGTGAGGTGCTGGTGGACATCATGTGAGGTGCTGGTGGACATCCTGTGAGGTGCTGGTGGACATCTTGTGAGGTGCTGTTGGACTTCGTGTGAGGTGCTGCTGGACATCATGTGAGGTGCTGGTGGACATCGTGTGAGGTGCTGGTGGACATCATGTGAGGTGCTGGTGGACATGCTGTGAGGTGCTGGTGGACATCGTGTGAGGTGCTGGTGGACATCATGTGAGGTGCTGGTGGACATCGTGTGAGGTGCTGGTGGACATCATGTGAGGTGCTGGTGGACATCGTGTGAGGTGCTGTTGGACATCATGTGAGGTGCTGCTGGACATCATGTGAGGTGCTGGTGGACATCATGTGAGGTGCTGGTGGACATCGTGTGAGGTGCTGGTGGACATCATGTGAGGTGCTGGTGGACATGCTGTGAGGTGCTGGTGGACATCTTGTGAGGTGCTGGTGGACATCCTGTGATGTGCTGGTGGACATCATGTGAGGTGCTGGGGGATATCCTGTGAGGTGCTGGTGGACATCATGTGAGGTGCTGGTGGACATCGTGTGAGGTGCTGGTGGACATCATGTGAGGTGCTGGTGGACATGCTGTGAGGTGCTGGTGGACATCTTGTGAGGTGCTGGTGGACATTTTGTGAGGTGCTGGTGGACATCCTGTGATGTGCTGGTGGACATCATGTGAGGTGCTGGGGGATATCCTGTGAGGTGCTGGTGGACATCTTGTGAGGTGCTGGTGGACATCTTGTGAGATGCTGGCGGATATCCTGTGAGGTGCTGGTGGACATCTTGTGAGATGCTGGCGGATATCCTGTGAGGTGCTGGTGGACATCTTGTGAGGTGCTGGTGGACATCTTGTGAGGTGCTGGTGGATATCCTGTGAGGTGCTGGTGGACATCCTGTGAGGTGCTGGTGGACATCTTGTGAGGCGAAGTGGACAACCTGTGAGGTGCTGGTGGACATCCTGTGAGGTGAAGTGGACAACCTGTGAGGTGCTGGTGGACATCCTGTGAGGTGAAGTGGACAACCTGTGAGGTGCTGGTGGACATCTTGTGAGGTGCTGGTGGACATCTTGTGAGGTGCTGGTGGACATCTTATGAGGTGCTTGTGGATGTCCTGTGAGGTGCTGGTGGACATCCTGTGAGGTGCTCGTGGACATCCTGTGATGTGCTGGTTGGACTCAAATCTTAAGCTCAAGATCTTTCACACGTCTCCGTGCGTCATCAGGAGCTATGCAATCTTTACCCATCAGTAAAATGGGTACCTGGGTGTTAGTCGACTGGTGTGGGTTGCATCCTGTGACAAAACTCACCTAATTTCCCGTAAATGCCCTGTATAACAAACGGCTTTCTATATAGTAGTACGTCATTAATGTCAACTATGGTCTGTATACTTTGTTCATATACTTGTAGTAAATAAAGATATTAGTATTATTATTATTAATGAGAAGAAGATTCCTCAGAGTACCGTAGCATTGTGACATCAACCAGTACCTCTCAGAGGAACTTACACACATACCTCACTCTCTTATACACACTGAGAGACACTCATATACCTGACTCTCTTATACACACTGAGAGACATACACATACCTCACTCTCTTATACACACTGAGAGACACTCATATACCTCACTCTCTTATACACACTGAGAGACACTCATATACCTCACTCTCTTATACACACTGAGAGACACTCATATACCTCACTCTTTATACACACTGAGGACATCATATACCTCAGCTCTTATCACATGAGGACTTACATATACCTCACTCTCTTTACACACTGAGAGACATCAGTATACTCACTCTCTTATACACACTGAGAGACATTCATATACCTCACTCTCTTATACACATGAGAGACATACATATACTCACTCTCTTATAAACTGAGAGACTACATATACTCGACTCTCTTATACACCTGAGAGACACCATATACCTCACTTCCTGTATACACACTGAGAGACATACACATACCTCACTCTCTTATACACACTGAGAGTCACTCATATCTGACTCTCTTATACACACTGAGAGACATACATATACCTCACTCTCTTATACACACTGAGAGACACTCAATACCTCACTCTCTTATACAACTAGAGACACTCATATACCTCACTCTCTTATACACACTGAGAGACATACACATACCTCACTCTCTTATACACACTGAGAGACACTCATATACCTGACTCTCTTATACACACTGAGAGACATACATATACCTCACTCTCTTATACACACTGAGAGACACTCATATACCTCACTCTCTTATACACACTGAGAGACACTCATATACCTCACTCTCTTATACACACTGAGAGACATACATATACCTCACTCTCTTATACACACTGAGAGACACTCATATACCTCACTCTCTTATACACACTGAGAGACACTCATATACCTCACTCTCTTCATAAATTAGACACATGTACAACACTTGAGTATCTTTATTGAGGAAACGTTTCGCCACACAGTGGCTTCATCAGTCCATACAAAGGAGAAGATTGAAGAACAGGAGGAGTTTGAGGTAATCAGTCCCTCAACCTTGAGTCCATTTGGTCAGTCCATCAATCTTGAAAAGATGGACTGACCACATGGACTCAGGGTTAAGGGACAGATTACCTCAAACTCCTCCTGTTCTTCAATCTTCTCCTTTGTATGGAGGGTATTCCGGGGATCAACACTTACACGGACCAGTCCATGACCAGGCCTCTCGGTAGATCAGGGCCTGATCAACCAGGCTGTTACTGCTGGCCGCACGTAGTCCAACGTACGAACCACAGCCCGGCTGATCCGGCACTGACTTTAGGTACCTGTCCAGCTCCACCTTGAAGATAACCAGGGGCCTGTTGGTAATTCCCCTTATGGCTGGTGGAAGGCTGTTGCACAGTCTTGGGCCCTGGACATTTGTTGTGTTTTCTCTTGGTGTACTAATGGCACACCTACTTTTCACTGGGGGTATGTTGCTTTCACAGGGAGTGATTTCTGTGTGCAGATTAGGGATCAGTCCCTCTAGGATTTTCCAGGTGTAGGTTATGATGATCTTTCCCGCCTGCGTTCCAGTGAGTACCAGTCAAGTGCTTCCAAGCAGTTAAGATGTTTGATGGAACTTATATGTGCAGTAAAGGTTCTCTGTACATTCTCTAGATCTGCAATTTCACCTGCCTTGAATGGAGATGTTAATGTACAGCAATAATCCAGCTTAGAGACAACAAGTGATTTAAAAAGGATCATTATTGGCTTAGCATCTCTTGTCTTGAATGTTCTCATTATCCATCCTATCAGTTTCCTAGCAGATGTGATAGTGGCATTGTTGTGGTTCTTGAAGGTGAGGTCTTCGGACATTACCACTCCCAGGTCCTTCACATTACTTTTCCGCTCTATTGTGTGATTGGAGTTTGTAGTATACTCAGTCCTAGTTATTATTTCCTCCAGTTTTCCATAACGGAATCCATAATGGAATCTTGGTTCAGAGGACATCTACAAGACCTTCTTCACGGCTGCTGCAACTAACCCATCTCTTTGGGAAGGACCTACTTCCACTGGGGAATCCCGCCTACCAGTGACTGCCCTCGTCTGCTGCCCGTCCCATTCACTGACGCCTATAAAAAGCGCCAGTCTTCTTGCCTTTGCTCCAGACTCTCCTCCACCACGATGCTGTGAACACTAACTCCAAGGCCGAGGGACTGATTACCTCATCTTTTGTATATAGTTCTACTGTCTTCCTATTATGTCCTAGAATCTGTATTGATAAAGCCACTGGATGGCGAAACGTCTACTACAATAAAGATATCCAGATGTTGCACATGTGTCTTAACTTTCATAACGGAGTAGTTGGAATTTGTCTTCATTGAACATCATATTGTTCTTCGTTGCCCATTGGAATACTTAGTTTATATCTTCTGGGAGATTTGCCGTGTCCTCAATGGATGACACTCTCATGCAGATCCTAGTATCGTCTGCAAAGGATGATACAGTGCTGTGGTTTACATCTCTGTCTGTCTGATATGAGGATGAAGAACAATGTAGGGACGAGTACTGTGCCTTGTGAACAGAGTTCTTCACTATGGCAGTTTCTGATTTAACTCTCTTTACCACTACTTTTTGTGTTCGATTGGTTAGAAAGTTGAAGATCCATCTGCCCACTTTACCAGTTATCCCTTCAGCACGCGTTTTGTGCGCTATTACACCATGGTCGCACCTGTCAATGGCTTTTGCCAAATCTGTGTATACTACATCTGCATTCTGTTTCTTTTCAAGTGTATCCAAGACATATCATAGTGGTCCAGTAGTTGCGAGAGGCAGGAGCCTAATATATACTTTATATATATATATATATATATATATAATATTATATATATATATATATATATATATATATATATATATATATATATATATATATAATATATATATATATATATATATAATATATATATATATATATATATATATATATATATATATATATATATATATAATATATATATATATATATATATTATTGATATACACTGATAAACATTCAAATACATTGATCTACACTTATCTACACTGATCTATACTGATATACACTGACATACATTGATCTACATTATTATACACAGATGTACACTGATACACACCGATATTCATAGTAGAGCTAAAGTTAGGTTAGAAACAGTATGCTGAGTCATGCTGAAACTCTAGATAATCTCAGGAATATACACTGAAAATACTAAGTAACTTTCTAAAGTATATTTAGAAAGAATACACCGGTTATATACACAGTGAGGTATACTTGTGTGTATATATACTTGTGTGTATATATACTTGTGTGTATATATACTTGTGTGTATATATACTTGTGTGTATATATACTTGTATGTACATATACTTCTGTGTATATATACTTGTGAGTATATATACTTGTATGTATATATACTTGTATGTACATATACTTCTGTGTATATATACTTCTGTGTATATATACTTGTATGTACATATACTTCTGTGTATATATACTTGTGTGTATATATACTTGTGTGCATATATACTTGTGTGTATATATACTTGTATGTATATATACTTGTGTGCATATATAACTTGTGTGTATATATACTTGTATGTATATATACTTGTGTGTATATATACTTGTGTGTATATATACTTGTGTGTATATATACTTGTATGTATATATACTTGTGTGTATATATACTTGTGTGTATATATACTTGTGTGTATATATACTTGTATGTATATATACTTGTGTGTATATATACTTGTGTGTATATATACTTGTGTGTATATATACTTGTGTGTATATTACTTGTGTGTATATATACTTGTGTGTATATATACTTGTGTGTATATATACTTGTGTGTATATATACTTGTGTGTATATATACTTGTGTGTATATATACTTGTGTATATATACTTGTGTTATATATACTTGTGTATATATATACTTGTGTGTATATATACTTGTGTGTATATATACTTGTGTGTATATATACTTGTGTATATATATACTTGTGTATATATATACTTGTGTGTATATATACTTGTGTGTATATATACTTGTGTGTATATATACTTGTGTGTATATATACTTGTATGTACATATACTTCTGTGTATATATACTTGTGTGTATATATACTTGTATGTATATATACTTGTATGTACATATACTTCTGTGTATATATACTTCTGTGTATATATACTTGTATGTACATATACTTCTGTGTATATATACTTGTGTGTATATATACTTGTGTGCATATATACTTGTGTGTATATATACTTGTATGTATATATACTTGTGTGCATATATACTTGTGTGTATATATACTTGTATGTATATATACTTGTGTGTATATATACTTGTGTGTATATATACTTGTGTGTATATATACTTGTATGTATATATACTTGTGTGTATATATACTTGTGTGTATATATACTTGTGTGTATATATACTTGTATGTATATATACTTGTGTGTATATATACTTGTGTGTATATATACTTGTGTGTATATATACTTGTGTGTATATATACTTGTGTGTATATATACTTGTGTGTATATATACTTGTGTGTATATATACTTGTGTGTATATATACTTGTGTGTATATATACTTGTGTGTATATATACTTGTGTGTATATATACTTGTGTATATATATACTTGTGTATATATATACTTGTGTATATATATACTTGTGTGTATATATACTTGTGTGTATATATACTTGTGTGTATATATACTTGTGTATATATATACTTGTGTATATATATACTTGTGTGTATATATACTTGTGTGTATATATACTTGTGTGTATATATACTTGTGTGTATATATACTTGTGTGTATATATACTTGTGTGTATATATACTTGTGTATATATATATACTTGTGTGTATATATATACTTGTGTGTATATATACTTGTGTGTATATATACTTGTGTGTATATATATACTTGTGTGTATATATACTTGTGTGTTAGTTACCATTTTGTCCTAGGCACATGTCGATTAGACATTAGGCCTATGTACATATACTTGTGTATATATATACCTGTGTATATATATACTTGTGTATATATATACTTGTGTATATATATACTTGTGTGTATATATACTTGTGTGTATATATACTTGTGTGTATATATACTTGTGTGTATATATACTTGTGTATATATATATACTTGTGTATATATATACTTGTGTATATTTATATTTGTGTGTATATATACTTGTGTATATATATACTTGTGTGTATATATACTTAAGTGTATATATACTTGTGTATATATATACTTGTGTAATATATATACTTGTGTGTATATATACTTGTGTGTATATATATACTTGTGTGTATATATACTTGTGTGTATATATACTTGTGTATATATATACTTGTGTGTATATATACTTGTGTATATATATACTTGTGTGTATATATACTTGTGTATATATATACTTGTGTGTATATATACTTGTGTGTATATATATACTTGTGTGTATATATACTTGTGTGTATATATACTTGTGTATATATATACTTGTGTGTATATATACTTGTGTATATATGTACTTGTGTATATATATACTTGTGTGTATATATACTTGTGTGTATATATACTTGTGTGTATATATACTTGTGTATATATATACTTGTGTGTATATATACTTGTGTGTATATATACTTGTGTATATATATACTTGTGTGTATATATACTTGTGTATATATATACTTGTGTGTATATATACTTGTGTGTATATATACTTGTGTATATATATACTTGTGTGTATATATACTTGTGTATATATATACTTGTGTGTATATATACTTGTGTGTATATATACTTGTGTATATATATACTTGTGTGTATATATACTTGTGTATATATATACTTGTGTGTATATATACTTGTGTATATATACTTGTGTGTATATATACTTGTGTATATATATACTTGTGTGTATATATACTTGTGTATATATATACTTGTGTGTATATATACATGGTGGTTTACAGGACGAAGACTCTTGAAGGTCTTCACCAGCGTACATAAGCAAGTGGAGTGTTTGTTTACTCACCAGTGTTTGTGAGTGTTTACTCAGCAGTGTTTGTGAGTGCTTACTCACCAGTGTTTGTGAGTGTTTACTCACCAGTGTTTGTGGGTGTTTACTCACCAGTGTTTGTGAGTGTTTACTCACCAGTGTTTGTGGGTGTTTACTCACCAGTGTTTGTGAGTGTTTACTCACCAGTGTTTGTGAGTGTTTACTCACCAGTGTTTGTGAGTGTTTACTCACCAGTGTTTGTGAGTGCTTACTCACCAGTGTTTGTGAGTGTTTACTCAGCAGTGTTTGTGAGTGCTTACTCACCAGTGTTTGTGAGTGTTTACTCACCAGTGTTTGTGAGTGTTTACTCAGCAGTGTTTGTGAGTGCTTACTCACCAGTGTTTGTGAGTGTTTACTCACCAGTGTTTGTGGGTGTTTACTCACCAGTGTTTGTGAGTGTTTACTCACCAGTGTTTGTGGGTGTTTACTCACCAGTGTTTGTGAGTGCTTACTCACCAGTGTTTGTGAGTGTTTACTCACCAGTGTTTGTGGGTGTTTACTCACCAGTGTTTGTGAGTGTTTACTCACCAGTGTTTGTGAGTGTTTACTCACCAGTGTTTGTGAGTGTTTACTCACCAGTGTTTGTGAGTGTTTACTCACCAGTGTTTGTGAGTGTTTACTCACCAGTGTTTGTGAGTGCTTACTCACCAGTGTTTGTGAGTGCTTACTCACCAGTGTTTGTGAGTATTTACTCACCAGTGTTTGTGAGTGTTTACTCACCAGTGTTTGTGAGTGTTTACTCACCAGTGTTTGTGAGTGTTTACTCAGCAGTGTTTGTGAGTGCTTACTCACCAGTGTTTGTGAGTGTTTACTCACCAGTGTTTGTGAGTGTTTACTCACCAGTGTTTGTGAGTGTTTACTCACCAGTGTTTGTGAGTGTTTACTCACCAGTGTTTGTGAGTGTTTACTCACCAGTGTTTGTGAGTGTTTACTCACCAGTGTTTGTGAGTGGAGTGTGTGAGTTGAGCTGCAGCTCTTGGACAAAGTTTGACAAAGCTCCTGCAGAGCGAAACGTCTCCACAATAAAATGTCACATTAGTTGCACTTACCTGGAGACCTGGAGTTTACCAGGAGAGGGTTCGGGGTTCAACGCCCCCACGGCCCGGTCTGAGACCAGGCCTCATGGTGGATCAGGGTCTGATCAACCAGGCTGTTGCTGCTGGCCACACGCAAGCTGACGTACGAACCACAGCCCGGTTGGTCAGGTACTGACTTTAGGCGCCTGTCCAGTGCCTTCTTGAAGACAGCCAGGGGTCTATTGGTAATCCCCCTTATGTAGGCTGGGAGGCAGTTGAACAGTCTTGGGCCCCGGACACTTATTGAGTTGTCTCTCAGTGTACACGTGGCACCCCTGCTTTTCATCGGAGGAATGTTGCATCTCCTGCTGAGTCTTTTGCTTTCATATGGAGTGATTTTCGTGTGCAGATTTGGTACAAGTCCCTCCAGGACCTTCCAAGTGTATATTATCATGTATCTCTCTCGCCTGCATTCGAGGGAATACAGATCAAGGACCTTCAACCGTTCCCAGTAGTTTAGGTGCTTTGTCGTACTTATGTGTGCCGTGAAAGCTCTTTGTACATTCTCCAGGTCTGCAATGTCGCCAGTCTTGAAGGGGGCCGTTAGTGTACAGCAGTATTCCAGCCTAGAGAGAACAAGCGATTTGAAGAGAATCATCATGGGCTTGGTGTCCCTAGTTTTGAAGGTTCTCATTATCCATCCTATCATTTGGCTAGCAGATGAGGCAGATACATTGTTGTGGTCTTTGAAGGCGAGATCCTCTGACATTATCACTCCCAGGTCCTTCACATTACTTTTCCGCTCTATTGTATGGTTAGAATTTGTAGTATACCCTGACACATTTTTAATTTCTTCAAGTTTCCCATATCTGAGTAGTTGAAATTTCTCCTGGTTGAACTTCATATTGTTTTGAGTGGCCCATTCGAAGATTTGGTTGATGTCCGCTTGGAGTCTCGCGGTGTCTTCGATGGAGGTCACTGCCATGGTGATCTGGGTGTCATCCGCAAAGGAAGTCACTGAGCTATGGCTTACATCTCTATGTCAGAAATGAGGATGAAGAATAGAATATTAGCGAGTACTGTGTCTTGTGGAACAGAGCTTTTTACCATGGCAGCCTGGGACTTTACTCTGTTAACTATTACTCTTTGTGTTCTGTTTGTCAGGAAGTTATAGATCCATCTACCAACTTTTCCCGTTATTCGTTTATCCCGCATTTTGTGTGCTATTACACAATGGTTACAATAGTCGAAAGCTTTTGCAAAGTCTGTGTATACTACATCTGTATTTTGTTTATCCTCTACAGCATCCAGGACCCTGTCATAGTGGTCCAGTAGCTGGGACAGGCCGGAGCATCCTGCTCTAAACCCGTGTTACCCTGGGTTGTGTAACTGATGGGTATCTAGGTGGTTGGCGATCTTGCTTCTTAGAACCCTCTCAAAGATTTTTATGATATGGGATGTTAGTGTTATCAGTCTGTAGTTCTTTGCAATTGTTTTACTGCCACCTTTGTGGAGTGGGGCTATGTTTGTTGTTTTTAGTGTGTGGGATGACCCTTGTGTCCATGCTCCCTCTCCATAAAATGCTGAAGGCACGCGATAGGGAGTTCTTGCAATTATTGATGAACACGGAGTTCCACGAGTCTGGGCCTGGGGCAGAGTGCATGGGCATGTCATTAATTGCCTCTTCAAAGTCACCTCACACACAATGAGTGTCCATGGTTCGATCCCCGGCACGGGTGGAAACGCTGGGCACATGTTTCCTTGCGATGCCTGCCCTGTCTCGATTTTGAGATGTTGTAGTGTGCATGTGAAGTGTGCCGAAAATGCGACCTTGGTGGTCGTGAAGTGGTCCAGTTGCAGTTACTTGAAAGAATGCAACCCGTTGGAGCAGTTTTCCACGCCATAGAAGCCTAGAGAGGTTAGGCCCAATGGTTAACGTGCGAGGGTGACTAGCATTGGCTAGTGCATTTCTAGTAGAAGTAGGGAAGGCACTGGAGCCCGATATTTAGGTTTAAGGAGAAATGATGGGTAAGGAGGCTTTGCACCAGAGAGCAACTATTATGCTGGCCAACTGCCAGGTGTACTGATTATGTTGCCTTGTGGTAGATGAGAAGGTTGAGGGAAACATATGTAGTTGAATAATTTTGTATTATGTATAATTTTGTCTTTGTATTGTAATAGATTTAAGGGATTAGGGTTAAAATAGTCTAATAACTAGGACAAATAGTCCTAGTTCTCAGATATTTTAAATTGGGGGAGAAAGGGGGATGTGATGTAGTTCAGCTGGGCTTGTGAGGTCTCTGGGGAGACCTAATTTAACCAATTATATGGTCACACCTTGCCTTGGCAGACGTCTGTAGCCACGCCCACGTCTGAGGTCTTTTGTTCTTGACGGCGTCAGACCTAGGCGTCAGGTCGTACACGTGGTTGTGGAGGGTGCTTGGACCACCATAAAAGCCCAAGGAAGAGCATGATCAGGAGATTCGAGAGGAGCTGCTGCTGGGGTGCAGAGCTCCTGAGCAGAGACTTCGAGCGGAGCTGCTGCTGGGGTGCAGGGCTCGGGAGAAGGCTGCTGAAGTCTCTGGAGGAGACTGTTGGAGGCACTGGGCAGAGTACTGGCTTGGCGCCGTACTCGTGCTGTGTAGGTCTTGGGACCTGTGGCTTAGTTCCTGTAGTGAACTGTCCTCTGTGCTATATTGTAAGTTATATTCATTTTCGTCAAGTTGATTGTGTTCCTTGTCTCACTGCCTATGTGTACCATCCCATTTATCTAAACCCCAATGATGTACTCCTGTTCCCAAATATATTATTGTACAAGGACTTAATAATAAACTGTGTTTGAGTAGAATAGTAATATTCACTGTCCCCGTTATTTATTCTTATTTCCATTTATTTATGTTTAGTTAAAGTAGTGAGAGGGTGAGTAGTGTGGAGTGGTGGGTAGAGTAATAAGAGGTGAAGGTGTAGTCACCAGTGACCTCACATTACCTACCGACCTCCGCTAATCATCATCCCTCCTACTGCCTCGCCTGTCACCTACCTACTGATTCCCCCCTCTTACTCCCATATCCCCCTAATCATTCCCCCCTACATGACAACCTGCAGTCCCTTTTCACCTAGCGGCATGTAGGTCCTGGGGGTGGTGGGGTGGTAGTACCTTAGACAGGGCTGAGCGACCTCTCAGCCTAGGCCAGGGGCGAGGCGGGAAGCGCAGGAGGCCTGGGGCGAGGCAGGAGGTGCAGGAGGCCAGGGGCGAGGCAGGAAGTGCAGGAGGCCAGGGGCGAGGCAGGAGGTGCAGGAGGCCAGGGGCGAGGCGGGAGGCGCAGGAGGTCAGGGGCGAGGCAGGAGGTGCAGGAGGTCAGGGGCGAGGCAGGAGGTGCAGGAGGCCAGGGGCGAGGCAGGAGGTGCAGGAGGTCAGGGGCGAGGCAGGAGGTGCAGGAGACCAGGGGCGAGGCAGGAGGTGCAGGAGGCCAGGGGCGAGGCGGGAGGCGCAGGAGGCCAGGGGCGAGGCAGGAGGTGCAGGAGGCCAGGGCGAGGCGGGAGGCGCAGGAGGTCAGGGCGAGGCAGGAGGTGCAGGAGGTCAGGGGCGAGGCAGGAGGTGCAGGAGGCCAGGGGCGAGGCAGGAGGTGCAGGAGGTCAGGGGCGAGGCAGGAGGTGCAGGAGGCCAGGGGCGAGGCAGGAGGTGCAGGAGGCCAGGGGCGAGGCGGGAGGCGCAGGAGGCCAGGGGTGAGGCAGGAGGTGCAGGAGGCAGGGGCGAGGCGGGAGGTGCAGGAGGCCAGGGGCGAGGCGGGAGGCGCAGGAGGCCAGGGGCGAGGCAGGAAGTGCAGGAGGTCAGGGGCGAGGCAGGAGGTGCAGGAGGCCAGGGGCGAGGCGAGAAATGCAGGAGGCCAGGTGCGAGGCAGGAGGTGCAGGAGGCCAGGGGCGAGGCGGGAGGCGCAGGAGGTCAGGGGAGAGGCAGGAGGTGCAGGAGGTGCAGGAGGTGCAGGAGGTCAGGGGCGACGCAGGAGGTGCAGGAGGCCAGGGGCGAGGCAGAAGGTGCAGGAGGTCAGGGGCGAGGCAGGAGGTGCAGGAGGCCAGGGGCGAGGCAGGAGGTGCAGGAGGCCAGGGGCGAGGCGGGAGGCGCAGGAGGCCAGGGGCGAGGCAGGAGGTGCAGGAGGCCAGGGGCGAGGCGGGAGGCGCAGGAGGCCAGGGGCGAGGAAGGAGGTGTAGGAGGTCAGGGGCGAGGCAGGAGGTGCAGGAGGCCAGGGGCGAGGCGGGAGGAGCAGGAGGCCAGGGGCGAGACTGGAGATGCAAGAGGCCAGGGGCGAGGTAGGAGGTGCTGGAGGCCAGGGGCGAGGCAGGAGGTGCAGGAGGCCAGGAGCGAGGCAGGAGGTGCAGGAGGCCAGGGGCGAGGCAGGAGGTGCAGGAGGCCAGGGGCGAGGCGGGAGGCGCAGGAGGCCAGGGGCGAGACTGGAGGTGCAAGAGGCCAGGGGCGAGGCAGGAGGTGCAGGAGGCCAGGGGCGAGGCGGGAGGTGCAGGAGGCCATGGGCGAGACGGGAGGCGCAGGAGGCCAGGGGCGAGGCGGGAGGTGCAGGAGGCCTGGGGCGAGGCGGGAGGCGCAGGAGGCCTGGGGCGAGGCGGGAGGTGCAGGAGGCCTGGGGCGAGGCGGGAGGCGCAGGAGGCCAGGGGCGAGGCAGGAGCCGCAGGAGGCCAGGGGCGAGGCGGGAGGCTCAGGAGGCATGGGGCGAGGCAAGAGGTGCAGGAGGCCAGGGGCGAGGCAGGAGGTGCAGGAGGCCAGGGGCGAGGCAGGAGGTGCAGGAGGCCAGGGGCGAGGCAGGAGGCGCAGGAGGCTAGGGGCGAGGCAGGAGGTGCAGGATGCCAGGGGCGAGGCAGGAGGTGCAGGAGGTCAGGGGCGAGGCAGGAGGTGCAGGAGGCCAGGGGCGAGGCAGGAGGTGCAGGAGGCCAGGGGCGAGGCAGGAGGTGCAGGAGGCCAGGGGCGAGGCGGGAGGGCGCAGGAGGTCAGGGGAGAGGCAGGAGGTGCAGGAGGTGCAGGAGGTGCAGGAGGTCAGGGGCGACGCAGGAGGTGCAGGAGGCCAGGGGCGAGGCAGAAGGTGCAGGAGGTCAGGGGCGAGGCAGGAGGTGCAGGAGGCCAGGGGCGAGGCAGGAGGTGCAGGAGGCCAGGGGCGAGGCAGGAGGCGCAGGAGGCCAGGGCGAGGCAGGAGGTGCAGGAGGCCAGGGGCGAGGCGGGAGGCGCAGGAGGCCAGGGGCGAGGAAGGAGGTGTAGGAGGTCAGGGGCGAGGCAGGAGGTGCAGGAGGCCAGGGGCGAGGCGGGAGGAGCAGGAGGCCAGGGGCGAGACTGGAGATGCAAGAGGCCAGGGGCGAGGTAGGAGGTGCTGGAGGCCAGGGGCGAGGCAGGAGGTGCATGAGGCCAGGAGCGAGGCAGGAGGTGCAGGAGGCCAGGGGCGAGGCAGGAGGTGCAGGAGGCCAGGGGCGAGGCGGGAGGCGCAGGAGGCCAGGGGCGAGACTGGAGGTGCAAGAGGCCAGGGGCGAGGCAGGAGGTGCAGGAGGCCAGGGGCGAGGCGGGAGGTGCAGGAGGCCAGGGGCGAGACGGGAGGCGCAGGAGGCCAGGGGCGAGGCGGGAGGTGCAGGAGGCCTGGGCGAGGCGGGAGGCGCAGGAGGCCTGGGGCGAGGCGGGAGGTGCAGGAGGCCTGGGGCGAGGCGGGAGGCACAGGAGGCCAGGGGCGAGGCAGGAGCCGCAGGAGGCCAGGGGCGAGGCGGGAGGCTCAGGAGGCATGGGGCGAGGCAAGAGGTGCAGGAGGCCAGGGGCGAGGCAGGAGGTGCAGGAGGCCAGGGGCGAGGCAGGAGGTGCAGGAGGCCAGGGGCGAGGCAGGAGGCGCAGGAGGCCAGGGGCGAGGCAGGAGGTGCAGGATGCCAGGGGCGAGGCAGGAGGTGCAGGAGGTCAGGGGCGAGGCAGGAGGTGCAGGAGGCCAGGGGCGAGGCAGGAGGTGCAGGAGGCCAGGGGCGAGGCAGGAGGTGCAGGAGGCCAGGGGCGAGGCGGGAGGCGCAGGAGGCCAGGGGCGAGGCAGGAGGTGCAGGAGGCCAGGGGCGAGGCGGGAGGTGCAGGAGGCCAGGGGCGAGGCGGGAGGCGCAGGAGGCCAGGGGCGAGACTGGAGGTGCAAGAGGCCAGGGGCGAGGCAGGAGGTGAAGGAGGCCAGGGGCGAGGCAGGAGGTGCAGAAGGCCAGGGGCGAGACTGGAGGTGCAGGAGGCCAGGGGCGAGGCAGGAGGTGCAGGAGGCTAGGGGCGAGGCGGGAGGTGCAGGAGGCCAGGGGCGAGGCGGGAGGCGCAGGAGGCCAGGGGCGAGACTGGAGGTGCAAGAGGCCAGGGGCGAGGCAGGAGGTGCAGGCGGCCAGGGGCGAGGCAGGAGGTGCAGGAGGCCAGGGGCGAGGCAGGAGGTGCAGGAGGTGCAGGAGGCCAGGGGCGAGGCAGGAGGTGCAGGAGGCCAGGGGCGGGGCGGGAGGCGCAGGAGGCCAGGGGCGAGGCAGGAGGTGCAGGAGGCCAGGGGCGAGGCGGGAGGTGCAGGAGGCCAGGGGCGAGGCGGGAGGCGCAGGAGGCCAGGGGCGAGGCGGGAGGCGCAGGAGGCCAGGGGCGAGGCAGGAGGTGCAGGAGGCCAGGGGCGAGGCAGGAGGTGCAGGAGGGCAGGGGCGAGGCAGGAGATGCAGGAGGCCAGGGGCGAGACTGGAGGTGCAGGAGGCCAGGGGCGAGGCAGGAGATGCAGGAGGCCAGGGGCGAGGCAGGAGGTGCAGAAGGCCAGGGGCGAGACTGGAGGTGCAGGAGGCCAGGGGCGAGGCAGGAGGTGCAGGAGGCCAGGGGCGAGACTGGAGGTGCAAGAGGCCAGGGGCGAGGCAGGAGGTGCAAGAGGCCAGGGGCGACGCAGGAGGTGCAGAAGGCCAGGGGCGAGGCAGGAGGTGCAGGAGGCCAGGGGCGAGACTGGAGGTGCAGGAGGCCAGGGGCGAGACTGGAGGTGCAGGAGGCCAGGGGCGAGACTGGAGGTGCAGGAGGCCAGGGGCGAGACTGGAGGTGCAGGAGGCCAGGGGCGAGGCAGGAGGTGCAGGAGGCCAGGGGCGAGACTGGAGGTGCAGGCTACTCCTAGATACCTGTTGGGTATCTAGGAGTAGGCGACTATTAGGTTAAAATGATGCTAAATACTGATAAGTTGGTGTACAACATGTACAAGTTGGTGTACAACATGTACAAGTTGGTGTACAACATGTACAAGTTGGTGTACAACATGTACAAGTTGGTGTACAACATGTACAAGTTGGTGTACAACATGTACAAGTTGGTGTACAATATGTACAAGTTGGTGTACAACATGTACAAGTTGGTGTACAACATGTACAACACTTGGGTATCTTTACTGTTGAAACATGTCACATACACAGTAAACTTATTCAAACACAGAGGCAGCAGGTGTAGTAGTGAAACAAAGATGATGGCCACCAACCTTTGAGAAATAGTACTTGAGGTGGTCATCTCCTCAGCCTGGAGAAGAGTTCAGATCTGGAACAACATGAAGGTGAAGCATGGCAGTGTAGTCTTAACATTCCATTCTCATAGAGAATGGAAAAGGTAAGTGTTGTTAGTGGCATCCTGGAGGGAGGACCAACTACTGAACGACAGGTACCAGCAGTTCTTAGTCAGTGCTGGCAACTTGTGACGGATGTGACTGACATGTTATAACCAATATACGCCCCAAAAAGGCTCTCAGAAGTATATATCAGGGAGGCCTACTTCCTAGGGCTTTGTGAACACCTGTAGTTTGCTGCAGCATCCACATGATGGATGTATGCTGTATAAATTAGCTACAAGAATCTACAAGATTGATGTAGATATAAAAAACTGACCACCACAGTCAATAGGATGGATATGGAGTGCACAAAAAGCTAGCCATTAGCCCATTCTCTCTCTCTCTCTCTCTCTCTCTCTTCTTTACATATGTCTTCTGAATATTTCTCACTATTGTAAGCGGATTTTTTTTTCATTTCCTCTGCGTGAGGAGCCTGAATGAGGACACTGGAGGTTCGTGATCTCTGAGTCAACCCATGTCCTCGGGGAGGAGAGGCGCATGTCCTGGGCAGGGCAGAGCATGTCCTGGGCAGGGCAGAGCAGGAAAAGGCATGTCCTCTTGGCAGGGTAGTGCATATTCTGTGAAGAGCAGTATGTGTCCTGGGTATATTTGGAATCAGTCACACCAACACGTTTATATATGTTTATATATATATATATATATATATATATATATATATATATATATATATATATATATATATATATATATATATATATATATATATTTATATTCAACAAGTCGGCCGTCTCCCACCGAGGCAGAGTGACCCAAAAAGAAAGAAAATCCCCAAAAAGAAAATACTTTCATCATCATTCAACACTTTCACCTCACTCACACATAATCACTGTTTTTGCAGAGGTGCTCAGAACACAACAGTTTAGTAGTATATACATATAAAGATACACAACATATCCCTCCAAACTGCTAATATATATATATATATATATATATATATATATATATATATATATATATATATATATATATATATATATATATATATATATATATATATAATATATATATATATATATATATATATATATATATATACATATCGTGCCGAATAGGCAGAACTTGCCATCTTGGCTTAAATAGCAACGCTCATCTTGCCATATAGGACAAGTGAAAATTTGTGTATGCAATAATTTCACCAAAATCATTCTGAACCTAACGAAAAAAATATATTTCATTGTGTCTGTTTAGTATTAAATTATTGTAAACGTATTTAAAATATATTTTGTTGGGTTAGGCTAAAATAAATTGTTCTTGTTATAATAAGGTTAAGCAAGTTTTCTAAGTTCCTTTTGGTGCAAAATTATAAATTTTTACATTAACATTAATGAAAAAAATATATCTTTAAACGTATAAGAGAAAATTTTAGAAAGGACTTAATTTTAAATGAGTTCTTGCTAATTGACCAGTTTTACATATTCGGTACGACATATATATGCTATTTGTACTCACCTATTGGCTGCAGGGATCGATTTATAGCTCCTGGCCCTGCCTCTTCACTGATCGCTCCATTAGCTTTATCATACCTCGTCTTAAAACTATGTATGGTTCCTGCCTCCACTATGTTGCTCGCCAGACTATTCCAATTCCTGACAACCCTATGACTAAAGAAATGCTTCCTAAAATCCCTTTGACTCATAGGAGTCTTCAACTTCCAATTGTGACCCCTTGTTTCTGTGTCCCATCTCTGGAACATCCTGTCTCTGTCCACCTTGTCATTTCCTCTCAGTATTTTGAATGTCGTTATCATGTCTCCTCTAACCCTCCTGTCCTCCAGTGTCGTCAGGCCGATTTCCCTTAAGCTTCCTTCGTGGGGCATTCCCCTTAGCTCTGGAACTAGTCTTGTTGCATATCTTTGCACTTTTTCTAATTTCTTTACGTGTTTGACCAGGTATGGGTTCCAAACTGGTGCTGCATAATTAGTATGGGCCTGACGTACACGGTCTACAGAGTCTTGAGTGATTCCTTACTGAGGTATAGGAACACTACTCTCAGGTAAGCTAGGCGCTCATATGCTGCAGCAGTTATCTGGTTGATGTGCACCTCAGGAGATGTGCTCGGTATTACACTCACCCCATGATCCTTTTTCTTAAGTGAGGTTTGCAGTCTTCGGCCACCTAGACTATACTCTGTCTGCGTCTTCTTTGCCCTTCCCCGTGTGTACTCACCTAGTTGTACTCACCTAGTTGAGGTTGCGGGGGTCGAGTCCGAGCTCCTGGCCCCGCCTCTTCACTGATCGCTACTAGGTCACTCTCCCTGAGCCGTGAGCTTTATCATACCTCTGCTTAAAGCTATGTATGGATCCTGCCTCCACTACATCGCTTCCCAAACTATTCCACTTACTGACTACTCTGTGGCTGAAGAAATACTTCCTAACATCCCTGTGATTCATCTGTGTCTTCAGCTTCCAACTGTGTCCCCTTGTTACTGTGTCCAATCTCTATAACATCCTGTCTTTGTCCACCTTGTCAATTCCTCTCAGTATTTTGTATGTCGTTATTATGTCCCCCCTATCACTCCTGTCCTCCAGTGTCGTCAGGTTGATTTCCCTTAACCTCTCCTCGTAGGACATACCTCTGAGCTCTGGGACTAGTCTTGTTGCAAACCTTTGCACTTTCTCTAGTTTCTTCACGTGCTTGGCTAGGTGTGGGTTCCAAACTGGTGCCGCATACTCCAATATGGGCCTAATATACACGGTGTACAGGGTCCTGAACGATTCCTTATTAAGATGTCGGAATGCTGTTCTGAGGTCTGCTAGGCGCCCATATGCTGCAGCAGTTATTTGGTTGATGTGTGCCTCAGGAGATATGCCTGGTGTTATACTCACCCCAAGATCTTTTTTCTTGAGTGAGGTTTGTAGTCTCTGGCCTCCTAGACTGTACTCTGTCTGCGGTTTTCTTTGCCTTTCTCCAGGAGGCAGCTGCTGGACCAGACCTGCAGCCTGTCCAGACACCTTTGTAGTTCTGCCTGGTCTTCGTCCGACTAGATTCTTCTCATCAGCTTCACATCATCTGCAAACAGGGACGCTTCTGTGTCTATTCCTTCCATCATGTTCACAAATATTAGAAACAGCACCGGTCCTAGGATTGACCCCTGTGGAGCCCCGCTCGTTACAGGCGCCCACTCTGACACCTCGCCACATACCATGACTCGCTGTTGTCTTCATGACAGGTATTCCCTGCTCCATTACAGTACCTTCCCTGTTACCCCTGCTTGGTCCTCCAGCTTTTGCACTAATCTCTTGTGTGGAACTGTGTCAAACGCCTTCTTACAGTCCAAGAAAATGCAATCTACCCACCTCTCTCTCTCTTGTCTTACTGCCATCACCCTGTCATAAAACTCCAGTAGGTTTGTGGCACAGGATTTCCCGTCCCTGAAACCGTGTTGGCTGTCGTTGATAAGCTCATTCCTTTCTAGGTGTTCCACCATTCTTCTCCTGCTAATCTTCTCCACGACTTTTCACATTATACATGTCAGTGAAACTAGTCTGTATTTTACTGCTTTGTGTTTGTCTCCTTTTTTTAAAAATTGGGACTACACTTGCTGTCTTCCATACCTCTGGTAGTCGCCCTGTGTCGATAGATGTTTGGAATATTGTTATTAGGGGTACACATAGCGCCTCTGCTCCCTCTCTCAGGACCCATGGAGAGATGATATCTAGGTCAATTAGCAGCCTCTTCACTTCTTCCTTGGTTGTATGTATTGTGCCCACCTCTCCGTCTTTCTGGAGTCCTTTCTGTCTCCTCTGTGAAGACTTCTTTGAATCTCATGTTGAGTTTCTCATATACTTCACTGTCGTTTCTTGCGACCTTCCCTCCTTCCTTCCTCAGCCTGATTACCTAGTCCTTGACTGTTGTTTTTCTCCTGATGTGGCTGTACAACAGCTTCGGGTTAGATTTGGCTATTGCTGCTATGCCATTTTTATATTGTCGTTGTGCCTCCCTTCTTATCTGTGCATGTTCATTTCTGGCTCTGCGACTTCTCTCCTTATTCTCCTGGGTCCTTTGCCTTCTGTACTTCTTCCATTCTCTAGCACACTTGGTTTAGGCCTCTCTACTTCTTTGGGTGAACCAAGGGCTTATCCTGGCTTTCTTGTTATTTATGTTACCCTTGGGTACAAACCTCTCTTCAGCTTCCTTGCATATTGTTGTCACATATCCCATCATCTTATTTACTGACTTCCATGCCAGTACTCTGTCTCACTGAACCCCATGTAGAAAATTCTTCATGTCTGTGTAGTCTCCTCTCTTGTAGTTTGGCTTCATTCGTCCAGCCCTTCCTGCTTCCCTCTCGACTTGTAACTCTACTATGTATTTGAAGCTCAGAATCACATGATCACTGGCACCAAGGGGTCTTTCTTATGTGATGTCCTCAATATCTGCACTACTCAAGGTGAATACTAGGTCCAGTATTGCTGGTTCATCCTCTCCTCTCTCTCTGGTAGTGTCCCTTACATGTTGGTACATGAGATTTTCCAGTACCACCTCCATCATCTTAGTCCTCCACGGTTCTGGTCCTCCATGTGGCTCCTGGTTCTCTCAGTCGATTTCTTTGAGTTTGAAGTCACTCATAATCAGCAGCTTCCTTCTGGCCACTGCAGCCAGTGTGTCAACCATAGCTCTATTGCTCTCATCACACTCTTGCCTTGGCCTCCTGCTGTTCTGTGGTGGGTTATACATCACTACAATTACCACTTTGGGACCTCCAGACTGAAGTGTTCCTATTATGTAGTCTCTTGCTTCTCCTCTGTCTCCTCTCTCCAGCTCATCGAAATCCCATCTGTTTTTGATGAGCAGTGCCACTTCACCACCCCCCTCTGTTCCCTCTGTTTTTCCTCATGATCTGATATCCCGTTGGAAAGATGGCATCTGTGTGTGTGTGTGTGTGTGTGTGTGTGTGTGTGTGTGTGTGTACTCATCTACTTGTGGTTGCAGGGGTCGAGTCACAGCTACATGCCCTGCCTCTTCGTCTTAAAACTATGTATGGTTCCTGCCTCCACTACATCACTTTCTAGGCTAATCCACTTCCTGACAACTCTATGACTGAAGAAATACTTTGTAACATCCCTTTGACTCATGGGAGTCTTTAGCTTCCAATTGTGACTCTTTGTTTCTGTGTCCCATCTCTGGAACAGCCTGTCTTTGTCCACCTTGTCAATTCCTCGTAGTATCTTGTATGTCATTATTATGTCTCCCCGACCCTCCTGTCCTCCAGTGTCGTCAGGTCGATTTCCCTTAACCTTCCTTCATAGGACAATCCCCTTAGCTCTGGGACTAGTCTTGCTGCAAACCTTTGCATTTTCTCTAATTTCTTGACATGCATGGCCAGGTGTGGGTTCCAAACTGGTACTGCGTACTCCAGTATGGACCTGACGTACACTGTGTACAGAGTCTTTAACGATTCCTTACTGAGGTATCGGGACGCTATTCTTAGGTTTGCCAGGCGCCCATAAGCTGCAGCAGTTATCTGGCTGATGTGCACCTCAGGAGATGTGCTCGGTATTATACTCACTCCAAGATATTTTTCCTTGAGTGAGGCTTGCAGTCTTTGCCCACCTAGACTATACTGTCTGCGGTCTTCTTTGCCCTTCCCCGAACTCATGACTTTGTCATTGATCAATAGTAACCCACATGGAGACAGAAACTCAGGAGATTAATTGATCTTTATATTCCGACCCCCTTCTGAGGGTAGGGGGGTTGGTGGGGGTATACCTGGATATACTTGGAGAGGGTTTCTGGGCCGGTCTGTGACTAGGCCTCGTGGTGGATCTTCTGGCTGCGCTGCGTGCGGCCATCAGTACCAGTTTGATCAACAAGGCTGTTACTGCTGGCCGCACGCAAACTGACGTGCGAGCCACAGCCCGGCTGGTCAGGTACTGACTTTAGGTGCCTGTGTAGCACCGCCTTGAAGACAGCCATGAGTCTACCAGTAATCCCCTTGTGTATGCTGGGAGGCGGGGGTTTGTGGAGGTGGGGATTGGTGGGGCGGGGGTTAGTTGGGCGTTGATTGGTGGGGGGAGGTGATTCTTCGCTACATTATTCATTACGAAAACGATATGTGTGTGTGCGGAGCACATCCCTGGAGGATCTTCCCCGAGGGAGAGGAGTGCAGCACATCCCTGGGGGACGTCCTCCGTGGGAGAGGAGTGGAGCACATCCCTGGAGGACGTCCTCCGTGGGAGAGGAATGGAGCACATCCCTGGAGGACCTCCCCCGAGGGAGAGGAGTGGAGCACATCCCTGGAGGACCTCCCTTGTGGGAGAGGAGGGACTCTCAGGGTGGCTTCTGAATCACCCCGTGATGGAGGTAGGTTTTGAGGACTATCATGAACACAGGTACTTTATATAAGCTGTGTTGTACGTGACCGTGCGAGGTACCTGTGCAAACACACAGTATAAACACAGACACTGAAACAATTAAGAGAATGGGGAATGAAATATACACTAGGTGTAAGCTTTTGTGTAATGGTAGGTTAGGTTAGGTTAGGTTAGGTTAGGTTAGGTTAGGTTAGGTGTAAGCTTTTGTGTAATGGTACGTCCCACCAACCAAGCTCAATTAAAATTATTTACCCGCTGTACAGTGACAGACTTTAGTATGTTCCTGACCATCTCGAGGCTTGTGAAGATCTGAAGCTTCATGGCCGACCCTAAACAAAAGGTAGCCTAACCTGGCTTTCCTCCCCCCACCCCTACTAACAGTCGTTCAGTGCAAGCAGTGCTGGAGGTTCGATCATCTGTCCTTTAATAGCTGCTCTGTTTCTTACGATTCAGGCTGTAGGAGGAGGTCTCCTGCAGACAGAATTAAACTGCATAAAGATTCGATTTCTATTCCCATTCATTTCTGTCAGAACACCTTCCTTGCTCCGCTCCCAGTCCTCTGGGTCGAAACGTCCTCCTTGTCCTACTGTCCTTTGGATTAGACCGTCCATCTGCATCGCTCCACCTTAGAGAGGCTGACGCCCAGAAGGAGTCTTTTGCCTGTAGATGCCTGCAGTACCTGAAGGCTTTTGGGACACCTGGAGGGTGTCACATAACACTGGAACAACCTGGAGGGTGTTACATAACACTGGAACAACCTGGAGGGTGTCACATAACACTGGAACAACCTGGAGGGTGTCACATAACACTGGAACAACCTGGAGGGTGTCACAAAACACTGGAAAAAACTGGAGGGTGTCACATAACACTGGAAAAACCAGGAGGGTGTCACATAACACTGGAACAACCTGGAGGGTGTCACATAACACTGGAACAACCTGGAGGGTGTCACATGACACTGGAACAACCTGGAGGGTGTCATATAACACTGGAACAACCTGGAGGGTGTCACATAACACTGGAACAACCTGGAGGGTGTCACATAACACTGGGACAACCTGGAGGGTGTCACATAACACTGGAACAACCTGGAGGGTGTCACATAACACTGGAACAACCTGGAGGGTGTCACATAACACTGGAACAACCTGGAGGGTGTCACATAATACTGGAACAACATGGAGGGTGTCACATAACTCTGAAAAGACCTGGAGGGTGTCACATAACTCTGGAGCAACCTGGAGGGTGTCACATAACTCTAGAACAACCTGGAGAGTGTCACATAACTCTGAAAAAACCTGGAGGGGGTCACATAACTATGAAACAACCTGGAGGGTGTCACATAACTCTGGAACAACGTGGAGAGTATCACATAACACTGGAACAACCTGGAGGGTGTCACATAACTTTGGAACAACCTGGATGGTGTCACATAACACTGGAACAACCTGGAGGGTATCGCATAACACTGGAACTACATGGAGGGTGTCACATAACACTGGAACAGCATGGAGGGTGTCACATAACACTGGAACAACCTGGAGTGTGTCACATAACACTGGAACAACCTGGAGGGTGTCACATAACACTGGAACAACCTGGAGGGTGTCACATAACTCTGGAGCAACATGGAGGGTGTCACATAACTCTGGAACAGCATGGAGAGTGTCACATAATTCTGAAACAACTTGGAGGGTGTCACATAACACTGGAACAACATGGAGGGTATCACATAACTCTGGAACAACATGGAGGGTGTCACATAACTCTGAAACAACCTGGAGTTTGATAAAATAGACACATGTGCAACTCTTGGGTATCTTTATTGAGGAAACGTTTCGCCACACAGTGGCTTCATCAGTCCATACAAAGGAGAATCTTGAAGAACAGGAGTAGAATGAGGTAATCAGTCCCTCAACCTTGAGTCGATGTGGTCAGTCCATCAATCTTGAATAGAATACGGCATACGTGCGGAGAAGGAGCTTATGAACCGTTGGTAGGAGAGGTGCAGCAGTCATAGGTGGTGTCACATTTGTTCAATGTGGAAGTAGGTCGTTCCCAAGAATTAGGCAAGCGAAGAATTCCCAAGTATTAAGATCCCAAGAAGTTGCAGTGTCTGACAGGTTTGTAGATGAATGGCACATGTCGGTTCTCTGAACAATTCATCTACAAACCTGGAGGGTGTCACATAACTCTGGAACAACATGGAGGGTGTCACATAACACTGGAACAACATGGAGGGTGTCACATAACACTGGAACAACATGGAGGGTGTCACATAACTCTGAAACAACCTGGAGGATGTCACATAACTTTGGAGCAACCTGGAGGGTGTCACATAACTCTGGAGCAGCCTGGAGGGTGTCACATAACTCTGGAACAACATAGAGGGTATCACATAACACTGGAACAACCTGGAGAGTGTTACATAACACTGGAACTACATGAAGGGTGTCATATAACACTGGAACAACCTGGAGGGGGCCACATAACACTGGAACAGCCTGGAGGGTGTCACATAACTCAGAAAAAGCTGGAGGGTGTCACATAACCCTGAAAAAAATGGAGGGGGTCACATAACTATGAAACAACCTGGAGGGTGTCACATAACTCTGGAACAACATGGAGAGTATCACATAACACTGGAACAACCTGGAGGGTGTCACATAACACTGGGACAATCTAGAGGGTGTCACATAACACTGGAACAACCTGGAGGGTGTCACATAACGCTGGAGCAACATGGAGGGTGTCACATATCTCTGGAACAGCATGGAGAGTGTCACATAACTCTGGAGCAACCTGGAGAGTGTCACATAACTCTGGAACAACATGGAGAGTGTCACATAATTCTGAAACAACCTGGAGGGTGTCACATAACTCTGAAACAAACTGGAGGGTGTCACATAACTCTGGAACAACATGGAGGGTGTCACATGACACTGGAACAACCTGGAGTGTGTCACATAATACTGGAACAACATGGAGGGTGTCACATAACTCTGTAAGAACCTGGAGAATGTCACATAACTTTGGAGCAACTTGGAGGGTGTCACATAACTCTGAAGCAACCTGGAGGGTGTCACATAACTCTGGAACAACATAGAGGGTATCACATAACACTGGAACAACCTGGAGGGTGTTACATAACACTGGAACTACATGGAGGGTGTCACATAACTCTGAAACAACCTGGAGGGTGTCATATAAGTCTGGAACAACATGGAGGGTGTCACATGACACTGGAACAACCTGGAGTGTGTCACATAATACTGGAACAACATGGAGGGTGTCACATAACTCTGAAACAACCTGGAGAATGTCACATAACTTTGGAGCAACTTGGAGGGTGTCACATAACTCTGAAGCAACCTGGAGGGTGTCACATAACTCTGGAACAACATAGAGGGTATCACATAACACTGGAACAACCTGGAGGGTGTTACATAACACTGGAACTACATGGAGAGTGTCACATAACTCTGGAACAACATAGAGGGTATCACATAACACTGGAACAGCATGGAGGGTGCCACATAACACTGGAACAACCTGGAAGGTGTCACATAACTCAGGAGCAACCTGGAGGGTGTCACCTAACTCTGGAACAACATGGAGAGTGTCACATAACTCTGGAGCAACCTGGAGGGTGTCACATAACTCTGGAACAACATGGAGGGTGTCACATAACTCTGAAGCAACCTGGAGGGAGTCACATAACTCTGGAACATCATGGAGGGTGTCACATAACTCTGAAACAACCTGGAGGGTGTCACATAACTCTGGAACAACATAGAGGGTGTCACCTAACACTGGAACAACCTGGAGGGTGTCACATAACACTGGAACAACATGGAGGGTGTCACATAACTCTGAAACAACCTGGAGGATGTCACATAACTCTGGAACAACATTGAGGGTATCGCATAACACTGGAACAACTTGGAGGGTGTCACATAACTCTGAAGCAACCTGGAGGGAGTCACATAACTCTGGAACATCATGGAGGGTGTCACATAACTCTGAAACAACCTGGAGGGTGTCACATAACTCTGGAACAACATAGAGGGTGTCACCTAACACTGGAACAACCTGGAGGGTGTCACATAACACTGGAACAACATGGAGGGTGTCACATAACTCTGAAACAACCTGGAGGATGTTACATAACACTGGAACTACATGGAGGGTGTCACATAACACTGGAACAACCTGGAGGGTGTCACATAACACTGGAACAACCTGTAAAGTGTCACATAACACTGGAACAACCTGTAGGGTGTCACATAACACTGGAACAACCTGGAGGGTGTCACATAACTCAGGTGCAACCTGGAGGGTGTCACATAACTCTGGAACAACATGGAGGGTGTCACATAACTCTGGAGCAGCCTGGAGGGTGTCATATAACTCTGGAACTACATGGAGAGTGTCACATAATTCTGAAACAATCTGGAGGGTGTCACATAACTCTGAAACAACCTGGAGGGTGTCACATAACTCTGGAACAACATGGAGGGTGTCACATAACTCTGAAACAACCTGGAGGATGTCACATAACTCTGGAACAACATGGAGGGTGTCACATAACTCTGAAACAACCTGGATTGTGTCACATAACTCTGAAACAACATGGAGGGTGTCACATAACTCTGGAGCAACCTGGAGGGTGTCACATAACTCTGGAACAACATGGAGGGTGTCACATAACTCTGAAGCAACCTGGAGGGAGTCACATAACTCTGGAACATCATGGAGGGTGTCACATAACTCTGAAACAACCTGGAGGGTGTCACATAACTCTGGAACAACATGGAGGGTGTCACCTAACACTGGAACAACCTGGAGGGTGTCACATAACACTGGAACAACATGGAGGGTGTCACATAACTCTGAAACAACATGGAGGGTGTCACATAACTCTGAAACAACCTGGAGGGTGTCACATAACTCTGGAACAACATGGAGGGTGTCACATAACTCTGGAGCAACCTGGAGGGTGTCACGTAACTCTGGAACAACATGGAGGGTGTCACATAACTCTGAAGCAACCTGGAGGGAGTCACATAACTCTGGAACATCATGGAGGGTGTCACATAACTCTGAAACAACCTGGAGGGTGTCACATAACTCTGGAACAACATGGAGGGTGTCACCTAACACTGGAACAACCTGGAGGGTGTCACATAACACTGGAACAACATGGAGGGTGTCACATAACTCTGAAACAACCTGGAGGATGTCACATAACTCTGGAACAACATTGAGGGTATCGCATAACTCTGGAACAACTTGGAGGGTGTTACATAACACTGGAACTACATGGAGGGTGTCACATAACACTGGAACAACCTGGAGGGTGTTACATAACACTGGAACAACCTGGAGTGTGTCACATAACACTGGAACAACCTGTAAGGTGTCACATAACACTGGAACAACCTGGAGGGTGTCACATAACTCAGGAGCAACCTGGAGGGTGTCACATAACTCTGGAACAACATGTATGGTGTCACATAACTCTGGAGCAACATGGAGGGTGTCATATAACTCTGGAACTACATGGAGAGTGTCACAAAATTTTGAAACAATCTGGAGGGTGTCACATAACTCTGGAACAACATGGAGGGTGTCACATAACTCTGAAACAACCTGGAGGGTGTCACATAACTCTGGAACAACATGGAGGGTGTCACATAACTCTGAAACAACCTGGAGGGTGTCACATAACTCTGGAACAACATGGAGGGTGTCACATAACTCTGAAATAACCTGGATTGTGTCACATAACTCTGAAACAACCTGGAGGATGTCACATAACTTTGGAGCAACCTGGAGGGTGTCACATAACACTGGAACAACCTGGAGGGTGTCACATAACTCTGGAACAACCTGGAGGGTATCACATAATTCTGAAACAACCTGGAGAATGTCACATAATTTTGGAGCAACCCGGTGGGTGTCACATAACTCTGGAGCAGCCTGGAGGGTGTCATATAACTCTGGAACAGCATGGAGGGTATCACATAAGTCTGGAGCAACCTGGAGGTTGTCACATAATTCTGAAACAACCTGGAGGATGTCACATAACTTTGGAGCAACCTGAAGTTTGTCACATAACTCTGGAGCAACCTGGAGGGTGTCACATAACTGAAACAACCTGGAGGATGTCACATAACTTTGGAACAACCTGGAGGGTGTCACATAACTCTGGAACAAGATGGAGGGTGTCACATGTTACTCAACTCTGGCTTATATTTTCCTGCTTGCCACTGTTGCATTATCTCACTAAGCTTCTCCCAGATAATTGTGTGAAAAGGGCTGGATTTGATTAGTACCTGAGGTACTGTAGCAAAGTCTTGAGTGGCTTTGGGAAAGAATAGGACAGACGCGTAGGTTGGAGTGGGCGATTTTGATAAGGACCTGCCTTTTACGGGGCAGTGGGCCTACTGCAGTGTTCCTCCTTCCTATGTTATTTTCAATTTACCCAGGGAAGCAAGATACGGTATCAGTGCGCCGGGAAACTAGTAGTCACGTCAGAGATTAACTTGTCTTTTTTTGTTCAGGAAGTGGTGCAAGAGATAGTGTGAGCAAGAGATAGTGTGCAGTAATCGGAGGAGGCACTCGCGGACGCACTGACGGATGCGCACACTGACGCTAACATTTAGAGATGGCACTCATACATTTCCTTCCTATTCAAGAGAGGTTAGTTAGTTTAATATGTTTATTATGCACCCCATACCCATCCTGTGGGCGGTAGTCAAAAGATTACAGAGGTACATATTTGGTCCAGGGACTGGACTCCAAAGCTTTGATAGCTGAGCAAGTTACAGAGATAATGAACTCACAATTTACAAAGGTAATGAACTCACAATTTACAAAGGTAATGAACTCACAATTTACAAAGGTAATGAACAAATTATAGAGTAATGAGCAATTCACACTTCCACACCCGGTCAGGGAACGGGTAGAACTGATATATATGGCGCTGTTTGTTTGTTGATGCAGAACTGCCGTTGATGTTTGCCATGTTTGCCGTCATGAAGCAGGAACTTTCAGGTCCCTGCTATGGTGAAAGAGGACCTTCCAGGTCCATGCCATGATGAAAGAGGATCTTCCAGGTCCATGCCATGATGAAAGAGGACCTTCCAGGACTCTATCATGATGAAACACGACCTTCCAGGTCCCTCCCTGATGCAACAGGACCTTCCACGTCCCTGCCGTGATGAAACAAGGCCCTCCAGGTCCCTGCCGTGATGAAACAGGACCTTCCAGAGGTCCATGCTGGGATGGAGCAGAACCTTCCAGAGGTCCATACTGGAATGGAACAGAACCTTCCAGAGGTCCATGCTGGGATGGAACAGAACCTTCCAGAGGTCTGTAATGGAATGGAACAGAACCTTCCAGAGGTCCATGCTGGGATGGAACAGAACCTTCCATGGGTCTATACTGGGATGGAACAGGATCTTCCATGGGTCTATACTGGGATGGAACAGGACCTTCCATGGGTCTATACTGGGATGGAACAGGATCTTCCACGGGTCCCGCTAGAATGTATGGAGGAGCAACCATGTGTGTGTGCGCGACCCACAAAGTGTCTTCCGATCTACGGAAGGGAGCGGCTTCCTGCCGGTTGTTACAGCAGCGCCGTCGTGTACGTACACCCACTTAGATCACAGACTTGTTGTAGCAGTTTCCTGCTGAGTGTCGGAATTGACCCATCTTCGCAGCACAGCGGTAGCGTCTCCGGTTCACAAAGCAATCTTTAAATTAATGTAGTGAACGAGAGAGGAACTAATGTTATTAAGGAGCGAGAAGGAACCAGTTCCTTTATATTCAAGACTACGGTGATCTTCACCAGCCCCAAGACTGAGGGACTGATTACCTCATCTTTTGTATACAGTTCTACTGTCTTCCCATTATGTCCCTGAATTTGTTTTGATAAAGCCAGTGGATAAATATATTATTTCTTTGCAAAGGTTACAATGCGTCATTACAATTTTTATTTGTTAAATACAAAGAAAGTCACTATCATGCCGGGGCATTTCGGGCAGAATAATCCTAATACTTAAAAGCTACTTAAGTTTAGACAAGATATGAGTGGTTATCTTTTTAATAAATCTTTATTTTATGTTAATACTGATGCAAGGTAGTCAAGGTGGAGGTTTAAGAATAATAATCTTAAAGTTGTACATAATAAATAACAATATTACAAATAATGGTTTGAACAGTAATATTTTATGGATTAGCAGATGTTTTAATAGACTAGAGGTCATATAATATTTGGGAGAGTTGTTTCATATTGATTACAAGTTGTGTTGTTTAGTATTGAGAGATCAGATGATTTTTAAGCATTGACCTTAACTTGTATACAGTCAGAGGGATCTTTTACCGGATCAGGTAGTGAATTCCAGATCTTCGGGCCCTTTATGTGCATTGTATTTTTGCATAGTGTGAGACTGACACGAGGAATGTTGAAGATTGCCTTATGCCTTGTATTGTGACTGTGAGTTCTGCTGTAGCAATTAAGGAGAAGTTTAAGCAGAGGGTTTATATTGGAGTTAAGTAGTAGGCACAATAATATGAGTGTATGTCTCGTATATTTAGCAAGTGGTGGTGTGTGCTGTTTGGCACAGGAGCTGGTTATCACCCGCACAGCAGCTTTTTGTTAGGTTATTAAGGGTCTAAGGTGGTTGGCTGTGGTTGATCCCCAGGCACAAATACCATAGGTAAAGTAAGGATATATTAAAGAGTAGTATAGAGCAAGGAGTGTCGTCTGGGGTACATAGTATCGTATCTTGTAATGGATACCCACTGATTAGAGATTTTCTTGCATATATGCTGAATGTGGAAATGAAATTCAAGATTACAGTCAAGGTGAAGACCTAGAAATTTACCCTCAGTGTGTAGGTTTTGTCTATGTTGAGAGTGACTTTGTTGGTCGTCATCCAAGTAGATATTTTTAGTAGCGCATTGTCTAGCTGGGTTTGGGTGGGAGAAAACATAAGTAGCGTCGTCTGCAAGTAGAACTGGTTTAATGAGTTGAGGTGCAATGGGGAGATCATTGATGTAGATGAGAAAGAGGAGTGGGCCAAGGGCACTACCCTGGGGCACTCCGACGGCTACAGGCTGGGTAGTAGAGTTAATTCCATTTGCATATACATACTGGTGCCTATTGCTAAGATGAGACTGTAGATAATCGAGGGAATGTTCTCTGATGCCGTAATGGTCTCGTTTTAGGTGCAAGAGATTGTGGTCCACTGTATCAAATGTTTTTCGTAGGTCTATGAAGAGCCCCACTGGATATTCATTTTTATCAAGGGCTGTATATAGTAATTCAAACATTTGTGTAATAGCATCATTCGTACTTTTTTTCTGTCTTAACCCAAACTGGCAGGGTTAAGTATGGTGTTGGATACAAGATAGGAATAAAGTCATTTGTGTACTATTTTTTTCGAAGATTTTAGAAAGTAATGGCAAGTTTGATATAGATCTATAGTTATTCAAATTAGTTGGATCACGTCCCTGGAGGATCGCAGTAACTCTTGCTATCTTGAGTATAGATGGGAAGGTTAAATGACTCGACAGATTTGTTAAACATTGTTGCAATAATGAGTGACAGCACACGAGCTGCTTTTTTTATATATAAATGGTGGCAAGTTATTTAGATCGTCTGCTTTGTTTTTCGATGATTTAATGATGAGTGAGACTTGAGTAGACTTAGTTGGAGCTGGATACAGAGTATTTGAGGTAGTCTTCCAGCTGAGTATTTGAGCTTGGAATTTTGCTTACTAACTTTGATCCTACAGTATTGAACAAGACATTAAGTTTGATGGCCATGTCTATAGGCTGTTTGTGAGGTCCATTTGGTTCAGTTAAATTTATCTCTCTGTTTTTAAATAGCTTTCTAGATCCCAAAATTTCAGACAGAATTTTCCAGTCCTTTTCGTAACACCTTTTATTTCAATCAATCTATTTTCATAATAAATTTTCTTTGATTTCCGTATTAGTTTTGTGAGCAATGACGAGTATCGTTTTTGTTTGTTCCATTGTAATCAGGTCTTATCTGAACAGTTGTTCATATTGGTGCTTTTTATCACTGGACTTGAAGATACTATTAGTTACTCACGTTAGTCTCTTTGCTGTCGTCTGCTTTGTTTTGGTCAAACAGTTCATGTTATAGAGGTTTTGAGCTTCACGTAAAAAAGTTTTGACAACTTTGTCAATATCATAATGGCTGTCTGTTCTCTCTGCCAGTCAGTGTGTAGTGTTGTTGTGGTTGTGGAGGTGGGTGGCGGCAGCTGGTAGGTCTAGAGTGGTTTTGGCCACAGTAATTGAAGGAGCTGTTGGGACAGTGATGCTTCCTGTATTGGGAAATATTTTTAGTATGTCTGTGGATTTTGCAGTATCAGGAAACTTAAAGTTAGCAGGTCGTTGAGGAGAGAGAGTTCATTGATGGTATAGGTGTCCCGTGGCTCGATTGCTAGCGCACTCGCCTCACCTCGCCGGGCTGTGGCTCGTACGTTGGTTTGCGTGCAGCCAGCAGTAACAGCCTGGTTGATCAGGCTCTGATCCACCAGGAGGCCTGGTCACAGACCGGGCCGCGGGGGCGTTGACCCCCGGAACTCTCTCCAGGTAAACTCCAGGTCACACACTGAGGTCCGGGGTCGATCCCTGGTATGGGCCCAAACATTAGGACGTGTTTCCTTAAGATACCTGCTGTCTCTGTTCACCTAGCAGTAAAATAGATACCTGGGTGTTGATACCTGCTGTCTCTGTTCACCTAGCAGTAAAATAGGTACCTGGGTGTTATTCGACTGGTGTGAGTCACATCCTGGGACAAAATTTACCTAATTTGCCCGAAATGCTCAGCATAACAAGGGGCTTTCTATAGAGTAGTATGTCATTGATGTCAGCTAGGACTGTGTACCTTGTACATGTAATTGTAGAAATAAAGATTATTATTATTTATTATTATAAGATCCCAGGGAGCAGTGTTTTGCATGTGGGCATAGATCATGCAGTACGCGATCTTGACGAAGCGTCGTCTTGGATTGTTGGAAGAGTAGTGATTGTAGAAGCTGATTGTAGGGTTACTTGGAGAATCTCCTGTATATCCTGGAGTCGAGTGATGGCAGCACAGGTCCCGTGTCTTGCTGAAGCTAACTTTCTATATTTCCTCAAGATTCTTATTTATGATTGGGTATTTAACTGCAAGAGTGCGATGGACAATTTTGCAGTCGAGACATTTTAGCCGAGTTATTGAGGAGCGGTAAAAATGTGTGTATCTTTCGTTGCAATGATGAGAACAATATTTCTTCTTCGGTGGACAGTCCTTTGCAAGGTGTGTATAAGAGAAACAGTTCCAGCACGGGGTAATATGGTGGTAGAGCTCTGGTTCGATATTCTTGGGGCTGACGTGTTAATAAGAGATTTGGAGACTCACTGCGTGCTCGAGACACCAGAGAGAGATCTCAATAAAGCTGATCTTGAGCACTGAGGAAGCGATAGGAATTTTGGTAAGCATGTCAACAGTAGCCCAACCGTTTTGATCTTCAATTAGTTTCTTTTCAGTTCGGTCGTTGATTGGTTGTGCTGTCGCGACGTAACCTCTAAGCAAAGACGATATTTTGGCCCTCAGAACTGGAGAAGGAATAACTTCGAAGTCACAGAGTAGTGATCTCGTCTGTTTCATCGTCACTGAAACAGTCAACGATGATAGTATCGGTGATGGTGAAGAGGTTGGAGAGTTTCACCTGCCACAATGTTGGCTAGGAGAGTCATTAAGGACTTCTTCAGAGATTACCTGACGAAGCGGGTGAGTGCGCACACGGTGCTCCTGCATCCTTAGGACTGATGGGTGTTGACACTGGTTAAAATGATACCTGTGAAGTACGTTACGTGTGACCAATGTGCTGCTGATGTGTGTACTTTTGTTGTGTGTACTGTTGCTGTTGCGCATGTTGTTGTATGTGTACTGTTGTTGATGTGTGCAAACTGTTTTGAGTGTGTGCTGTTGTTGCATATGTACTGTTGTGTGTGTACTGTTGTTGATGTGTGTGCTGTAGTTGTGTGTACTGTTGCTGTTGCGCATGTTGTTGTATGTACTGTTGTTGTGTGTGTGTGTTGTTGTTGTGTGTGTAATGTAGTTGTGTGTACTGTAGTTGTGGGTATTGTTTTGTGAACTGTTGTTATTGTGTGTACTGTTTTTGTTTTATACTGTTGTTGTGTGTACTGTTGTTTTGTACTGTTATGTGTACTGTTGTTTTGTACTGTTGTTGTGTGTATTGTTTTGTCACGACCTTTACATTATATAACCTAAACATCTTAAGCCCCGCCTAATTAGCTCGAATTATTAGCGCCATAGCTTCAGTTTCCTATAAATTATCTAAATGGCTTGTTGATATTTTGAGCCCAATTGTTGCAAAAATTTCTAATTTTAATAGTAAAAACAGATTTAGTGGATAAATTAAGGACCTTGACTGACTTAAATGATTTCAATATGGTTGATTTTGATGTTACTTGTTTACAAAAGTTCCAGTTGATGATTTATTAAGTTTCTTATTTGAAGACCTTGTTAATTACGATTTACCATTGCCAGTTCCTACTGTCATTGAACTTAAAGTTTATAGTGTTGATGCAAAATTTCTGTTTACTGACGAGTTTTACCCTCAGAAGTTTGGTATGGCAATGGGAAATCCTCTCATCTATTCCTAGTAATTTATACATGGAATTTTTTGAAACAGGTTTGTTTAACACAATTTTTCCAAATAAAGCTAAGTGGTATATATATATATGTTAGTGATATTTTTGTCTTATGCCTATAAAATATAGATATAAACCATTTCCTTGTTAAATTAAATAGTGTAGCTCATTCTATAAATTTTACTGTTGAGTTCCAAGAAAATAACTCATTGCCTTTCCTAGATATTTTAATTAAGGGTAACAATGACTTTTTAAAATTTGTAGAAAACCAACAAATAACTGTTCTTATGTACACTGTTATTCTTCACATCTATTTATAATTATAATTCATGTTAAGTGCTAAACCCATGTGGGTCATTCAGCACAAGACATGGTGGAGGCTCGATCCTCAATTTGCTGAACGCGAGACAGATGCGCTTCCTGTTTGTACTCACCTATTTGTACTCACCTATTTATATTGTCAGCTTAACTCAAGACAGAGTTAAGCTGACAGTATTCTCATCAATTTTTGAGAACTTTGCGTATTTGTAGTCCAGAATTCAGGGATGAAGAAATCTCAAAAATTAATGAAATAGCTAAATATCTAAAATACCCAAAAAACCTAAATAAATATTTTAAAATTGCCAGAAATACTTTTACAACTCAAAAAGGGACAACCAGCCTTATTCAACTAAAAATATATTGGTTCTCTCTTACCATGAAAACTTGGTTGATATGCCTTCTCTTCTTAAGACTTTTAATATCAAAGTTACATTTTAAAATCTTGATACAGTAAAAAAAATGATTAAAAATTCCCCCCAAAATGCTGACGTATGTGTCTAAGATTCCTTGTAAAATATGCGATAAAATTTATTACGGTCAAACTGGTAAGTCTCGAACTAAGGTTAAAATAACATAAATATAGCATTAGAACAGGACAAAGATTCTAATGCTTTGTTTATTCATGTGAGAGATTTTCAAAAGTCCGAGAAATTTGAATCAAGAATTTAAGATACATTAGAGAAGTAAAAAATCTTAATGCGTGGGTAGAGTATCAGTTGTGATTCACAGAGTCAGGAGTTGTGACGTGACTGAGGTGTTGTGACGTGACTGAGGTGTTGTGACGTGACTGAGGTGTTGTGACGTGACTGAGGTGTTGTGACTGACCAGGTGTTGTGGCGTGACTGAGGTGTTGTGACGTGACTGAGGTGTTGTGACGTGACTGAGGTGTTGTGACGTGACCGAGGTGTTGTGACGTGACTGAGGTGTTGTGACGTGACTGAAGTGTTGTGACGTGACTGAGGTGTTGTGACGTGACTGAGGTGTTGTCGCGTGACTGAGGTGTTGTGACGTGACTGAGGTGTTGTGACGTGACTGAGGTGTTGTGACGTGACTGAGGTGTTGTGACGTGACTGAGGTGTTGTGACGTGACTGAGGTGTTGTGACGTGACTGAGAAGTTGTGACGTGACTGAGGTTTTGTGACGTGACTGAGGTGTTGCGGCGTGACTGAGGTGTTGTGGCGTGACTAAGGTGTTGTGACGTGATTGAAGTGTTGTGGCGTGACTGAGTTGTTGTGACGTGACTGAGGTGTTGTGACGTGACTGAGGTGTTGCGACGTGACTGAGGTGTTGTGGCGTGACTGAGGTGTTGTGACGTGACTGAGCTGTTGTGACGTGACTGAGGTGTTGTGACGTGACTGAGGTGCTGTGACGTGACAGAGGTGTTGTTGCGTGACTGACGTGTTGTGACGTGACTGAAGTGTTGTGGCGTGACTGGGGTTTGTTGTACGTGACTGAGGTGTTGTGACGTGTTACTGAGTGTTTGTGACTGACTGAGGTGTTGTGACGTGACTGAGTTGTGACGTGACTGAGGTGTTGTGGCGTGACTGAGGTTTTGGCGTGACTGAGGTGTTGTTGCGTGACGACGTGTTGTGGCGTGACTGATGTTGTGGCGTGACAGAGGTGTTGCGGCTGACTGAGTGTTGTGGCGTGACTGAGGTGTTAGTTGACGTGACATGAGGTGTTGTGACGTGACTGAGGTGTTGGACGTGAGAGGTGTGACGTGACTGAGTGTTTGGCGTGACTGAGGTGTTGTGACGTTGACTGAGTGTTGTGACGTGACAAGAGGTGTTGTGACGTGACAAGGTTTGTGACGTGACCGAGTGTTTGTGACGTGACCGGTGTTGTGACGTGACCGAGGTGTTGTGACGTACGAGTGTTGTGACGTACTGAGTGTTGTGGCGTGATACGAGTGTGAGTGTTGTTGCGTGACTGACTGTTGTGGCTAAACTGAGGTGTTGTGCGTGACTACGTGTTGTGGCGTGACTGAGGTGTTGTGGCGTGACTGAGGTGTTGTGACGTGACTGGGGTGTTGTGACGTGACTGAGTGTTGTGACTGACTGAGGTTTTGTGACGTGACTGAGTGTTGTGACGTGACTGAGAAGTTGTGACGTGACTGAGGTGTTGTGGCGTGACTGAGGTGTTGTGACGTGACTGAGGTGTTGTGACGTGACTGAGGTGTTGTCGCGTGACTGAGGTGTTGTGACGTGACTGAGGTGTTGTGACGTGACTGAGGTGTTGTGACGTGACTGAGGTGTTGTGACGTGACTGAGGTGTTGTGACGTGACTGAGAAGTTGTGACGTGACTGAGGTTTTGAGACGTGACTGAGGTGTTGCGGCGTGACTGAGGTGTTGTGGCGTGACTAAGGTGTTGTGACGTGATTGAAGTGTTGTGGCGTGACTGAGTTGTTGTGACGTGACTGAGGTGTTGTGACGTGACTGAGGTGTTGCGACGTGACTGAGGTGTTGTGGCGTGACTGAGGTGTTGTGACGTGACTGAGGTGCTGTGACGTGACAGAGGTGTTGTTGCGTGACTTACGTGTTGTGACGTGACTGAAGTGTTGTGGCGTGACTGAGGTGTTGTGACGTGACTGAGGTGTTGTGACGTGACTGAGGTGTTGTGACGTGACTGAGGTGTTGTGACGTGACTGAGGTGTTGTGACGTGACTGAGGTGTTGTGGCGTGACTGAGGTGTTGTGGCGTGACTGAGGTGTTGTTGCGTGACTGACGTGTTGTGGCGTGACTGAGGTGTTGTGGCGTGACAGATGTTTGTGGCGTGACTGAGGTTTGTGGCGTGACTGAGGTAGTTTGACGTGACTGAGGTGTTGTGACGTGACTGAGGTGTTGTGGCGTGACTGAGGTGTTGTGACGTGACTGAGGTGTTGTGACGTGACTGAGGTGTTGTGACGTGACCGAGGTGTTGTGACGTGACTGAGGTGTTGTGACGTGACCGAGGTGTTGTGACGTGACTGAGGTGTTGTGGCGTGACTGAAGTGTTGTGACGTGACTGAGGTGTTGTGACGTGACTGAGGTGTTGTCGCTTGACTGAGGTGTTGTGACGTGACTGAGGTGTTGTGACGTGACTGAGTGTTGTGTGACGTGACTGAGGTGTTGTGACGTGACTGAGGTGTTGTGACGTGACTGAGAAGTTTGTGACGTGACGAGGTTTTGTGACGATGATGAGGTGTTCGGCGTGACTGAGGTGTTGTGGACGTGACTAAGGTGTTGTGACGTGATGAAGTGTTGTGGCGTGACTGAGTTGTATGTGACGTGACTGAGGTGTTGTGACGTGACTGAGGTGTTGTGCGTGACTGAGCTTTTGTGACGTGACTGAGTGTTGTGACGTGACTGAGGTGCGGGTGACGTGACAGAGGTTTGTGCGTGACTGACGTGTTGTGACGTGACTGAAGTGTTGTGGCGTGACTGAGGTGTTGTGACGTGACTGAGGTGTTGTGACGTGACAGAGGTGTTGTGACGTGACTGAGGTGTTGTGGCGTGACTGAGGCGTTGTGGCGTGACTGAGGTGTTGTGGCGTGACTGAGGTGTTGTGACGTGACTGAGGTGTTGTGACATGACTGAGGTATTGTGGCGTGACTGAGGTGTTGTGACGTGACTGAGGTGTTGTGACGTGACTGAGGTGTTGTGACGTGACTGAGGTGTTGTGACGTGACTGAGGTGTTGTGACGTGACTGAGGTGTTGTGGCGTGACTGAGGTGTTGTGGCGTGACTGAAGCGTTGTGACGTGACTGAGGTGTTGTGGCGTGACTGAGGTGTTGTGGCGTGACTGAGGTGTTGTGACGTGACTGAGGTGTTGTGGCGTGACTGAGGTGTTGTGGCGTGACTGAGGTGTTGTGGCGTGACTGAGGTGTTGTTGCGTGACTGACGTGTTGTGGCGTGACTGAGGTGTTGTGGCGTGACAGAGGTGTTGTGGCGTGACTGAGGTGTTGTGGCGTGACTGAGGTGTTGTGACGTGACTGAGGTGTTGTGACGTGACTGAGGTGTTGTGACGTGACTGAGGTGTTGTGACGTGACTGAGGTGTTGTGGCGTGACTGAGGTGTTGTGACGTGACTGAGGTGTTGTGACGTGACTGAGGTGTTGTGACGTGACTGAGGTGTTGTGACGTGACTGAGGTGTTGTGGCTGACTGAGGTGTTGTGACGTGACTGAGTGTTGTGGCGTGACTGAGGTGTTGTGACGTGACTGAGGTTTGTGACGTGACATGAGGTGTTGTGACGTGAGTGAGGTGTTGTG
>NC_069404.1:93947958-93980955 GCF_026875155.1 Cherax quadricarinatus | reverse complement strand
AGGAATGGTAATTTTTTAATTTTCCCCATGCATGTAGGGCGTGCCTGTGCAGGTTCCTGTTATAGGTAGTGGGATGTCTCTTATACCATCTTCAAGCCATGTACTTAGTAGTAGCAGCCTCTCTACAACAAAGCCGAACCAACGTTGATCTGTAGGCTTAGTAACATATTGCGGGTGAGGATGTATTCTTGTTTCAGATTAAGGATGTGACCAGTGAAGGCATTCACTTGGCTGAAAAACATCTATTGAAAAAGGGCATTCAATTTGGGAGATGGCGAGCTCAGAGATACTAAACTGCTGGCCAGTTTCATTTTTCCCACAGCTAGGATGTACGTGTGGTTTTCCACACCTCGTTCTTCTGTGTCTTCAGTGTCGCAAAAACACCCTTGTGGTCAGACAATCCAACAGAGCTGAGGGGTTGACAAGTGACTACACTTTTTGCCAGATCACTCACTACTGGGTCGAGGGAGGAGCAAGAGTGAATAGGGAAATCAACATTCTCATTTCAGTCACTGCAAGAAAAATCATCAAAGACCCTCTGTATAAGATGATCGTTGAGGTCATTAACAATTATAATACGTTGATTTTTGTTTTTGGAGAACAAGGGGAATCCACGTTTTCATTAGGAAGTTGATTGGGTCTGCATGTGCCGCTGAGGACATTGCACATGCTAGTACAGAGTTACTAGTGTTTGTGTATAGTTTGAAAAACATCATTTGTAGGTGAGTGGGGAGGGTTTAACATCAACATGCCAGGCATGTAAACGTTCAGAGAAGCACCTCCTCCTCGCCTTTTTGTCTCTTCTCATTCAAGTGGAGTAAACCAGCAATTCTTGTAAATGTTTTCAACAACAGCTACCATGTGCGGATGTTAGTGTTCACGAAACTGTGCTTGAGCTCTCCAACATTGGTAATGAATCCCCTGATATTGACTGACACGCTACTGATAGATGACTCTTCATGATTCTTTTTCAGCTTCACTTGGGTGTGTGTCTGCCCTTGAGACACTTGTCTTGTATAAGGCACAAAAACCGTCTGGAGATATCATCGACGACATTCTTTCACCCAACTTTGGAAGTACTGGCCAAAACGTATCTACTCCACCCTCCGCAGGGCTGAACTCGATCCGCACACTGACGAACAGGTTGATACCCCCGAATGAAGAGGGGCCCCCCTCTAGCACTACCATCAAGACAATTTTCCACAGCACTTTGCTGTCTGCTAAAGTGGGGTGTGGCTCCAATGGGACCTTTTTTTCTGCCTCTGCCCAACTGTGACACTGAAGATCCCAAGCTAGAAGACATCCCCACTGGGGGAGTCAATGCAAGATAGAAGAAGTTACCCTCCAACCGGAGGGCCCAAGAGAGAAGATAGAAGAATGAAGAAGAGGAAGGACACCCCCGCCCAGGGGGCCACCGCCGGCTCACCATCTGGAGAAGACCCGGGCCGGAAGTACCGGCAAATCTTTAATGAATGAATGAATGAATTGACAATAAGGGGAATCCTATGAATATTTTACAAAATATATGAGGTAATCTTTGATTTTTTTATGAAAATGTCCGGGGTATCTCATGTATATTTTAATAAAAATGTAGGATATTATGTGAATAATTAATGAAAATAAAAAGTTTCTATGAATATTTTAAAGAAAATCAGAGGTGTCCTATGAGTATTTTAATTAAAATTTTGAATGATCTTTGAAAAATATTATTTGCAAGTAATTTAGGAATATGAGTTTTTACTGTGAAATGTTTAATATCCCAATGAATAAATGAAATAAGATCAATAATGGTGAATTTTGAATAATACCACTGAGTGATTACCCTATAAACATCCTTATTAATAAATGAAATAAGATCGATGAATAAATAACATTCTTCCATATTACGTTTATTTTAAGTCATTTTAACTATAATTATGTTAACTTTACGTAATTAAATTTAAATAAAACTAATCTTTCAGTAAGGTAATAAAACATTACTAACCGATCAGGAAAATAAATCTCACTGTTTGTAAGTGGTTCCCAAAGTTCTTCACGCTGCCGCCCCTTTGTTCCCAGGACACATCCCTAGTTCTCCTGCCCCTCTACACATCCTCTTTGTTCCTAGGACACATTCCTAGCTCTCCTCCTCCCTACACTTCTCCTTTGTTCCCAGGACACATCCCTAGCACTCCTACTCCAACATACACCCCCTTTGTTCCCAGGACACATCTCAAGCTCCCCTACCCCTCCACACTCCCTTGGTTCTCAGGGCACATCCCTAGGGCTCCTACCCCACACACAAACTTACGAACACACTTCTTTCTTGTTATTAGGTTCACTGGAAATTCAAATTAAAAACTCATCTAACACTCTAAAGAAGCGTATTTATTTCACACAAAAAATTAACATAGTAAACTATTTTATTTAACAATATGAAAGTGTAAATTTTCATCTCATCTGTAACTACGCTGTCTTCACAGTTATAATGTGATGGATGTGCTTGATGCTGCGACATCAGCTTCTCAGCATCAGGCGTGAAGGCATTAAGAAAAAGTCTTTGATCCCAGCCTTCAGTAATTTTAAGTCCGTTTCTTTGCTTGAGAAGAACCTTGGCGACCACACTGAAGGCAATAAAATACAATTTGACTTTGTTCCACAGTGCATGGTAGCTGTCAGATTTTTTTTTTTTTTTTGTAACTAAAAATCTTGATATGATTCTTTGAACTTTGGCCTCAGCTCAATGTCCTTTTGGAGTGCAATCAGTTCTTCTTCCACCATTCCTGTTTCCTCAGTGTTATATATACTTATGGGCTGATCACCCAGTCTGGTATTTTAAGCAATTAAAAAAATCCTACAATCTGACAGATACGTCTCTATGTAGCTCATTCAGGTGTGCAAATTGTACCTGTAGGTCATCGTCTGATATGCTCTTCTCCTCTAGTTCAGAGAATCTCGGAAACTGGAAGAGCTCAAGACAGGCTAAGTTATACGTTTGAATTACTGTAACCAGGACAGAAAAGTGGAAAGTGCTGATTTGACTTTGAAAAGATTAATCTCAATTTCTTGCAATTGCAGATAAACCTTGCTGAAATTTGTGAATACATCCGACAAATAAGCAGTGTCACGCTTGATGTTTCTTAGTTCATCACAATGAACAGAACTGGAGTCTTGGAAGAATTCAACAGTTTTAAAAGCGAATTGAAAACGTCTCAAGAAGTTTTCCTTTTACAGCCATCTATCTTCTGTGGGCAGCAACAAAAGTTCAAAGTATTTATCACTCTCAATGCAGAGCCGTCGAAACAGTCGGGAATTGAGAGCATGTACCTTGATTTTATTTACTGCTGTGATAATAGTGTTTAATGATTTATAAAATCGACCTCAGAATTACACAATGTACCACGAACACACAAGGAACAGTTTATTCAAGAAACTGATAAAGCCACGATGACAACCTGTCATCGATGCTGCGCCATCTGTTGCACAAGCAACAATGTTGGTAACCAGGATGTCTTGCTCTTTGAAAAAATTCTCAATAACACGAAATACTGACTCCCCCTTTTGTATTTGTTTGTAGTTGTCTTGCAAATAACAGCTCTTGAACCAAACATTCATCTCTGACGAAGCGAACATAAGCAAGAAACAAGGATTCATTACTTGGCAGAGTGGATTCATCTTTGTAAAGTATTTATGTTACTTAAATGTTCGTGACTTAGATTTTGTCATACAGATTTTGTAAAACAAACGCTCCATGCCGTCCCCCCCCCCCCTTTTTCATCAACGCCCCTCTGAATCTTTCCAGCGCTCCAGGGGGCAGTACCGTCCAATTTGGGAATTACTTCTCTAAGTTATGAACTTCCTACAACTCTCGCTATGAGTTATATTCACTAATCAATACAATAAAGGCAGAAAGCTGACGTTGTTTTTTTATATATTGCCACTAATTTTTAAAGTGAGGCTAAATATGTTGGTTTAACTTGAAATACAAAGTAACTAGGATACTAGACTTTCGAACATCGGCTGTATGATCATTTACCTAATTTGTTTTTTCGTGTTCGTAAATATTTTATAGTAAAATGTATTTTTTAGGAAAAAAATTGTTTGAAGAATGATTTTTTTATTAATATATTGAATCTCTTAACAATAAGTAAAATTCAACATCCTATTTTGGTTTATGTTATGTAGCGTTTTCAAAATAAATTTTTTTTATCTTGCATCAAAAAAGGCAGCTTTGTTTACCCCAAAAAAAGTTTAAAAAAAGTCATGAAAAAAATTTCCCTATTTTTGTAACTTTGAGGGCAATGATTTATTAAAATTTATATAAACACATGTACTTCTTATTACTCCCCGAGGTGTAGAAATCGAGGTGGCTTGGACGGGTTAGTTTTCCCTTTTGCGTGTAAACGTGGAGTTTTGTATAATGTGTGAATGGGTGAAAGAGCTGGAACATGAGGAGTTACGGAGGCCAAAACAGTATTGTTTGATATTACAGAATTTATGGTAAATGATAAAGGGCTTGTGTCTGGATGTCTTGATTGTTTTCTTCCATCTAGAAAGGGGTTAATCCCCCTGTAGACAGGGCCAAGTAAAGCCAGTTGACGAGCGATGGCACGGAGGACATCCCATGAAAAACATGGGGACAAAACGGTGCGTTCACCAAATTTGATAGTTGAAATTTGCGTCGGATCCTCATTAAAATTTTCCCCTGTGAAAGCGATATTAAATTATATCAGTGGATAATTTGGTAGAAAATTTGTTTTTATTATCCCCAAAAAAGCTCCTGGTCTTCTTAAATAGTTACTCTATTTGTAGTAAAATTTTTCAAATTTTACACAGTAGCTACAAATACTCAATACAAATATAAAAGGCAAGTGATAGTATGCAAAAAAAAAATCACAGTTGGAAATAATTTAGAAATAAATAGAAACTCAGATGAGAATACTGTCAACGGTTTATAGATGTAACGTAAATTATTTAATTAGCCCCAAATTTACAATAGAGTGGAGGATAAAAATAACTTTTTTTTGATTGAAAAAAAATTTCAATTTTTAACAAATTATTTATTAAATTTAACTAAAGAAGGGTGTGTAAAAAAACGTTGTGTTTATTTTTTGGTGAAAAAGAAAAGGGAATTTTAAATCAATATTAACAATCATTCACTGTTTTTTTAAACAAAAAAGTTTGCAAATTTAAATAAATGTCTTTACAAGACAAAAAATTATTTAAAGACAAAATAAAAAAAAATGAAAATTTAAATTGTCCAAAATTAAAAAAAAAATGATTAAATTTGGTTTACAAAAAAAGGGACTTTAAAGAAAATGTATATAATTCTAGTTACTCCCAATAGAAAAAAAGACAGACGAGAATTTTAAACGACCGAGAAAAGAAAGATGAGTGAAGACGTTACCATTTTTTTTTTTTTAAAGGGGACACCTGAGCACAAACCATGTCATAAAATCCGTAGGTGAATAAATGTATTGTGTGTGTGGGTGTGTGTGTGTGTGTGTGTGGTGTGTGTGTGTGTTTACCTATGTGTACTTCCCTATTTGTGGTTGCGGGGTCAGAATCAGCCCGGGCCCCCGTCTCTTTATGATCGTACTAGCTCCTCCCCCCCTGCTCCGTGAGCTTTATCATACTCGTCTTAATGCTAGTTGGGTTTCCCTTCCCCATTACACCCTTCCCAGATATTCCTTCCCTGAAACTCTTGACTGATTAAAATTTCCCTAACATCCCAATGATCATTCAGTTTTGAATTTCCCAATTGTGCCCCTTTTGTTTCTGTCCCCATCTCGGGAATACCGTCTCGGGGCCAACTTATCATTCCCTCAGTATTTTGCATGTGTTATCATGTCTCCCAAAATTTCCCTACCCTCATGCGTGAGGCCCCGATTCCCTTTAACCTTTTTCGTAGGTTTTCCCCTTAGCCTGGAACTACCCTTTAAATTTCTTGACATGCTTTACCGGTGGGGTTAAAAATGGTGCTGCAACACGAAAGGGGCCTGACGAAAAGGGTGTACAGTGTCTAAAACGTTTCCCTTACTTACGTATCGGCGCTTTTCTCGGGTTTTTGAGAGTCCCCCATGTGCTGTAGCAGTTTTCTGGCTGATGTGTGCTTCCGGGACGGCTCATGTTTCTCCCCCAAGATCTTTCTCCTTGAGTGGGGTTTTCAGTCTTGGGCCACCTAGTCTATACCTGTCGATTCTTTTTTGCTCTTCCCATTTTCGTGACTTTACATTTGGGGGGGAAAAAATTCGAGGAGCCAGTTGGGGCCCAGCATCCACCTTTTCCGGGTCTCGGATCCTGCCTGATTTCTTTTGTTTTTAATTCTCCTCTTAAATTTCCTCATCGTAAAACGGGACACTTCTACTTATCCCTTCCATTAGTCATTCATAAAACCAAAATAGCATGGTCCTAGGACCCCCTTGGGGGGACCCGTTCGTCACAGGGCCCATGCGATCCTATATGACCATGACTCGTTGTTTCCTGTTAGGTATTCTTGATTCATTGCGTCCCCTTTCCTGTTATACGTGCCTAATTCTCTGTTTCTGCACTAATCTTTGTGAAGAACTGTGTAAAAAGGCCTTTTTGCGTCCAAAAAAATTTGCAAGCATCCCACCCTTCTCTTCGTGGTGTTACTTCTGTTACCTTGTATAAAACTCCAAAAGGGTTTGGTTCTCAGTATTTGCCTTTTCTTAATCTGTGCGGGTTGTGTTTATAATCTTGTTCCATTCCAGTGTTCCCCCATTTCCCCTCCTGAAAAACTTTCTATGTTTTGCATACTATGCCGTCAGCGACACTAGTCTTTAGTTAGTGTCTTTTCTGTTCCTTTCTTAAAAAGGGGACACATTGCTGTTTTCCTTTCCTCAGGTGTTGCCCAGTGTAAAGGGATCTTTTTTAAAATTTTTGGGGTTGTGGCATATCGTGTTTTGCTCCCTCTCTTGGACCCACGGAGAGGTTTGTTGCTCCCCCATTTTTGGGAGGTTAAGGTCACTTAGCGTTCTTCCCCCTCCTGGTTGTGTGTCCCCCCTCTGTTTGATTCCCAAAGTCCCTGTTTCCACTGAAAAAACGCAGTTTGGGGTAGACTTGATTTTCGATGTTGTTGTTTTTACATGTCGCTGGGCCCCCTCTTTATGTGTACATATTGTTTCTTTTTCCTCGAAAATCTTTTTTTTTTGTTGGGTCCTTTGCCTTTTGTACTTTTTTCCCTTCTCTAGTGCAGAGTTTTGATCCCACCCTTGGTGTAACCAAGTTCTCTTCTGATCTTTTTATTTCTGTTTGCCCTTAGGAACAAACCCTTTTCCCCTGCCTCCTTGCATTTTGTTATTCTAGTCCACATTTTGTTTACGACTTTCCCCCAATTTCCCGTCCCATGAACTGCGGAAGTTTCCCCTTTCCTGTGTAGTCACCATTTTATAGTTTTGGGTTTTTTCCCCTTCAATTTGTTACCCTTCACTTGTAACTTATGTATTCAAAGAAAAAAAACACGGTCACTAGCTCCCAAGGGCCTTCATATGTGATGTCTTTTATATCCAGCTGCTCGGGTGAACAGAGGTCCAGTCTTGCTGGTTTTATTCTCCCCCCTGTTTGATTTGTTCCTACTGTTAGTGCATACTTTTTTCCAATTTCCACATCCATTTAATTGGTTTTGTTTCAGGATTTATGTGGGTCCGGTTTTCCCAACAAACTCCCTGTGGTTTAAATCGCCCCTAATCATAACTTTGCTCGCCGAGTGAGCTCTTTTGGCCACCTTAGCTAGTGTACCACCTTTACTCTGTTGCTCTCTTCATTACCTCTCTTGCCTCCTGCAGTGCATCATTGCAAGACTACCTTATGTTCCCAAGATGAATTGTACCTAATCTTTTTTCTCCAATCTCGTCCCTTTTTCCGTTTCTTCAAACCCCCCTTTTTCTTAAAAGACAGTGCAACCCTCCCCCCCCCTTTGCTCCCTTTTATCTTTCCTGAGATTTGTTCCAATGGGAAGATTGCATCTTTATTTTTCTCATGAGTTTTGTTTTTTGTGACTGTATATGTTGGGGGTTTCATTGTTTCTTTATCTCGTTTATTTATTATTAAATTTTTTTGTTTTTTATTCTTTCATTCTTTATTCATTTTCCATCCACATTATTACAAAATGTTCAGCTTTTTTCATAACGGGGACCAGGGGGAAAGGTGGGGTTTGGGGAGTGGGAGCCCTGTGGGGGGCCTGTGGGGGTTGTATGGGAGGGGGTTTGTGATGAGGGGGGGGGGGCATTGTGCCCACGGGGGGTTGCTGTAGGGGGGGGTTTTGTGATGTGAGGGTAGGGACGGGGAAAAATGTGTGGGTTTTGGGTTTTAAATTTTTCATTGCATTGGGGTTTTTGTGGTTGGTTCTTTCTGTGAGTGTTTTAGGGAGGGTGTGTTTGCTCTTCCATGGGTCGGGGTCTCCCGCTCTCCCACATTGCCTCTCATTCTCCTTTCGTGTTTGTACCCCTCTTTAAATATCATTGGAGTAGGGAGGGTACACTCCTGGTACTCCCGTTTTTCGTTTAGTCATGCTTTCTCCTGCGGATCCCGTATTGAGGGTTTTCGACTTTAAAACACTTTGATTTACCTTTTGTTGCTCTTGCAAACCCCCAATTCTCCCCAAAAATTGTCACTGGGTCATGTCTTCCCCACCAATTGTTTCATGTACATTAATCGCTTTTTTTCCTCTTTTTTTTGCATGTGGTTTTCCCTTCAACTTCCCGGAACCTTATACAAAAAAAGACCCTTTTTTTTTTTTTCCACCCACTGCTTCCCCTTTTCAGCCCCCGAATGTTTAGTTCCTTCCAATGAAGCTTCTTTCCTTCAGTCTTTCCCCGGGTGAAAAACCCCTGGCTTAGTGGTCGTCTTTCCAGCCGCTGTTTCCCGGGCATCAGTTTCGTTTGTCTCTGATAAGCTTAGGTCCCCTATTTTATTCTTGGTGTGCTCCCCGTCTTTTCCCGGGGGCCCCCATGGGGGTTTATAGGGGCCCTTCCATACAGTATAGCTCCCTTTCCCCACAATCCCCTCTTGTGATGATATAGAAGTTCCTATGTTTTATGGCTGTACTGTCCCATGGGTTTTTAGGTTTTTCAGATTTTTTAGTTCCTCTTCAAGCACTGATCTTAGCATCTTTGCTATGGCTTGTAGCTCCCTTTCCCCGCTCTCTGCAGCTTGCTCCCCTCTGTTTTCTTCCCAGCTCATTAATTTTTCCCCACTCTCTCTTTAGTGGCTTGCCTCCCCAATTTTCCTTAACAGGTTCCCCAACCCGCCCTCGGTTCTCCATCTGCTCTTTGGTAACCCCTTTTTTTTTATACAAAAAGAAAAGCTTAGATTTTCAAAGTGAGTGCATTCATTGGGGTGGCTGCTAGTTGTAGGGACAGAAAAAAGGGAGGAAGGGGGGGGGAGGGGGAGAATGGCAAGAGTGGGAAGGGGACAGTGGGGGGGTGGGGGAGGGTTAGGGGTTCAAAGGGGTAAAAGGGGAAAAGGGGGGAAATAAGTGATGGGTTGCCAGTGGGGGAGGAGGAGGAGAAAGAGGGGATGAGGAAAGGAAGATGAAAAGAAAGAGGAAGAGAGGAGGAGGAGGAGGAGGGGGAGGAGGAGGGGAGGAGAGAGAGAGAGAGAGAGAGGAGAAGAGAGAGAAGAGGAGAGGAGAGAGCGAAGTGGTTATCACCTAATTGTATCATCTAAATTTTTGGGTTGCAGGGGTCAGATCAGCTCCTGGCCCCGCCCTTTTATGATGCTCTAGGCCCCTCTTCTCTGCATCCCGGCGTTCAACCCCTTTTTTAAAAAATATGTATGGTTTTCCCGCCTCCCCTATTCACTTGCTAGGCTTTCCCCTTCCCGACAAAATTATGACTGAAGAAATACTTTTCCCAACGTCCCCGTTCCCCCCCTGGAACATCCTATCCTTTTCCCCTTGTCAATTTTCCCCGCAGTTTTGTATGTCGCATCTGTCTCCCCGACCCCTTTTGTCCTCCGGTCGTCAGCCCCATTTCTTCAACCTTTCCTCATACGACATTCCCCCGAGTTGGGGCTGCCTTTTGGCAAATCTTTGTCTTTCTCTAACTCTTGACGGGTTTACCCGATGTGGGTTCCCGACTGGGCGGGGATACTCCAGTATGGGCCTATATCACAGTGTACGTGTCTTGAACGTTTTTTATTAGGGTTGGAAAGCTTTCCAGGTTTGCCGGCCCCGTATGCTGCAGCGTTTTTTTGGTTTATGTGGCTCCGGGGATGTCTCGGTGTTTTGGTCACCCAGGGTCTTTCTCCCGGGGGAGGTCTGTGTCTTGCCACTAGCCTAACTCTTTTCCCCGTTTTCTTTGCCCCTCCCAAATTTTCTTGACTTTGCTTTTGGCTAAATTGAATTCGAAAACCCCCGTTACGGCCAAATGTCCCCCTGTCCGGGTCTCTTTGCAGTCTGCCTCTCCTATCCGTTTTAAATTTTTTCTCATAAAATTCACATCACTGTAACAGGGAACTTCAAGAGTCTATTCCTTCCGTCATGTCGTTCACAATATCAAAAAATAGCACTGTCTAGAATGACCCCTGGGGAAACCCCCCGCTGTCACAGGCGCCCACGTAAACCCTTTCAGTACCATGACTCGTTGCTGCCTCCCTGTAGGTTTTCCCCTGATCCATTCCAGTCCCTCCTTTTTACAGCGCCTGTTCCCCACCTCCCAATCTCTTGGGGGGAAACTGTGTAAAGGCCTTCCTGCAGTTAGGAAAAGCAGTTCCCACCCCTCTTTTGGGGTTCTTATTCTTTTCCCTTGTCAAAAAAACTCCGGAGGTTGTGTACACGTTTTCCCCTTCCATAAACCCTGCTGGTTTTTTTTTAAATCTTTTTTCCTTTTCCAGGTTTTCGACCATTTCCCCCCCCGATAATCTTCCCTGATTTGCACACAATACTGTCAGGACACGGTCTGTAGTTTAGGCCTCGTTTCTGTTTCTTTTTTTAAAAATTGGGGACTTTACTGTCTTCCTTTTTCCGGTAGTTCCCAGTTTCAAGGGATGTGTTGAAGATTGGGGTTTAAAGGGGCCGAAGATCTCGCCCCTTCTCTAAGGGAAACCCGGGGGGAGATTCGCCCGGTCCCATCGTTTTTGAGGTGTCAAGGTCACTTAGGACTTCTTCCCCCTCCTCGGTTGTTCATATGTCACCCAACACTTGTTGGTAGTTCCTTTTGTGCCCCTTCTCTGCTGTCTTCCCACAGCCCTTTTCTCACTGTAAAACTTCCTGAAATCTCCTTTTCAGTCCTCACATTCCTGATTTTTTCTTGTGAGTTCCCCCTTCGTCCTTAATCTGATCACGGGTTTTTGATGTTGTCTTCCTATGATGTGGCTATACAACAGTTTCGGGTCAGTCTTGATTCTCGATGCTATGCCCTTTTTACTGTCGCTGGGCCCCCCTCCTTACTTGGCATACTCTTTCCGGCTCTGTGACGTCCCCTTTTTTCGTGTGTTCCTGCCTTTGTACTTTTTCCATTCTCTATTGCACTTTTTTTTTGCCTCCTTACCCCGTCGGGTAAACCAGGGGCTCGTTCGGTCTTCCCGTTGTTACTGTTCCCCTTGGGAAAAAACCTTCACTCCCTCCTTGCATTTTGTTTTACTTTTCCTTTTTCTTTTACTGGTTTTTCCTGCCAGTTTCTGCCCCACGGACTCCGCAAAATTTCTTAAACCCCTATGTGCCCCCTCTTTTATATCAGGCTTTTCCCATTCAACCCCTGTTTTCCACCATTCAGCTCTATATGTATTCAAAGCACAGAACCCGTGGTCGTAGCCCCTGGGGATCTATATTGATGCCCTCAATGTCTGAGCTCCCGGGGTGAACACAAGGCCCCAATTTGCGGTTCTCCCCCCTTACTCTGGTAGTGCCCTTTAAAAATTTTTGGTGCATGAGGTTTTCCCCCAAAACCTGCCAAAATCCTGGCTTCCATGTTTCGGACCCCCCGTGGCTCCGGTTTTCCCCGTCAATCCCTGTGGTTAAATCCCCCAAACCAGAACTTTGCTCTGTGGAGTGAGCTCTTCTTTCACCTCAGCAATGTGTCCACCTTTTCCTGTTGCCACTTTATATTCCTCTCTTTGGGCCCCCTGCAGTTCGTGGTGGATTTTACATCATGCAATGACCCCTTTGGTTCCCCGACGAAGTTACCTACTTGGGTCCTTTCTCCTCTCATCTATGCCTTCCATTTTCTCGAATTTCCTTTTGTTTTTACGAGCAGGCAACCCCACCTCCCCCCCTCCCCCTTTTATCTTTTCCCCATGATCTGGTATCCCGGTGGGAAAATTGCATTTGTTATTGTCTCCGGGTTTTGTTTCTGTAACGTAGATGTTGGGGATTCTCATTTATTTTTTCTTTCCCTTCCCAGTTTTTTCGTTTAAACCATCTGCATTTGTTACCAAACCCTTTAACTTCTGTTTTAATACTTAACTGTGGTGCGGGGGGGAGAACAGAGGAAAAAGGGGTGGATGATTGGGTTTTGGGTTGTCAGTTACCGGGGGGGGTCGTGGCTGGAGCCTTCTGCAGATGTTTCTGGGGGGTTGCTTTTTCCATTTGATCCGGGTATTCTACTCCCTTTTTATTTCCTCCCTTTCTCCCTTTTGTTTTTGAAATCTCTCTTTTATCATCTTCCCCTTTTTTCCTGTGTTCTGTCTCGTGAGGTACACACTCCCGAACCCTACTTGCCCTCCCGCCAGCTTTTCCCGCAGGATCAGGTTCGGGTTGATTCTGCCTTGAAAATTACTTTTGAGGGGTTCCTTTTTTTTGTGAACACCCATTTCCGAAAAATTGCCACCTGGGGGATTCCCCCTCGCCCCACCCTTCATTGTTTTCAATCGCTTTTTTCTCCTCCTCTTTCTTTCAATAAATTTCCCCCTTTTGTTTGTCTACCCATGACAAACCGGGGCCTCCCCTTTCCCCTCTCACTGTGACTCCCCTTGCTCCCCTTTATGTTTTTAGTTCCTTCTCGTGGGTGTTCCTTCCTTCAGTCCCTTCCCCTTTTTGGCCCTTAGCTTCTTGGTTTGTCCTTCCCGCTCACCGTTCCTGCCCCCACAGGTATTGGGATGGTCCCTTCACATGTCCCTTTTCCTTTATGTCTCAACCCCTCATTCTGTCCCCAGTGTGCTCCCCGTCTTTGTTTTGGCCCCCTGTGGGTTTGACAGGACCTCTGCTACAGTTTTGTTTCCCTTCTCCCCCAACCTGTTGTCTGTGGGCTGATGTAGCCATTGCCGAGCATTTTGAATATCTTTGTTCTATGAGTTTCAGATGTCCAGTCCTTTTAACTATCTTTATTTTGCTGCTGTGGCCCGTTGCTTCCACCTTCAGCATTTTGCTGTAACCTTCCCTTTCCTCTTTTCCTTTTCCCGCTCATCTAGTCTCCTTCCCCCGTCTTCCTCCCCCTTTTTTTAGCTCGCCTCCCATTTCCCCCCCCCAGTTCGTCCCTTTGGGGCCCCCTTTTCCTCATCCTGGTTTAGGTTCCCCCCTTGCTCCCGAAAGGGGGGGGGTGGGTTTGGGGAAAAGGGGGAAAAGATGGTTGGGGGAGGGGGATGGGTGGTTATTGGAGGGGTGAGATAGTTGGGGAGGGGGTTAGTGGTTTGGGGGGGGGGAGGTGGTAGGTTAGGTGGTTTTGGGGATGGGGGGAGTACGTGTTTGAGAGAAGGGGGGGATGGATGGATAGGGGAGGGGGGGATGGTTTTTGGGAGAGAGGGAGGTATTTGGGGGGGGTTAGATTTTTTTGGGGAGGGGTTAGGGGGTTTTTTGGGGGGGGTAGGTGGCTGGTGAGGTGGTTGGGGAAGGGGGGGGTGTTTAGGGGGGGGGGGTAATGTTTGTTAAAGGTTTGTGTAAATGGGGTGGGGTGTGTAGTGTGTGGTGTACCACCAAATTGTACTCCCAAATTGTGTTGCAGGGGTCGAGCTCAGCTCCTGGTTGTGTTGTGTGTGTGTGTGTGTGTGTGGTGTGTGTGGTGTGTGTGTGTGGTGTTGGTGTGTGTGTGGCATGCATGGTGCATGTGAGTGTGTGTGTGTGTTGGTTTTTTGGTGTGGTGTGTGTGTGTGTGTGTGTGTGTGTGTGCAGTGGTGTACCCCTATTTGTCTCACCTATTGGGTTGCAGGGTCGAGTCCTAGTCCGGGCCCCCGCCTTTTCCCCGGGTTCTATAGCCCCATTTTCCCCCCGCCCCATGGCTTTATCAAACCTCGTCTTAAAACTGTTTTGGGTTTTTCCTGCCCCCACTACCTCTTTTTTTGGTTTTTCCACTGCCTTACAACTCATGATAAAGAAATACTTCCTCTACCCTGATCATTTGTGTCTTCAAAATTTCCAAAATTTTGGGCCCCTTGTTTTTGTGTCCCCCCCCTGGAACATCCTGTCCTTGTCCCCCTTTTCTATTCCACGCAGTAATTTTATATTCGTTATCATGTCTCCCTCTGACCCTCCTGTCCCTCCTGTGTCGTCAGGCCGATTTCCCTAATCTTTCTTCATAGGACATTCCCTTTAGCTCTGGAACTAACCTTGTTGCAAACCTTTGTACTTCCTCTAGTTTCATGCCGTGCTTTATCAAGTGCGGGTTCCAAACAGGTGCTGCATACTCCAGTTATGGGCTGAAATACACGTGTACAGTGTCTTGAATGATTCCTTACTAAGGTGTCGGATGCTGTTCTCAGTTTGCCAGGCGCCCATATGCTGCAGCAGTTTATCTGCTTGATGTGTGCTTCCGGAAGACCTGCTCGGAGTTACTCACCACCCAAGATCCTTTCTCCTTGAGTGAGGTTTGCAGTCCTTTGGCCACCTAGCCTATACTCTGTCGGTGGTCTTTTCTGTGCCCCTTCCCCTATCTTCCATGAATCTTTGCATTTGGCTAGATAAATTCGAGAAGCCATTTGGTCTGACCGTGTCTCATCTGTCCAGGTCTCTTTGAAGTCCTGCCTGGGCCTCATCAGATTTAATTCTCCTCATTAACTCCACATCATCTGCAAACAGGGACACTTCTGAGTCTAACCCTTCCGTCATGTCGTTCACATATACCAAAAATAGCACTGTCCTAGGACCGACCCCGTGGGACCCCCGCTCGTCATCACAGGTGCCCACTGGATACATCATTACGTACCATGACTCGTTGTTGCCTCCTGTCAGGTATTCTCTGATCCATTGCAGTGCCCTTCCTGTTATTGCGCCTGATGCTCGAGCTTCTGCACTAATCTCTTGTGAGAACTGTGTCACAGGCCTTCTGCAGTCCAAGAAGAGCCAATCAACCCACCCCTCCTCGCTCTTGTGCTTACTTTCAGTTATTTTATCTAAAACCCAGAAGGTTTGTGACACAGGATTTGTGCCTTCCGTGAATCCGTGCTGGTTGGCATTTATACTCCCTGTTCCGTTCAGGTGCTCCACCACTCTCCTCCTGATAATCTTCTCCATAATTTGCATACTATACACGTCAATGACACAGGTCTACTAGTTTAGTGCCTCTTTTCTGTCTCCTTTTTTTGAAAATGGGAACTACATTTGCTGTACTTCCATACCTGCAGGAAGTGCCCAGTTCCCAGGATGTGTTGAAGATTGTGGTAAGTGGTACGCACACATATCTGCTTCCTCTCTAAGACCCATGGAGAGATGTTGTCCGGTCCCATTGCCTCTTGAGGAATCGATGTCCCATAGCATTTCTTCACCTCCTCCTCCTCTGATGAATTCGTTCCAACACTTGTTGGTGTATTCTTGTTTGGTGTCCCTCTGGTCTGTCCCCCCCCCCCCACGAGTCATTCCTTCCTTCTACTTAAATACTTATCCTTAAATCTCGTGTTGAAGCTCCTCACATACTCTTGATCGTTCTTGTGAGTTTCTCCACCTTCTTTCTCAGCCTTAATTCACCTGGTCCTCTTGACTGTTGTCTTCTTCCTAATGGCCTATACAGCATTTCGGGTTCAGATTTGACTTTCGATGCTATGTTGTTTTCATACTGTCGCTGGGCCTCCTCCTTATCTGCGCATAACTCGTTTCTGGCTCTTCTACTAATCTCCTTGTTTTCCTGGGCCTATGCGCTACCTTTTCCATTCACGTTGCACTTTAGTTTTTTCCTCCCTCTACTCCTTCGGGTAAACCAAGGACTTCGTCTTGTCTTCCTATTATTACTGTTTCCCTTGGAACAAAACTTTCCTCTGCCTCCTTGCACTTTGTTGCCACATAAATTCCCTCATCTTGGGCCTTTTACCTGATTTTCCTACCATTTCTTCCTGTCCCACTGAACCTCCTGCAGGAAGTTCTCAATACCTGTGTAGTCCCCCCTTATAGTTTGGCCTGTCCCCTTCCGTTCCTGTACCTCTCCTCTTGTAACTCTACTATATAGTCTAAACTCAAACCACAGGATCGCTAGCTCCAAGGGGCCTCTCGTAAAGTGATGTCCCTCGAATGTCTGAACTGCTCAGGGTGAACACAAGATCCATCTTGCTGGCTCGTCCTCCCCTCTCTCCTGGTTGTGTCCCTGACATGGTTGATGCATGAGTTTCAAGTACCACATCCATCACTTGGCTCTCCATGTTTCGGGACCTCCCCCATGGGCTCAGGTTTTCCCAGTCGATCTCCCTTGTGTTGAAACGCCCATTACCAGTAACTTTGCTCTGCTCGAGTGAGCTCTTCTTGCCAGCCTCAGCCAGTGTGTCCACCATCACCCCCGATTGTTTTTTCTTCGTACTCCTCTCTTAGGCCTCCTGCAGTTCTGTGGTGGTTATACATCACTCCAAATGACTATCTTTATGCGTCTCCGGACTGAATAGCTACCTACAATGTAGTCTCTTTCTCCAATCATGTTCCATGCCTTCCATTTCCTCAAATCCCCATTGGTGTTTTATTAGCAAGCTGCAACACCTCCTCCCCCTCTACTCCTTCTATCTTTCCTCAGATCTGATATCCTTTGGAAGATTGTGTCTGTTAATTATCTCAGCGAGTTTTTAGATCTGTGACTGCTATGATGTCTGGGATTTATTCACTGATTCTTTCATTCCACTCCTCATGTTTATTCGTTATTCCATCCGCGTTTGTGTACCCAAACCTTTAGTTTCTTTTCTATCAGTGTGGTCGATGCAAGTAATTGGGGTTGGGGAGGGATAGGCCTTGGTGGGGGCCTATATGGGGCTGTGGTGTAGTGGGGTATGTGTGATGGGGGTTGGGGCAGATGCCCATAAGGGACTGCGTTGGGTGAAGGTTTGTGATATGGGGTTGTGCAGAGGGAACAGTGAGTGGGTTGGGAGTATATGTTGCTCAGTTGCTTTGGGAATGTACGCGGGTGGGGTCTGTTGGTGGGAGATTCTGTGGGGTGTGTTTGCCCTTCCTCCTGTGTCTGGTCCTGCACATTTTCATTGCTTCTCGTTCCTCCTTGCGTCTCTGTACCCCTCACTTTCAGTGTATCCTTTCTTCTGTGTTTCTGTCGCGTCGAGTATACTCCTCTGTTGTACCCGCCTCTCTGGTCTCTCAAGTCTTGCTTTCCTCTTGCAGAATCCTGATTCGCACTGAATCTTTCCCTTAACAGTTACTCTGACAGGCAGAGCAAGGGGGGAGGAGAGGCCGGTTATCCTTCCCACTCGCAAACCACCCACTTCTTGAATAGTTGTCCACCTGGTTCAATGTTTGGGCCCTCCCCTATTTTTTTTCATGATGCCTTCAATCATTTTTTTCTCGCTCCTGATTTATTTCTCAAGTTGGCCCCCTTGGCTTCTTGGAGCCCATACACAAAAAACAGAAAAACCTCGCCCTTTTCCTTTCCTCCTCCCACGTGAAGTCTCCATCTGCTTCCTCTAGGCATTTTGTTTCCTTCCATTGACATGTTCTTGGCCTTCAGTCCCTGTCATATCTGAAACTTCTATCTCAGTGACTGTCTTTCCTGGCCAGCTGTCCCTTGGCTACTGCATTGCTGTTAGAACCTTCTGCATATAAACAAACCCTTCATTTCTTCGGACCCGTCTCTTGATCTAGTGTGCTCATCGTCTTTTCCCTGGCCCCACGTGGTACTGATAGGTCCATCCGTGTACGGCATGTCTCCGTTGTTGCTTACCATCCCCCTTGTCTGGCGCCTGACTTGAATTTCCATCTTGTCTTCAGACCTGTCGTTGATCTCAGTGTGCCGTCGTCTTGATCCCTGGCCCCACGTGGGTCTGATAGGCCTTCCTTACGGCAATGTCTCCGTTGTTGCTTACCATCCCCTTGTCTGCGCCTGACTATGAATTTTCCTGATGTCACTCCTGAATTGTCATTTGTCTCTCTACTCTGTTTCAGGCTTGCAGTTTCCTCTTCTAAGCACTGTATCTCCTAGCTTTCTGCTGTAAGACCTGTACTTCCCATCTTCCTGCAGCACTCTTCACCTATCCGCTCCCTCCATTTTCTTACTCAGCTCTACTATCTTCCTTCCCTCACTCTTCCTCCCCTTTTTTTTGGAGCTCTAATTCCCAGTCTTCCTCCCCGTGGTGCTTCTACAGATCTCTGGTTTTCCGTCCCTCTTAAGGCCACCCATATTTTTTTTTTTTTTTTTTAATTTTTTTTTTTTTATTTTTTTTTTGTTACCGCAGACAGAAGGCTAGAGGAGGGGGGGGTGTGGGGGGGAGAGAAAGGGTAGAAAGAGGAAGAGAAAGGGTAGAAAGAGGGAGGAGAGAAGAGAAAGGGTAGAAAGAGGGCGAGAGAGGAGAGAGTAAGGGTGAGGGATAAGACCAAGGGGAGAGAGAGATATGTGAGGGGGGGGAGAAAGTGTAGAGAGAGGGAGAAAGAGAGGGAGCAGGGAGAGAAAGAGAGAAAGGAGAAAGGAGGGCGAGGGAAAAGGCTATGAGAGAGGAGAAATGGAGAGATGGAGAGAGGAGCCTAATAGAGAGGAGAGGAGGGTGAAGATTGGGTTATGGAGTGAGGGAGAGAGGGAGAGAGAGAGGGAGAGAGGAGAGGAAGAGAGAGAGGGAGAAGATAGAGGAGAGAGAGAGGGAGAGAGAGAGGGAGAGAGAGAGGGAGAGAGAGAGGAGAGAGAAGGGAGAGATAGAGAGAGGGAGAGAGAGGGAGAGAGAGGGGAGAGGGAGGGAGAAGAGAGGGAGGGGGAGAGAGAGGAGAGAGAGAGGGAGAGGAAAGGGAAGGGGAGAGGAGAGAAGGGAGAGAGAGAGGGAAGAGAGAGAGGGAGAGAGAGGGAGAAGCAAGGGAGAGAGAGAGGGAGAGGAGAGGGAGAGAGAGAGGGAGGGAGCGAGGGAGAGGGAGAGTGAGAGAGAGAGAGAGAGGGAGAGGGAGAGTGAGGGGAGAGAGAGAGGGAGAGAAGGTGGGAGGATGAGGGAGAGGGGAGCGAGGAGAGAAGAGGGAGAGAGAGAGAGGGAGAGAGAGAGGGAGAGAGTGAGGAGAGAGAGAGAGAGAGAGGGAGAGAGAAGAGGGAGAGAGAGAGGGAGAAAGGAGGGAGAGAGCACGACAGGCAGCGAGCGGGCATGGCGAGAGTGAGAGAGAGGGGGATGGGAGAGAGAGATCGAGGTATGAGATAGAGGGAGCGCCGGAGGGCGATAGTCGAGGTGCGCGATGCGCGGGCGAGAGCGAGGGAGAGTGGCTCAGAGCGAGGGCGCGGCTCTCGGTAGGCGATGCGCGGTCGCGCTCTGCTGGATGGTACCAGACGGGGGCGCCGGGCGAGCGCGGCGGGAGAGAGAGAGGGAGAGCAGAGAGGGAGCATAGCGCGCGGGCTGCGAGAGCGCTGGCGACGCGTGAGAGGGCGAGCGCGCGAGGGTCGACGCGCGAGCGGTCGCGCTCGTCTCTGGCTCGCGCGGCGGCGAGCGCTCGGGCTCAGCGCTCGGGCCTCTTCGTTCTCGTGCTTTCTCTCGTGCCTCGCTTTGGCTCTCTGGCGCTCGCGCGCGCGCGCGAGCTCGCTCGCTCTCGCGTCTTCGGCGCGCGCTCTGCTCTCTCGCCGCGCTCGCTCGCTCGTCGCGCGCTCGTGCGCTCTCGCGGGGCGCCTCTCTTTGCTATCTCTCGCGTCGCGCGGGCGCTGTCGCTCTCTCTTGCATCTCTTTCTCGCTTGGCCGTCGGCGTGTTCTTCGCCGGTCCTCGCCCCTTGCGCTCTTTCTCTCTCGTGCGACCGCACGCTGGCGCTCGCTCTCCTCTCTCTTTGCTCGCTCTGCTCTCTCGTTCTTGCCTCTCTCGCGCTCTCTCTGCCCGCTCTCGCTGCGCGGGCGCTGCTCGTCCGCTCTCTTTTCTCCGCTCTGTATCGCGCGGGCTCGCGGTTCCTCGCTGGCGCGATTCGGTCGCGCCTGTCTCGCTCTGGCGCGCGCGGGCGCGCGCTGTGTCGCCTCTCGTTCGCTCTCTGTACTCGCTTGCGCGCTCTGTGCTGCGCTCTGTCTCGCCTTCGCTCTCGTGCCTCTCCGTTTGCGCTCTCCTGTTGTTCGTCTCCCTTCTCTTCTCTTCGCTCGCTGGCTGTCTCGTTCTCTAGCGGTCGCGCGCTTTCGCGCGTCGGTGCGCTCGCTGGCGCTCGGGCTCTCTCGCATCTCCTCTCTCTCTCTCTCTTGTTTTTCTCTCTCTCTCTCTCTCTCTCGCTCTCGCGCGCTGCTCTCTCTCTCTCGCTCTCGTCTCTCTCTATCTCTCTCTCCTCTCTCTCTCTCCTCTCTCGCTCACGCTGTTCGCTCGCTCTGTCTCGCTGTTCTCTCTTTCTCTCTTCTGCGCTCTGTCTCTCTCGCGTTGCTCGCGCGTCTCTGCTCTCTCTCGCGCGCGCTCGCTCTCGCTCGCTCGCTCTCTCTCTCTCTGCTCTCTCTCTCTCGCTCTCTCTCGCTTGCTTTCGCTCTCTGTCGCTCTCTTTCTCTCGCTTTCTCTCTCTTTCTCTCTCTTTCTCGCTCTCTTTCTCTGCTTCTTGCTACACAGTGTGTATACTCGCTTGTCTCTCTTCCGAGTCGCGCTTCTTTCTCTCTCTGTCTCGCTCTTTCTCTCTCTTGCTCTCTTTCTCTCTCCTGCTTCTCTTTCTTCACTTCTCTCGCCTCTCTCTCTCGCTCTCTCGCTCCTCTCTCTCTTCTCTCTTTCTCTCTCTCGCGCGGCTCGCCCTCTCGCTACTCGTCTCTCTCTCTCTTTCTCTACTCTTCTTCCTCGTCTCTCTCGCCTTCTGGCTTCTCGCTCTCTCTGCTCTTTCTCTCTCTCTGCGCTGTCGCTTCTCGCGTGCTCTCTCTCTCTCTCTCGCTCTCTCTCGCCTCTTTCTGCTCGCGCATTGCTCGCTCTCTATTCTAGTTCTATCGATTCACTCTACTTTGCTTTCTGTGCTCTCTGTCTTCCCCCGTACGTGCGAGCCGTTCAGGTGGGGAACATATGTGTAGCGGACCTCTTATACCCCCCACATCAGCAGTGTTTACTCCACCAAGATTTGAAACAGGGACGAGCCCCAGCTACCGTCCCGCCGTGAGTATTGTGTGTGCGCGTCCTTCGTGTGTGTGTGTGTCACGTCAGTTGTTTATAAGACCCAGACATACAACTCACATCTGTGTACCCGTAAAACAAAGCGATCACCATTAACACTGAAGTCGTGTGTAGTGTGAGTAGTGAGAGAGTGTGTATGTGTGTGTGTGTGTGTGTGTGTGTGTTGGTTGTGTAATATATTTGAGATACTCACCAAATTGGTTGTTGCAGGGTCGAGACTGTGTGTGTGTATGTGTGTTGGTTGTGTGTGTCTTGTTGTGATATGTGTGGTACACACCTAGTTGTACTCACCTAGTTGAGTGCGGGGGTCGAGTCCGAGCTCCTGGCCCCGCCACTCACTGATCGCTAACTAGGTCACTCCCCTGATCCGTGAGCTTTATATGACCCTCTGCTTAAAGCTATGTATGGATCCTGCCTTCCACTACAATCGCTTCCCAAACTATTCCACTTACCTGACTACTCTGGTGGATGAAGAAATTACTCCTACATCCCCCTGCGATTCATCTGTGTCCTTCCAGCTTCCCAACTGTGTCCCTTGTTTACTGTGTCCAATCTCTGAACACCTGTCTTTGATCACCTGTTGTCAAATTCCTCTCAGTATTTTGTATGTCCCGTTCTCATGTCCCCCTTATCTCACCTGCCTCCATGTCGTCAGGTAGATTTCCCTTAACCTCTCCCTCGAAGACATACCTCTTAGCTCTGGGACATCTTGTTGCAAACCTTTCACCTTTTTTTACTTTCTCTTGTTTTCTTTACGTGCTTGGCTAGTGTGGGGGTTCCAAACTGGTGCCCGCATACTCCAATATGCCTAACGTATACGGTTACAGGGTCCTGAACGATTCTTATTAAGATGGTCGGAATGCTGTTTCGAGGTTTGCTAGCGCCCATATCTATTGCAGGCAGTTTATTTGGTTGAATGTGCGCTTCAGGAGATGTGCCTGGTTTATACTCACCCCGAGATCTATTCCTTGATGAGGGTTTGTAGTCTCTGACCCCCTAACTGTACTTCCGTCTGCGCCATTCTTTGCCCATTCCCCCAATCTTCATGACTTTGCAAACTTTGTTGGATTGAACGCCAGGAGCCAGGCTGGACAGGTCTGCAGCCTGTCCAGAATCCCTTTGTAGTTTCTGCCTGGTCCTTCGATGCGAGTGTAATTCTTCTCTGCAACTTCACGTCATCTGCAAACAGGGACACCTCAGAGTCCTATTCCTTCCGTCATGTCGTTAACAATACCAGAACAGCACTGTCCTAGACTGACACCCAGTGGGACCCCGCTGGTTCACAGGTGGCCCACTCTGACACCACTCGACACGTACCCCATTACCTCCGCTGCTGTCTTCCTGACAAGTATTTTCCCTGATCCATTGTAGTGCCATCCCTGTGTTATCCCCGCTTGGTCATCCCTTTTTTGCACCAATCTCTGTGTGGAACGTGACCAAACGCTTCTTGCAGTCCAAGAAATACTATCCACCCCCCCCCTCTCTCTCTTGTCCATACTGCTGTCACCATGTCATAGAACTTCCATAGGTTTTGTGACAACAGGATATCCCGTCCCTGAAACCCATGCTGGCTGCTGTGATGAGATAATTTCCTTTCTAGGTGTTCCACCACTCTTCTCCGGATATCTTCTCCATGATTTTGCATACTATACATGTCAGTGACACTGGTCTGTAGTTTAATGCTTCATGTCTGTCTCCTTTTTAAAGCTTGGACTACATTTGCTGTCCTTCCATGCCCTCAGGCAATCTTCCCTGTTTCGATAGATGTATTGAATATTGTTGTTAGGGGTACACATAGCGCCTACTGCTACCTTCCCTCTCTCCATACCAATGGGAATGTTATCTGCCCGCATGGCCTTTGAGGTATCTAGCTCACACAGAACCTCTTCACTTCTTCCTCGTTTTGTGTCACTGTGTCCAGCACTTGGTGGTGTGCCCCACCTCTCCGTCTTGCGGGAGTCCCTTCTGTCACCTCTGTGAACACTTCTTGAATCTCTTTTGTTCTTCACTACTTCACGGTACATTTCCCGGTTGTCTCTCCTCCTTCCTCCTTAGCCTGATTACCTGTCCTTGACTGTTGTTTTCCTCCTGATGTGGCAGACAACATTGTCGGGTCAGATTTGGCTTTCGCTGCTATGTCATTTTCATATTGTCTTTTGTCCCCCTTCTAGCTGTGTCATATTCGTTTTTCTGGCTCTACGACGGTTCTCCTCCTATTCTCCTGGGTCCTTTTGCCTTCTATATTTCTACGCATTCCCTAGCACACTTGGTTTTTGCCTCCCTGCACCTTTGGGTAAACCATAGGGTACATCCCTGGCTTTTTCATTAGTCCTGTTAACCCTTGGTACAAACCTCTCCTCAGCCGCCTTACATTTGTTGCTACATATTCCCATCAGCTCATTAACTGGCTTCCTGCCCAGTTCTCTGTCCCAACGAACCCCGTTTCAGGTAGTTCCTCATTCCTGTGTAGTCCCCTTTCTTGTAAGTTTGCTTTCATTCGTCCTGGCCTTCCCTGCTTTTTTCTCCCTCCACTTGTAGCCTACTGGTATCGAAGCTTAAAACCACATGGTCACTGGCCCAAAGGGTGTGTGTGTGTGTGTGAGTGCGTCGTAAAATTGTGTGTGTGTGTGTGTGGTGTGTGTGTGTGTGTGTGTGTGTGTGTGGTGTGTGTGTGTGTGTGTGTGTGTGTTGTGTGTGTATTTGTTGTGTGTGTGTGTGTGTGTGTAGTGTGGGTGTGTGTGTGTTGTGTGCGTGGCGTGTTTGGGTGTGTGCTCACCTAATTGCTCACCTAATTGTGGTTGCAGGGTCGAGACTGTGTGTGTGTGTGTGTGTTGCGTGTGCGTGTGTGTGTGTGTGTTTGTGTGTGTGTGTGTGCGTGTGCGTTGTGTGGTGTGTGTGTGCGTGTGTGGGTGGTGTGTGTGTGGTGTGTGTGTGTGTGTTGTAAATTTGTGTGTGTGTGTGTAGTTGTGTGTGTGTGTGTGAGTGTGTGTGTGTGTGTGTGTGTGTGGAGTGTGTGTGCCGTGTGCGTATGGTGGTTTGTATGTGTGTGTATGTGTGTTGTGTGTGTGTGTGTGTGTGTGTGTGTGAGTGTGTGGTGTGTGTGTGTGTGTGTGTGTGTGTGTGTGTGTGGTGTGTGTGTAATGTGTGGTTGTGTGTGGTGTGTGTGAGTGTGTTGCGTGTGCGTGTGTGTTGTGTGTGTGTGTGAGTGTGGTGTGGTGTGTGTATTAGTGTGTGTGTGTGTGTGTGTGTGTGTGTGCGTGTGCGTGTTGCGGTGTGCGTGTGTGTGTGGTATGTGTGTGTGTGTGTGTGTGTGTGTGTGTGTGTGTGTGTGGTGTGAGTGTGTATGTGTGTGTGTGTGTGTGTGTGCGTGTGCGTGTGTGTTTTGTGTGTGTGTGGTTGTGTGTGTGGTGTGTGTGGGGGGGTTTGTGTGTTGTGTGGGTGTGTGAATTTGTGTGTGTGTGAGTGTGTTGTGCGTGTGCGTGTGCAGAGTGGTGTGAGGGTGTTGTGTGCGTGTGTGTGTGTGTGTGTTGCGTGTGTGTGTGTGTGTGGTGTAAAATTGGTGTGTGTGTGTGTGTTGTGTGAGTGTGTGTGTGTGTGTGTGTGTGTGTGTGTGTGTTTGTGTGTGGTGCGTGTGCGTTGTTTGTGTGTATGTGTGTGTATTGAGTGTGGGTGGTGTGTGTGTGTGTGTGGATGTGTGTTATGTTGTGTGTGTGTGTGTGAGTGGTGTGTGAGTGGTGTGTTGTGTGTGTTTGTTTGAGTGTGTATGCGTGTGCGTGTGTTGGTAGTGTATGTGTGTGTGTGTGGAGTGTGTGTGTGTGTTGTGTGTAGTGTGCGTGTGCGTGTGTGTGTGTGTGTGTGCGTGTGCGTGTGTGTGTGTTGGTGTGCGTGTGTGTGTGTAATGTGTGTGTGTGTGTATATTTGTGTGTGTGTGTGTGTGCGAGCGTGTGCGTGTGTGTGTGTGATGATGTGAGTGTATTTGGTTAATGTGTGTTGTGTGTGTGTGAGTGTGTGGCGTGTGTGTGTTAAATATGGTTGTGGTGTGTGTGTGTGTGTTTGGGTGTACTCACCAATTTGTTACTCCTCGATTTGTGGTTGCCGGGTCGAGACCCTAGCCCTCCTGAGCCCCGCCTCTTCACCGGTTGCTACTGCCCCTCTCTCCAAGCTCCATGCGCTTTATCAAACCCGTCCTTAAAACTGTGTATGGTTCCTGGCCTCCACTACGTCCTTTTTCTAGGCTAGTCCACTGCCTTACAACTCTATTACTGAAGAAATACTCCTACTATCTCCTCTGGCTCATTTGTGTCTTCAACTTCCAATTGTGCCTCTTGTTACTGTGTCCCCTCCCTGGAACATCCTGTCTTGTCCACCTTGTCTATTCCAACGCAGTATTTTATATGTCGTTATCATGTCTCCCCTGACCCTCCTGTCCTCCAAAGTAGTCGTCAGCCTGATTTCCCTTAATCTTTCCTTCAAAGGACATTCCCCTTAGCTCTGGAACTAACCTTGTTGCAAACCTTGTACTTTCTCAGTTTTCTTGACGTGTGTGTGTTGTGTGTGCGTGGTGCGTGCGGCGTGTGTGTGTGTGTGTGTGTGTGTGTATTTGTGTGTGTGTGTGTGGTGTGTGTGTGTACTTCAAACTATATTGTACTGCACCTATTTGTGGTTGAGGGGTCGATCTAGCTCCTGGCCCCGCCTCTTCACCGGTGCTACTAGGCCCTCTCTCTCCCCGCTCCAGAGCATTATCAACCCTCGTCTTAAAACTATGTATGGTGATTCCTGCCTCCACTACGGTCATTTTCTAGGCTATTCCACTGCCTTACAAGCTCTATGACTGAAGAAATACTTCTAATATCTCTCTGACTCCATTTGTGTCTTCAACTTTCCAATTGTGGCCTCTTGTTTCTGTGTCCCCTCCCTGAACATCCTGTCTTAGTCCCACCTTGTCTATTCCACGCAGTATTTTATATGTCGTTATCATGTCTCCCCAGACTAACTTGCCTGTCCTCCAGTGTGGTCAGGCCGATTTCCCCTTAATCTTTCCCTCATAGGACATTCCCCATAGCCTGGTACTACCTTGTCGCAAACCTTTTGTACTTTCTCTATTTCTTGACGTGCTTTATCAAGTGCGGTTCCAAACAGGTGCTGCATACACCAGTATGGGCCCTGAACATACTCGGTGTACAGTGTCTTGAATGATTCCTTACTAAGGTATCGGAATGCTGTTCTCAGGTTTGCCAGGCGCCCCATATGCTGCAGCAGTTTCGATTGATGTGTGCTTCCGGAGACCCATGCTTCGTGTTTATACACTCACCCCAGATCTTCTCCTTGAGTTAGTAGCAGTCTTTGGCCACTCATACCTAATACTCTGTCTGTGGTCTCTGTGCCCTCCCCCCATCTTCAAGACTTTTGCATTTGGCAGGATTAAATCCGAGAAGCCATTTTGCTGGACCAGGTGTCCGCAGTCTGGTGTCACAGGTCTACTTGAAGACCTCGCCTGGTCCTCATCAGATTTTAATTCCTCCTCATAACTTCACTATCATCTGCCAAACAGGACACTTCTGAGTCTAACTACCTTCCGTCATGGTCGTTCCACATATAACAAAAATAGCACTGGTCCCTAGACCGACCCCTGTGGGACCCCGCACGTCTACAGTGCCCACTGTTGTACATCATTACTTACCTTGACCTTGTTGCCTCCCTGTCAGGTTTTCACTGATCCATTGCATGGCCTTTCCTGTTATATGCGCCTGATGCTCTAGCTTCTGCACTAATCCTCTTGTGAGGAACTGTGTCAAAGGCCATCTTGCAGTCCAAGAAAAGCATCAACCCACCCCTCTCTCTCTGTCTTACTTCAGTTTATTTTATCATAAAACTCCAGAAGGTTTGTGACACCAGGATTTGCCTTCCCGTGATCCGTGCGGGTTGGCATTTATAACTCCTGTTCCGTTCCGCCAGGTGCTCCACCACTCTCCTCCTGATAATCTTCTCCATAATGTGCATACTATAACACGCAATGACACAGGTCTATAGTTTAGTAGCCGTCTTTTCTGTCTCCTTTTTAAAAATTGGGAAACTACATTTGCCGTCTTCCATACCTCAGGTAGTGTGCCCATTTCCAGGGATGTGTTTTGAAGATTTGGTAATGGCACACCAACATATCTGCTCCCATTCTAAGGACCCACGGGGAGATGTTGTCTGGTCCCATTGCCTTGAGGTATCGATTCCTCCATAGCAGTTTCTTCACCTCCTCTTCATCAGTATGTATGTCGTCCAACACTTGTTGGTGTATTCCTTGCTGGTGTCCCCGTCTGGCTGTCCCCCCAGAGTCCTTCCGTCCCTCTACTGTAAATCCTTGCCTTAAATCTCTTGTTTAGCTCCTCACCTACCTCTTGATCGTTTCTTGTGGAGTTCTCCTCCTTCTTCCTCAGCCGTTCACCTGGCCTTGACTGTTGTCTACCTCCTAATGTTGGCTATACAGCAGTTACGGGTCAGATTTGGACTTTCGAATGCTATGTCGTTTTCATACTGTCGCTGGGCCTCCCTCCTTATCTGTGCATACTCGTTTCTGGCTCTTCTACTAATCTCCTTGTTTTCCTGAGTCCAATGCATCCTGAACCTTTTTCCCATTCTCTGTTGCACTAGTTTTTGCTCCCCTACACCATCGGGTAAACCAAGGACTCCGTTTTGGTCTCCTATTATTTTCCGTTTCCTGGGAACAAAACTTTGCTCTGCCTCCTTGCACTTTGTTGCCACATATTCATCATCTCGTTAACTGATTTATCCTACCATTTCTCTGTCCCACTGAACCTCCTTGCAGGAAGTTTCTCATACCTGTGGGTAGTCCCCCCCCTTTATATAGTTTTGGCCTGTCCCCTTCAGTTTCCTGTTACCCTTCTCCACATGTCACTCAACTCTATATAGTCAAAACTCATAACCACATGATCGCTAGCTCCAAGGGGCCTCTCATAATGAATGTCCTCAATGTCTGAACTGCTCAGGGTAACACAAGATCGACAGTCCTTGTGGCTTATCCCTCCCCCTCTCTCTCTGGTTGTGTCCCCTGACATGGTGATGCATGAGGTTTTCCAAGACCACATCCATCATCTTGGCTCTCCATGTTTCGGGACCCCCCATGTGCTCCGGTTTTCCAGTGGATCCCCTGGTTTTGAAATCGCCCCCATTACCAGTAACTTTGCTCTGCTCCGAGTAAGCTCTTCTTGCACCATCCAGCCATGGTGTCCACCATCACCCCTGTTTGTTTTCTCGTACCCCTCTCTTGGCCTCCTGCAAGTTCTGTGGTGGGTATATACATCACTCCAAAGAACTACTTTATGTTCTCCGGGACTGAATTGTACCTACAATGTAGACCTTTCACCAATCATGTTCCATTTGCCTTCCATTTCCTCAATCCCCATCGGTGTTTTATGAGCATGCAAAACCCCTCCTCCGTGCGTGTGCGTGTGCGTGTGTTGTGTGAATGTGTGTTGTTGTGTGTGTGTGTGTGTGTGTGTGTGTAGTGTGTGTGGTGTATGTGTGTGTTGTGTGGTGTGTGTGTTGTGTGTGTGTGTGTGTGTGTGTTGTACTCACCTAGTTGATGTTGCGGGGGGTCCGAGTCCGAGCTCAGGCCCCGCCTCATCACTTATCGCTACTAGGTCACTCTCCCCGAGCCGTGAGCTTTTATCATACCCTGCTTAAAGCTATGTTGTGTGTTGTGTGGAGTGTGTATGAGTGTTGTGTGTGTGTGTGTTGTGTATGTGTGTGTTTGTGTGTGGTGGTGTGTGTGTGTGTTTGTGTGTGTGTGTGTGTGTTGTGTGTGTGTGTATACTCACCTAATTGTGTGGTTGCAGGGGCGAGACTCAGCTCCTTGCCTCCGGTGTGTGTGTGGTGTTTGTATGTGTAATTTTCCCTACTCTATATGTTTCTTCTTAAATAAATTATCTTTTAACTTTTCCCAAATTTATCAATCCCGGCCAGCACCCTCCCCAAAGGGTGCTTACCGACCCAGCACCACTCCCAAGGGTGCTACCGGCCGACCACTCCCAAGGGTTTTGCTTAGAGCCAGCACCACAAACCAAGGGTGCTCCCGAGCCAGCACCACTACCAAGGGTGCATACCGAGCCAGCACCACTACCAAGGGTACATACCGAGCAAGCACCACTACCAAGGATACATACCGAGCCAGCACCACTACCAAGGATACATACCGAGCCAGCACCCCTACCAAGGGTACATACCGAGCCAGCACCACTACCAAGGATACATACCGAGCCAGCACCACTACCAAGGTTACATACCGAGCCAGCACCACTACAAAGGGTGCATACCGAGCCAGCCCACTACCAAGGATACATACCGAGCCAGCACACTACCAAGGGTACATACCGAGCCAGCACCACTACCAAGGGTACTTTACCGAGCCAGCACCACTACCAAGGGTGCATACCGAGCCAGCACCACTACCAAGGTTACATACCGAGCCAGCACCACTACCAAGGTTACATACCGAGCCAGCACCACTACCAAGGGTGCATACCGAGCCAGCACCACTACCAAGGATACATACCGAGCCAGCACCACTACCAAGGTTACATACCGAGCCAGCACCACTACCAAGGGTGCATACCGACCCAGCACCACTACCAAGGATACATACCGAGCCAGCACCACTACCAAGGGTACATACTCAGTGGTCAGTCGTCAGTACTCAGTGGTCAGTCGTCACGTGAGGTCACAGACCCTGAGCTGCTTTGGGGATTAGTGTGGACGGTTACAAAGCATGGCTTGCTTCTGCAGTGTTTTAAAAAATGAGGTTGGAGAGTTGAAGGAGGAGGTCTTGCTTCTCCAGGAGGAGATTAGGAGGCTGAAGGTCCACCTCAATGGGTCTGGGAGAGAGTGTGAGGTGGCCGGAGTTGTGGGGAATGAGGCTTCTAGCAGCGAGGTGCAGTCTCTCTCTCGCTGTGAGGAGGCTGTAGTTGGGGAGGCAGCAACGGGTACCAGCAGTGAGGTGCAGCCCAGCACCTGCTACAAGTGGCGAGTAGTTCACAGTAATGGAAGGCGCATCAGAGTAAGGAAAGTTAAGAGTGAAGATCTGAAGGTAGGAAATCGCTTCTCTGTTCTTCAGGATAAATTGTACTTCAGGGGCCAGTGAAGGTAAGGGTACAACTCCCCCTTTGCTAATGGAGGTAAGCCCCATTCTTGTGGTTGGTGACTCTCAGGTAAGATACATTGACCGTGCTTTTTGTAATAGGAATAAGAAGATGAGAGATAGAGTGTGCTTCCCTGGAGCTGGTGTTGGAGACATTGTCAACAGGCTGGATAATATCATGTCAGGTAATGGGAGCAAGCCCATTATCTGTCTCAGTGCTGGTGGAAATGATATTGGGAAGGGTAGGAGAGAAGAGCTGCTAGATAAGTACAGGTCAGCTATAGATTTCATTAAGTCTAAGGGAGGGATCCCAATCATATGTAGCATCTTGCCTAGAAGGGGAGTAGGAAATGAATGGTTGTCTAGGGCAATTGGTGTAAATTGCTGGCTAGACAGATACTGCAAGGAACTTGCAATCCCATTCATTGACAACTGGAACAACTTTTATGGCAAACATGATATGTATGCAAGGGATGGGGTACATCTCTCTGGGGCTGGGGTGGTAGCACGTGCAGACTCGATTGAGAAGGCCATTGATGAAATGCCTATGATTTTAAACTGATGGAAGATAGAGGTATGGGTGTGTGTGGGAAACAAGCAGGTTGCAACACTTGGGTTGGAACAGTAAATGTATAAAAGGCATTCAGCATGAAGTTATAAATAAAGACAATAGATCAGGTCAGCAAACAAAGGGGGACAGCAGAGGGCAGCAAGGGACTAGCTCCCTTAAGGTTTTACTATACTAATAGCAGGAGTGTAAGAAATAAGATAGATGAGCTAAGATTAATTGCAAGTGCAGGAAACATAGATATTATTGCTATAACAGAGACCTGGCTCAATCTGAAAGATAGAGAGATGCCCTCTGAATGTCACATACAAGGCTATAAATTATTCCACACTGACAGGGTCAACAGGAAAGGTGGTGGAGTAGCGATGTATGTCAGAGACAATTTAAATTGTTGTGTTAGACAAGATATTAAATTAGAAGCGTCAGCCACTGAATCTGTTTGGTTACAGCTTCTCGAGGGCCGAGAAAAACTAATTTTGGGTGTGATTTACAGGGCCCCAAATCTTGATAGGGAGTGCAGTAAACTTCTTGGGACGAAATTCGTAAGGCATCTACATACGAAAATGTTGTGCTAATGGGAGATTTCAACTATAGACAGATTGACTGGAGCAATTTGACAGGAAATTTAGAGTCAGGTGACTTTCTTGATACGATCCAGGATTGTTTTTTAAAAACAGTTTGTGACAGAGCCAACTAGGGGAAATAACCTCCTTGACTTGGTTCTTGCCAGTAGGGAAACACTAATTAATAATCTTGAGGTTAATGATGAGCTTGGGGAAAGTGATCACAAATCACTCAGTTTTAATATATCATGGAATTCCCCTAATAATGGCAATCAAGTCTCCGTCCCTGACTTTCGCTTGGCTGATTTCATAGGACTGAAAAATTACTTAGGTGGGCTGAACTGGAATGACCTGACTAAGGGTCAGGTAGGTGGTGATGGTTGCCGATATGATGCTTTCCAGGGCATAGTTCTAGCTGCTCAGTCAAATTATGTTCCAAATAGGGAAATCAGATCAAACAAAAATGATCCTAAATGGATGAACAATAGATTAAAATATCTGATTGGTCAAAAGAGAGGCATATATAGGCTAATCAAAAGAGGAGAGGGGCAATTGAGAAATCGATATATTCAGTTAAAGAGAGAAATAAAAAAGGGAATTAGAAAAGCAAAAAGAGATTATGAGGTTAAAGTTGCAAGAGAATCGAAGACTAACCCAAAAGGATTCTTTCAGGTATACAGAAGTAAGATCAGGGACAAGATAGGCCCACTCAAAAGTTCCTCGGGTCAGCTCACTGACAGTGATAAGGAAATGTGTAGAATTTTTAACACATACTTCCTCTCAGTTTTTACACAGGAGGATACCAGCGATATTCCAGTAATGATAAATTATGTAGAACAGGACGATAATAAACTGTGCACTATTAGGGTCACAAGTGACATGGTCCTTAGGCAAATAGATAAATTAAAACCTAACAAATCCCCAGGCCCTGATGAACTGTATGCAAGGGTTCTAAAGGAATGTAAAGAGGAGCTTAGCACACCTTTGGCTAATCTTTTCAACATATCACTACAAACTGGCATGGTGCCAGATAAGTGGAAAATGGCAAATGTGATACCTATTTTCAAAACAGGTGACAGGTCCTTAGCTTCGAACTATAGACCAATAAGCCTAACCTCCATAGTGGGAAAATTTATGGAATCAATAATTGCCGAGGCAGTTCGTAGCCACCTTGAAAAGCATAAATTAATCAACGAATCTCAGCATGGTTTTACAAAGGGGCGTTCCTGCCTTACGAATTTATTAACTTTTTTCACTAAGGTATTTGAGGAGGTAGATCATGGTAATGAATATGATATTGTGTATATGGACTTCAGTAAGGCTTTTGACAGGGTCCCACATCAGAGACTATTGAGGAAAATTA
>NC_069404.1:93895458-93942958 GCF_026875155.1 Cherax quadricarinatus | reverse complement strand
TGGCGCCCCTGCTTTTCGTCGGGGGAATGTTGCATCTCCTGCCGAGTCTTTTGCTTTCATATGGAATGATTTTCGTGTGCAGGTTTGGTACAAGTCCCTCCAAGACCTTCCAAGTATATGTTATCATGTATCTCTCTCGCCTGCGTTTGAGGGAATGCAGATCAAGGACCTTCAACCGTTCCCAGTAGTTTAGGTGCCTTACCGCACTTATGTGTGCCGTGAAAGTTCTTTGTACACTCTCCAGATCTGCATTGTTGCCAGCCTTGAAGGGGGCCGTTAGTGTACAGCAGTATTCGAGCCAGGAGAGCACAAGCTATTTGAAGAGAATCATCATGGGCTTGGCGTCCCTAGTTTTGAAGGTTCTCGTTATCCATCCTATCATTTTCCTAGCGGATGAGGTAGATACATTGTTGTGGTCTTTGAAGGCGAGATCCTCTGTCATTATCACACCCAAGTCCTTCACATTACTTTTCTGCTCCATTGTATGGTTAGAATTTGTGGTAAATCCTGACACATTTTTAATTTCTTCAAGCTTCCCATATCTGAGTAGTTGAAATTTCTCCTCGTTGAACTTCATATTGTTTTGAGTGGCCCATTCGAAGATTTGGTTGATGTCCGCTTGGAGTCTCGCGGTGTCTTCGATGGAGGTCACTGCCATGGTGATCCGGGTGTCATCCGCAAAGGAAGACACATCTCTGTCTATGTCAGAAATGAGGATGAGGAATAGAATGGGAGCGAGTACTGTGCCTTGTGGAACAGAGCTTTTTACCGTAGCTGCCTGGGACTTGACTCTGTTTACTATTACTCTTTGTGTTCTATTTATCAGGAAGTTGTGGATCCCGCATTTTGTGTGCTATTACACCATGGTCATACTTGTCGAAAGCTTTTGCAAAATCTGTGTATACTACATCTGTATTTTGTTTATCCTCTACAGCATCCAGGACCTTGTCATAGTGGTCCAGTAGCTGGGACAGGCAGGAGTGAAATTCTTTAAACCCGTGTTGCCCTGGGTTGTGTAATTGATGGGTATCTAGATGGTTGGCGATCTTGCTTCTTAGAACCCTCTCAAAGATTTTTATGATATGGGATGTTAGTGCTATCGGTCTGTAGTTCTTTGCAATGGCTTTACTGCCACCTTTGTGGAGTGCGGCTGTGTCTGTTGTTTTTAGTATGTGTGGGATGACCCTTGTGTCCATGCTCCCTCTCCATAAAATGCTGAAGGCACGCGATAGGGACTTCTTGCAATTCTTGATGAACACGGAGTTCCACGAGTCTGGGCCTGGGGCAGAGTACATGGGCATGTCATTAATTGCATCTTCAAAATCTTGTGGAGTTAGAATAATATCCGAGATTTTTGGGATGACCAAATTTTGGGTTTCGTTCATAAAGAATTCATTTGGATTGTCGACCCTTAGTCTGGGCAGTGGCTCGCTGAACACTGAGTCATATTGGGACTTTAGTATCTCACTCATTTCTTGGCTATCATCTGTGTATGTCCCATCCCGCCTAAGCAGGGGCCCAATACTGGATGTTGTTTTTCCCTTAGATTTGGCATAAAAGAAGAAGTATTTTTTTTTATTTCAATTTCCTTTATGGCTTTTAGTTCTTCCTGTGATTCTTGTCTCCTATAAGATTCCTTCAGCTTAAGTTCAATATTTGCAATTTCATTGACTAGTGCCTCTCTTCGTATTTCAGATATATTGACCCCACTCAGCAGCTCTGTGACTCTTTGCCTTCGTCTGTATAGGGAACGTCTCTCTCTTTCTAGTTTACATCTTCTCTTTTTTTTATAATGGAATGTGTCTTGAGCAGATCTCAAGAACCACAGAATTCATTTTTTCAAGGCATATGTTCGGATCCGTGTTGTTTAGGATATCTTCCCAGCTTGTTTCATTTAGGACATAATAATAATAATAATAACAACAACAACAACAACAACAATAATAATAATAATAATAATAATAATAATAATAATAATAATAATAATAATCATAATCTTTGGAAAGGGAAGGTAGCCCCAATGCTTTGAATCAAGAGCATTTTACGAGCCTCACGGTATCCCTTTGAATAGTTAGATTTTAAGAGGAACATCGAGTGATCGTTGTAACTAAGTTAGGCTTGCAGAAAGACTCCAACGACTGGAAATTATTTCCCAACAAGCTCTTTAATGTCAAAGTTCCACCACTGCATCTGTGCTGACAGCTGTAATGGTAACCTCCGAGAATTAGATTTACTTAATGTTTTCAAGCGTCATTATCACATTCAGCCGAGACGTACTTGTTACTCTACCGCCACTCATAGCTGTGTATACCAGTGATGTAGCTACTGGCTACCATAAGAGCATAACAGTGGAGGAACACTGCAGCAGGCCTACTGGCCCATACCAGGCAGGTCCTTACCGAAGCATCAGTTCTGCTGTAACACAAACATACACTTCTACAACTACTACTTATATTAACTAGGTTGCATCGTTGTCTGGCAGTTGGAGGCGGCAGGGAATTCTTCAACACTTTCCTAATCTACAGGAATGACCTATTCCACTAGTGCATTTTTCTACTGCCGATACCGCCTCCATCTGCTTCACCTCACCTGTTTGCAGTATATAAGCCCCTTCTCCATGCATATGTTGCCGGCTCACCGCATTGAGAAGACCCGGACCAGGACAGGTCCTGGAAAACCTAACTGTACCTGCATATGCTGTACTAATCTGCACAGTACTCACACACACTGAGTGTGCTCTCTCCCAGGATATTAGCAACTTCATGGCATATCGTGTGTGTATCCGCCCACTTCATAATGACCTCTCGGACAAAGTGAAGAAGACTGACAATGCCCTTAACGACAACCCTGCATGTGAAGCTGTCCAACTTCTTCAGTGCTGAAGACTTTTATCACCGTCTGCTTTAACGATAACGAAGCCGACAAGATCATCACCACTTCATTTATAAATGTTCTCAAGGACCATAACTTCGAAGTGGGTCCTCCTGCTTTGAGGGCCAAGATCAGTGTTCGTAAAGAAGCGACATCACCAGCCAGTAACTTACAACTTGAAACGAATGAATATTAAAAATGATTGGGGCCACCGTCTACTCCGTCTCAAAAATTTCAAGGTCACCTTCGTCGAAATTTCCATGGCATATCAGGCACTCAATGAAGGTTTACGTATCTCATATTACCACGTTAATCCCAAGAACAGAGTACCTGAGTGATTCCACTGCATCAGCCCATCTTGGAACTGCTATGCATACACTCACCTCTCCAAGGACTGCCTTTGAAGGAAAAGAAATACTGCTCCAGCTGGGGCACTGAAGGATACACTCATAAGGACTGCACCTCTGCCTCTCAACCAAAATGTCTCAACTGCAGGAAGGAAATCGTCAGTAATAGAAAGCTCGATGCCCTGACTAATGCTGAAATCACAAACCTTCAAGCTCAAAAAATTTTCCAAGTTACCCAACATCCTACTTCTGCAACGAACTTTATTCCAACACCCCAGACGGCGCTCCAACTACGATCATATACTGCATGGTGTTTGTACGCAGAAAACAATATGAAGTTCAATGAAATGAAATTTCAACTATGCAGATATGGAAAACTTGAGGAAATTAAACCTATATTAAGGTATACATCAAATCCTAACCACACAATAGAGCGAAAAGCTAATGTAAAGGACCTAGGAGTGATAATGTCAGAGGATCTCACCTTCCAAGACTACACCAATATATCTACCTCATCTGCTAGAAAATTGACAGGATGGATAATGAGAACCTTCAAAACCAGGGACGTGAAGCTTATGATAAGAACATAAGAAAGAAACACTGCGGCAGGCCCACCGGCTCACGCGAGACAGGTCCAAGCCGCCCACCTGCCCATGCCACTGACCCAACCCAGTCAGGTCCAAATCACATCCACTTATGGAAGAAACACGGCATCAGACCTACTAGTACAAGCTAGTCGAGTCCAAAACATACCCACCCACAACCCCTCATGTATTTATCTAACCTATTTTTAAAAATCATAAACACTCTGGGTAACAGGTATATCTTGCTACTTCTACTTACACTTAGGTCACACTACACAGGTATGCACATGCATATGTATACAGACACACATCTAGGCTTTTTCTCCTTTTTTCTCAATAGAATCTTTCTTAATAAAATCTTAAAAGAATCTTTCCTCTGTAAGCCATGCATGTCGTATGAGGCATCTAAAATGCCGGGAGCAATGAGCAGAGAAGAAAAACCTTATAAAACTGGGTTGCTTGAATGTGCGTGGATGTAGTGTAGATGATAAGAAAGAGATGACTGCTAATGTTATGAATGAAAAGAAGTTGGATGTCCTGGCTCTAAGTGAAACAAAGCTGAAGGAGGTGGGCGAGTTTCAGTGGGGAAAAATAAATGGATTAAGTCAGGAGTATCTGACAGAGTTAGAGCTAAGTATGGGGTAGCAATAATGTTGAAGGATCAGTTATGGAGAGAGAAGAGGGAATATAAATGTATAAATTCAAGGATTATGTGGATTAAAATAAGGGTTGTATGCGAAAAGTAGGTCATAGTAAGTGTGTATGCACCTGGAGAAGAGAGGAGTGTAGAAGAGAGAGAGAATTTGGGAGATGTTAAGCTAGTGTGTAGAAACTTTTGAGCCAGGTGTGGCATGCAAAGAGTATGTAACCAGGGGACTAAGGGTTGATGATGGGGCCCCGTCGTTCAACCAGTACCCAAGTTCCAGCCAATGAGAAGGTGGTTTTGGCAATTGCAGAGGTTATGTGGGTACCACTCTCCTGTCTACCCTTGTCATTCCCATTCTAGAGCTGGTTGAAGCACGGTCTGCTCTCTAGTGGCTTCTATTCTGCCTTGCTTACCGTGGAGTGCACTGATACCTATTGCTGTACATAGTGTATATAGTGTACATACTTCTGTTCTAAATTGGTGAAGGATAATATAAATCAAGAGTTTTCTGCTGTGTTTATTTTGCTTTCTTTACACCCAGGATAACAGGCCATTTGGATTCCTGGGTTGTAATACCAAGTGAAAGAGTAACTGTGGTAGGGGACCTAAATGCTAAAGTAGGAGAAACATTTAGAGAAGGCGTGGTAGGTAAGTTTGGGGTGCCAGGTGTAAATGATAATGGGGGCCCTTTGATTGAACTTTGTATAGAACAGGTTTTGATTATAGGTAACACATATTTTAAGAAAAAAGAGGATAAGTATACGAAACATGATGTAAGGCATAATGACAGTAGTTTGTTGGACTACGTATTGATAGATAAAAGACTGTTAGGCAGACTTCAAGATGTACATGTTTATAGAGGGGCCACAGATATATCAGATCACTTTTTATATAAGGAAAATGGAAGCAGCGAGTAAGAGAGAGGTGAAGGTTTATAAACTAAAAGAGGAGGCAGTTAGGGTAAGATATAAACAACTATTGGAGGAAAGATGGGCTAGTGAGAGTATAGGCAATGGGGGTCGAAGATGTGTGGGGTATGTTTAAAAATGCAGTGTTAGAGTGTTCAGCAGAAGTTTGTGGTTACAGTAAAGTGGGTGCGGGAGGGAAGAAGAGCGATTGGTGGAATGATGATGTAAAGAAAGTAGTAAGAGAGAAAAAGTTAGCATATGAGAGGTTTTTACAAAGTAGAAGTGATTCAAGGAGGGAGGAGTATTTGGAGAGAAAAGGAGAGGTTAAGAGAGTGGTGAAGCAATGTAAAAAGAGAGCAAATGAGAGAGTGGGTGAGATGTTACCAACAAATTTGTTGAATAAGAAAGTTTTTGAGAGATTATAAGCTGAGAAGCCTAGAATGAATAGATTTGATAGTTAAAAATAGGAGAGGAGAGTTATAAAATGGAGAGTTAGAGGAATTGGGAAGACGGAGGGAATATTCTGAGGAATTGTTAAATGTTGATGAAGATAGGGAAGCTGTGATTTCGTGTATAGGGCAAGGAGGAATAACATCTTGTAGGAGTGAGGAAGAGCAAGTTGTGATTGTGGGGAAAGTTCATGAGGCAGTAGGTAAAATGAAAGGGAGTAAGGCAGCTGGGATTGATGGGATAAAAACAGAAATGTTAAAAGCAGGTCGGGATATAGTTTTGGAGTGATTAGTGCTTTTATTTAATAAATGTATGGAAGACGGTAAGGTACCTAGGGATTGGCAGAGAACATGCATAGTTCCTGTGTATGAAGATAAAGGGGACAAAAGAATGCAAATTTATAGGATAATAAGTCTGTTGGGTATACCTAGTAAAGTGAATGGTAGAATTATTATTGAAAGAATAAAGAGTAAGGCAGAGAGTAGGATAGTAGATGAAGAAGGAGGCTTTAGGAAGGGTAGGGTGTGTGTAGACCAAGTGTTTACAGTGAAACATATAGGTCAACAGTATTTAGAAAAGGGTGTTACGGAGAGGCGATATCTATAAAGTATAGACATCTCCAGAGAATACTAGAAGGTCTCTTCCTATAGCACTCAGTCTGTTTCTGGATTTTGTAACAAGTTGTCGGATTAAGATCAGTCTAGTTATTCCTTGTATTGAGTAAATATTATTAGAGTTTTGGGATTACAACTATGTGATAATCCAACGAAATAAAAGTTTGATGTTTATTAACAAAGTTGTCTAGGTGGACAAAATCAAAGTAAATGAATTTGATATAATTTAGGATATAAGCTGCTACACTTCTCTTGTAGTGTAAAGAGAAACTGTACATGTGGTATGACGCTTAAGAACCGTCTGGTACGTAATCATCAATTATAAAAATAATACTAGCTTATACAAGCGTGTGTGAATGTGTGCGTGTGCTGAAAGTGCTCGTTATGTCTCGCCAAGACTCGACTCGACTTAACTTAAAAAGTGACTGACTAAACGCCCTCAAATAATTATATATATAATCTATCTTCTTGACCAACAAGGCAATCAAAACAGCTTGCTTGAACAATATGACGAATCATTCACCAACAGCAATAATGTAACAAGCAGCAGCACAGCTTCAGGAACAAGGAGACAAAATGGCCACCCTAACTGGGGACCATCAGCAGATCCTCCATAAAAATCATAAAACTCCCTTAATACTGAATCTAAGTTCAGTATAACCAAATCTCCGACAACGGCGGTGCGAAGATGCCACACAAAATAGCTTGGGACCTGGGATGACTTAGAGTGTCAGTACCACACACAACCTCAACAAAAACGTTAAAAATCACTAAGTCTGAACTATGTTCTGTGAACAGGTTACACAGAGTTATAAGATGTATGTTTTGACTCACCAGCAAAACCATTCTCTACCAAACCAGTCTAAATAATGAACAAACAGCCAGAGATAAGAGAGATCTCTGGAGAGATGGAGAGAGAGGTGCTGCTCGAGTGATGGCCAGCTGTGGAGATAAAACGATTTCTCGACAATAGGCCTCACATCAGGTGAGATCACTCGACTTGTTTGTGCTACTCCAGCGAGGTGCAAGGTACAGCCTGACACCAACAAGCGATCGGTAGTTAGCAAGCTAGTTTGCAAAGGTGGACAGCCAATCACAACTCTTCAACAGTGAGTACAGTGAAGTGTAACTGTTGCATCCTACCTACAAACATAGCTAATATAATAATATAATAAAGCAAGATATTTCCATTTTAGTTATTAATGAAAATATCGGCAATATAAAATTATATGAAAAAAGTAAATATATATACTATAAATATTTGGCCCCATTCAGGGGGTGCAATAATGGTAAAGAGATTTTGGTGGCATTTATGAATTTGGAAAAGGCTTATGACAGGGTGGACAGGTGGGCAATGTGGCAGATGTTGCAAATGTATGGAATTAGAGGTAGGCTATTGAAAGCTGTGAAGAAGTTTTACGAGGATAGTGAGGCTCAGGTTAGAGAATGTAGGAGAGAGAGAGATTATTTCCCAATAAAAGTAGGCCTAGATAAGGATGTGTGATGTCACCGTGATGTCACCGTGGCTGTTCAATATATTTATAGATGGGGTTGTAAGAGAAGTGAATGCTCGGGTGTTGACAAGAGGTGTGGGGTTAGAACATAAGAAAGAAGGAACACTACAGCAGGCCTCCTGGCCCATGCAAGGCAGGTCCAAGTCACCTCCCGGCTTAAACCAATGACCCACTTAGTCAGGTCAGGTCACATCCACTTAAGGAAGAGGCAAGACATCAGACCTATTAGTACAAGCTAGTCAGGTCCAACTCATACCCACCCACACCCACTCATGAATTTATCTAACTTATTTTTAAAACTACACAACGTTTTAGCTTCTATGACAGTACTCGGGAGTTTGTTCAACTCATCCACAACTCTATTACCAAACCACTGCTGAGAGACCTGTCTTGGCTAGATATTTTTAGCATGCTATTTATATTCCCTTTATTTATTTTTGTTTTCCACTTATACACCTCAATCAAATAACTCCTAATTCTTTGCCTTTCTAGAGAGTGCAGATTCAGGGCCCTCAGGATGTCCTTGTAGGGAAGATTTCTGATATATGGGATCAACTTTGTCATCCTCCATTGTACTTTTTCCAGTGCATTTATATCCATTCTGTAATACGGTGACCAGAAATGTGCAGCATTAATCTAAATTAGGCCTAACCTAAGATATGTAGAGTTGAAGAACAACCTGAGGACTCCTATTATTTATGCTCGTTGATATGAAGCCAAGGATTCTGTTCGCTTTATGATCTACATTATTTATTTTATATGTGGCATGGTTATTTTATTGTCCAATGTTTAGAACTTTGCATTTGTATATATTAAACTGAATCTGCCACTTCTCCAGCCACTGCATCAGTCTATTCAAATCATCTTGGAGTGCTCTAATGTCTTCATCTGAATGAATTAGACAACCTATTTTGGTGCCATTCAGCAAACTTGCTTATGTCGCTATTTATTCCCTCATCTACGTCGTTTATATAAATTGTGAAGAACAAAGGGCCCAACACTGACCCCTGTGGAACACCACTCGTGATGTGCCCTCACTTTGAATTCTCCCCATTGATGCAAACTCTCTGCTGCCTATCTGTCAATCATGCCTCTACCCAGGAAAAAAAATTCTCCAATTCCATATGCCTTAATTTTCCGCAATAGCCTCTGATGTGGAACTCTATCGAAAGCCTTACTGAAGTCCATTTACATAATATTATACTCATTACTATAATCTACCTCCTTAAATACCTTGGTGAAAAAAGTTAGTAAACTCATAAAGCAGGAACGCCCCTTTGTAAAACCGTGTTGAGATTCATTAATTAATTTAAGCCTTTCAAGATGGCTATGAATTGCTTCGGCAATTATTGATTCCATAAATTTTCCCACTATGGAGGTAAGGTTTATTGGTCTATAGTTTGAAGCTAAGAACCTGTCTCCTGCTTTGTAAATAGGTATTATATTTGCCATTTTCCATTTGTCTGGCACTACACCATTTTGTAATGATAAGCCGAAAAGACTAGTCCAAGGTTTGCTAAGTTCCTCTTCACATTCCTTTAGAACCCTTGCATACAGTTCATAAGGGCCTGGGGATTTATTCGGTTTTAATTTCTTTGCTTGTCTGAGGACCATGTCACTAGTTACCCTAATCGTGCATAGTTTATTATCGTCCTGTTCTACATAATTTTTAATTTCTGGAATTTCGCTAGTATCTTCCTGCGTAAAAACTGAGAGGAAATAAGAGTTAAAAATTTCACACATTTCCTTATCACTGTCAGTGATCTGACCTGAGTTACTTTTGAGTGGTCCAGTCTTGTCCCTAATCTTACTTCTGTATACCTGAAAGAAACCTTTTGATTTAGTCTTCAAATATCTTGCCACTTTAGCCTTATTATCTCTTTTAGCTTTTCTTATTCCTTTTTTTATTTCTCTCTTTAATTGAATATATTAATTTCTTAAGTGCCCCTCTCCTCTTTTGATACGCCTATATATGCCTCTCTTTCTCCAGTGAGATGTTTTAGTCTATTCTTAATGCATTTAGGATCATATTTGGTTGATCTAATTTCCCTGCTTAGAACATAAGTTGTCTGGGCAGCTAGAGCTATGCTCTGAAAAACATCAAATTGGCAGCCAACACCACCTACCTGACCCATAGTCAGGTCATTCCAATTTAGCCCACCCAGGTAATTTCTCAGTCCCATAAATTGGCTAAATGGAAGTCTGGGACAGAGATTTGATTGCAGTTATCTGGATAATTCCATGATATATTTAAACTAAGTGATTTGTGATTGCTTTCCCCAAGCTAATCATTAACCTCAAGATATTTTCATTTTAGTTATTAATGACAATATCGGCAATATAAAATTATATGAAAAAGTAAATAATATACACTATAAACATTTGGCCCCATTTGGTTTTGGTGGCATTTATGGATTTGGAAAAGGCTTATGACTACCTCTTCAACACCCTGACTGCTGTCCAATCACCCGACCGCTGTCAATCCACCCTGACCTACCTGCTGTCCAATCCACCCCTGACCTACCTGCTGTCCAATCCACCCCTGACCTACCTGCTGTCCAATCCACCCCTGACCTACCTGCTGTCCAATCCACCCCTGACCTACCTGCTGTCCAATCCACCCCTGACCTACCTGCTGTCTAAGCTACCTTGCCTGTTCAACCTGCCACCACCTCCCCACCCACTGATACTCCACCTGAAAATCAAGACTCACATCTCTGACGAAGAAATTGAAGTCCACAACCACCCCTCGGCATAACTTGGAAAAATCTTCATCTTCACTGCACATTAGAGAACGAACACCATGATCGTTAAAGAACTCCACCCTCGACTCTGCAATAGTCGAGAACATGTGCCTCTGTTGCCCCATACAAGTTCACACCACAAGTCCAAAATTTTGTGAAACAATTCATCTACGACTTCGACAACTGTGCAACACTCATATACATACCAAACGAAGCGTCTAGAAAATTCAAGAATGGATCATTCTAATTTTCACAATAAATTGAGTCTTACCAGAACTCCCGCGCCTGCCTGCGGTACCAATCTTTGTTATCAAGGACTTAGCTTCTGGCTCAGTTTCTGCGACTGAAGACACTCGTCTCCGGCGCTATGCTTCGCCTGTCCTCACTTCCCCGATCTTTCTTTACCTGAGAGTTTCATATAATATTATATATATTGTACTTTTATCAAGATTGATGGACTAAACACACCGACTCCAGGCTGAGGGACTGATTATCGCAGATTTCTCCTCGTCTTCCACCGCTCTTCTCTGTATTGGACTGATGCCGCTGGCTGGCTAAACGTTTCCACAGTTAAGATACACAAATGCTGCACATCATTCACCAACTTGTCGGTTTTCTAAACCACTTATATAATTCCTATATACATGAAAGAAATCCTTAAGATTGGTTTTAGATTCCCTCACAACCTTAATGTCTCATTCTCTTTTGGCTTTCATTAGTCCTTTTCTTGACTTTTCTCTCTTAAGTTCAAAATATCGTTCAATAAGGTAACCCTCGTCTCTTTGATTTGCTTGTAATGTCTCTTATTACCCAAGTTATTGTTGTAATGTTACGGCAATAATTGTACCCATGTATTACAAGCATGTCACGTTCATCGAGTATTACAAGCATGTCACGTTCATCAGTATTACAACATGTCACGTTCATCGAGTATTACAACATGTCACGTTCATCGAGTATTACAAACATGTCACGTTCATAAAGTATTACAAACATGTCACGTTCATCAGTATTACAAATATGTCACGTTCATCAAGTATTACAAATATGTCACGTTCATCACGTATTACAAACATGTCACGTTCATCAGTATTACAAACATGTCACGTTCATCAGTATTACAAACATGTCACGTTCATAGAGTATTACAAACATGTCACGTTCATCAGTATTACAAATATGTCACGTTCATCAAGTATTACAAATATGTCACGTTCATCGAGTATTACAAACATGTCACGTTCATCGAATATTACAAACATGTCACGTTCATCAAGTATTACAAACATGTCACGTTCATCGAGTATTACAAATATGTCACGTTCATCAAGTATTACAAATATGTCACGTTATCATCAATGTATTACAAAACATGTCACGTTCATCAAGTATTACAAACATGTCACGTTCATAAAGTATTACAAACATGTCACGTTCATCAAGTATTACAAATATGTCACGTTCATCAAGTATTACAAACATGTCACGTTCATCAAGTATTACAAACATGTCACGTTCATGAGTATTACAAACATGTCACGTTCATCAAGTATTACAAACATGTCACGTTCATCGAGTATTACAAACATGTCACGTTCATCAAGTATTACAAACATGTCACGTTCATCGAGTATTACAAACATGTCACGTTCATCAAGTATTACAAAATGTCACGTTCATCAGTATTACAAACATGTCACGTTCATCAAGTATTACAAACATGTCACGTTCATCGAGTATTACAAATATGTCACGTTCATCAAGTATTACAAACATGTCACGTTCATCAAGTATTACAAACATGTCACGTTCATCGAGTATTACAAACATGTCACGTTCATCAAGTATTACAAACATGTCACGTTCATCGAGTATTACAAACATGTCACGTTCATCGAGTATTACAAACATGTCACGTTCATCGAGTATTACAAACATGTCACGTTCATCAAGTATTACAAACATGTCACGTTCATCGAGTATTACAAACATGTCACGTTCATCAAGTATTACAAACATGTCACGTTCATCGAGTATTACAAACATGTCACGTTCATCAAGTATTACAAACATGTCACGTTCATCGAGTATTACAAACATGTCACGTTCATCAAGTATTACAAACATGTCACGTTCATCAAGTATTACAAACATGTCACGTTCATCGAGTATTACAAACATGTCACGTTCATCAAGTATTACAAACATGTCACGTTCATCGAGTATTACAAACATGTCACGTTCATCAAGTATTACAAACATGTCACGTTCATCAAGTATTACAAACATGTCACGTTCATCGAGTATTACAAACATGTCACGTTCATCAAGTATTACAAACATGTCACGTTCATCAGTATTACAAACATGTCACGTTCATCAAGTATTACAAACATGTCACGTTCATCGAGTATTACAAACATGTCACGTTCATCAAGTATTACAAACATGTCACGTTCATCGAGTATTACAAACATGTCACGTTCATCAAGTATTACAAACATGTCACGTTCATCAAGTATTACAAACATGTCACGTTCATCAGTATTACAAACATGTCACGTTCATCAAGTATTACAAGCATGTCACGTTCATCAAGTATTACAAACGTGTCACGTTCATCAGTATTACAAACATATCACGTTCATGAAGTATTACAAACATGTCACGTTCATCAAGTATTACAAGCATGTCACGTTCATCAAGTATTACAAACATGTCACGTTCATCGAGTATTACAAACATGTCACGTTCATCAAGTATTACAAACATGTCACGTTCATCGAGTATTACAAACATGTCACGTTCATCAAGTATTACAAACATGTCACGTTCATCAAGTATTACAAACATATCACGTTCATCGAGTATTACAAACATGTCACGTTCATCAAGTATTACAAACATGTCACGTTCATCAGTATTACAAACATGTCACGTTCATCAAGTATTACAAACATGTCACGTTCATCAAGTATTACAAACATGTCACGTTCATCAAGTATTACAAACATGTCACGTTCATCGAGTATTACAAACATGTCACGTTCATCAAGTATTACAAACATGTCACGTTCATCAAGTATTACAAACATGTCACGTTCATCAAGTATTACAAACATGTCACGTTCATCAAGTAATACAACATGTCACGTTCATCAAGTATTACAAACTGTCACGTTCATCAAGTATTACAAACATTCACGTTCATCGAAGTATTACAAACATGTCACGTTCATCAAGTATTACAAACATGTCACGTTCATCAAGTATTACAAACATGTCACGTTCATCGAGTATTACAAACATGTCACGTTCATCAAGTATTACAAACATGTCACGTTCATCGAGTATTACAAACATGTCACGTTCATCAAGTATTACAAACATGTCACGTTCATCAAGTATTACAAACATGTCACGTTCATCAAGTATTACAACATGTCACGTTCATCAAGTATTACAAACATGTCACGTTCATCGAAGTATTACAAACATGTCACGTTCATCAAGTATTACAAACATGTCACGTTCATCGAGTATTACAAACATGTCACGTTCATCAAGTATTACAAACATGTCACGTTCATCATGTACTAATAAGTCAGTGGAGTTGTAGATGAATTGAATTAAACGTCCGCCAAGTATCGTCAATAGCAATGATTTAGTTTAGCTTTAAACATAGTTGGACTAGTATATAGAGGATGTGGAGTGCGTTCTAGACTTGCAGCATGGGACCATTAGGTCTACCAAAAATATTCCTTCGTTCCTATGTTCTGCAATGTTCTAATTGTAACCGTTGTTATGGCAATTTTCTGCGTTCAGTTTAAGCTTTACGTTTTATATGCGCCATTACAGCTCTTCTCCTCAAAATGCTCTATTTCATACTGAATATGACGAAAGATGACAAGTCTGTTCAAGTCCCGTGGCTCGGTTGCCAACGCACTCAGCTCATATACTGAGTGTCCGTGGTTCAACGCCCGGCATTGGCGGAAACTTGGGCGTGTTTTCTTACGCCTGCTGTCTTGTTCACCTAGCAGTAAGTAGGTCCCTGGGTGTTAGTTGATTATTGTCGGTAGCATCCTGGGGGTGGTAGCATACCTTAGTGGCGGGCTTCATAATGAGGTGAGGCAGGATAACAGCTCTGAACCTGTAAATAATGTGCACAAGAGGAAAAAACAAAAACTTTTCTCAACTATCATTTCTTACTTAACGCAGACTTTTTTTTATAAAAAAAAAAATGAATGATTATTATCTTAGGTAACAACCCTGAACATACGATTAAGTGACTTACGTAGTGAGCTGATGGAAGCACACAGCTGTGATGTCCCTCTTGTTACGAGGCTGCATCAGCGTGTCCGTCACACTTGTTTTGTCACACATTGAACCTGATTGTAGTTTACTTTTAGTAAAGTTAAATAAACAGTCAAAACTAACCAGGGAACAGGTTGGATGTGAACCCATTGCGAGTGAGTCGTAAAACTCACTCGCCATGACTTCAAACCCCCACCCGTTCCGTGGTTTGTTAACAATCGTGTTATTACGGTTTCGTGAGTCATTAGTCTTAACCAATACAACCTGGCGAAGATCAACTTAAGTACATTATTCAAATATAAGATAATTAAAAAAGCTCATTTAATCGTAACCGTCTCTCAACTTTTGAAGTTACACCTTACCTACGAGTCATCTATATGTAACCTGGACTATCCCAACCACCATTGATCAAACCAGTTTTTGTCTACCTTGTCAGATGTTCATCCAGTGTAGCTCTGCCACGCACTGCAAACATTGTATATATACTTGATATTCAAAGCCTAATAGTGTGATTATTTTTCCAGTCATAATGGTGTGGGCCCTCTTGTCAACTAGTTATTAATTTTTATTTATGAATTTGTTTCCTATGGTCTTGCTTATGGAAGAATGAGACGGAGGGATAGACTTAAGTAAGCATCAGATTCCTCTCAATATCATTCTAACTCAGTCTTGAGGCGTCCTTGACACTACCCGGCTGCAGTCAAGCACTGCCAGTCTATCACGTTTATAACCTTATATTTACCACTTAGCAGCATGCGTAGAACATGTTAAGGGTTTCTAGCCACTGCTGCGTAATTCAAAATAGCTGGCTCAGCTGTATGATACAGATGGTGGCCCCTTCGAGTGGCCTTGATGTAAGGAACCGGTTTTGATAATTATACATGTATCAAGGTTAGTGCAGTCGCTAGTGTTAACTAGCTTATACTTGCCTAACTTGATATGATGACCTTGAAACTCAAAACGAGAAAAGAATATAGGAAGTAAGGATACATCAGCATATGGAAGAGACCGAGAAGGGAGGTATTATGATCAGTTTCAATCTTCGTTGAAAATCTTCGACAAGTTTAGTGGTGCTGTAAATATTGTATTCGCTCTTAACTGCCTTAAGAGATCTGCACCTGCAAGACTGCTCATGATGATATACAATCCGAGTTTACATGTGTGTGTTAAACTTTTGCTTATGTCATATGAAATAATGTCTCATCGAAGAAGAACCTCGTTGCCATTTTTGTAAGCAATGATTTCAGGGAACCAGAGTGAGCTCTCACAACCGACTGACTGGTCAACTCATTTGTTGAAAAGACAAGAAAGGATAAAAAACACACACGCAAAGTCTCTTCCCCGTTCCTCTTCCCTTCTCCACCGCTTGCCAAGGCTAAGCACAATATGCAACTGACTCTGATGTTAAGTATGTTAATTTTTGGTGTAACTAAGGATGAGAAAGCTATGTTGAGAGGCAAGCTGCAGTTGTGTGTCATAGGGGGAGATCTCTCACTCCGTCGTTAACTCATCAGTGACGATAATTGATAATTTCGGGGTGGATCATGGGTGTCTCAGTGTGTTGCTTAGTAGTGCTTGTTGGCCAGAGTAACCCAATGGTGACACTGTGGCCTGTCATCCCGTGACGTTGACGAGAGTAACCAACACTGACTTTGTCGACGATAATCCATAAAGTGACGCTACGGTAACCATTACTGTAACGTTGACTACGGTAACCCATACTGTGACGTTAGCTGTCATTATCCATACTGAGACGTTGTTTATGGTTATCCGGCTGTGACGTCGAGTGAAACCGGCTGTGGCGTCGAGTAAAAGCAGATGTGGCGTCGAGTAATTCGGCTGTGGCGTCGAGTAATTCGGCTGTGGCGTCGAATAATCCAGCAATGGCGTCGAATAATCCGACTATGACAAAGAAATTCGAGGCAGACTAGCCGTGCAGTATTGCACGAGTTGCAACAAGGTTGATAACACGATGTACTGGAGGTGGACACTGGTTGCTGTAACGAAACCAATTGAGGCACAGAGGAGAAAAACATATTCTAGGGAAATTATTTTGACTGAGAGAGTAGATAAATATTCGTACACGTGGGGGTAGCATATTTTCCACTTGGGTAGGTGCGCGGCTGTAATTAAGCCTAGAGCTGACTAAATAAGGCGGCCATGCTGGCTAGGCTTGATGTATGTCAGGGAAAACGAGGTCTTTTTTGTCTCAAGAAACAAACGCACTGGAACCTGCTCCAATTAGTGGCTAAATTATTACCATAATTTTTAAATGGGTGAAAAGGTAAGCCAGCGGAAGGCCTCGGTCAGATGACCAAAAGCTCTAGCTGCGGGTCATCATGTAACTAAGACTGACGTCAGGAAACACTTCTGTTGCTTGACAAACCTTACCTAACCTGCTTTAATTTTCTCAAGTTATAGTGCTATTCATTTTATTTCGAAATTACGTATCCTATGAACAGTGGAGCACGGCACCTAGACTAGGCTAGGCACTGCGTAGGTGCATTTAACCACATAAAATAACCTATGTACCGGAGCACGGCTGGAAACATAACTTCAGATACCTGGAAAACTGAAGGATGAAATAGAGACAGACTCTTCAACAATGTGCAAGTGTTGAACGCTCACACTCGATCAAACATGATTACCTCTCATCCACCAAAAGCCGGAGATATATATGGTGTTCTCTCATCAGTAGTGAAGAAAAGACGTTTGGAAACAAGCATTTATTGGGATGATGTTTTGCTGTGTAGTTTTATTAAGTCATAAAGAAGACATAAAATGCATACATATAGTGTATATTCTCTTATGAGAAGGGTAGAAGTAGGTGAAATTTACGTAGAGAGGATATAAGGTGAGTGAAAACACTTCAGTGTGAGGAATACAGTAAGTTCAGTGGTCAGTTTTGGTGAAATGTTGCCTGGTGTCTGGCTGGCACATTTGCCACTTTCTGAGTAATTCTGCTTCTAAGGCTGTCATTGTAATATGTGTGCAACTGGTTTAGCTAAGCTAAACAAACCTGGGTTCCGTTCAAAAGATATTCAGCTTCTGAACACTTTCTGCTGGTTGTATCTTCTTCTTTGATGATGAATTTGATCTCTTGCCATGCCATGATGTGTGAATTATGCTTGTGTTACTGGTGTTGCGAATCCTACAAAAGCACTGGTGTTTTTGAATTCTGGTGTTTAGGTTGCGTGAAATGTCGCCAATGTATTGATTGTCGAAACCACCACAGGGAATGGTGTGTATTCCGGTTAGTTATTAATTATCAAAGGCCAGTATCCCTTCTGCTCCATTATATTTTTAATTTAAATCTGTGTCTTTGCCATAGCACGAGTTACCACACTCAACAGAAGCAAGGTAGCGTAAGTTCTATGTGCTTCGGTGGAATTATTGATCATCAAGAGTTCTCAAGAAATACTAGATTCTCCAATCACATTTCCAATAAAACACAATTTAGTTTCTATATAGATTTTATGTAGTAGTACTCTCACAAGATTTTCTCCATATACTTCTAACAAGACATACATTTTCCGGTACTAATATTATCCTTGCTGTTGTGTCTTCTTTGTTCCAGTTTTTAAACGTTGTGTGAGGCTGTTTGCGGGACAGGTGAAACGTTTATCACAGCTTTTGGCCTCTTTACATGTGGAAAACATTCTTTGTCTACAATCGCTCATGAGGTGCAAATAAGTCAATCAATACGCCCCCTTAGTTTTCTTATCAAGGAGTGGGAGAAAAAGTGCATTAAGTCGTCTGTGTTAGGAGGCTTGCTGTTGACTTTCAATCTGAGTTGTTACTCTAGTTTGATAAGCTATTTGAAAAAATGGATGGATATTGTCTTATTCATCGGTGATTGTGAACTGCATTGAAGGTTTATGTGAGAAATTACCTGCATGAGGTTTACAGGGTATTACCTGAATTACGTGTAAGCAATTTGGGTGAGGTAAGTGGGACTTAATCACAGTCGGTCACAAGACTGTCACTCCTTCGATGCCCACTCCTTCACCACTCTCACAAAAAAGCTTGACCTGACATTAAATTAATAATTACAATATTATACACTGATACCAATAATGGTAAATTATAAAATAGTGTGGACTGTATGTAAATTAAATGAAGCGATCTCCAGAAAGGATTAATGGGAACACTAATACACACTGACAAGATAAGAATTTTCTAATTGACACCAGGCACATATATACCAAAAGTTAGATAATTAAGGAATTTATATTACCACTTACTATTTATATTGTACTTGGATCACACCACAACTCATACCTAACAAATAGAATCGTACACTGGCCAGCGAGAAATCTCAATGAAAGGACAATAGTGTACTTTCCTGTGTGAGCTGCGATGACGCGCATCACTGAAATTCTATCACCGCCTTAATATGGAGATTTAGTAAATTTTCTGTCTCTATTCTTCAGCAGGGGACATTAATACAGATTCTTATTACAATTTAGGGCCGATTCACCCAATTATGACCTCGATGACGCCGGATTACTAGCCGCCACTTACTGACCAGTGTTCACACATTCAGTTTCGCTATGGCGTCTGTCCTCCCCTGTATCACTCCGCGGCCGCTGCGGACAAAAGAAACAACAGTGGTGCACAGCTCTTATAGTGGCAATATCCAAACTAATCCAGGACCTCAAACTATGGTACAGGTGCAAAATAGGCAGATAAGTGATGGTGATAATGATGGTCTAGTAGCTAGGAATGATATCCTTAACTCTACATGTAATGCATACAAAGGGCAATGTGAGACAATAGAACCATTCTTATTATCTCAGACACCACCAGCCATATGTATACACTGTACTAAGGTACGAAAGAAGAACAGTAAATATACCTTATTTAAAATGTGTAAGGGTTTGTGCATAATGGATGTGTGTACGATTATGGTAATGATATCAGATTTCATTTTGTTTGTAACAAATGTACTTTGGTACACTTACCCTTTAGCAATAATGACACTGATTTACCTAATTTTAATATAAATGACCCACTGCCATATATTGATGATTATAATTGTTTTATGAAAACAGGTCTTCAATTTATTCATGTCAACGAAAGATCACTTTTTTAAAAACTGGCAGAGATTAGGATTCTAGGTAACAGAACTATGGCGGCAGTTATATCCATCTCTGAATCCTGGTTGGATGATACGGTGACTGACGACGAGGTCAAAATAGAAGGTTACAATATAAAACGCTTAGACAGGAATAGAAAAGGTGGTGGGGTATGTGCCTACATTAGAAATAACAGCCTACAACCCAAGATCTGATTTAAATGACAAACTGAAGATTCTATGGTTGGAAGTGTTGGTTCCCATGACCAAACCCATCATAGTAGGAACTACTTACCGCTCTCCCACCCAGGACCAGTTCTTAGAGGACTTTTTGAGTCTTGTCAGGACTTGATAACAGTTGTGAGACAGTAATACTGTGAGACTTCAATATATGTTTTCAACAGCAAAAAAAAAAAAAAAAAAAAAAAAATTAATACACCAACCCGGATCACACAGTTCTCAGCCATCCTTGTTACCGCTCTGAGAACATTAATCAGTCAGGCGTCATTACCACAGGCCTTAGTGATCATTTCATCATTTACTGCACCAGGAAAATCACTAGGGATAGGATAGGCCTACACAGGACAATAAAAATGAGGTCAACTAGAAACTACAGTAAAGAAACACTGATAGCTAGGCTGCACGATTGTGACTGGACAGAGATAACATTGCACGGTCGTAAATGATGCCTGGGAAAAATTCAAAACAATGTTCACTGCCATCCTTGATAATACTGTATCAGTTAAAGATTAAACGGAGAACCAAACCCTGGATGATTGATAATATAAAATTGAGAGACCAGCTCCTAAAAAGATTTAAGACAAACAGACAGGATATTGCAGCAATAAATGAATTCCAAAGGGTGAGGAACAGGGTGCAGAGACTTACAAATGGAGCAAAGGCAAGACACTATTGCTCAATCGAAGAGTACAAGAATAACCCTTGAAAGCTCTGGCAACAACTTAACAGCTGGTGTATAGCCATAAACCAGTAGATAGATCTAACATAGTACTAAATATCGATAACGAGGAATGCCACGTAACAACTAAAGTGACAAATTATTTTAATTCCCACTACACATCTGTTGCATCAACACTAGTAAGTCAACTACCAGCTGCATCAAATACCTTTAACACAGACTCTGATAAGTTTCAAACATACTATACCAATAAAGGGGTAACCCCAAACAGTTGTCAACTAGTAAGTGTATCTCATGACTTCATGCAAAAAGAACTAAGCAGGTTAAACCCAACGAAGAGCACCGGCCTACATAACATCCCGTTTAAGTTCCTAAAAATGGTGCCTTTGAATTGCCAATCCCTATTGCTCACATAATAATTTTGTCCATCACCACTAATACCGTACCGAGCGGTTCAAGGAGGTCAGAGTTACTCCTATCTTCAAGAAAAATAGTAGGTCTGAAGTCAGCAAGTATAGGCCTGTTAGTATACTCGGTGTAATATCCAAAATTCTAGAGAGGGTGGTGTGCTCTCAAAAGTATCTTAATGATAACAGCATTCTTCATAGTTATCAATTAGGCTTTATGAGATCTTACTCAGCCGACACCTCCCTAATTAATCTGATGGATTAAATGAGAATTGAAATGTCAATGGGGAACCTCATAGGAATGGTAACCTTAGACTTGTAAAAGGCCTTCGATACTGTCAACCGCAATATATTATGTAAGAAACTTCAAGCTATCGGCACAGGTTCTGTAGACTGGTTTAAGTCCTATCTTAAAAACAGGAAACAATTTGTCAAAATCAACAAAACATAATCAGAACCCCTGCCGATAACATGTGGAGTTCCCCAAGATAGTATTCTGGGTCCCTTATTATTCCTATGTTATGTAAACGACATGATCATTAATGTCAAGCGCAAACTCCTACTGTATGCAGATGACAGTGCTCTGTTAGTGTCAGGTAAAGACCCACAAGATATAGCTAATGTATTAACAGTGGACTGGAGTCCTGCAGCAAATTGTTAGTAGACAACAAACTGTCGTTGCTCTTCGGGAAAACGGAAACCATACTCTTTGGCACGAAACATAAACTGAGAAGGGTAAATAATTTTAATGTCCAGTGTAATGGGGAGCCCATCACTTCAGTTTCCTCAGTAACATATCTGGGAATCCCCATTGACCCAAGCATATCAGTGTAGTAAAGAAAGCGAATGCCAGACTGAAGTTCCTGAGGCTCGCAGGATCCAATGTCTACAATGTCATATGAACTACGCTTGCTCTTCATGGTACTCTGCCTTGACAAAAAAAAAAATGAAAGACAGACTGCCAATCACCCAGAACAAAATGGTAAGATTCATCCTGGACCTGGATCCTGGAGCTGGGTCCTGGACCTGGGTCCAAGAGAACATGTAGGCCAGGATGAATTACAACAATTGGATATGCTGAATGTTGAAGACAGAGTAAAACAACTGAAGTTAAATCAAGTTTATAAAATCGCTCACAAACAGTGTCCAGAATATCTTGCTGTTAATATTGTCAAGGTCGGGAACCGAAGCACAACTTTGAACACAACTTTGTAGTACCCACAGTCAGTAGCCAGGCTTCAAACACCTTATATGGTACAACAATAAATGAATGGAACAGACTGCCTGCACATGTCAAAGCCAGTCATAGCATGAACCAGTTCAAGAAGAGAGTTAAAAGTTGCCTAATGAATGTACCAACAGAAAGGGAGAATGATTTTTTTATTTTTTAACTAACACATGTAAATATAAATAACTCATTTGACCTTATTCCTTGTATATCTCCTATATAGTATAATAATAAGATATTATCTCCTACATAGTATAATAATAAGGTATTAAAAGGACACCAATGGAAATAAGTCACTGACTTTTTTGGGTTATCCCAGGTTCTCTACACATATGTTGCTATGTATGATAATCTATGTAACTGTACTTGTGTATACCTGAATAAACTTACTCTCCTTCACACCAAATTTCTCGAAGGGTCAAATTAGCGTCACATTTTAATACACAATTATTATATTATACATATTTACACATGTTGAATTTAGGAAAATTATAAAAAAAAAAAATTCCACAGGTTATTTATATTCAGTTTTCTTTATAAATTTTCTGACCACCAGACGTCGTCGTCGTCGTCGTCCGTCGTCGTCGTCGTCGTCGTCGTCGTCGTCGACGTCTGGTGGTCAGATGATAATTGATGGATGATCTTTAAGAATCGTTATACATTTAACATAATTTCGATCACCTCCTGACCTATTGCTGTTTGCTTTTCTATACTTTTTAACACATTTTCTTAGACACTCATACAGTATCAGCTAAATTTTCTGGGCTTATCATAGGCTAACACGTGTTTGAAAAAATAGTTAAGTATTTTAAACCCAAAAGGACAAATATCTGGGGTATTTAGACTCGATCTGAGGAAGGGAGGAAGGGATTCACTTCCTCTGATCAAGAGCCCTTCACCATGGCAAAAATCTGCCTGCAATATTACAGTCTCTGCTAACTTATTTTCATATTAATCACTTTAATTGCCTTCAGAGGTTCTCAGGGTAAATTTTAAAACGTTTCCTGCATATCAGAACTTTCTATATTTTTATTTTTCATTAGGTTAGGTAAGTAAACGACATTAGGTTGGGTTAGGTTACATAAACCAAAAAAAAAAAAAGTATTTAGCCACAAATAAACAAAATATCTGCAACACGTGTGGCTACGCAGTGGTTGAGCATCTTAAGGAACGTTCAACTATGCACGAGTATCAGTGGTGGTGAAAGCATAGGTTGCAACATACATGATTCTAAATACTAAACCAACATTACTTGAGAATAAATTTAAATGTCGATTATATTTTTTTTGGTGCGATTCGTCTACATTATAGAGACCCACTTCACCAGCTGTCCCGTGGTGACGACACTAACACTTGTTACAGGCTGGGTCTCCACACTCTCTGTCTCTGGACTACACAACAGGCCAGAGCTCTGCTATCTTGAGGACTACTACAGTATATCATGACTATTCTGGTTTGTACGTTGAAGGCTATACAAAAGACCAGAGCTAAAGACAATACAGCATGACTATGCTGGTGCGTATGTTGAGGACTGTGAAACAGATCAGAGTTATGCTAGTTTGCGTCTTGAAGAACTATACAACAGACCATCGGCTAAGTATGGCAGACCAGGAATTATGCACATAAGATCACAGGCTGCTCTCAACAATCCCCTCAAGGAAAGTTCCTTGATGTTGGTGAGGGGCTCTTGATTTAGGGAATTGGATCTGTGCTCCAGTTCCCCGAATTAAGCCTGAATGCCTTCCACATTCCCCCCCCCCAGGCGCTGTATAATCCTCCGGGTTTAGCGCTTCCCCCTTGATTATAATAATAATAATAATGCTCTCAACAATACAATTAATGTGACATTTTATTATGGCAACGTTTCGCTCTCCAGGAGCTTTGTCAAGCCGTTTACCTAGCAAAACCCTATGCTCAGCAAGCAAGGGCTATTCTAGCTCTTTTGTTGGGGGACTACACGACAAGCCGGGGCTATATCAGAGGTATATTGTTAGTACACTCAGTTGCCACTTTATTAGGTACATCTTTTAGTACTGGGTAGAACTCCTCCCTCTCCTGTGTCACCAGAACAGCCTGAATTCTTTGTGACATGGATTCAACAAGATGGAGGATACATATCTTAAATATTCTGGTCCATGTGGACATAATAGCATCATGCAGTTGCTGCAGATTTATTGACTGCACACGCAGAATGGATGCATAATAGTTACGCAAAATTATGACCTTACCATCTGCATGTCGCAGTAGAAATTACGATTCGTCAGACCAGGTGATGCTCTTCCAGTCTTCAACTATCCACTGTAGCCTCAGTTTCATGTTTTTAGCTGACGGAAGTGTAACCTGGTGTGGTCGGCTGCTGTACTCATCCACTTCAAGATTCAATGTGTTATGCATTCAGAGATGCTCTTGGGCATACCACTGTTGTAATGCTTGGTTATTTGAGTCACTCTCGCCTTTTTATCAGGTTGAACCAGTCTGGCCATTTTCCTCTGACTTTTTTCATTAACAAGGCATTTTCGCCCACAGAGCTGCCATGCCACTCACTGGATGTTTTGTATTTTTCATACCATTCTCTGTAACCTTAAGAGACTGCTGTTTGTGAAAATCCCAGGAAATCAGAGGTTTCTGAGATAAACCATCTCATCCATGGCCAAAGTCACTTACACATTTCTTCCTCATTTTCATGTCTGGTCTGAACAGCAACTGAACCTCTTGACCATCTTTGCATGTTTTTAGGCACTGAGATGCTGTGAAAAAATTTTCTCCAACCCCCGGGGGGCGACGACCCCTCTCAAGAGAGCTGACCTTCTCTCCTCACTGTGTAAGAAATGTGAAGGAGTCAAGAATGTTTTATCTGTCCACTAGCAAGATGTGAGAACTTGTATTTCCTGCATATGTTGCTCAGTTCGAGCACTCCAGAAATGTCCATTAATCTTAACACTTGTTTCTGTCTGCAAAATCGGACACTTTCTAATGGGATAGCAGATCCAGAGCAGAAAAAATCGACACATAATATTCATACGTATCCAACAAAGTTTTACACTCTTACAGGAATATGTGCAATTTTTCACATACTCGTGTTAGTCTGAGGATGTTGCTGTTTTCAAGGACCTGGAAAAATTCAAGATAATGTGCTTCTAAACTGTTGATATAGTTAGTGGTATTATTATTCTTACCCGGCACCTCAGACTCAAGGAATCCACTCCTGTGGATTCAACTGAGTCACAGAGACGGCATCTACGCCTGTAGACATCGTGTCAGCAGATTTTTTTTTTTTCAACAAGTCGGTCGTCTCCCACCGAGGCAGGGTGACCCAAAAAAGAAAGAAAATCCCCAAAAAGAAAATACTTTCATCATCATTCAACACTTTCACCACACTCACACATTATCACTGTTTTTGCAGAGGTGCTCAGAATACAACAGTTTAGAAGCATACACATATAAAGATACACAACATATCCCTCCAAACTGCCAATATCCCAAACCCCTCCTTTAAAGTGCAGGCATTGTACTTCCCATTTCCAGGACTCAAGTCCGACTATATGAAAATAACCGGTTTCCCTGAATCCCTTCACTAAATATTACCCTGCTCACACTCCAACAGATCGTCAGGTCCCAAGTACCATTCGTCTCCATTCACTCCTATCGAACACGCTCACGCACGCTTGCTGGAAGTCCAAGCCCCTTGCCCACAAAACCTCCTTTACCCCCTCTCTCCAACCCTTTCGAGGACGACCCCTACCTCGCCTTCCTTCCCCTATAGATTTATATGCTTTCCATGTCATTCTACTTTGATTCATTCTCTCTAAATGACCAAACCACCTCAACAACCCCTCTTCTGCCCTCTGACTAATGTTTTTAATAACTCCACACCTTTTCCTAATTTCCACACTCCGAATTTTCTGCATAATATTTACACCACACATTGCCCTTAGACAGGACATCTCCACTGCCTCCAACCTCCTCCTTGCTGCTGCATTTACCACCCAAGCTTCACACCCATATAAGAGTGTTGGTACTACTATTCTTTCATACATTCCCTTCTTTGCCTCCATAGATAACATTTTTTGACCCCACATATACCTCAACGCACCACTCACCTTTTTTCCCTCATCAATTCTATGATTAACCTCATCCTTCATAAATCCATCCGCCGACACGTCAACTCCCAAGTATCTGAAAACATTCACTTCTTCCATACTCCTCCTCCCCAATTTGATATCCAATTTTTCTTTATCTAAATCATTTGATACCCTCATCACCTTACTCTTTTCTATGTTCACTTTCAACTTTCTACCTTTACACACATTCCCAAACTCATCCACTAACCTTTGCCATTTTCCTTTAGAATCTCCCATAAGCACAGTATCATCAGCAAATAGTAACTGTGTTAATTCCCATTTTGAATTTGATTCCCCATAATTTAATCCCACCCCTCTCCCGAACACCCTAGCATTTACTTATTTTACAACCCCATCTATAAATATATTAAACAACCATGGTGACATTACACATCCCTGTCTAAGACCTACTTTTACCGGGAAGTAGTCTCCCACTCTTCTACACACCCTAACCTGAGCCTCACTATCCTCATAAAAACTCTTTACAGCATTTAGTAACTTACAACCTATTCCATATACTTGCAACATCTGCCACATTGCTCCCCTATCCACTCTATCATATGCCTTTTCTAAATCCATAAATGCAATAAAAACTTCCCTACCTTTATCTAAATACTGTTCACATATATGCTTCAATGTAAACACTTGATCTACACATCCCCTACCCACTCTGAAACCTCCCTGCTCATCCGCAATCCTACATTCTGTCTTACCTCTAATTCTTTCAATTATAACCCTACCGTACACTTTTCCTGGTATACTCAATGAACTTATTCCTCTATAATTTTTACAATCTCTTTTGTCCCCTTTCCCTTTATATAAAGGGACTATACATGCTCTCCGCCAATCCCTAGGTACCTTCCCCTCTTTCATACATTTTTTGAACAAAAAATACCAACCTCTCCAACACTATATCCCCCCCTGCTTTTAACATTTCTGTCATGATCCCATCAGTTCCAGCTGCTTTACCCCTTTTCATTCTCCGTAATGCCTCACATACCTCCCCCACACTTACATTCTGCTCTTCTTCACTCCTAAAAGATGGTATACCTCCCTGACCAGTGCATGAAATTACCGCCTCCCTTTCTTCCTCAACATTTAAAAGTTCCTCAAAATATTCTCGCCATCTACCTAATACCTCCCTTTCCCCATCTACTAACTCCCCTACTCTGTTTTTAACTGACAAATCCATACTTTCCCTAGGCTTTCTTAACTTGTTTAACTCACTCCAAAATTTTTTCTTATTTTCATTAAAATTTCTTGACAGTGCCTCTCCCACTCTATTATCTGCTCTCCTTTTGCACTCTCTCACCACTCTCTTCACCTTTCTTTTACTCTCCATATACTCTGCTCTTCTTATAACACTTCTGCTTTGTAAAAACCTCTCATAAGCTAACTTTTTCTCTTTTATCACACCCTTTACTTCATCATTCCACCAATCACTCCTCTTTCCTCCTGCCCCCACCCTCCTATAACCACAAACTTCTGCCCCACAGATAACCTTCCTTAAAAGGGGGGCGGAGGTTGCACCAGGCAGATTGCAGTTTGAACTCGACCAGTGAAGATGTGACAGGAGTGACCAGGCATCACCGGCCGGACCATACCGTGCTGAACGTAGAAACATTCGTGGCCGTATTTCGTGTGCATCATAAACCCGTGTCGGGCAATGACAATCTCCAGGAAAAATGGGAGACACTTTCCTACCGTGAATAATTACTGACTGTTAGCGAGGTGATAGTCATCTGATGTTTTCCAAGTAGATTTCGGTGTTAGTTCATTTACAGGTACGCTACACACACCCAGGTAAGTCTTCATCAAACCCTTTGTTTCACCAATCAGCTGCAACAGAAGGGTATCTATGTGGCGTTGATAAGACTAACTATTTCAACGCCGTGGGCCTTTGACCAAACAAAGTTAAGGGTCACCCTTGACTTTCAGGTGACATACCTGACATGCTGAGAATATATGTCAGTAGAGCGTGTATTAACCCTAATTATAATCACCTTTTTTCTAGCCCTGGTGGGTACTAAGACAGCAAACTAAGACAGGTGGAACCCTGGCAGAAGCTGCAGGTGTTTTGAGCTGCCATCAACAAAGATGAGTATCTTACCACACAGTGGTCCTTTTATTTCATTAATTAATGTACTCATCTCACCAAAATCCCACACAGATTCTGCCACGTGATTGGCTGATTACATATTCATATTAACGAGCAGGTGTACGGGTGTGCCTAATAATGTGGCCACTGGGTATATATTGGGTACTACACAACAGGGAGAGAGAGAGCGAGAAAGACAGAGAGAGAGAGAGAGAGAGAGAGAGAGAGAGAGAGAGAGAGAGAGAGAGAGAGAGAGAGAGAGAGAGAAGAGAGAGAGAGAGAGAGAGAGAGAGAGAGAGAGAGGCTATACACAACAGACCGAGGCTCCAGTAGGTCTTGGACTACGAGACCTTACATATTGATCTTAAGACCCCTTCCCTGAAGCCTCTCTGTCAACTCTTTCCTCCCCTAAAACTTCCCTTCCCTCGTCAACCCTCCCCTCGCATGAAACTTTCTCCTTCCCTCGTCAACCCTCCCCTCTCATGAAACTTCCCCCTCCCCTGAACCTTCCCTTCCATCCCACCCATAACAGTCAACCATCAAGAGAGGTTAAAATAGGAAGTGCTTCTCCCACACACCGCGTACCATTGCAAGTCACCCTCCTCTCCCTCCTTCGTGTCCTCGGCCCTACACGTCCCCCGCCCCTCACAACACAACATTCAGGAATAAGACAGCATGGAAACACTGTATATAAGCATACAAGATAGAACTGGGAGACAAGTATGAGAACAAAATGAATGAAGACGTTGCAAATAGCACGGAAGTTGAAAGGCAATTCAAAACGATAACGAAATAAGTGAGAATGGAATCCATCTTACAACATATCTACATGACATAGAACACGACACAAACATGATAACTCTGAAGAATGCCACAGATCTCCTCACAGAAAGTGATTAAGACGGCTGTGAAGAGCTTATAATGATTCCGGTGCGTCATCACAACAGATTAGAACCAAAAGACATGGACATATAGTATTTATTAAACTGGCAAACACAATAACAACAAACGAGGAAGAGAGACTCGTGGCAAAGCTAGACACATCAAGAAGAATGAGAGCGGACAAGTCGCAAGGCAACACCACGGATATTGGGAGAGAAACAACGATCAACATAATACCGATATTCAAGAGATAAACAGGAAGCATTTAACTGTATATCAACATCCTTGAGAGACATTACTTGCAACCTGCTGGGAAACATAGCAAGGAAGATTCTAGTGGAGCAATTTGAGAGGGAGAACTTAATAATACATGAACACGAGGCTAACAAATAAGGTAGCAGAGAGAAAGGAGGTGGATTACATATTACTTGACACAGAATGACACGCAGACTGACACAGATAGGTGGTATGTGAAGGAGCTTTCACGAAGGGTTGATTCTTGTTCTGTGTCAATGGTCGTGAAGTAATCAAAGCTAACGAGAATATAAACGGAAGAGGATTGCAAGACACTACTAATAAAAACATGCGTAGGAAACAAAAGACCGACAGAAGTACAGAAAAATTACTCGGAATTTGGCACCGGAAAAAGTCTTGGTAGTAAACTTCACATTAATCATGTCTGCCAAGGTGAACATCAACAGCACACACGACTTTAACAAACATGTGAACAACCTTTAGAAATGAGAATAAGAAAACATTCAAAGTTATTCAAAACATGTGCAAGCCAAGCCTTGAGATGTAGCAGCTAGCAAAGTGCACACAGAAACTAGGCTTGCCAGAAGATAAAAAAATTCTAGAGACAAAAAAATTATAGGACAAACTCTTGTGACTTTGGAGGAACGTGGATCACAAGGAGTCCTGTTCACCACGTACAAACTAATGCAAGACGGTGTGAGCGGTGTGTGGCAGGGTATGTACTGCCACTTAAGTCATCAAACACCAGATGTCGCTATATGCTGGACTTGGTCTGGCGAACTTGTGTGGCTGGACTTATTATCATTACACTAAGTAGCAATGAATCCTTTACTTTTACCTTTGATGAGTTTCGAGAGTCTTTACTCCCGGAGCCCGGCGATGGACCAAGCTCGTCTGGTGCTAGCCTGGTCAACCAGGCTAGTAGTTCTACCAGTATTATTACAGGCTGCTGCTGCTGGACGCCCGCTGCTGTAGGACGCCCGCTGCTGCTGGACGCCCGCTGCTGCTGGACGCCCGCTGCTGCAGGACGCCCGCTGCTGCTGGACGCCCGCTGCTCCACATATCCATCACCTGACATCTGGTGAAGATACTTGTCCAATTTCCTCATGAAGGTTTCTACACTTATTTCAGTAGTGTTTCTGATATCTTCTGGTAAGATATTAAATAATCTGGGGACACGGATGTTGATACAGTGTTCCCTTATTGTGCCCACAGCACCCCTGCTTTCACCAGTATGTTGTTATGGTAGTGTGCAGATTTGGGACTAGGTCCTCGAGTACTTTTCAGGTATATATTATCATTTATCTCACCTCCGATTGTGCTATCTGTCGAATAGATGGGTCCCACAACCATCGACCAGGCAGCTCAAGAGTTCACAGGAGTGTCTCTTGTGTTTGATTTACCTTCCTAAATCAATTGACTTAGTAACTGATGTTCGTACATGATGTTATATTACTGGTGTTAGGTTTCTTTCTATGCTGAGCTTGAAGGTCCTGGACTTCTTAAAAGTGTTGATATTCAGCTCCTCTGCCTCTTCAGTTTTGAGGTAAGAGAGAGAGAGAGAGAGATTTCGTTCGGATTTTTAACCCCGGAGGGTTAGCCACCCAGGATAACCCAAGAAAGTCAGTGCGTCATCGAGGACTGTCTAACTTATTTCCATTGGGGTCCTTAATCTTGTCCCCCAGGATGCGACCCACACCAGTCGACTAACACCCAGGTACCTATTTGCTGCTAGGTGAACAGGACAACAGGTGTAAGGAAACGTGTCGAAATGTTTCCACCCGCCGGGAATCGAACCCGGGCCCTCCGTGTGTGAAGCGGGAGCTTTAGCCACCAGGCCACCGGGCCACCTAAAACTATGCCTTCGTTGAAGAATAGGAGGCAAGGGTGATAAACGGAGATAAACTAGGTTTTCTACCAGCAAATGTTTATGATATAGGAGATATAAGAAGAGGATATTGTAGTTAAAGTTGTTCATTTGTTGGCTTTCTCTGTTTACGTTACTTCGCAAGAGTTAAACTTTAGACCAAAGAGAAGATTTAAGACTCACCTCTTTTAGGAAAACACGGATGGAAACTTAATTATAAATAAATATAAGGACATTTTAGACAAAATGTATATTAATTAAATACCCAGTCATGAAATGAAAAGTACAACACAAGTTGTAGTGAATCAAAACGAAAGACAATGAAAATGGTGACATCTGCATTCCAGGAAGTACGGTGGTGGATTCAGCAGTGCTGGAGGAAAGCTAAGATCCACTATGGCCTATAAAAGTCTTATGTGGTACAGCAACTCGTAAAGATGCGTGGATAGAGGCCGAAGGATCGATCATCTTGACTCAAGGACAGACTGCTTCACCAGTGGTAGAAGCATGCACATCAACAGTGTAGAGCGGCAGAGTATTGACTCACACTAAGTTTGCCATTAATGAGAGGGTGAACAAAACCGGTTGATGTCTGCAGAGTCGCTGAGGTGACGAGTCGATGGTAGAGATGCAGCAACACACTGGACAGCAGTCACAAGTAGAAGTAGAGATGGATTCCACAGGAATAAAAGTAGGCAGACGGAAAACGCACAGGCCTAAACAGCCCATGTCCCTTACAGCAGTTAACCAACAAGACAAACAGGTTAATCAAACGATAGACAGAAGTCCTTTAAGGAAACAGGTGGTACTTAGAAAAAGTAAGTACCACAAATCAAGACAAGTAACAGCTGCGAAAGCAGACAAATCCAAAATAATGTACAAAATACACTATTATACAATGCTACTTACGGCAGTTAGAGAACCAAGAAGTCAAATGACCTAACTCGACCAAACACCCCCACCGTCGCCTACTGAACAGACGGGTAGTGTGAAACAAGAAGCTGGCAGGAGAGCCTGGTGCCTCGTGGCCTGGTGGCTAAAACTTTCGCTTCACATGGCGAGGGTCTGGGCAGAAGCATTGGGCGTGTTTCTTTACACCGGTTTCCATGTTCCCCATAAGTAAAATGGGTACCTGGGTGATAGTCGACTGGTGTGGGTCGCATCCTGGAAAAAGGACCTAATTTGCCCGAAATGCTCTGCATAACAAGCGGCTGTCTGTGTATTAGTATGTCATTGATGTCAACTAGGACTGTATACCTTGTACATCTACTTGTAGAAATAAAGATATTATTATTATTATTATTATTATTATTATTATTATTATTATTATAAGTCAACATTCTTCTGTAAAGAAGAGTTGCCACATCAACGACCTACACCACAGTCATTCACACAGAATTATGTACGTATACACTAGTGAACTTTTTCCTTTACACTTGGCAACAGCTTCTTGTGCCTCCCTAAACAATATGTTTCAATTATTTCTGTTAGATTCTTTTACAGGCTTCAGAATTTGTGTCTTCAACCAACCTTCTGTCTTCATAAATTGACTTTACATTCAGAGCAAAATTCCCCAATATCTGATTTATAGTAATGAATTCTTATGTAGTTAGGAGAATACTGTCGTGATTACCAGCGTTATTTAACTTCAGAGTTAATACTCTGTATGTTGATTAGTTGGGATTATTATGTTGAAAAGTACATATAATGCTTATATATATTATACAATATTCCAGCAATCTGTGTAGCCTATATAATAAAGGAGGGATACGAGTATTTTCACTTCTGAATATTATTAATCAATAGCACGAACGAGTGGTATTGATCAATAACAAGACTGCACTAGCCAAGGACTCGAACCCATGGTGCTTTGGCCTGCCTCATGGTGGGCGAAAACACATGACGCCCTAATCCACTGGACCATACGATCCTTAAGAGTAGCGCATCCAGCGGAACTGGATGTTGTACTCGCTACCCAAGGACACACGAAGGTGTGGATGACTCTAGGCTAATTTCATTCTAGTCCCTATTTGGTGTACTAGTTCAACGAGCAGTATTTTATATAATTGTGACCACGAACGATCGCATGATCCAGTGGATTAGGGCGCCAAGTGTTTTCGCCCACCATGAGGCAGGCTAAAGCAGCATGGGTTCGAGTCCTTGGCTAGTGCAGTCTTGTTATTGATATATATATATATTATATATATATATATATATATATATATATATATATATATATATATATTTATTTATATATATATATATATATATATATATATATATATATATATTATATATATATATATATATATATATATATATATATATTTATATATATATATATATATATATATATATATATATATGCAATAAGATCACAGTAAACAGGTGATTTCAAAATATGCAAAACAACCACTCTGAAAGAATAGAGAAATTCCAAGCGCTTTCGTGACTACTCACATTATCAAGGAACTATGAAAGTAAAGCATCCAAGGAAGCTATATAAGGGGTCCGGCCAGCACCTCACTATCAGATCCCACAACGGTTAAACACGTGACGTGCGGCGACCCAACTTGGATAGGTCCCTTGCACAACTCACTCACCCCCAAGCTATTCTACCCAAGAAAATTTAAAAATTATTATTTGTCCAGTGTATTATTAAATTCTTCCCAAATTCTATTAATTATAAATGGATCTAATTTATATAAACCAAAGGAAATATTCATATTATTGTCAAAACTGCTTTTTATGAAACAAGATTCAATTATATTCCTGTCGACCATGGACTTGCTTGATACTACTTTCTCAACTTTTTGAAAATCAATTGGATGGTTAAAATCTCTTACATGAATAAATAGAGCATTGGAATCTTGTCCAGTTCTAATGCTATATTTATGTTGTTTTAATCTTAGTTCGAGATTTTTACCAGTTTGACCGTAATAAACTTTATCGCAAATTTTACAAGGAATCTTATAGACACATCCATCAGCATTTTGGGGGGAATTCTTTATCAAAAGTTTTTTCACTGTATCAAGATTTTTGAATACAACTTTAATATTAAAAGTCTTAAGAAGAGAAGGCATATCAACCAAGTTTTCATGGTAAGGGAGAACCAACATATTTTTAGTTGAATAAGGCTGGTTGTCCCTTTTTGGATTATAAAAAGTGTTTCTAGCAACTTTAAAAGATTTATCAATTACATTTCTTGGGTATTTTAAATCATTACCTATTTCATAAATTTTGGATATCTCCTCATCTATGAACTCAGGACTACAAATTCGTAAAGCTCTCAAAAACATTGATGAGAAAACAGACAGTTTGACTCTATCTTGATGCGAGGAATAATAGTGGACATAGGAACAGTTATTTGTAGGTTTTCTGTAAATTTTAAATTTGAATTCATTATTACCCTTAATAATTAAAACATCTAGAAAAGGCAATGAGTTATTTTCTTCAAACTCAACAGTAAAGTTTATAGAATGGGCTAAGCTATTTAATTTTCCAAGGAAATGGTGTATATCTACATTTTTGGGCATAAGACACAAAATATCATCAACATATCTGAACAATTTAGCTCTATTAGGGAGGATTGTGTTAAGCAACCTTGTTTCAAAAAATTCCATGTATAGGTTACTAAGAACAGGTGAAAGAGGATTTCCCATTGCCATACCAAACTTCTGAGTGTAAAACTTATCATTAAATACAAATTTTGCATCAACAATGCAAAGTTTAATAAGTTTAATGATAGTAGGAACTGGCAATGGTAAATCATAGTTAACGAGTTCTTCAGATAAGAAACTTAATAAATCATCAACAGGAACTTTCGTAAACGAGGAAGTAACATCAAAACTAACCATGTTAAAATCATTTAAGTCAGTCAAGGAGCTTAATTTATCAACCAGGTCTATGTTGTTTTTAACATTAAAGTTAGAAATTTTGTCAACAATAGGGCTCAAAATATCAACAAGCCATTTGGATAATTTATATGAAACTGACCCTATGGAGCTAATAATTGGTCTGACTGGATTCCCTGGTTTGTGTGTTTTTATTAGTCCATACATGTAAGGTAAAGATGGATTAGTGGAAGTAAATTGTTTGACTAATTCATCTTTGCCTTTCAGTAGAAGACAGGAATATAATTGAATCTTGTTTCATAAAAAGCAGTTTTGACAATAATATGAATATTTCCTTTGGTTTATATAAATTAGATCCATTTATAATTAATAGAATTTGGGAAGAATTTAATAATACACTGGACAAATAATAATTTTTAAAATTTTCTTGGGTAGAATAGTTTGTTGGTGGGTTGTGCGAAGGCCCTGCCCAGTTGGGCCAGCGCGCATCAGGTGTTTAACTGTTGTGGGATCTGATAGTGAGGTGTTGGCCAGACCCCTTATATACCTTCCTTGGATGCTTTACTTTCATAGTTCCTTGATAATGTGAGTAGTCACGAAAGCGCTTGGAATTTCTCTATTCTTTCACAGTGGTTGTTTTGCATATTCTGAAATCACCTGTTTACTGTGATCTTATTGCATATATATATATATATATATATATATATATATATATATATATATATATATATATATATATATATATATATATATATATATATATGTCGTGCCAAATAGGCAGAACTTGCGATCTTGGCTTAAATAGCAACGCTCATCTTGCCATATAGGACAAGTGAAAATTTGTGTATGCAATAATTTCGCCAAAATTATTCTGAACCTAACGAAAAAAATATATTTCACTGTGTTTGTTTAGTATTAAATTATTGTAAACAAATCTAAAATATATTTAGTTGGGTTAGGCTAAAATAAATTATTATTGTTATAATAAGGTTAGGTAAGTTTTCTAAGATTCTTTTGGTGCAAAATTAAAATTTTTTACATTAACATTAATGAAAAAAATATATCTTTAAACGTATATGAGAAATTTTTAGAAAGGATTTAATTTTAAATGAGTTCTTGCTAATTGACCAGTTTTACATATTCGGCACGACATATATATATATATATATGTGTCGTGCCGAATAGGTATAACTTGAGATTTTGGCTTAAATAGTAATGCTATTCTTGCCGAATAAGGCAAGCGATAATTTGTATATGCAATAATTTCGCAAAAATCATTCTGAGTCTAACGAAAGAAATATATTTCATTGTGTTTGTTTACTATTAAATTACTGTAAACTTATCTAAAATATATTTAGCTGGATTAGGCTAAATTAAATGGTATTTGTTATACAGAGGTTAGGTAAGTTTTCTAAGGTTCTTTTAGTACAAAATTATTATTTTTTTGCATTAACATAAACGGAAAAATTTGTCTTTAAACACATATGAAAATTTTTTAGAAAATACTTAATTTTAAACGAGTTCTTACTAATTGACCAATTTTACCTATCTGACACGACTTTATATATATATATATATATATATATATATATATATATATATATATATGTATATATATATATATATATATATATATATATATATATATATATATATATATATATATATATATATATATATATATATATATATGTATATATATATATATATATATATATATATATATATATATATATATTATATATATATATATATATATGGTCAAACAGGTAAATCTCTAGAAATCAGATTATCCCAATAACAGTATGCAATCAGGACAGGCCAGGTGTTGCATGCAGTCATTGTGGCAGCCCACCCACTGGGGTGGGCTGCCACCCAAATAATTGTACCCAACAGTTCTATCATAGAAAGAAACATGTTTGAGTCCTCTCTCTTGAAACCTGATAAGAATGTCGTATATAATTCAAATTATGGGCTGTACAAACGCGATCTTTATTGAGTGGAGTCTGTTGTACACGGCCTTATACAACAATGTTAAACATAAGCGCAGAATTGCTCATTATACCAGGGGTTCTCATTATACCAGGGGTTCTCATTATACCAGGGGTTCTCGTTATACCAGGGGTTCTCGTTATACCAGGGGTTCTGGTGATGTTATGGTGGACCAGAGTCTGCAAACTGAACATGATGGTACACCCGTCGTGAATGTCGATATAATATATAACATTCTGCTTTATGTCCATCGCAAATAACAATATATAACATGTCAGGTCTGCCGTGACTGAGAGCATTTCCTGAATATTCTACAAAGTTCTGGGACATCGAGTATTACCTGTTCTGAAAACGAGGACATTTATTCCTCCTATTTCATTAGTTAGAAGGCTGTTATTAGGGAGTACTGTATTAAAAAAATTATATATGAAAGTCGTAACAGTTGTACACAATAGCTACGTATATGGATGATCCACTATTGCAATGGAACTTCTTAAGTCACATAACCTGTTCCCAGCGGTTAGAAGCTTAGGGCTGGTAATTAACTATCTTCTAGTTATTCTACCTCATGCTATTTGGCAACTATGGTGCCAACCCCAGCCGACTCCATATGGGGTGGGGTGTTGGGGGACCAGTGGGTAGTTGGCATTTGGCTGGACGTCTCTCCGTCATTCAGAGATACTGACGGGTGACACTCACGCTTCCATACTCTGAGAAACTTTCCCTATTTCTCCTGTTGCCCATGCAATATTGCACAGCTCCTGATGACACACTGACAAGTGTCAAAGTATTTAAGCTTAAGATTCCCCCTTCTCCGTGGCTTGTCTTGCATTGTTAACATTATCTATATGAGATTGTTTCACACGCACAAACACACACACACACACACACACACACACACACACACACACACACACACACACACACACACACACACACCACACATACACACATACACACACACACACACACACACACACACATTATATATATATATATATATATATATATAATATATATATATATATATATATATATTATATATATATATTATATATATATATATATATATATAGATGATGTTAACAACGCAAGACAAGCCATGGGGTGGGGTGGAAATCTTAAGCTCAAGTACTTTCACATTTCTCAGTGCGTCATCAGGAGCTGTGCAATGTTGCAAAGGCAACAACAGGAGAAATAGGGAAAGTTTTCCAGAGTATGGAAGCGTGGGTAGCACCCGTCATTATCTCTGAATGACGGAGAGACGCCCAGCCGAGTGCCAACCACCCTCCTGTCCCCCCCCCACACCCCACCCCATATGGAGTCATCCCATACACTTGAAAGAACCCTTCTGGATTAGTTTTTGATTCATTAGCAACTCTAATTTCATAGTCACGTTTAGTCTTTCTAATCCACTTTTTTACTTATCTTTTAAACTGAACATATTGGTCAGGAAAGTTAACCTCTCTTCTCTTGATTCACCTATAAATTCCTCTTTTCTTCCCTAATAGATGTTTTAGCCTCCTGTTAACCATCTGGGATCGTTATTATTTGTCCTAATGTGTCTCTGGGGAATTTACATACTATGAGCACAAGTATTTTTTTATTTTTATGTTTATTGATACACACATTATTCATCCTTCAGTCAGGCTACGTCACAGTATACGCTCTTTGTTTTCTTATATTCTATGAGATGAGAAATTTATATATCTTACATTAGAACATTCTCAGAGAAAAAAGTATATATCAACTCCAATAACAATAAATTTTCACTAAAATAAGCCAGAAAGTTTCTTTTCACGTTTAAACATAATCACATCTTCGTACTTTCTGGAAGTTCATCTTTCTTGCTCTCTTTACAATAATCTTCATCAACTGGTGATAAAACAAAGTTCTTGAAAATTCCTTATCAGTCGGGAACATTGCCGATCACTCAGCCTTTCTTCACATATAGTTCTCTACTCAGATTTGCAAAAAAAAAAAAAAAAAAAAAAAAAAATATTGATGGTACTATGGAGTCAGAAAGATAATTAGTTCTTAATACCAAGGACTTACTAGAAGCACAAACTGTATACATTCACTTAATAACTGCAAACAATGTCTTAGCCTTTGAGTTGAACTCCACCATATCTCCCAGTACTAGATTTAAATTACAGGAGCCACTTGTAGTGATAAAGTTCTTGGTGTGTGTGTGTGTGTGTGTGTGTGTGTGTGTGTGTGTGTGTGTAATATATGTACCTCTACACTTAGATTTTGACTCTTCATATTTGCTCTTGTCACAACCTTAACCCTCAGTCATCAATACTTGGAGAAGCAAGTGTCTGCTCCAGCGACGAGACGTTGTGATAGTCCTCGTCATCCTATTTTCCAACCTAGAAGGATGTCAGTAAATCTCGCCATTATCTTCATGTTATCACAAGTCACATCAACAGACGTGACATGTGGGAACGTTTACTTTAGGTGACTCAGATCAAGAACACAGTCAAAAATTAAAGCAGTGTAATTAACTGTCTTTTTTTTCTGGGATATTTTGTTTTCTTTTCCGGTTAGGCTATTGTCGAATTTTGTTTGTTTTCATTATTAGTTTAATTATTTCTGGGAAAAACTCAGCCCATACGGTTCACGCAGTGTTTGAGGAATGGCTCCAGTTTCCCCTGATCAAGAGCCCTTCACCAGCACTGAAGAACACCTCCCTTGAAAGTAGTAGGATTGGATTTCTTCACTATTTTTATGCATTGACAGACTTGTGCACTGGAAAATAAAAGTTAGTAATAATTTCAGTAAATCTCAGAAAATTACTGCTGTTATGGTGACACAGTCATGAAAAAGTTGTGGTGAAGCAAGTAACACAGCCGCTGTGTCGCTACTGATCCTCAGTGTTCCTTATCTCATCTAACATCTTATCTATTGTATTCATTGAACACAATATTCCCTACATATCATCTGTTTTCCTGAGTTTAACATCACTATTATCAAAAGTAAGCGCTAAACCCCCGGGGTCTTACACCGCTGCTGAGTATAACAAATGTCACTGGATGAGACATGAGATAATACTTAAATACTCCCAGGTATTAAAAACTTCCTTTACAATTTTAAGTGTTCGACTTGAGACGCAGAGTTTACAACCGAAGCAAAGAGCTCCATTGACTTTCTTTGGCTATAAAATTCAGCATCTATTATTTCTTTCTCCATCTGACAATCATTTTGTGTTAGTCTTCTGAAAATGTCGATTTTTTCTCCATTTTTTCCAATATTTCTTGTCACAATATCCGTAGTTTAAATGCCCAGTAAATGCTTCCAGTTGGCTTGATCATATAGATTTTCATTGCCGTCCCAGTTTTATATAAAACAATACCTTCATAAAGCCTTAGAACGCCTATCAATGTTGTTTTTTTACTCAGCTTGTGACAGAGAGTGCAACGGACAAGTGTAGTAGTAGCAGCAACAACACCCACAGCAAGAGGCATTCTTGAGCTTCCTCAGCGCTCGGGCCCAAAGCTGGGGTGTGACTCCAAAAGGATCCTGTAGTGTTTGCTGTCCTTGCACCTCCTGACATCGTCTGCTGCTATGCAGCTGCCACACCCATCGAGCCCTGTGTAGGCGGGGTTTGCGGCAGCCCAAGATACCTAGCTCCTTCCTCCGAGCCCCGTGGGGGCGGGTAATGGGGTTAGGCCTGGGGACAACTGGTCCCAGAAGACGAGGAGGTACTTGTACCTCCTCCCATGGCAGACATTGGTCTGAGACACTCCCTCGACAGGGAGCCAAGGCGGGGCCACCTCTTGGAAAAGGCCTAGGCCAGGGGATCATACCAGCGAATCTACAACAGAACAACTTAGCTTGTACACAACCCACACTATCATTATCACAGCACTTCAGGTTCCCTTTTTACTATATTCTTGAGTTTTTTTTGTCTTTCCTGTGTTATTAACCTGCATTTTCTTTTACTTGCTCTGATATAATAATAAAAAAGAGGGATATGTGTAATAAATAAACGAAAGATCCGTATTATAGAGACACTCCCACATAAACCTTGCTATAGCGATAGAAAATACATACATCCATAAAACACATATCACAGATAACCAGAGAATTCAAAGTTACGATGATAGTTGCCAACTTGTTCTCTAGCACAAACCACCATGAAGAATGACATTATGTTGTGTCTTGGAGGAATAATTCAGAACTGCCACGCAGTTCGTAGAGGAAACTTCAGATGAAGGTTCGTTGCGCAGTGTACAAACATAACTCTCATGTGTAGACTCTCGTAATGTGCCTTCCAGTCCTCCAGATATTAAACTTTCATGTCGTCATACTAATACACTGGTAACCATCTGGTTTATATCTCTCGCATCGATGCTTCTGATGTCTATTTTACATCTTGGTAGTCTTACCCTCTCCAGTACAATGGTGTTCACATTGGTACCATGATAAAGACAGCCGCACCCTAAGCTGGTCCTCTGCCAGAAGTATCTGTCCCTCTCCTGGTCTTCATACACACCCTTATGTTGAGTCAGCTGTTATACACAACGATTGTAAAGTGAATCTTAGTCCAGGTTTTGATCTGCTGATGTTTGTATCTCTCCGGTACAGTGTTAAATATCCTCACCTTCAGAACACACGTGACTTGACCTTCGCTGTATCACCCCTCCTGACCCTGACTATCTCACCTCTCCTGATCCTACCTTATCTTCTGGTTTTCCCTCTTCCTTTATCAGTTACCACTTGACAACGGTCTAGATTGTTATTATTATAAACAAAAAGAAGCGCTAAGCCACAAGGGCTATACAGCACAACGGTCTAGAAAGGAATGAAACTTCACTTTAAGTTTCCTCTCCTCCACTTATCTGTTACGAGCAAATTTAGGAAATGTTCTTAATATATCTGGTATATTATTTTCATTAATAAGACATCTTGACATATCACATAGGTTATTATACTATCTCTATATTCCTCAATAAGTAGACAATTAAGCCTGACCACTACAATATCAGTCAGTGATTTTACATAGCCAATATATATATATATTATATATATATATATATATATATATATATATATATATATATATATATATATATATATATATATTTATATATATATATATATATATATATATATATTATATATATATATATATATATATATATATATATTTATATATATATATATATATATATATATATATATATATTTATATATATATATATATATATATATATATATATATATATATATATATATATATATATATATATATATATATATATATATATATATATATATATATATATATATATATATATATACAAAGGGCAACCAGCCTTATTCAACTAAAAATATGTTGGTTCTCCCTTACCATGAAAACTTGGTTGATATGCCTTCTCTTCTTAAGACTTTTAATATTAAAGTTGTATTCAAAAATCTTGATACAGTAAAAAAAACTTTTGATTAAGAATTCCCCCCAAAATGCTGATGGACGTGTCTATAAGATTACTTGTAAAATTTGCGATAAAGTTTATTACGGTCAAACTGGTAAAAATCTCGAACTAAGATTAAAACAACATAAATATAGCATTAGAACTGGACAAGATTCCAATGCTCTATTTATTCATGTAAGAGATTTTAACCATCCAATTGATTTTCAAAAAGTTGAGAAAGTAGTATCAAGCAAGTCCATGGTCGACAGGAATATAATTGAATCTTGTTTCATAAAAAGCAGTTTTGACAATAATATGAATATTTCCTTTGGTTTATATAAATTAGATCCATTTATAATTAATAGAATTTGGGTAGAATTTAATAATACACTGGACAAATAAATAGCTTGGGGGTGAGTTTTGCAAAGGACCTGTCCAAGTTGGCTCGCCGCGCGTCACGTGTTTAACCGTTGTGGGATCTGATAGTGAGGTGCTGGCCGACCCCTTATATAGCTTCCTTGGATGCTTCACTTTCATAGTTCCTTGATAATGTGAGTAGTCACGAAAGCGCTTGGAATTTCTCTATTCTTTCAGAGTGGTTGTTTTGCATATTTTGAAATCACCTGTTTACTGTGATCTTATTGCATATATATATATATATATATATATATATATATATATATATATATATATATATATATTATATATATATATATAAAATATATATATATATATATATATATATATATATATATATGCATATATATAGGTAGTAGGTTGGTAGACAGCAACCACCCAGGGAAGTACTACCGTCCTGCCAGATGACTGTGAAACAAAAACCTGTAACTGTTTTGCATGATGGTAGGATTGCTGGTTTCTTTTTCTGTCTCATAAACACGCTAAGATAACAGGGATATCTTGCTACTCCTACTTACACTTTGGTCACACTTCACAGACACGCACATGCATATATATATATACATACATCTAGGTTTTTCTCCCTTTTCTAAATAGCTCTTGTTCTTTTTTATTTCTTCTATTGTCCATGGGGAAGTGGAAAAGAATCTTTCCTCCGTAAGCCACGCGTGTCGTATGAGGCGACTAAAATGCCGGGAGCAATGGGCTAGTAACCCCTTCTCCTGTATACAATTACTAAAAAAGAGAAGAAGAAAAACTTTATAAAACTGGGTTGCTTAAATGTGCGTGGATGTAGTGCGGATGACAAGAAACAGATGATTGCTGATGTTATGAATGAAAAGAAGTTGGATGTCCTGGCCCTAAGCGAAACAAAGCTGAAGGGGGTAGGAGAGTTTCAGTGGGGGGAAACAAATGGGATTAAATCTGGAGTATCTGAGAGAGTTAGAGCAAAGGAAGGGGTAGCAGTAATGTTAAATGATCAGTTATGGAAGGAGAAAAGAGAATATGAATGTGTAAATTCAAGAATTATGTGGATTAAAGTAAAGGTTGGATGCGAGAAGTGGGTCATAATAAGCGTGTATGCACCTGGAGAAGAGAGGAATGCAGAGGAGAGAGAGAGATTTTGGGAGATGTTAAGTGAATGTATAGGAGCCTTTGAACCAAGTGAGAGAGTAATTGTGGTAGGGGACTTGAATGCTAAAGTAGGAGAAACTTTTAGAGAGGGTGTGGTAGGTAAGTTTGGGGTGCCAGGTGTAAATGATAATGGGAGCCCTTTGATTGAACTTTGTATAGAAAGGGGGTTTAGTTATAGGTAATACATATTTTAAGAAAAAGAGGATAAATAAGTATACACGATATGATGTAGGGCGAAATGACAGTAGTTTGTTGGATTATGTATTGGTAGATAAAGACTGTTGAGTAGACTTCAGGATGTACATGTTTATAGAGGGGCCACAGATATATCAGATCACTTTCTAGTTGTAGCGACACTGAGAGTAAAAGGTAGATGGGATACAAGGAGAATAGAAGCATCAGGGAAGAGAGAGGTGAAGGTTTATAAACTAAAAGAGGAGGCAGTTAGGGTAAGATATAAACAGCTATTGGAGGATAGATGGGCTAATGAGAGCATAGGCAATGGGGTCGAAGAGGTATGGGGTAGGTTTAAAAATGTAGTGTTAGAGTGTTCAGCAGAAGTTTGTGGTTACAGGAAAGTGGGTGCAGGAGGGAAGAGGAGCGATTGGTGGAATGATGATGTAAAGAGAGTAGTAAGGGAGAAAAAGTTAGCATATGAGAAGTTTTTACAAAGTAGAAGTGATGCAAGGAGGGAAGAGTATATGGAGAAAAAGAGAGAAGTTAAGAGAGTGGTGAAGCAATGTAAAAAGAGAGCAAATGAGAGAGTGGGTGAGATGTTATCAACAAATTTTGTTGAAAATAAGAAAAAGTTTTGGAGTGAGATTAACAAGTTAAGAAAGCCTAGAGAACAAATGGATTTGTCAGTTAAAAATAGGAGAGGAGAGTTATTAAATGGAGAGTTAGAGGTATTGGGAAGATGGAAGGAATATTTTGAGGAATTGTTAAATGTTGATGAAGATAGGGAAGCTGTGATTTCGTGTATAGGGCAAGGAGGAATAACATCTTGTAGGAGTGAGGAAGAGCCAGTTGTGAGTGTGGGGGAAGTTCGTGAGGCAGTAGGTAAAATGAAAGGGGGTAAGGCAGCCGGGATTGATGGGATAAAGATAGAAATGTTAAAAGCAGGTGGGGATATAGTTTTGGAGTGGTTGGTGCAATTATTTAATAAATGTATGGAAGAGGGTAAGGTACCTAGGGATTGGCAGAGAGCATGCATAGTTCCTTTGTATAAAGGCAAAGGGGATAAAAGAGAGTGCAAAAATTATAGGGGGATAAGTCTGTTGAGTGTACCTGGTAAAGTGTATGGTAGAGTTATAATTGAAAGAATTAAGAGTAAGACGGAGAATAGGATAGCAGATGAACAAGGAGGCTTTAGGAAAGGTAGGGGGTGTGTGGACCAGGTGTTTACAGTGAAACATATAAGTGAACAGTATTTAGATAAGGCTAAAGAGGTCTTTGTGGCATTTATGGATTTGGAAAAGGCGTATGACAGGGTGGATAGGGGGGCAATGTGGCAGATGTTGGCAGTGTATGGTGTAGGAGGTAGGTTACTGAAAGCAGTGAAGAGTTTTTACGAGGATAGTGAGGCTCAAGTTAGAGTATGTAGGAAAGAGGGAAATTTTTTCCCAGTAAAAGTAGGCCTTAGACAAGGATGTGTGATGTCACCGTGGTTGTTTAATATATTTATAGATGGGGTTGTAAGAGAAGTAAATGCGAGGGTCTTGGCAAGAGGCGTGGAGTTAAAAGATAAAGAATCACACACAAAGTGGGAGTTGTCACAGCTGCTCTTTGCTGATGACACTGTGCTCTTGGGAGATTCTGAAGAGAAGTTGCAGAGATTGGTGGATGAATTTGGTAGGGTGTGCAAAAGAAGAAAATTAAAGGTGAATACAGGAAAGAGTAAGGTTATGAGGATAACAAAAGGATTAGGTGATGAAAGATTGAATATCAGATTGGAGGGAGAGAGTATGGAGGAGGTGAACGTATTCAGATATTTGGGAGTGGACGTGTCAGCGGATGGGTCTATGAAAGATGAGGTGAATCATAGAATTGATGAGGGAAAAAGAGTGAGTGGTGCACTTAGGAGTCTGTGGAGACAAAGAACTTTGTCCTTGGAGGCAAAGAGGGGAATGTATGAGAGTATAGTTTTACCAACGCTCTTATATGGGTGTGAAGCGTGGGTGATGAATGTTGCAGCGAGGAGAAGGCTGGAGGCAGTGGAGATGTCATGTCTGAGGGCAATGTGTGGTGTGAATATAATGCAGAGAATTCGTAGTTTGGAAGTTAGGAGGAGGTGTGGGATTTCCAAAACTGTTGTCCAGAGGGCTGAGGAAGGGTTGTTGAGGTGGTTCGGACATGTAGAGAGAATGGAGCGAAACAGAATGACTTCAAGAGTGTATCAGTCTGTAGTGGAAGGAAGGCGGGGTAGGGGTCGGCCTAGGAAGGGTTGGAGGGAGGGGGTAAAGGAGGTTTTGTGTGCGAGGGGCTTGGACTTCCAGCAGGCATGCGTGAGCGTGTTTGATAGGAGTGAATGGAGACAAATGGTTTTTAATACTTGACGTGCTGTTGGCAGTGTGAGCAAAAGTAACATTTATGAAGGGATTCAGGGAAACCGGCAGGCCGGACTTGAGTCCTGGAGATGGGAAGTACAGTGCCTGCACTCTGAAGGAGGGGTGTTAATGTTGCAGTTTAAAAACTGTAGTGTAAAGCACCCTTCTGGCAAGACAGTGATGGAGTGAATGATGGTGAAAGTTTTTCTTTTTCGGGCCACCCTGCCTTGGTGGGAATCGGCCGGTTGTGATAATAAATAATAAATATAATATATATATATATATATATATATA
>NC_069404.1:93875458-93892958 GCF_026875155.1 Cherax quadricarinatus | reverse complement strand
CAGCTTTAGGGAGTCCCAAAAGTCTAAAAAATATGGAGAATTTGCCCATCATTATATGTTTCCTCCCATAGGCTTGGAGACCCTTGTCTCATGGGGAAAGAGTGCATCTAAGTTCCTTAAGGAGCTAGGGAAATGACTCATGAGGGTAACTAGGGATCCCAGGGCAGCTAGTTTTCTGTTCCAGCGACTCAACGCTGCTGTTCAGAGGGGTAATGCCTGCTGTATTTTGGGCACGCGCCCCAGCTCTGGGGAGGTGGATGAGATTTATGCATTATAATCAGTGACAAACATGTAACAATATGTACTCGACATGTATCTCTCATACCTCAAGTACTGTATATGCCATATTTGTATCAACAATGTATCTCTTAAATCTTTTGTACCATATTATGTAATAAAATATACCTATTGGTATATACATACAGACATACACACACACACACACACACACACACACACACACACACACACACACACACACACACACACACACACACACACACACACACACACACATATATATATATATATATATATATATATATATATATATATATATATATATAATATATATACGTATAACTGCTAGAATTATTAAGTGTGAGGAGCAGAGGCGCCGTAGATGAGTGGTAGACGGCAGGTAGACAAGGAGTAGACAAAAAAGACAAACGGATAGATGAGGAGTGGCTAATGACAGACACTGAGACGAGGATCTTGGCTGGCTAGCAGAGAGCATGACAGGTGTATAGAACCAAGTTAGATGACAGCTAGATGGACGGACCGGTGAGCACACACACACATCAACTCTCTCTCTTGAGAGTGAGACAGGTAGACAGACTGGGACGACTGTGACCTCAGCTGACTGTGTCCGGGCACCAAGTGAGGTGTCTGGACGTCTGGTGACGGTTTCCGGACGTTAGGTGACGGTGTCCGGACCTGAATTTCTCTATTTTGAGAGGTGAGACAGGTAGACAGACTGTGACGTCAGGTGACGATGTCCGGACGTCAGATGACGGTGTCCTAACGTCAGGTGACGGTGTCTGGGCGTCAGGTGACAGTGTCCGGGGCATCAGCCGTCAGATTCACCTGAAGTAAAAATTAAGATGCAGGTGAGGCAGAGGGGTGGTGCTTTTGATCCGATGAAGTGGACTTGTCCTCGTCTTCCCTAGATCGAACCTGAATGCTTCCCATTTCCCTAGACTCTATGTGATCCCTGATGAAAATAAACAAATAACATTTAGATATTGTAAACAGGAATATATATCTATTGAGGATAAGACGATAGATGGACACAAGAGGTGATATTATACATTTAAAAAGTGCAGAAAAAAAATTGACGGAAGGATAGAGAATGGAAGCCTGAGAGAAACTATTATGTCAATGTTTATAGAAAGGAAGGAACAGTTTTTAGCTTAATGCTGTCAGTAATGAGAGAGACCTGCGAGAAAAAATTAAAAAATCCACAATACCGTTACTGGAACAATACACCAGAGATAAGCCCATGACGACGTTTCGGTCCGAATTGTGCCATTCACAGGTCGTCTATGACTGGTCCAAGATGGACCGAAGCATCGTCATAAGATTTGTTTTTCTCTCTATGTGCGGGTTATTTGTGGACTGCAAGAAAAAGTTCCAAAACTACATGGACAGCCTTCAGGAATGTTGTTATTAGTGGCTACGTAATACACAAGTAACATATACAAGGTAACACGCGGGTGTTTCCTTATGTGTGTTACCTAGGATGGCTAGATTGTTACACCATTTCCCTATTTCAGAACATTGTGTAAGAAGACTATGAAATATTTCTTCACGAAGAAGGAAAGTGGAGCTGAAGGACGGAAGAGACGAAAGTTAGAGGTGGAAGAAACCAAGAAATCGAGCAAGTTCTTCATTCCATTCTTTGAAAGGCCCGGAACAATTTGCTCGACACATTCCATGGAGTTGCCTGCACCTGCATCACAAGCTGAGGAGGAAGTCAAGTCAGATAAATCCGAGTATGATGAGATTATGAGTGAGGCTGCCAGAGAACGTGGACATGACAGGAGGGAAAGACGATTGTGGTGATGTTGTTGAGTTTATTGACGAGATTTTACCTGACAAGACTGAACCTGACGACACTAATCCTAACGAACCGATGGTGTCGAGAGCCTTGAACTGTCATACCAGAAGTGATTGAACATCATGATGTTTCCATTAGACATCTGAAGTTCGACAAGGATACTGGAAAACAACTGTGCCAAACGTACTGAGAACAGAAAAATAAAGCTGGGTTCGAAGTATTCCCAGAACAGTGAGGGGCCTTTCTTACCAGCAAATAACCGCTCGATGAACAAAACTTGGTTCAAGAGGAAATTGGGAAATGGTCGAGGTGAGGAAGTGACTCGCTCATGGCTGGTCTATTACCCTTATGAAAAGTCTGTATTTTGTATCTGTTGTCTTGTTTATTCCCAGTCAGACCATCAATCTTCACTGGAGCAGAAAATGGATTCAACCAGTGGAAAGCACCTAAAAGGATTAGTGTTCATGAAGTTGCTAATAATTATTGGGAGTGCTTCACACAGTAGAAGGAATTGGAAAGAAATTTAGCTGAAAGCAGAGGAGTTATTGACAAGGAACTTCAGTCAATGACTGAGAAGGAAGAGCAGAAGTGGCGTGATATCTTGACGAGAATCCTTCACTGCATAAAATTCCTTGTGACTCAGAACCTGGCTTTGCGAGGATACAGGGAGTTACCTCAGCTCTACGATGACTCCAGTGTGGGACATTTCCTTGGCTTACTGAAACTACTGGCCATTTTTTACCCTGTCATGAAGGAACACCTCACTCGTGTGGAAATTAATCCAGGATTCACATCTTATCTTCCTCCGAGTGTCCAGAACGAATTCATCCGCATGATATCTGTTTGCCATAGTTTACTGAGAAGCATTCGTAAAGCCAAGTATTATGGTCTTATGTTCGACTCGACTCCTGATCAGGCATACCGTAAGCAGATGTCAAAAGTAGTGAGGTACGTGGAAGTTGATTTTGAGAGGAAAACAGTCCGTGTTAGAGAGGCTGTTAGAGAGTCCGTCCTTGGTATTAACCAGATAAGCCAGCAGGATGCTGAGCTTGGTTGAAGGCATCTTGAAACAGATAAAGAAGAACGAAATGGAGGTTACAAGATTGTCGGTCTCTGCTCTAACAACGCTGCTGTGATGGCTGGACACAGAAATGGTGTTCATCAAGGTGGCAGTGTTTGTGAATTCCAACAATCACTCACTCAGCTTGGTGGGTGTACATGCAGCCAAACAGGATACAGTGATGGTCACGTTTTTTTGGAACCATCGAAGCTCTCTACATGTTATTCTTTCGTTCAACACAGCGCTGGGGGGGAAAAAAAAAACGCCGTGCCTGTGGTTGTTAAATCGGAGTCCGAAACCAGGTGGAGTGCAAAGACAGAAGCAGTGAAGCCTGTCAACAAGTACCTTGAGGAGATACTTCAAGTTCTCTAGGACATGATAGACAATGAAAGCGAGACCAGTGAAACAAGAAGTGACGCAAGGCAGCAGAACAACTGCATGTTCAGTTATGATTTTCTGACTGCTATTATTTTGGAACAGAGTACTCATTTGCACTGACCGTACTCAAGAAGCTGCAGGACCCTAGCATGAACTTCCACAATGTTGCCCTGGATCTGAAAGCTCTCCCAGATGATTTTGATGATGAAAGAGAAGTGTTGGTTAGTTGGTTACTCGAAGAAGGACTCAGTCTCTGTCGAGAATGGAATATTAAAAGAAATCAGAGACGAAAGAAATGAATGGCTGATGAGAACTCAAGAGACACTGGGTTAACAGCCAAGGAGGGAACACTTGACCGTTTTTACAGAGATGAATGAAAGGTTCACTTGTTTACACGACAATGATGCCAAGTTTAGGTTCCTTCTCGATGTCGAGGGGATGTGTTACGGCGACCTAAACAAGAAGTCTGAAAATTTGGGCGAATTGTGCACCTCTGATGTTGATGGACAGCAGCTATATGCTATCAACTGAAGCCAACATGAAAATATCAAGACCTGAAGAGCTTCTCGAATTTATTGTTCAGTATGGAGACGAGAACGTCTTTCCCAATCTCTGCACTGCGATTCAGATAATGCTAACCATCGTAGTTCCCATCACCAGTTGTGAGAGATCATTTATCAAATTAAAATTAATACATTAGTATTTGAGAGCCTCCATGAGTCAAGTCAGACTCTGTGACCTAGCTCTGCTGAGTCTAGAAAGAGAAGAAACTGAAAAAAAAAACTGAATATGAACACATCATAGACTAAATTGCATCAGTGACAGCAAGGAAGATGCAGTTGTAATTTTCATGTAGTGCCATAATTTGTTAATTAAAAGATTAATGAGTTTGATCTATTTTTAAACTGATTTTCTGGTAAGGTTATTTAAATGAGGAGTGTCAGGTGTTGGGACACAGGCACAGTGTCAGTGCTTGTTATAGGCGCTATTTTCTGAAGATACGCCCCTGAACACGCGCGAGGTAATACACAGGTAACATGCAAGGTAACACATGCAAGGTAATACACAGGTAACATGCAAGGTAACACATGCAAGGTAATACACAGGTAACATGCAAGGTAACACATGCAAGGTAATACACAGGTAACATGCAAGGTAACACATGCAAGGTAATACACAGGTAACATGCAAGGTAATACATGCAAGGTAATACACAGGTAACATGCAAGGTAACACATGCAAGGTAATACACAGGTAACATGCAAGGTAACACATGCAAGGTAATACACAGGTAACACGTGTAAGGTAACATATGCAAGGTAATACACAGGCAATATATGCAAGGTAACACGTGCAAAATAATACACAGGTAACACATATAAGGCAACATATGCAAGGTAATACACAGGTAACACATGCGAAGTGACATACATATAACACATAAAAGGTGACACACAGGTAACACATGAAAGGTGACACACAAATAAGACATGCAAGGTGACACACAGATAACACATGCAAGGTGACACACAGATAACACATGCAAGGTGACACACAGATAACACATGCAAGGTGACACACACGTAAAACATGCAAGGTGACACACAGGTAACACATGAAAGGTGACACACAAATAACACATGCAAGGTGACACACAGATAACACATGCAAGGTGACACACAAATAACACATGCAAGGTGACACACAGATAACACATGCAAGGTGACACACAGATAACACATGCAAGGTGACACACAAATAACACATGCAAGGTGACACACAGGTAACACATGCAAGGTGACACACAGATAACACATGCAAGGTGACACACAAATAACACATGCAAGGTGACACACAGATAACACATGCAAGGTGACACACAAATAACACATGCAAGGTGACACACAGATAACACATGCAAGGTGACACACAGATAACACATGCAAGGTGACACACAAATAACACATGCAAGGTGACACACAGGTAACACATGCAAGGTGACACACAGATAACACATGCAAGGTGACACACAAATAACACATGCAAGGTGACACACAAATAACACATGCAAGGTGACACACAGATAACACATGCAAGGTGACACACAGATAACACATGCAAGGTGACACACAAATAACACATGCAAGGTGACACACAAATAACACATGCAAGGTGACACACAGATAACACATGCAAGGTGACACACAGATAACACATGCAAGGTGACACACAAATAACACATGCAAGGTGACACACAGATAACACATGCAAGGTGACACACATATAACACATGCAAAATAACACACAGATAACACATGCAAGGTGACGCACAGATAACACATGCATGGTGACACACAGATAACACATGCAAGGTGACACACATATAACACATGCAAAATAACACACAGATAACACATGCAAGGTGACGCACAGATAACACATGCATGGTGACACACAAATAACACATGCAAGGTGACACACAAATAACACATGCAAGGTGACACACAGATAACACATGCAAGGTGACACACAGATAACACATGCAAGGTGACACACAAATAACACATGCAAGGTGACACACAGATAACACATGCAAGGTGACACACATATAACACATGCAAAATAACACACAGATAACACATGCAAGGTGACGCACAGATAACACATGCATGGTGACACACAGATAACACATGCAAGGTGACACACAGATAACACATGCAGAGTAACACACAGATAACACATGCAAAGTAACACACAGATAACACATGCAAAGTAACACACAGATAACACATGCAAAGTAACACACAGATAACACATGCAAGGTGACACACAGATAACACATGCAAGGTGACACACAGATAACACATGCAAAGTGACGCACAGATAACACATGCAGAGTAACACACAGATAACACATGCAAGGTGACACACAGATAACACATGCAAGGTGACGCACAGATAACACATGCAAAGTAACACACAGATAACACATGCAAGGTGACACATAGATAACACATGCAGAGTAACACATAGATAACACATGCAAAGTAACACACAGATAACACATGCAAGGTGACACATAGATAACACATGCAGAGTAACACACAGATAACACATGCAAAGTAACACACAGATAACACATGCAAGGTGACACATAGATAACACATGCAGAGTAACACACAGATAACACATGCAAGGTGACACACAGATAACACATGCAAGGTGACACACAGATAACACATGCAAGGTAACACACAGATAACACATGCAAGGTGACACACAGATAACACATGCAAGGTAACACACAGATAACACATGCAAGGTAACACACAGATAACACATGCAAGGTAACACACAGATAACACATGCAAGGGTTGACCAACAGTGTCTTCAGCTTGAATGAGATGACTCAGCTGGAGACATGTGTTACAACTATGTGTCACACAAACAAATATAAGAAGAATACGTCATGTAAGACTGAACACCACGAGCACCACGACGAACACGAGTGTTGGAGTAAAAATTAAAATTATTGTTACTACTCACCAAGTGTCACTGTAGCGTGTCATGAAGAAAATTATTATTATCTACCATGTAACAAAATAAAAATCAAATACATACATACATGTGTATATATATATATATATATATATATATATATATATATATATATATATATATATATATATATATATATATATATATATATATATATATATATATATATATATATATATATATATATATATATATATATATATATATGAGACAATGGATGAGATATCAATAAATTTTGTTGAAAATATGAAAAAGTTTTGGAGCGAGATTAATAAGTTGAAGAAGCCTGGGGAACAAACGAATTTTATAGTTAAAAATAGGAGAGGAGAGTTATTAAATGGAGAGTTAGAGGTATTGGGAAGATGGAGGGAATATTTTGAGGAATTGTTAAATGTTGATGAAGATAGGGAAGCTGTGATTTCGTGTATAGGGCAAGGAGGAATAACATCTTGTAGGAGTGAGGAAGAGCCAGTTGTGAGTGTGGGGGAAGTTCGTGAGGCAGTAGGTAGAATGAAAGGGGGTAAGGCAGCCGGGATTGATGGGATAAAGATAGAAATGTTAAAAGCAGGTCGGGATATAGTTTTGGAGTGGTTGGTGCAATTATTTAATAAATGTAAGGAAGAGGGTAAGGTACCTAGGGATTGGCAGAGAGCATGCATAGTTCCTTTGTATAAAGGCAAAGGGGATAAAAGAGAGTGCAAAAATTATAGGGGAATAAGTCTGTTGAGTATACCTGGTAAAGTGTATGGTAGAGTTATTATTGAAAGAATTAAGAGTAAGGCAGAGAGTAGGATAATAGATGAACAAGGAGGCTTTAGGAAGGGTAGGGTGTGTGGAGACCAGGTGTTTACAGTGAAATTTATAGGTCAACAGTATTTAGATAAGGGTAAAGAGGTTTTTGTGGTATTTATGGATTTAGAAAAGGCATATGACAGGGTGGATGGGGGGGGCAATGTGGCAGATGTTGCAAATGTATGGAACAGGAGGTAAGTTATTGAAAGCGGTAAAAAGTTTTTATGAGGATAGTGAGGCTCAGGGTAGAGAATGTGGAAGAGAGGAAGATTATTTCCCAGTAAAAGTAGGCTTTAGGCAAGGATGTGTGATGTCACCATGGTTGTTCAATATATTTATAAATGGGGTTGTAAGAGAAGTGAATGCTCAGGTGTTGGCAAGAGGTGTGGAGTTAAAAATTGAAGAGTCTAACACAAAGTGGGAGTTGTAACAGTTGCTCTTTGCTGATGACACTGTGCTTTTGGGAGATTCTAAAGAGAAGTTGCAGAGGATGGTGTATGAGTTTGGTAGGGTATGTAAAAGAAGAAAATTGAAAATAGGAAAGAGTAAGGTGATGAGGATAACACAAAAATTAGGTAATGAAAGACTGGATATCAGATTGGAGGAATAGAGATGAATGTATATAGATATTTAGGAGTGGACATGTCAGCAAATGGGTGTATGAAAGATGAGTTGAATCATAGAATTGACAAGTTGAAGAATATAAGTGCTGCATTGAGGAGTCTATAGAGACAAAGAATTTTGTCCTTGGAAGCAAAGAAGGGAATGTATGAGAGTATAGTTATAATAATGCTCTTATATGGGTGTGAAACATGGGTGGTGAATGTTGCAAAAAGTAGAAAGCTGGAGGCAGTAAAGATGTTATGACTGTACTCCGTCTGCAGTCTTCTTTGCCCTTCCCCAATCTTCATGACTTTGCACTTGGTGGGGTTAAACTCCAGGATCCAGTTGCTGGACCATGCCTGCAGCCTGTCCAGATCCCTTTGTAGTTCTGCCTGGTCCTAGTCTAATTTGACTCTTACACAAATAACCCGCATATAAAAGAGAGAGGCTTACGACGACGTTTCGGTCCGACTTGGACCATTGACAAAGTGACTTTGTCAATGGTCCAAGTCGGACCGAAACGTCGTCGTAAGCCTCTCTCTTTTATGTGCGGGTTATTTGTGTATCGTTCCAGTCACGGTATTGTGCCTTTTTGTTATTTATTAATTTGACTCTTCTCATCAGTTTCACATCATTTGCAAACAGGGACACTTCTTAGTCTATTCTTTCCATCATGTCGTTCACAAATCCCAGAAACAGCACCGGTCCTAGGACTGACCCCTGTGGAACCCCACTTATCACATTTGCCCACTCTGACATCTCGCCATGTACCATGACTCGCTGTTGTCTCTCTGACATACATTCCCTGATCCATTGCAGTGCCTTCTCTGTTATCCCTGCCTGGTCCTTCAGTTTTTGCACTAATCTCTTGCATGGAACTGTGTCAAATGCCTTCTTACAGTCCAAGAAAATGCAATCTACCTAACCCCCTCTCTCATGTCTTACCGCTGTCACCCTGTCATAGAACTCCAGTAGGTTTGTGCCACAGGATTTCCCATCACTAGTAGAGGTTGTCGAACAACCTCTACTAGTGAGAATGGCTGGATTTGAGAGGGACCTGTCCTCCCAACATCTGAGTTCTTACCTCTCCTAGTGACCTACGTCTCACCTCCTGGCGCTATATAAGGCTCCATCCTGTCACTTCATCTCCATATTGTTTCATACCATGGAACAATGCTCTTCTCCAGACTGAGGGACTGACCACCTCAAAACTTTAAGGGTGATGGACTGATTACATCGTCTTCAAGTATCTTCTGCTTCTATCAACTTTTCTGTACTCGACTGAAGAAGCCTACTGTGTAGGCGAAACGTTTCGAAATAAAGATACCTAACTGTTGCATATGTGTCTTACCTAACAAATAGGTATTACATTTGCCATTTTCCAGTTTCCTGGCACCATGCCAGTTTGTAGTGATATTTTGAAAAGATTAGCAAAAGGTATGCTAAGTTCCTCTTTACATTCCTTTAAAACCCTTGCAAACAGTTCATCAGGGCCTGGGGATTTGTTAGGTTTTAATTTCTCTATTTGTCTGAGGACCGTGTCACTAGTTACCCTAATTGTGCATAGTTTATTATCGTCCTGTTCTACATAATTTATTTCTGGGATTTTGCTAGTATCTTCCTGAGTAAAAACTGAGAGGAAGTAAGTGTTGAAAAGTTCACACATTTCCTTATCACTGCCAGTGATCTGACCTGAGTTACGTTTAAGTGGGCCAATCTTGTCCCTAATCTTACTTCTGTATACCTGAAAGAACCTTTTTGGGTTAGTCTTTGAATCCCTTGCGACTTTAGCCTCATAATCCCTTTTTGCTTTTCTTATTCCTTTTTTTAAATCTTTCTTTAACTGAGTATATTGATTTCTTAACTGCCCATCCCCTCTTTTACACAAATAACCCGCACATAGAAGAGAGGAGCTTACGACGATGTTTCGATCTGTCTTGGACCATTTACAGAGTCACAGTAACGAAACGTCGTCGTAAGCTCCTCTCTTCTATGTGCGGGTTATTTGTGTATCGTTCCAGTCACGGTATTGCGCCTTTTTTTTGTAATTCATCCCCTCTTTTCGTACGCCTATATATGCCTTTCTTTTGACCAATGAGGTGTTGTAATCTGTTGTTTATCCATTTGGGGTAATTTTTCTTAGATCTAATTTCCTTACCCGGAACAAAAGTTGTCTGGTTAGCTAGCACTATGCTCTGAAATACGTCATATTGGTAACCAACACCACCTATCTGACCCATAGTCAGGACATCCCAATTTAGCCCACCCACGTAATTTCTCAGTCCCATGAAATCGGCCAAGAGGAAGTCTGGGACTTGTAAAACACCTGCCTCTTATTTCCCTCTTCCAATACTTATGTCCGGATGACCAGTTTACCTGAATCCCTTCGTAGATCTTACCTTGCTCACACTCTAACAGCACCTCAAATCCGAATAATCAGTGTTGCTCTGTCAACACTGCCACTGGAGACACCAGAGACGGGTTGCTTGCCGTGGTTCAGTGTGTCAGTCTCGCGTTGGTTGTGGACATAAACCTCCTTCTCTTAGTCATTTACCTTATTTTAACCTATTTGTAGATTGAAATCTGATTTATAAACCTTCATCCCATCTTGACTGTATTCGTACTGTGTGGGACTGGAATGGAAGATGTGGCGTTGGAAGGTCTCCACAAAGATGAGAGGAGGTGGGGGTTACCCCTCCATCTGACGATGTTCCTTCACACTTTCCTTCCAGCATTTTGCTTTGTTTCCCTACGTCTCCTTCCATCCATCCCAGATTTTTGTGATTTAATCATTCTAGATTGCTCCATCTAGCTGTTCTACATGACCGTCTCAACATCTTTCTTCCACTTTTCTGAATTATAATTCTCATACCACCCATCATATTATCTTCTGTTTTCCTCACTCCTCCTCTCCCTCTGCATAACAGTCACACCACACAGTGGTCGCAGACACGATATCTCCGCCGACTCCTTGGTCTAGTTTCACTAAATAAGAGCAACGCGAATGATTTTAGTGAGACTAAGAAGGAGGAAGATCAAGGTGTTGTAGTGAGAATGAAGAAGAGGAAGAATACGTTTACGACCACTTATATTAAGAGAACAAACCTGCGTCAAACTCATCGCAGCTCTGAGGGTCGTTGCTGTCACCCAAGGTGCTGGCAGTCTTCTGTTCCCTTTTCAACCCTGCTGTAACCTGTAATGTAATACAAAGCTACTAAAAACGCGTAGAGATAGTACACACTGTAGCAAGCAATGTAGCTCGAACACCACCATGAATAATAACTACACCAAGAACATAAGAATAATGACAACGTAAAACATATGAATGAAAATATAGACCACATAAAAAACATGAATATGAATAATAACTACAGGAAGAGCATAAATATGAATAATAACTACAGGAAGAGCATAAATATGAATAATAACTACAGGAAGAGCATAAATATGAATAATAACTACAGGAAGAGCATGAATATGAATAATAACTACAGGAAGAGCATGAATATGAATAATAACTACAGGAAGAGCATGAATATGAATAATAACTACAGGAAGAGCATGAATATGAATAATAACTACAGGAAGAGCATGAATATGAATAATAACTACAGGAAGAGCATGAATATGAATAATAACTACAGGAAGAGCATGAATATGAATAATAACTACAGGAAGAGCATAAATATGAATAATAACTACAGGAAGAGCATGAATATGAATAATAACTACAGGAAGAGCATGAATATGAATAATAACTACAGGAAGAGCATGAATATGAATAATAACTACAGGAAGAGCATGAATATGAATAATAACTACAGGAAGAGCATGAATATGAATAATAACTACAGGAAGAGCATGAATATGAATAATAACTACAAGATGAGCATGAATATGAATAATAACTACAGGAAGAGCATAAATATGAATAATAACTACAGGAAGAGCATGAATATGAATAATAACTACAAGATGAGCATGAATATGAATAATAACTACAGGAAGAGCATGAATATGAATAATAACTACAGGAAGAGCATGAATATGAATAATAACTACAAGATGAGCATGAATATGAATAATAACTACAGGAAGAGCATAAATATGAATAATAACTACAAGATGAGCATGAATATGAATAATAACTACAAGATGAGCATGAATATGAATAATAACTACAAGATGAGCATGAATATGAATAATAACTACAGGAAGAGCATGAATATGAATAATAACTACAAGATGAGCATGAATATGAATAATAACTACAAGATGAGCATGAATATGAATAATAACTACAGGAAGAGCATAAATATGAATAATAACTACAAGATGAGCATGAATATGAATAATAACTACAAGATGAGCATGAATATGAATAATAACTACAGGAAGAGCATGAATATGAATAATAACTACAAGATGAGCATGAATATGAATAATAACTACAAGATGAGCATGAATATGAATAATAACTACAGGAAGAGCATAAATATGAATAATAACTACAAGATGAGCATGAATATGAATAATAACTACAGGAAGAGCATGAATATGAATAATAACTACAAGATGAGCATGAATATGAGTGTGAGAGTATTAAATAAAATAATGCAGAGAGGTATGACGAAAGTATTCATATAAAACAAATAAAAGTATCGGTCGAGGCTTGAAGAATGGAAGAGAGAGAGAGAGAGAGAGAGAGAGAGAGAGAGAGAGAGAGAGAGAGAGAGAGAGAGAGAGAGAGAGAGAGAGAGAGAGAGAGAGAGAGAGAGAGAGAGAGAGAGAGAGAGAGAGAGAGAGAGAGAGAGAGAGACTTTTTTTTGACATTTCGGTATGTTTCCGTTGGCCTTCTTCTCTAATTCTTTCCCTCCTTCCTTCCTTTCGTCCTCTCAGCTTCCCTTCATCCTTATCTTCTCTTCCTCCCTCCTTCCTTCCATCTTAGCCTCCTTCTCCCGTCTTCTCTCCCTCCTTCCTTCCGTGTGTGTGTCTGAGTGTGCCTCTCACCTGGGTGTTCTTACAACCAAACCACCAGAAGGCAGCTGGTCGTGGGAAGGGCGGTGTGTCCACATCCACACTAGACTCAGCTTTGCTTGCCTTCCAATAGTCTCCATCCTGAAGGAGAAATATATCTCTTACGATCATCTTCATTCCATGCTTTCTCTGGACACTCGCCAACCTGGTCTTCTCCATTTGTTTTGTATAATCTGCAGCTTTTCTAAGAGCAAAAATAAAGTTAGTTGTGGCGACTTGTAAGTTGATTTAGGGACAGGTACACCTAGTACAATTAGCATACATAGTGTAAATTGCCTGGATAACCCAAAATGGTCAGACAGAGTGATTTATTTCCCTTGGAGTCCTTGTAAATTCTCTATCTACCCCCATGGCAATGGAGAAACTGTCACTAAACTGTTTTCCTTTAGAATAAAGTGCCCTTTCACCTTCGTCTGCCAACTCTGCTAACTTACCTTGAAGAAGTAGTAGGCATTTTGATGATAGAGAATGGCAGCATCTAGGTTTGCTGGAAGACCTCTCCAAGAGGAGAGGTTCCTCTCCACTGCTTTCTTGTTCGTGTCTGGGAATCTTCCTCTCCGATTCCTTCTGTCTCGATAAGGTTGTGACGACTGTGTATTGTAGCGCCAGTACTGAGACCCCTGAAAAGTGGACGAGATAAGAAAAGGTCACCTTGAATGTCTAGTCTCTTATCCAGGTGAGTACAGGTAGGTAGCGCGTTTGTCTTACGATGAGAGGGCAGAGGACTGAACTTTGCGCTGAATGACCCACTGGTTTAGCGCTTTAAAAACAAATATAAAAATGAATAAGGTGCTCGTTCATGAGCTGAGCTGTAACATAAAATACTGCTTTAAATTCTATAAAAAAAAAAATCTGATGGATGAAGGGCGCAATTTAATGGTTTATTCCAGCAGTAATAAACGTTGGTAAGAGACACATGAAATATTAACGTGATCCTTTATTGAATATTCTCAGTTTCCACAGTCGGGGCGAAACAAACGTTGTCCATAAAATATTACATTCTACTGCATTTTGTTTCTACCATCGTGTCGGTACTTTATAATATTTTCTTTCTATCAGTAAAAATTATAATATATATATATATATATATATATTATTGCAACCACGAACGAGTGGTATTGATCAATAACAACACTGCGAGTAGACAAAGACTCGAACCCATGCTGCTTTGGCCCGTCTCATGAGAGAAAACACATGACGCTCTAACCCACAGGACCACCAAATCCTTGGTGGTCCTGTGGGTTAGATATATATATGTGCATATATATATATATATATATATATGTGTGTGTGTGTGGTGTGTGTGTGTGTGTGTGTGTGTGTGTGTGTGTGTGTGTGTGTGTGTTGTGTGTGTGTGTGTGTTGTGTGTGTGTGTGTGTGTGTGTATGTGTGTGTGTGCGTATGTGTGTGTGTGTGTATGTGTGTGTGTATGTGTGTGTGTATGTGTGTATGTGTGTGTGTGTATGTGTGTGTGTATGTGTGTGTATGTGTGTGTGTGTGTGTGTGTGTATGTGTGTGTGTATGTGTGTGTATGTGTGTGTATGTGTGTGTGTGTATGTGTGTGTGCATGTGCGTGTACTCACCTAATTGTGGTTGCAGGGGTCGAAACTCAGCTCCTGGCCCCGCCTCTTCACTGATCGCTACTGGGTCCTCTCTCTCTGCTTCCTGAGCTTTGTCATACCTCTTCTTAAAACTATGTATGGTTCCTGCCTCCACTACTTCACTTGCTAGGCTATTCTACTTGCTGACAACTCTATGACTGAAGAAATACTTCCTAACGTCCCTGTGACTCGTCTGAGTCTTCAGCGTCCAGTTGTGACCCCTTGTCATTATGTCCCCTCTCTGGAACATCCTATCTCTGTCCACCTTGTCTATTCCCCGCAGTATCTTGTATGTCGTTATCATGTCTCCCCTGACCCTTCTGTCCTCCAGTGTCGTCAGTCCGATTTCCCTTAACCTTTCCTCGTACGACATTCCCTTGAGCTCTGGGACTAGCCTTGTTGCAAACCTTTGTACTTTCTCTAACTTCTTGACGTGCCTGACCAGGTGTGGGTTCCAGACTGGTGCTGCATACTCCAGTATGGGCCTAACATACACAGTGTACAGTGTCTTGAACGATTCCTTATTAAGGTATCGGAACGCTATTCTCAGGTTTGCCAGGCGCCCGTATGCTGCAGCGGTTATTTGGTTGATGTGTGCCTCCGGTGATGTGCTCGGTGTTATGGTCACCCCAAGGTCTTTCTCCCTGAGTGAGGTCTGTAGTCTTTGTCCACCTAGCCTATACTCTGTCTGCGGTCTTCTTTGCCCCTCCCAATCTTCATGACTTTGCATTTGGCTGGATTGAATTCGAGAAGCCAGTTACTGGACCACATGTCCAGCCTGTCCAGGTCTCTTTGCAGTCCTGCCCCATCCTCGTCCGATTTAATTCTTCTCATCAACTTTACGTCATCTGCGAACAGAGACACTTCAGAGTCTATTCCTTCCATCATGTCGTTCACATATATCAAAAATAGCACTGGTCCTAGAACTGACCCCTGTGGGACCCCGCTCGTAACAGGCGCCCACTGTGATACCTCTTCACGTACCATGACTCGTTGCTGCCTCCCTGTCAGGTATTCCCTTATCCATTGCAGTACCCTCCCTTTTACATGCGCCTGATCCTCCAGCTTCTGCACTAATCTCTTGTGGGAACTGTGTCAAAGGCCTTCCTGCAGTCTAGGAAAACACAATCTACCCACCCCTCTCTCTCGTGTCTTACTTCTGTTACCTTGTCATAAAACTCCAGGAGGTTTGTGATACAAGATTTGCCTTCCATGAACCCATGCTGGTTTTCATTTATAATCTTGGTCCTTTCCAGGTGTTCGACCACTCTCCTCCTGATAATCTTCTCCATGACTTTGCACACAATACATGTCAGAGACACAGGTCTGTAGTTTAGTGCCTCGTTTCTGTTTCCTTTCTTAAATATGGGGACTACATTAGCTGTCTTCCATTTCTCAGGTAGTTGCCCAGTTTCAAGGGATGTGTTGAAGATTGTGGTTAGAGGCACGCACAGCATCTCTGCTCCTTCTCTAGGGACCCATGGGGAGATGTTGTCCGGTCCCATCGCCTTTGAGGTGTCAAGGTCACTTAAGAGCTTCTTCACCTCCTCCTCAGTTGTTCGTATGTCATCCAACACTTGTTGGTATATTCCCTCTTGATGTTCCCTTCTGTGCTGTCTTCCCACAGCCCTTCCTGTCTCTACTGTAAAAACTTCCTTAAATCTCCTGTTCAGCTCCTCACATACCTCCTGATCATTTCTTGTGAGTTCTCCACCTTCTGTCCTTAATCTGATCATCTTGTCTTTGACTGTTGTCTTCCTCCTGATGTGGCTATACAACAGTTTCGGGTCAGTCTTGATTCTCGATGCTATGTCATTTTCATACTGTCGCTGGGCCTCCCTCCATACCTGTGCGTACTCATTCCTGGCTCTGCGACTGATCTCCCTATTTTCGTGTGTTCTCTGCCTTCTGTACTTTTTCCATTCTCTATTGCACTTTGTTTTTGTCTCCTTACACCGTCGGGTAAACCAGGGGCTCGTTCTGGTCTTCCCGTTGTTACTGTTGCCCTTGGGAATAAACCTTTCCACTGCCTCCTTGCATTTTGTTGTTACATATTCCATCATTTCATTTACTGGCTTTCCTGCCAGTTCTCTGTCCCACTCGACCTCCCGCAAGAAGTTCTTCAACCCTATGTAGTCCCCTCTTTTATAGTCAGGCTTTTCCCATTCAACTCCTGTTATTCTCTCCACTTGCAGCTCTACTATGTATTCAAAACACAGAACCACGTGGTCGCTAGCTCCTAAGGGACTCTCATACTTGATGTCCTCAATGTCTGAGCTGCCCAGGGTGAACACAAGGTCCAATCTTGCTGGTTCATCTTCCCCTCTCACTCTGGTAGTGTCCTTAACATGTTGGTGCATGAGGTTTTCCAGCACCACGTCCAACATCCTGGCTCTCCATGTTTCAGGACCC
>NC_069404.1:93822958-93870458 GCF_026875155.1 Cherax quadricarinatus | reverse complement strand
ATTATCATGTATTTTTCTCGCTTGCATTCCATGGAATATAGATCAAGGGACTACAACTGTTCCCAGTAATTTAGGTGCCTTATCGTATTTATGTGTCCCTTGAAAGTTCTTTGTATACTCTCAAGGTCAGCAATTTTCCCTGCCTTGAAGGGGGCAGTTAGTGTACAGCAGTATTCCAGCCTAGAGAGAACAAGCGTCCCTAGCTTTGAAGGTTCTCATTATCCATCATATCATTTTTCTAGCAGATGAGGTAGATACATTGTCGTAATCTTTGAAGGTGAGATCCTCTGGCATTATCACTCCCAGGTCCTTGACATTAGTTTTTCGCTATGATACGGTTAGAATTTGTTGTAGACCCTGATACAGTTTTAATTTCCTCAAGTTTTCCATATCTGAGTAGTTGAAATTTCTCTTCACTGAACTTCATATTGTTTTGAGTGGCCCATTTGAAGATTTGGTTGATGTCCTCTTGGAGTCTCGCGATGCCGTCGATGGAGGTCACTGCCATGGTGATCCGGGTGTCATCCGCAAAGGAAGACACCCGACATCTATGTCAGAAATGAGGATGAGGAATAGGATTTTCACTGAGCTTTTCACTGTAGCCGCCTCAGACTTGACTCTGTTTACTATTACTCTTTGTGTTCTATTTGTTAGGAAGTTGTAGATCTGTTTACTGACTTTTCCTGTTATTCCTTTATCACGCATTTTGTGCGCTATTACACCATGGTCGCACTTGTTGAAGGCTTTTGAAAAGTCTGTGCATACTACACCTTCATTTTGTTTATCCTCTACAGCATCCAGGACCTTGTCATAGTGGTCCAGTAGCTGGGACAGGCAGGAGCAACCTGCTCTAAACCCGTGTTGCCCTGGGTTGTGTAATTGATGGGTATCTAGGTGGTTGGTGATCTTGCTTCTTAGAACCCTCTCAAAGATTTTTATGATATGGGATGTTAGTGCTGTCGGTCTGTAATTCTTTGCAATTGCTTTACTGCCACCTTTGTAGAGTGGGGCTATGTCTGTTGTTTTTAGTGAGTGTGGGATGACCTCTATGTTCATGCTCTCTCTCTCCATAGAATGCTGAAGGCACGTGACAGGGACTTTATGCTGTTTTTTATGAATACGGAGTTCCATGAGTCTGGGCCTGGGCCAGAGTGCATGGGCATGTCATTTATTGCCTTTTTAGAGTCTTGTGGTGTTAGGATAATATCCGAGATTTTTGAGATAACCAGATTTTGGGTCTCTGTCATGAAGAATTTATTTAGATTGTCGATCCTTAGTCTTGTTAACGACTCGCTGAAAACTGAGCCGTACTGAGACTTTAGTATCTCATTTCTTTGCTGTCATCTGTGTAAGGCCCATCTCGCCTATGCAGGGGCTCAATACTGGATGTTTTACCCTTAGATTTGGCATAAGGGAAGACGTGTTTTTTTTTTTTTTTTTTTTTTTTTTTTTTAGTTTTCTTAATGGCTTTTAGTTCTTCCTGAGATTCTTGTCTCCTGTAAGATTCCTTAAGCTTAAGTTTGATATTTGCTAATTCTTTGACCAGTGCCTCCCTTCGTATTTCAGATATATTGGCCCCACTCAGCAGCTCTGTGATTCTTCACCTTCGCCTGTATAGGGAACATCTCTCTCATTCTAGTTTACAGCTTGTATTTCTTTTTCTTAATGGAATGTGCCTTGAGCAGACATGAAGTGCCACAGAGTTAATTTTTTCTAGGCAAAGGTTCAGATTCCTGTTGTTTAGGATATCTTCCCATCTTGTTTCATTTAGGACATGGTTGACTTGTTCCCATTATATGATTTTGTTATTGAAGTTGAATTTTGTGAAGACACTATCATAACTGATCACATGTTGCTGGTCTGGAGCCCTGTGCATACATGTCTGTACCTCAATTATGTTGTGATCTGAGTGAATTGTCTTTATAGTTATCTGTTTACAATAATGTTTTATCACTGATTACATCATTGCTTAGTTAATCTTAAGTTAATTTTAAGCCAGCCCGTAATGCTATGCATATAAGTGGCTTTGGCATGCTGCTCTTACCTGTATTTTTTTGTACCTCTGTATGTATGCTAAAATTACTAAATAAATAAAAAATAAATAAATAAATACAGTTATATTACATATCAAATCGTCTTTATTAGTAAAGATGAGGTCCCTCATATTTTCTAGTCTTGTAGGCTCTAATATTTGCTGGTTTAAAGTGAATTTGGTGCAGAGATTTAATAGCTCGTGTGTATGTGAGTTTTCATCTGAGCTGCCTCCTGGGGTGATCTCTGCTAAAATATTATTTGCTACACTCCTCCACTTTAGGTGTCTCAAGTTGAAATCTCCCAGTAGCAAGATGTCTGGCGCAGGACTTGAAGATTTTTCCAAACAGTGGTTAATTTTCAAAAGCTGTTCCTGGAATTGCTCGGAAGTTGCATCCAGAGGCTTGTATACAACCACAATAACCAGGTTTTGATTTTGTCTTTACTGCCAAGACTTCAACTACATCATTTGAAGTGTTTAGTAGTTCTGAGCAAATGAGCAGCACTGTGACAGACAAGCCAACCTCCCCTTGTTGCCTGTTTAGTCTGTCGCATCGGAATAGGTTATAACCTGGGATCCATATTTCGTTGTCATAATGATCCTTTATGTGGGTCTCTGTGAATGCTGCAAATATTGCATTTGAGTCATTAAGCAGTCCCTTGAGGCAAGGAATTTTGTTGTTTATTGATGCTTTAGACCCTGTATGTTTGCAAAGATAAATGTTATTATATTGATGGAATTTAAGGGGGTTTCATTTGCTGGCATTAATATCTGTTGCTCTGAAGTAGAGACCAATGACTGTGCCTCTGCCCCAGAAGTGTTTTCGGTTGGTGTAAGATTTCTGTCATTTCCTGCCAGTCATTTTTTCCTTCCTGGCACTTAAAAAAACTCCTTCTCTGGAGTGGTTATGGCTCCCCTCTTTCGTTTCCCATAGCCTGGCTGGTCTGTATCTTCTTGTCCCCTTTAGATGATGTGCCTGGCAGTATATGTTGTAGCATTTTCTTTCATAAACTGACGAGTGACACATTTCGGGATGAAATAAGTTACAGGAAGGAGATTTGCACCCTCCTGTTTTCATGTGGGTGTGGCATTTTTTGGGATGATCAAAGGTGCGTGTCCCACCGGTTTTTCCAGATATACGTGCCTGCAGATACTCAAGGCATAGAATTTGCATAGACTGGAATTTTGTTTGCTAGGATTTTTTTGTGGCTGTTTCCCCACTATCTACCATTCTTATATGGACATGAATGCTTCCACCAGTTTTTACTGGTAATGAGTCAACACTGTTCCCTGTGGCATCATCCTCTTTAGTTCCGTCTCCAACAGTATTGTTACTTTGTACCTCTGTCCTCCACGACAATAATATCACACCTCTGGGGCACTGTCTTCCAAGACAGCCCCGTTCAACCCAACCATTTTATTTTCCTAGCTGTTATACCATGCTGACATGTCTTTCAAGAAGGATATTTCATTGTTCTTGTCTTTTAATATAGATGTAATTTTCTCCAACAGGTGTATCTCGTTTGGGCAGACCCAAAAACAATTACCTGATTTTATATCTAAGATGGTCACTGGTTTAAAGTTCCTGCAAGCAATCCAGGTATGACTTCGTTTGTTACCCTTTCTGCAGACTACACAGATTTTCATGTTGTTGGTCATTTACAGCTCCTGACACTTTACAACTCTCCTAACTAGTCAGCCTACAGGACTACTAAAAGTATTTAGTTGTTAGTGTTTAACAGTTCTTAAACATTTCTTCTGGGTAGGCTGGATAGAATATGCTTACTATATAAAAGATTTTGTTTATATAATGGTACATATACTGTAATTTGTTATATATGGATTTTATGTATTATAATTTCAATCTCATATAACAATGTTCCTTCCTGGTACACTTGAACAGTTCTTCAAGGTAGGCTGGCTAGATAAGCCTACTATAAAAGTAATTTGTTTTATATGTTGGTATGTACACTGTAGTTTGATATTTATGGTATATATACTGCAGTTTGCTATGTATGGATTTAATGTATCATAGTTTCAAACCTTCACAACAATCTTCCTTCTTCCCTGGTACACTTGAGCAGTTATACCAACGCTCTTATATGGGTGTGAAGCATGGGTGGTGAATGTTACAACAAGGAGAAGGCTGGAGGCAGTGGTGTCATGTGTGAGGACAATGTGTGATGTGAATATAATGCAGAGAATTCGTAGTTTGGATATTAGGTGGAGGTGCGGGATTACCAAAACTATTATCCAGAGTTCTGAGGAGGGGTTGTTGAGGTGGTTCGGACATGTAGAGAGGTTGGAACAAAATAGAATGACTTAGAGAGTGTATAAATCTGTGGTGGTGGGAAGGTGTCAGTCTAGGAATGGTTGGAGGGAGGGGGTAAAAGAGGCTTTTGTGTGCAAGGGGTTTGGACTTCCAGCAAGCATGTGTGAGCGCTTTAGGAGCGAATGAAGACAAATGGTGCTTAAGACTTAACTTGCTGTTGGAGTGTGAGCAAGTTAACATTGATGAAGGGATTCAGGGAAACCGGCAGGCCAGACCTGAGTCCTGGAGATGGGAAGTACAGTGCCCGCACTCTGAAGGGAAGGGGAGGGGTGTTAATGTTGCAGTTTTATAACTGTAGTGTAAGTGTAGGCATGTCTCTGGCAAGACAGTGATGGAGTGAATGATGATAAAAGGTTTTCTTTTTTGGGCCACCCTGCCTTGGTGGGCCACCCTGCCTTGGTGGGAAACGGCCGATGTGTTATCAATAATAATAATAATAAATATATATATATTATATATATATATATATATATATATATATATATATATATATATATATATATATATATATATATATATATATATATATTATATATATATATATATATATATATAATATATATATATATATATATATATATATATATATATATATATATATATGTCGTGCCGAATATGTAAAACTGGTCAATTAGGAAGAACTCATTTAAAATTAAGTCCTTTCTTAAATTTTCTCTTATACGTTTAAAGATATATTTTTTTTCATTAATGTTAATGTAAAAATATTTAATTTTGCACCAAAAGAACCTTAGAAAACTTACCTAACCTTATTATAAGACGAACAATTTATTTTAGCCTAACTCAACTAAATATATTTTAGATTTGTTTACAATAATTTAATACTAAACAAACACAGTGAAATATATTTTTTTCGTTAGGTTCAGAAAGATTTTGGTGAAATTATTGCATACACAAATTTGCACTTGTCCTATATGGCAAGATGAGCGTTGCTATGTAAGCCAAGATCGCAAGTTCTGCCTATTCGGCACGACATATATATATATATATATATATATATATATATATATATATATATATATATATATATATATATATATATATATATATATATATATATATATATATATATATGTATGTATATATATATGATATTGCTTTAAGAAATGCCTCATATATACAACCCTGAAACAGTTATATAAAATAGTGTGATTTACAACCCTGAAATAAATCCTACAAACCCAGAAACAATAATATATAACTTTACATCGATATTGTACAACAACGAACCAATATTTTACAACCCTGAAATATTGTTATAAAGTCATGTATTACAATAATGTATTACCCCGAAGGAATATCCTTATCTTTATTAACACCTAAATGAGTAGAAATGTATTTGTCTCCTCTCTCTCTCCCAAATAGAAGACCAGGAGTCACACGGTGCAAGACGCACTAGCCCTTCAACTGAACAAACATCTAGAAGATAGATGGTGCGGACAATACGCATATTACCTCAATTTTCCTCCTACCTTGAAGAAGTAGATGACATTATTCTCGAAGGCGCTTGTGGCGGAGTCCAAGTTGTCAGGGATACCAGGAAAACCTCTGCTGATTTTCTTAGGATATCCCTCGCTCGGATCCTGATTATTGTAACGCCAGTATGTGTCTCCCTGGAGAAAAGAAAGTTTGTGTGTGTATATATATATAATATATATATATATATATATATATATATATATATATATATATATATATATATATATATATATATTATATATAATAGTAGACCCTCATGTTACATGGTAGTTACGTTTCTGAAAACGCCGTGTTAGATAAATCACTGTTATATAAACTGAAGAACTTATGGGAAAAAAATAGTGTTAGGTTTCTGGGACTCCCCGAAAAGCCCAACAATTTTTTTGGACATCATGATCGTACGAAAATAAATATGCTAATGCTTTTTTGTTGCTTAAGACTACAAATGCAACAGAAATAATATTATTTACCATAAATTGTGGTTGCTGGTGTATGTCAGTGATTGTGAAGAGAGTGGAGATGGACAGTGTGGTCCTACTGGGCTGAAGTGGATGTTTGTTGGTTGTCAGCAGAAGTGGATGGTTGAGGTTCTGATACTAAAGTCGATGGTTGTATTGCAGTGTGCATAAATTCTGTAATGGATCTCTGGCTTGTTTCACCCTGCAGTACATTATACATTATTCCTGAAGCTTGGTACTGCCAGGTTGGAGTCAGTCTATTGATTCAACTAGTTTTTTCATTACTTTTCTTGTGTAGTTACACTTGACTGACTTAATAACTCTCCGATCCAGTGGTTGTATTAAAGGTGTTGTATTTGGAGGTAAAAATACAACTTTTACATGTGGAGTCACATCCAACAAAGCTTCTGGATGAGTACGGGAATTATCAAGAATGAAGAGAGCCTTGACTGCAAGGTTCTTGTGCAGGTAAAACTTAACTTGCGGAATAAAGTGATGCTTAAACCAGTCAATAAATATGTCCTGTCATGAATGCTGACTAGTTTGACCTCCAAATTACCGGTAAGGTTTTTTATCGACACCTTTCAAAGCACGAGGATTCTTAGAGTGATAAATAACTATGGGTTTACACTTGAAATCCCCTGACGCATTACCGCAAAGGAGCAAAATGAAGAGATCCTTTGTTGCCTTGAGGCCCTGTGCAGCGCCACGGAGACTGCGGTCTCACCCACAGTCAGGCGGCGGCGACCTGAGCTACGGAAATATCCCGCGACACTCCAAAATTTTTTCCCTCCTGCAAATCGAATGATGTTAAGTTAATTTTACGAAGTGTTGTATAAAATTATGCCGCAATTTTTCTGTAGTGTAATAACCAAAACGTGCCAAAGAAATCCGTGTAATATGAGGATCTACTGTATAGAGTGTTAGCCACGGCATTATGCCGCCACTCCCCCACACACGTACCAAAACACAAACACATACCATGAAAAATTATAATATATATATTTGCAAACTTACTGGGGTTTTAATACTTGATACTGCGTCCTTTACGCTTAATCACGTCCCTCAGCCATGTAGGAAGACTCTCACACAAATTCCTGAGGGTCTGGGGAGGTATATTATTCCATGCTTCATGTAGAGCAGCCTCCAGCCGCGGGATGGAACTGACATCCTTGCCCAGTAAACTTCTTTTCACTATTGATTAGAATTCTCAATAGGGTTTAGGTCTGGGGAATTGCCTGGCCAGTCATTAAAGAACCTCACTTCACAGTCCTTAAGCCACTGAACTACAGATTTGGTGGTATGACACGGTGCACCGTCCTGCATAAAAACTGTAGCCCGACACTGGTCAAAAGCCTCAGGTAAATTGTCACACAATAATTCCAGGTAATTATACTGGTTCATATACTGGTTTTTGGGAAGCACAATGAGTTCACCAACATGCTGAACACTGAAACTCTCCCATACCATGAGCGAGTCTGGGTGTTTGGTGGTCCTACAGGTTTAGCGTAGGTCTAGCGGGTCACTACCTCCCGGCTGGTACACATGTCCCCCACGGTTACAGGTGACCGTGAAGGTTGCTTCATCACTCCAAAGTACTTCAGACCACTGTTGAGGATTCCAGTGAGGATATTTCTTTCCATAATCCAGCCTACGTTTCTTCTGTGGCTTGGAGATTATCGGTTTCTTAACTTGGCGGTGACTACTGTAGCCCAGTTTTGACACACGTCTGTTAACAGTTCTTACAGACGCCTCTGAGATAAGATGTGGGTTCTTTTCTTTCATTTCTCTAGCAGTTATCTTAGGTGTATTCTCTAACTGTTTCTTTAACACAGTCAAGGTAGGAACAGATGTCTTCTTTGAGAGGCCAGGCCGAGGTTTGGCAGACGGTAACTCAACACCGCCACCAGCCTTGAAACACTGCACCCAGTTCCTCACTGGCGCTCCCCACACCAACATTTTTCCCCTATTTCCCTTTTTTTGGTGCCCAGCTTTGTTTAAACACTTTGATTTGAGCTATAGTTCCCGGTGTTTTAAAAACTTTTTTTTACCAATAAACAAACATGTATAGTCCCCAAAAAAAAGGGGAAAAACCGGGGAAAAAAGTGGGGGGATGGAGACAAAATACATTCCTCTCATCACGGCAGCCCAGTGAGCATGAGGAAATCCTGTGGGGGTGTGGGGCGGGGTGTGATGTCATGCTAACGGGGTGCTAAAGAACCCCTTGTGAAATTAAAGTAAAAAAACTTTTATAGATAATGTTAAAAATTGTGTAACAAAAGCAAAAACTTGTGCCCAAATAAAAGCAAAAAACTTTTTGCCAAAAAATTTCAAAAATTGGGTTTCTAATGTAACACTTGTTTTAGCTAATTTTAAAAATTTTTTTAACTAACGCCAAATTGTGCAAATAAAGCAACACTTTTGTAACTAAAGGGACACTTGCTAGCTTTAAAGTAACACTTGTGCAAAAATAATTCACAAAATTGTGCAACCCAATGCAAAAAACTTGGGGAAACTAAAGTAAACTTGTGTAACTAATGCAAATTGTGAAAATAATGTAACCCCTTGGGGCAAAAAATGAACACTTGTGTAACTAAAAGTAATACTTGTGGGAAAATAAAAGCAAACACTTTGTGTAACAAATATAAAAACTTTTGTAACTAATGCAAACTTGTGTAACTTTAAAGCAACACTTGTGTAACTAATGTAAACTTGTGTAATAAAGTAACATTTTGGGAATAAAAGTAACACTTGGTAACTAATGCAAACTTGTGTAAATAATGTAAAATTGTGTAACTAAGCAACCTTGTGTTTAAAAAAAAGTAAAAAAATTGTTTTAAAAATAATTTTAACACTTGTTTTAAAATAATGTAACCCCTTTTGTAAAACTAAGCAACACTTGTGTGAATTAAAGTTAAAAATTGTGTAAAAATTAAAGCAACACCCTTTTGTAAAATAATTTTAAAAAACTTGTGGGGAACTAAAAGTAACCCCTTTTTGGAACTAATGTAACACTTTTGTAACTAATGTAAAAATTTGTGTAAAAAAATGCAAAACCTTTTGTAAATAAGTAACATTTTTGTAAATTTAAAGTAACATTGTGTAACTAATGCCCCTTGTGTAACTAAGCAAAACTTGTGTAAACTAATGCAACACTTTTTTAAATTTGTAACACTTTTTCAATTAAAGCCCAAAACTTGTGAAATAATGTAACACTTTTGTAACTTGTAACACTTGTGTAACTTGTAACCCCTTGTGTAAATAAAGTAAACACTTTTTGTAAAATAATGCAACAAATTGTGTAACTTAAAGTAACACTTGTGCAATAAAGTAACATTGTGTAAAAATAATTTTAAAACTTGTTGGGAATTTAATTTTAAAAACTTGTGCAACTAAGGGGAACACTTGTTGAAAATAATGCAACACTTGTGTAACTAATGCAAAACCCTTTTGTTTAAATTAAAGTAAAATTTTGTAAAATAAAGCAACCCTTGTGTAATAAAAGTAAAACTTGTGTTTAATTTTTGCAAACACTTGTGTAAAATAATGTAACACTTGTGCCAAATAATGCCAAAACTTTTGGGGAACTAATGTTTAACCCCTTGTGCAACTAATGCAACACTTGTGTAACTAAGGGAACAATTGTCAACAAAAGTGCACTTGTTTTAATAAAGCAACACTTTTGAAAACTAATTAAACTTGTGTAAATTTAAAGCAACCCTTGGGTAACTACTGTAAAAATTGTGTAAATAACGGCCACTTGTGAAAAAAATGTAAAACTTGTGCAACTAATGCAAAAATTGTGTAAATAAATTTTCAAAAACTTGTGTAAAAATAAAGCCAAAAACCCTTTTGTAACTAATGTAACCCCTTGTGTAACTTAAAGTAGCAAATTGTGTAATAAGAAAACTTTTGAAAATAATGTAAAAACTTGTTAAAAATGCAAAAATTGGGGTTTAAAATTTCTTTTAAAAAATTGTGTAACTAATGTAAACCTTGTGTAACGATGTAAAACTTTTGAAAATAAGGAAAAAAATTGTGGGAAATAAGGGAACATTTGTGTAATTAAAAGCAAAAACCCTTTTGAATTTAAAGTTAAAAACTTGTGCAAACTAATTTTAAAAAATTGGTAATAAGTAACATTTGTGGAACTAATGCAAACTTGTGTAACTAATGTAACACTTGTGTAACTAAAGTAAACTTGTGTAAATAATGCAAAAAATTGTTAACTAAATTTCAAAACTTTGGGGTTTAAAATAATTTCAACATTGTGTAACTAAAGTAAAATTGTGCCCAAAAAAAGCAACACTTGTGCAATAAAGTAACACTTTTGTAACTAATGTAACACCTTTTTAGCTAATGTAACCAAATTGGGGTAAAATAATGCAAACTTGTGTAAAAATATTGTAAAAACTTGTGTGAACAATGTAAACTTGTGTAACTAATGCAACATTGTGTTTTAATGCAAAAACTTGTGTAACTAATGTAAAAACTTGGTAATAAATGTAACCTTGTGGGAATAATGTAACACTTGTGTAAATAAGCAAAACTTGGAAAAATAATTTTAACACTTGTTTTTAACTATTGTAACCTTGGTTTTAAATAATGTAAAACTTGTGTAACTAATGCAACCCCTTGTGTAACTAATGGGAACATTTGGAACTAATGCAACACCCTTTTGTAACTAATTTTAAATTTGTTGTAATAATGTAAAAAATTGTGTAAATAATGGTTTTAAAGCTTGTGTAACTAAGGGAACACTTGTTTTAAAAAATGTAACACTTGTGTAATTTAAAGTAACACTTGTGTAACTAATGGAACACGGGGTAATAAAGCAAAAACTTGTGTAACTAATGTAACAAATTTTTGTAATAATGTAACCCCCTTTTGTAACTAATGCAAAAAAATTGTGTTAAAGAAGTAACACTTGTGTAACTAATGTAACACTTGTGTAATAAAGCAAAAAACTTGTGTAACTAAAAAGCAAAAACTTGGTTTAACTAAAGAACACTTGGGGTTTAAAAAAAAATGTAACATTGTGTAACTAATTTTAACACTTGTGTTTAAATAATGCAAAAACTTGTTAACTAATGAACACTTGTGTAAAATAATTTAACCCCCGTGTAACTAATGTAACACTTGTGTAACCCAAAGGGAAACCCCTTGTGTAACTTTAAAGTAAAACCCTTTCGAAAATTTAAAGCAAAAAACCCTTTTGTAACCTTTAAAAAGAACACTTTGTAACTAATGTAACCTTTTGTAAGAAAATTTAAAACTTGTGTAAAATAATGCAACACCCTTTTGTAACTAAAGTAACACTTGTGTAACTTTAAAGTAACAATTGTGTAATAATGGAAAACTTGTGTAAAATTAAAGTAAAACTTGTGTAATAATGTAAAACCCCTTGTGTAAAATAAGCAAAAACTTTTTGTAATTTAAAGTTAAACAAATTGTGTAAATAATGTAAAAAACTTGGGGTAATAAGGGAACACTTGGAACTAAAGCAACCCCTTGTGAAACTAAAGTAAAAACTTGTGTAATAAAGGGAAAAACTTGTGTAACTAATGTAAACTTGTGTAACTATTGGGAAAACTTGGGGTAACAATGCCAAAACTTGTGGAACTAAAGGGAACCCCTTGTGTAAAATAATGTAACACTTGGGTAACTAATGTAAACTTGTGGGAAATAATTAAACTTGTGTAACTAAGTAAACACGTGTAACTAATGCAAAAACTTGTGTAAAAAATTTTTAACCTTGTGTTTAAATAATGCAACATTTTTTGTTGGGGTTAAGTTTCGTTTACAAAGGCTTTGGTTTTAAAAATTTTGTGTGTGTGTGTGTGGGGTGTGGGGGTGTGTGTGTGTGTGGTGTGTGTGTATGTGTGGGTGTGTGTGTGTGTGTGGGACCCCCTATTTGTAATCACCCATTTGTGGTTGCAGGGGGGCGAGTTTAGCTCCTGGCCCCCCCCTCTTCAAACCCGGGGGGCTTTGGGCCCTTTTCCTTTTCCCCCCCATTTAGCCTTTAAACAAAACCCCTCTTAAAACTGGTATGGTACCTGTCCACAGTCATTTCCAGGCTATTAAAAGCCCTTTCAATTTTGACTTTAACTACTTCTACTATCTCCCGATTTAAATTTTTGTTTCAAAAATTTCCCAAATTTTGGCCTTTGTTTTCCCGTTTTTTCCCCCCCCCTGGGAAAATCCGGGCTTTGTCCCCCTTGGGTTTTACCCCGCGGTTTTTTTTTTGTGTTAAACATGTCTTCCCTTTACCTCCGTCCTCCGTGTCGTCAGGGATTTCCCTTTAAACTTTCTTCATAGGAAAAATTCCCCAACTCTGGAATAACCCTTTTCGCAAACCTTTTTACTTTCTCTTTGTTTCTTTACGTTTTTTTATCAAAATGCGGGTTCGTGTTTGTGTGGGGGTTTTTTTGTGTGTTTTGTGTGTTTGTGTTTTGTGTGTGTGTGTGTGGGGTTTTGTGTGTGTGTGTGTGTTTGTGTGTGTTGGTTTTGTGTGTGTGTGTGTGTGTGTGTCTGGTTTTTTGTGTTTGTGTGTGGTGGTGTGTGTGTGTGTGTGTTTTGTGTGTGGTTTTTGTGTGTGTGGGTGTGTGTGTGTGTGTGTGGGGTGTGTGTGTGGAGTGTGTGTGTGTGGCCTGGGGGTGTGTGGTTTTGTGTGTGTGTGTGTTTGTGTTTTGTGTGGTGTCTGCGTGTTTTGTGTTTTTGTGTGTGTGTGTGTGTGGTGTGTGTGTGGGGGTGTGGTTTTGTGTTTTGTGTGTGTGTGTGGTGTGTTTGTGTGTGTTGTGTATTTGTGTGTGTGTGTTTGGGGGTGTGTGTGGTGTGGTTTTGTGGGTGCATGTATGTGGTGGGTGTGTGTGTGTTTTTGTGTGTGTGTGGTGTGGATGTTTCGTGTGGTGTGGGTGTTTTGTTTTTGTGTTTTTGTCTCACCTATTTGTGGTTGCAGGGGTTGAGTCCTTGCTCCTGTGTGTGTGTGTGTGTGTGTGTGTTTGTGTGGTGGGGTGCTCACCTATTGTGGTTGCAGGGGTTGAGTCCTAGCTCCTGTGTGGTGTGTGTGTGTCCTGCGGTTGTGTTTGCGTGTGTGTGTGTGTGTGTGTGTTTTGTGTGTGTGTGTGGTGTGTGTGTGTGTGTGTGTGTTGGGGTGTGTGTGTGTGTGTGTGCGTGGGGTGGGGTGTGTGTGTGTGTTTGTGTTTTGTGTGGTGTGTGTGTGTGTGTGTGTGTGTGTGTGTGTGTGTGTGTGTGTGTGTGTCTGGTGTGTGTGTGTGTTTGGGGTGTGTGTGTGTGTCTGTGTGTGTGTTGTGTTTGTGTGTGTGTGTGTGTGTGTCTGTGTGTGTGTGTTTGTTTTGTGTGTGTGTGTGTTTGTGTGGTGTGTGTGTGTGTTTGTGTGTGTGTGTGTTTGTGTGTGTTTGTTTTGTGTGTGTGTGCATGTATGTGTGTGTGTGTGTGTGTGTGTGTTGTGTGTGTGCGTGCGTGTGTATGTACGTGTGAGTGTGTGTGTGTGTTTGTGTGTATTCGTGTGTGTGTGTGTTTGTGTGTTGTGTATGTGTGTGTGTGCATGTACGTGTGTGTGTGTTTGTGTGTGTGCGTGTTGTGTGGTGTGTGTGTGGTGTGGGGTGTGTGTTTGTGTGTGTGTGTGTGTTTGTGTGTGTGTGTGTGTACTCACCCATTTGTGGTTGCAGGGGTCGAGTCCTAGCTCCTGGCCCCGTCTCTTCACCGGTTGCTACTAGGCCCTCTTCTCTCCCCTCTTTCCCTGAGCTTTATCAAACCTCGTCTTAAAACTGTGTATGGTTCCTGCCTTTCCACTACGTCATTTTCTAGGCTATTCCACTGCCTTACAACTCTATGACTGAAGAAATACTTCCTACTATCTCTCTGACTCATTTGTGTCTTCAACTTCCAATTGTGGCCTCTTGTTTCTGTGTCCCCCTCCCCGGAACATCCTGTCCCTTTGTCCACTTGTCTATTCCACGCAGTATTTTTTATTCCGTTATCATGTCTCCCCTGACCCTTCCTGTCCCCCAGTGAGGTCAGGCCGATTGTGTGTGTTTGTGTGTGTGGTGTATGTGTGGTATTTGTGTATGGTGTGTGTTTGTGTGTGTGTGTGTGGTGGGGCATTACGTGTGTGTGGTGTGTTTGTGGTGTGTGTGGTTTGTGTGTGTGTGGTGTGTTTGTGTGTGTGTGTTTTTGTGTGTGTGTTGTTTGTGGTGTGTGTGTGTGTTTGGTGCGTGTATGTGTATGTAGTTTTTGGGGTTTTTTTGGGTGTGTGGGGGTGTGTGTTTACGTGTGTGTGTTTTTGTTGTTGTGTGTGTGTGTTTTTTTGTGTGTGGGTGTGTGTGTGTGTGTGTGTGTGTTGTTTGTGTGTGTGTTTGTGGGGGTGTGTGTGTGTGTTGTGTGTGTTGGGGGTTTGGTGTGGTTTTGGGGTTGTGCGTGTGTGTGGGTGCGTGCTTTTGTGTGTGTGTGTGTGTGGTGGGTGTGTGTGTGTGTGTGTGTGTTGTGTTTGTGTGTTTGTGTGGGGTGGTTTTTTGTGTGTGTGTTTTGTGTGTGTGTATGGGGTTGTGTGTGTGTGGTTTGTGTGTGGTGGTTTGTGGTGTTGTGTGTGTTTGGTGTGTGTGTATGCACGTGTGTGTTGTGTTTGTTTGTGTGTGTTGGTGTGTTTGGTGTGTTTGTGTGGTGTGTGTGTGTATCATTTTTGGGTTGCGGGGGTCGTTTCATAGTCCGGGCCCCCGCCTTTACTGATTGCTGGTGTTTTGTGTGTGTTGTGTGGTGAGTGTTGTGTGTTGTTGTGTGTGTGGTGGGGTTGGGTGTGGTGGTGTGTGTGTTTTGGTGTGTGTGTTGTTGTTTTGGTGTTTGGTGGGTATTTTTGTTGTGTGTGTGTGTGTTTTTGTACTCCCCTAGTTGTACTCCCCTTTGAGGTTGCGGGGGTCGAGCCCCAAGCTCCGGGCCCCCCTTTCCGGGTCGCTACAGGTCACTCTCCTGACCGTAGCTTTAATCCCTCTGCTTAAAGATGTATGGACCCCTGCTCCACTACACGCCCCCCAAAACTTTTCCCCACTTACGACTATCTGTGGCTGAAAAAAATACTTCCAAAATCCCTGTAATTTCTGTTCTTCAATTTCCAACTGTGTCTCCTTGTTATGTGCCCCAAATCTCGGGAAACATTGTTTTGTGTGTACTACCTATTTGTACTCCCCTTTTTGTGGTTGCGGGGGTCGAGTCCTACTCCTGGCCCCCCCTTTTCAGGTTGCTACTAGACCCTCTCTTCCCCCTCATGAGTTTTACAAACCGTCAAAAAAACTGTGTAGGGTTTCCTGCCCCCATACGTCTTTTTGGGCTTTTCCACTGCCTTACAATCTATGACTGAAGAAAATTTCTACTATTCTCTGACTCATTTGTGCTTCAACTTAAATTTGGGGCCCTTCTTGTTTCGGGGTCCCCCCCCTGGAACATCCTGCCCCTTGTCCACCTGTCTATTCCACGCAGTATTTTTATGTCGTTATATTCTCCCCGACCCTCCTGTCCTCCAGTGTGTCGGGCCTTTCCCCCTTAATCTTTTTCATGGAATTTCCCCCTTAGCTTAAAACAAACCCTTGTTGAAACCCTTTGTATTTCTTATTTTTTGACGGCTTTTCAAGTGCGGGTTCCAAACATGTGCTGCTACTCCAGGGGGCCTGACTACAGGGTGTCAGTGTCTTGAATGTTTCCCTTACTAAGGTGTGGAATGCTGTTCTCAGGTTTGCCGGGGCCCCCATAGCTGCAGCAGTTTCTGTTGATGTGTGCTTCCGGGGGACTGCTGGGTTTTTATATCCCCCCAAAGATCTTTCCCTTGAGTGGGGTTTTGCAGTTTTTTGGCCACCTGCTATATCTGTCTGTGGTCTTCTGTGCCCTTCCCCTATCTTCATGACTTTGCTTTTGGGCAGGTTTAAATTCGAAAAAGCCATTTGCGGGACCGGGTCCAGTCTGTCCAGATCTTTTGAAGTTCCCCGGCCCTCATAAATTTATTCTCCTCATTAACTTCCATATCTGAAAAGGGGCATTTCTGAGTCAACCTTCCGTCAGTCTTTTCACATATAAAAAAATAGCCGGTCCTGGACCGCCCCCCTGTGGGACCCCGCCGTCCAGGGGCCACTGTGTACTCATTACTACCATGACCTTTTGTTCCCTCCCTGTCAGGATTTCTGTCCATTGCGTCCCCTTTCCCGGTTATATGCCCCTGATGCTCAGCTTTGCCTTTTCTTGTGGGGAAAACTGTGTCAAAGGCCTTCTTGTAGCCAAAAAGAGCAATAAACCCACCCCCTCTCTTTGTCTTACTTCTTTTATTTTATCATAAAACTCCAAAAGGTTTGTCACAGGTTTCCCTTTCCCGTGAATCCGTGCGGGTTGGCATTTTACCCTGTTCCGTTCCAGGTGCTCCACCACTTCTTTGATAATCTTCCCCAAAATTTTGCATATATACACGCAATGAACAGGTCTTAGTTTAGTCCCTCTTTTCTTTTCCTTTTTTTGAAAGGGGGAACTACATTTGCGTCTTCCATACCTCGGGTGTTCCCCATTTCCAGGGATGTGTTAAAGATTGGGTAAGTGGTACGAAAAAAACATATTGCTCCCTCTCTAAGGACCTGGAGAGATGTTTCCCCTCCCATTTCCTTTGGGACGTGCCCTTAGCATTTTTTTCACCCCCTCCCCATCTGTATGTAGTGTCAACACTTGTTTGGGTATTTCCCGTTTGGGGTCCCCTCTGGTCTTCCCCCCAGAGTCCTTCCTCTTACTGTAAATACTTCCTTAAAATCTCGTGTTGGCCCCAATACCTCTTTTCGTTTTTTTGTGAGTTCCCCCCCTTCTTTCCTCAGCCCTTTTCACCGGTCCTTGACTGTTGTTTTTTCCTAATTGGCTATAAAGCATTTTGGGGCAGATTTGACTTTCATGTATGTGTTTTTTTAATGTCTTGGGCCTCCCTCCTTATCTGCGCAATCGTTTTTTGGGTCTTTACTAACTCCTTGTTTTCTGGGTTATGCCTCCTGTACCTTTTCCATTCTCTTTGCACTTTCTTTTTTCCCCCTAAACCTTGGGGGAAACCAAGGGGCTTTTTCTTGGTCTTCCAATTTTTTCGTTTCCCTTGGGGAAAAAAACTTTCCTTGCCTCCCTTTGCACTTTTTTTGCCACTATTCCATCATTCGTTTACTGATTTTCCTAAACCCTTTCTCTGTCCCCTGAACCTCCGCAGGGAATTTCTATACTGTGTAGTCCCCCCCTTTTTAGTTTTCCCGTCCCCCTTTGTTCCTTTTTACCTTTTCCATGAATCTACTATATAGTCAAAAATCAAACCACATGATCGCTAGCTCCAAGGGGGCCTCTCGTAATATGTCCTCGAGTCTGAACTGTCGGGGGGAACCCAAGGTCCGTCTTGCGGGCTCATCCTCCCCTCTCTCTTGGGTTTTGTCCCGACATGTTGATGTGAGGGTTTTTAAGTACCAATCCTTTTATCTTTGCTCTCCCGTTTCGGGACCCCCCCTGTGGTCCGGTTTTCCATCGATCTCCTTTTGGGTTTAAAGCCCATTACAGTACTTTGCTCTGCTCGGTGGCTCTTTTTGCCACCTCACCCGTGTGTCCACCATCACCCGTTGTTTTCTTCGATCCCCTCTTGGCCCCCTGCAGTTCTTGGTGGGTTATACATCCTCCAATGACTACTTTATGTTCTCCCCAGAATTGTACCTACAATGTAGTTCCCTTTTTCCCAACATGTCCAGCCCTTCCCATTTCCCCAAATCCCCATTGGTGTTTTTGAGCGGCAACCCCCCCTCCCCCTCTACTCCTTCTATCTTCCTCAGGGTCTGATATCCCGTTGGGAAGATTTGTGTCTGTTTTTCCCCAGGAGTTTTGTTTCTGTGACTGCTATGATGTCTGGGGGGTTTTTTACGATTTTTCTTCCACTCCTCAGTTTTTCATTATTCCATCCCGTTTTTGTACCAAACCTTTAGTTTTTTTTTACATTGTGGTCATGAAGTATATTGGGGGTTTGGGGGGGGGGAGAGCCCTTTGGGGGGGGCCCCCATATGGGGCTGGGTGTAGGGGGGTATGTTTGATGGGGGGGGGGTCAGAATGCCCCTAAGGGGAAACTGTTGGGGTGGGTTTTTGTAGGGGGTTTGGGGGAGAGGGAACGGGTGGGTTGGGGGTATAGGTTTCTCATTGTGTTGGGGAAGTCGGGGGTGGGGGCTTTTTGGGGGAGATTCGTGGGGTGTGTTTTCCCTTCCTCCTGTGTCTGGGTCCTGCTCATTTTCATTGCTTTTTCGTTCCTCCTTGGCTCTGTACCCTCTTTAGGTGTCCTTTCTTTTTTGTTCTGTCGCGGTCGAGGTATATTTTACCCCTCTTTTTTCTAGCTGCTTTCTTTGCAGAATCCGATTCGAATGATTTTCCTGAAAAATTACCCTTTCAGGCCGTATCCTTCCCTGCAAACCACCCCCAAATTTTCTGAAAAATTTGTACCCGGGTCATATTGCCCCTCCCCCCATTGTTTTCATGATGCCTTCAATCATTTTTTTCTCCCCCTGTTTTATTTCTTCAAAATTGGCCCCCCGGTTCTTGGGGCCCGTACACAAAAAATGACCTCGCCCTTTCCCCCTCCCACTGAGTCTCCATTGCTTCCCCCTGAGGCATTTTGTTTCCCTTTCCTTGACTGTTCTTGCCTTTAGTCCCTGTCATATTGAAAATCTATTTTGTACGTCTTTTCCCGGCCGCGTCCCCCTTTCTACGCAGTTTTGGGTGTTAGAAAACCCCTGCATATAACAACCCCTTTATTTTCTTCGGGCCTGTCGCTTGATCTTAGTGTGCTCCCCCTTTTCCCCGGCCCCACGTGGGCTGATAGGTCCTTTGTTAGGCATGTCTCCGTTGTTGCTTACCATCCCCCTTGTCTGCGCCTGACTTGAATTTCCACATTGTCTTCAGAAAGCGTTTGATCTAGTTGCTCGTGTTTTTTCCCTGGCCCCAAGGGGGTTGTAGGGCCCCTTTCCCGTACGGGATGTCTCCGTTGTTGCTTACCCTCCCCCTTTTCTGCGCCCGATTTTTAATTTCCTATGTAGTCTGAATTTTCATTTGTCTCTCTAAAACGTTTTAGGGGGGGGGGGGGGGGGGGTTTCAGTTTCTCTTTAAGCCGTTCCCAGCTTTTTCTTAAGGCCCGTTTTCTTCCCCCTTCCCCGCACCCTTTCCCCCTATCCGTCCCCCATTTTCTTACCAAGCCTTTCTATTTCCCTTCCCCCTCTTCTCCCTTTTTTGGAGCTTAACTCCCCCGTCTTTCCTCCCTGGGTTATCACCAATCTCGGTTTTTCCTCCTCTAAAGGGCCCCCCATATTTTTTTTTTTTTTTTTTTTTTTTTTTTTTTTTTTTTTGGGTTTCCGCAGACAGAAGGGTAGAGGAGGGGGGGGTGGGGGGAGAGAAAGGGTAAGAGAGAGGGGAGAGAAAAGGTAAAAGAGGGAGAGAGAGGGGAGAGAAAGGGTAAAAAAAAGGGAAGAGAGGAGAGAGATAGGGGTGAGGGATAAGCCAAGGGGGGGAGAGAGAAATGTAGGGGGGGGGAAAAGTGTAGAGAGAGGGAGAAAGAGGGGGAGAGGGGGAGGGAGAGAAGAGAGAGGGGAAAGGAGGGCGAGGGAAAAGGCCCAGAGAGAGAGAAAGGAGAGATGGAAGAGGGCCCCTTTGAGAGAGGGGGGGAGAGTTGGTTATGGGGGTGAGGGAGAGAGGGAGAGAGAGAGGGAGAAGAGAGAAAGAGAGAGAGGGAGAGAGAGAGGAGAGGGAGGAGAGAGGGAGAGGAGAGGGAGAGAGAGGGGAGAGAGAGGGAGAGGAGAGGGAGAGATAGAGAGGGGGGAGAGGGGAGGAGGGGGAGAGGGGGGGAGAGGAGGGGAGGGGGAGAGAGGGAGAGAGAGGAGGGAGGGGAAGAGGGAGAGGGGGGGAGGGAGAGAGAGGGGAGAGAGAGAGGGGAGAGAGAGGGGAGGGGCGAGGGGGGAGAGGGAGAGAGAGGGGAGAGAGAGAGGGAGGGGAGAGGAGGGGAGGAGAGAGGGAGGTGAGGGGAGAGAAGGGGGGAAAGGAGGGGGGAGAGAGGGGGAGGGGGAGAGAGAAGGGGAGAGAGAGGGGGAGAGAGAGAGAGGGAGAGAGAGAGAGGGAGAGCGAGGAGAGGAGAGAGAGGAGGGAGGCTCTCCGGGGCCGCTTCGGCGCTCTCCCTTTAGGGGTCCCGCTGTCTCTCGGGCTTCTTGCTTTGCCTCTTCTCTCTCTCTTTGCTCTTCTTTTTTCTCTCTCTTTCGCCTCTTTTTCTCTCGCTCTCTTTTGTTCTCTTTTTCTCTCTTTTTCCCCGCTCCTCTCTCCTCTCTCTCTCTCCCCTCTCTTTTCCCTTCTCTTTCTCCTTCCCCTTTCTTTCTCGCTCGCTCTCTCTTTCTCTCTCTCTCCCCTCCTCTCCCCTCCCCTCCTTTTTCCTCTCCCCTCTCTCTTTCCTCTCTTTTCTTTTCTCTCCCCCTCTTCTTTTTGCCCTTTCTCTCTTTCTCTTTTCTCTCTCTTTCTCTCTCTCCTCTCTTTTTCCTCCTCTCTCTCCTCTTTCCCCTCTCTCCCCCTTTCGCCTCCTCTCTCTCCTTCGCCTCCCTCTCCCCCTTCCTCTCTCTCTCGCTTTCCACTCTTTTCTCTCTCTCTTTCTCTCTTTCTCTCTTTTTTTTTTGCTCCCTTTCCTCTCTTTCTTCTCTTTTTCTCTCTCTTCCCTTTCTCTCTCTTTCTTTCCTTTTCTCTCCCTTTTTCCCCTCTTTCCCTCTTTCTCTGCTCTTTCTCTCTTTTCTCTCCTCTCTCTCTCTCCCTTTTTTTCCCTCCCTCCTTTCTCTCTTTCTCTCTTTCGCCTTTCTCTCTTCCCCTCCCTCCCTCTCTCTCTCGCTCCCTCTCTCCTCCTCTCTCTCTCTCTCTCTCTCTCTCCCTCTCTCTCTCTCTCTCTCTCTCTCTCTTCTCTCTCCCTCCCTCCCCCTCTTCTCCTCTCTCTCCTCTCTCTCTCTCCCCTCTCTCTCTCTCCTCTCTCTTCTCTCTCCCACCACACACCTACTTGTTTCTTTTTCTCCTTTCCTCCCCCCTACCGTTTTACAAGAAAAGGGCGGGAGAGAGAAAAGGAGAGGGGGGGAAAAGGGGAGAGGGGGGGGAAGAGAGAGGGAGGGAGAGGAGGGGAGGAAGGGGGGGAGAGAGAGGGGGGGGAGAGGGGGGGAAGGGGGAGGGAGAGGGAAGGAGAGGGAGAGGGGTGGGGAAGGGAGAGGAGAGGGAGAAAAGAAGGGGAGGGGGAGAGAGAGCGGGGAGGGGGGAGAGAGAGGGGGGAGGATAAGGAGGAGGGGGGGAGAGAGACGAGAGAGAGAGGGGAGAGGGAAGGGAGAGAGGGGGGGAGAGAGGGGGGAGGCGGGGAGGGGAGAGAGAGGGGGAGGGAAGGGAGAGAGGGGAAAAGGGAGAGGGAGAAAAGGAGGGGGGAGGAGAGAGGAGGGGAGAGAGAGAGAGAGGGGGAGGGAGGGAAGAGAGAGAAGAGAGGGCGAGGCCGGAGAGGGAGAGAGAGAGGAGAGAGAGGGAAGAGGGGAGAGAGAGGGGGGGGAGAGAGAGAGAGAGGGGGAGGGAGAGAGGGGGGGGAAGAGGGGGGAGAGAGGAGAGGGGGAAGAGGGGAGAAGAGGGAAAAGAGGGAGGAAAAGGAGAGGGGGGAAAGAGGAGAGAGAGGAGGGGAGGAGGGGAGAGAGAGGGAGAGAGAGGGAGGGAGAGGGAGAGGGGAGGGAGAGAGAGCGGAGAGAGGGGGGGGGAGAGAGGGAGAGAGGGGAGATGAGGGGGGAGAGGGAGAGAGGGGGAAGGGGGAGAGAGAGGGGGGGAGAGGGGAGAGGGAGAGAGGGGAAGGGGAGAGGGAGAGAGGGGGGAGAGGGATGAGGGAGGGAGAGGAAAAGGGGGAGAGGGGAGGGGGAGGGGGGGGAGAGGGGAGAGGGGGAAGAGAGGGGGGAGGGGGAGAAAGAAGGAAAGAGAGAGAGGAAGAGATGGAGAGAGAGGAGGGAGAGAGAGAGAGAATGGGGGGGGGAGAGAGAGGAGGGGAGAGAAAAGAGATGGGGAGGGAGGAGGGGAGAGAAAAGAGGGGAAGAAAAAGGGAGAGTGAGAGAGAGGGAGGAGAGGAGAGAAGAAGGGGAGAAAAGAGAGAGAGAGAGAGAGGGGAGAGAGAGAAGGAGTGAGTGAAAGTGACGAGTGGGGGGAGGGAGGGGGGGGAGGGAAAAAAAAATTTGGGAGTGAGGGTCTGGGGGGGGGTTGTGGGTGGGGGGGGGTCAGTTCCAAGGATCAGTGTTTTGTATCCCCTAGATGGGGTTTTCCCAGGGGTCGAGCCCCAGCCCCGGCCCGGGTGTATGTGTGTGCGGCGTTCTTTGTGTGTGTGGGGGCCCACGTAGTTGTTTATATGTCCAGAAATACAAACCCCACTTCTGTTTTACCCGTAAAAATATAAGATCCCTTTAAAACCGAGAGTATTTCTAAAAATTATAAAATAGCGGGTGTTAAAAGTCACTCTTTCACTACCTTTTTCTTTTACATGTGTACCCAATACTTGTTCTCAATTTTACTGTCTTTGTGTTTTTGTGGGTTTTTGTTTTTGTGTGCGTGTGTGGTGTGGGGTGTGGGTTTTTGTGAGTTTTGTGTGGGGTGTGTGGTGAGTGTGTGTGTGTGTGTGTTTGGGTGTGTGTGTGTGTGTGTGGGGTTGTGTGTTGTGTGGGCGTGGGTGTGTATGTGGGGTGTGTGGTTTTGTGTGTGTGTGTTTTTGTGTGTTTTGTTTGTTTTTGTGTGTTTGTGTGTGTGTGTGTGTGTGTGTGTGTGTGTGTGTGTGTGTGTATGTATGCTGTGTTCATTTTTACCTTAAAGAAGTAAGTTTTTCTGTTGCTGCCAGTGAAGGCAGCATCTATGTCGCCAGGAAGATCTTGCCAGTAGTCAGCAATTAGTTTTGGGTAGCCATCCGCCACACCGAAGTCAGTGAGGAGCCAGTACTCGTCTCCTGCGTGTGTAACATCACTCTTAATTAAGAGTCCCACCCTGCGCTACTTAATCAATATCCCTCTCAGGCATAAAGTAATTTTAAAGTGTCTTTGAAAACGCGAGAAATAGCACATTTTTTTTTTATCAATTCCCAGGGTATTTGCTTTCAAACAAATTAGGTTAAGTGGTAAGGTTGAGTTGGAAGGCTCGATCCTCCGTCTGCAAGACAAGAGGAAAGACACGGTGGTGTGATATCACAGACTTACCCTTAAAGACGTACACGTCACCGTCTGCTGAAGAGAAAATGGTGTCAATGTTTACTCTGCCACAGAGACCACCGGCTTCCTCATTGTCTCCATCTGGATCAGTTCCGCTCCCGGAGTCGCCGGATCCAGCGACATTTTGACCTGCAGGTTTGCCGTAGAGCGCCTGTAACAACGTAGGAAATTATGCAAAAGATTCCTTGCAAATGACGGAATTAATCACCAATAAGTGCATAATTCAGCTATTTTCCTTGAAGGACATGCAGAGGAAAATAAATTAGTAGATATAGAAACAAAAATATTCAGAAGATTAGGGAACAGTAGATAGGCAAATAACCTTTTATCTTTAATACATATACTTGCGTGTGTATGTTTGTATTGATACCTTAAAGTAACAGATGACTAGTTATCGTTACAACATGCAGCTCACCTGTATACCTTGTATGTCGTCTGGGGTGAGAGAGAAATTAGGATCGTATCCCTTGTAGAAGGGAGCCATGAGTGAGGAACTGACTGAAGAGTGGGCGAGACCCAGTGCATGACCGAACTCATGTGCTGCCACCTGCAGTATGTTGGTGCCTGGAGGAACACGACACTTATCATATGTTAGGAATGATGATAACAAATCAATTACTGGGACCACACAGTTGAACACGGAGGCCAGTAGTCGCGGCTGCCATGACTCACTATAGTGTAAAGTGGGATTTTAATTAGGCATCAAGCCTAATTTCGAAATTTTACTTTGGTTTTGTACAGCAATGTATGTAGAATTTAACGCAGATAAAGTAATCAGTTAAGTAATATAAATTATTTCCATTCGTGTCCTTATGTTATATAGTTACACAGTTTTTCCTGTAGTGATGCTAATAAAAATCAGTCAGCAAATAATGAATGTATCAGATCAACACATATATATATATATGATCAAATTAATTTTTAGAGGAGTAGACCGGTAAGCCAGCGGAAGGTCTCGGTCAGATGACTAAAAACTCCACTGACGACTCTTACTTACCTAATATACACTCACTCAGGCATCAAAGTGATGAAAAAGCTTAACTGAATATATTCAGGTTCTGAATTACAAGAAAAGTTTCTCTTTGACCTTTGTATGATTCAATGGTCCACTTCTCTTCGGAGTCGAAGTGAGCGTCTCCTCCATACAGTGGGAAGAAAGCATGAGCTAAGACGCCCCCAGGACCGTCTAATGGGTCACCGTCACCATGTTCGCGTTTCACGAAGCGAACATCGATGTTTACCTTGCCTGAGTGTTTTTGCTGGAAGGTCAGCCCTGACACGTCTGCCCACGCCTGCAGGTAACCAAGGTGTGGGTGACCACGGGAAGGTAACCTGGACTTGTGGTGCTGAATATAATAATGGTATGCAATACCGACAAGTTGATAAGTAAGACACATGTGCAACAGTTGAATATCTTTATTCAGAAGTGTTTCTCCTACACAGTAGGCTTCTTCAGTCGAGTACAGAGGAGGCAGCAGAAGCAGTATAGATGGAAAGACGATGTAATCAGACCATCACCCTTGAAGATGTAGTTTTGAGGTGATCAGTCCCTCAGTATGAAGAAGAGTTTCTCTCCGTAGTTATGAAGAGTTTTGCTCCAGATTGAGGGACTGACCACCTCAAAACTACGTCTTAAAGGGCGATGGACTGATTATATCGTCTTTCCATCTCTACTACTTCTTCTGCCTCCTCTGTACTTGACTGAAGACGCCTACCGCGTAGGTGAAACTTTTCAGACTAAAGATACCTAACTGTTGCACATGTGTCTACATATCAACTTGTGGTGTTACAGCTGCAAGACACCTCTAGGTAGAGATGGGCTTATGAGAGTGTGAAGGAAAATCACATTACCGTGACTGAAACCATTGTATATACACAATCTCAATGTACTGTTTGCAAAGACATTAAATAAATAAAATAAAATAAAAATACTCAACTCATCCATATGTTGAAAATGAAAACATGCCGATGTTTAACTCTGCCCTGGACATACGACTTAAGTTAGGTTAGGTAAAGTTTGTCAAGAAACAGGACAAGTGTTGCCTGACCCGCAGCCGGGTCCTACGGCTTGTATATGACTCAGAACGAACCGAAGCGTCATCTTAATTTAATTTTTAATTTGTGTGTTAGGTGTGAATTATGGAATAGTAATTTGAGTTGAAAGTTACAATGACAGGAATAATGCACCTGGGTGGGAAGGCGTCTCTGCCGAATGAGTTTCGATTATTTTTATTTTTTTAAATTTTTTGAAATAGTTTTTCCAGGAGAAACAAGGGATCGTTTTTACTGGCGTTTAATGCACCGATTTAAACGGTGGGCAATACAACGAAAAGATAAATAAAAAATACATGAAATAGAGGAAGATGAGAAAATAAAGACTAGAGATTTGTTTGCTGGTCAAGAGTATATGAAGAGGATGGGAAAAGTTTAGAAAGACACGTGAGAAAACACTAGGACATATTAGACAACGTTACAGTCCTGGGATCTTGATCACTTCTAACACAGAGGTTAAAAAGACAATATATATAGGCGGAGAGTAAGATGTGAGTGACACATGGTGACCTCCAGGACATCATGTGACGCTCACACCTCTCTCCACCTATGTATACTATTTTTTTTTTTAACCTCTGTATGTTAGAAGTGGTCAAGATCCCATGACCGAAACTTTTTTCTGTGTTTTCTCATGTGTCTTTCTAAACCAATTTGTCGGTATCAATTAACAAGATTTATACCAGAGGGAATACATAAACTGGATGACTTTAGTACATATTATACATCTATTGGCTGATAATGGTTATGTCGTACCTGCAAGGCTCTCTTGAGCTCCTTGTCGACGGCAGTTTTATCCAGTTTGGGTGGATACTTGGTGATCTTGTAGGTCAGATCTTTGTTCTTCCACTTGGAGCCTAAGACAGTCACCGGATAAGTATGTTGTCATACAACACTTTCTGCTTTAATGTTCTTGAGTCTGCATTATAATCATAATATGCTCTCTCGGAGCATGTAATGATGTGTGTTATGTAGTTTTTTGTAACTTCTGAGATTTAATTTATATTTCCCAATAAAAATAATTTTCTGTAAAAAGTCATTCATTTATTCCTGGGTTAAATACGCCAAATCCTGAATTTTTTTATTATATACTTTGTCTCACGGGAGTACATAGAGAAGATTGAGAGAAGATGACTGTGAAATACGTTAATTAACACTATATGCTATTATTTCTAAATCTGTCTAGATAAGTTATATTAGTATATTATAGCAGACGATCTCTAACTAATCTCAAGTCCTTCCTCTGTAATTCTACTTTCTAACACAAACAACAAGTTTTTGCAGCAAGTATTTTATTATAGCCTAGCCAAGTGTCGCTCATCCAGTAGAAGTGGCATGCAGTGTGTGTGCACTCGTCTATTTGTGGTTGTAGGGGTTGAGTCGCAGCTCCTGGCCTCGCCTCTTCATGTGTGTGTGTGTATGGGCATGCCGGTTAACTGTGTGTGGTCACGCTAGGTAATCTAGTACTGACCTTCGATGGAGTAGCGCTTGTGTCTGGTGAGGTCACTGGTGTTGGAGTTGGGGAGAAAGTTATCCTTGATGCCGCAGCGAGGCGCCTTCATCATCTTTAGTGTTTCCTCGGTCAGTGTTCCCGTGGGCTCCAGATCTGCCGCCATCTGCCCAGAAAAGGGATTTTTTTTTTAATTAACGTCATTAGATACATGGAGTTTTTAAGGATTTTTTTTCTAATGTTCTAATACTAAGGTAGGGAGATGGAATGCAGGTGAGTGGAAGCAAATTGATCGGTATGAATTAAGAACTCCAATAGTCCATATACAAATTCATCATCTATCCTATTCCTCCTTCCTTGACCCATCACAAACAAGAGGTACAAAAAGTGGTGAGTACAGATAACCTCTGTTAGTTTCAACTCCACTGTATTAGGTCTGGAGAGCTTGGAGCCGGGCAAATCAACTTCAGTGTCCTGCACAAGATAGACTGGTAGTGGGTTAATGTCGCAAGCAGCAGGAGCAGGTTGAAGGTAAACACGGCTGGCTATCGTGGTTCATTTCGGCTCTGTACAACTACGTCAAGAATAATAGGCGGAAGAAGCCAGAACCAGCAGACGGGAGCGATATTAACTGTGAAGATCAGCCGGTCAATGAGAGTTGACCCTGAGTAGCTCAGTACTCTGTACTGAGCTCAGCACAGATGTCCCACTACAAGGAAGGTGCACCTTGGCGGGGATTATGGATGCTGTAATAATGTTGGTAGAATTACCGACAATATGTTAGGTAAAAGGACATGTGCAGCTAATGCGACGTTTTTACTGTGGCAACGTTTCGCTTTCCAGAAGTTTTGTCTAGCTGTTACAAACAATGTAAGAACACGGAGGGTATTTATAGGTATTAGAGAGAGATGCCTTGTACCTCACTCTAATACCTATAATCTCTGTGTTCTTGCATTGCTTGTAACGGCTTGATAAAGCTCCTGGAAAGCGAAACGTTGCCACAATAAAAATGTTGCATTAGTTGCACATGTGTCATTTTACCTAACATTATGAATGCGTCTGGAAGCATACAGTGTTATTACATTGTGATGTTTCTCGCCCAGCGACACTATGATGCGCCTGTAAGCAGTTACCATTCTGTGTTCCACTAACCAGTCTCCACTATCTCAACATCCACACCCTTTTCTGCAGCATTATAATTTAATGATCAGCAATCAATATCACTCCTGTGACTCCATGATTCATAAGTCAGTGTGAATCAGCTCACGTGTGACTCACCATACTCACCTGTGACCCACCAATCAGATTGGGTCACAGGTGAGTATGACCTATGACCTATGAATCAGCATGGGTCAATCTACCTGTGACCCATAAATCAGCATGGGTCAACTCACCTGTCATCCATGAATCAGCATGGGTCAACCCACCAGTTTCCCATGAATAAGCAGGGGTCAACTCATTTGTCACTCATAAACCAGCATGGGTCATCTCACTCACGTCTCTTAGCACCTAGAGTTACACTCACCTGGAACATTTTAAGCGCCTGACTGTAGGTGTCCGCTGAGGTGAGCGCCTGGGAGCGGGAGGAACTTGTCTTGGGTAACATGTAGCCGTACCTGGCCAGGTACACCTGTGACGGGAAGAAGTTACAACATGGCTACTGATGTACATGTATGGTACACAGTATCAACAAGATGAAGAATTAGACACATGTGGAACGTCTGGGTATCTTTATTTGTAGACGTTTCGCCAGCCAGTGGCTTTGTCAACAATACAAGGACATTATATAATGGGAAGAATGTAGAATTGAATACAGCAGATGAGGTAATCAGTCCCTCAGACTCGTGGTAAGCCACGAGTCTGAGGGACTTCAAGAAATGAAGAGCACTGCAGCAGGCCTACTGGCCTATACTAGGAAGGTCCTCAAACACAAACCCACTAAGAACACACACACACACACACACACACACACACAGATACACACACACACACACACACACACACACACACACACACACACACACACACACACACACACACACACACACACACACACACACGCGCGCACACACACAGAGCTAAGGGGTATGTCCTACGACGAGAGGTTAAGGGAAATCGACCTGACGACACTGGAGGAGAGGAGAGGTGGGGGGGACATGATAACGACATACAAAATACTGAGAGGCATTGACAAGGTGGAAAAAAGACAGGATGTTCCAGAGATGGGACACAGCAACAAGGGGACACAGTTGGAAGTTGAAGGCACACATTAATCACAGGGATGTTAGGAAGTATTTCTTCAGCCACAGAGTAGTCAGGAAGTGGAATAGTTTGGGAAGCGATGTAGTGGAGGCAGGATCCATACATAGCTTTAAGCAGAGGTATGACAAAGCTCACGGTTCAGGGAGAGTGATCCAGTAGCGACCAGTGAAGAGGCGGGGCTAGGAGCTAGGACTCGACCCCTGCAACATCAACTAGGTGAGTACAACTAAGTGAGTACACACACACACACACACACACACACACACACACACACACACACACACACACACACATACACACACACACACACATACACACACACACACATGACATGACGGAAGGGTTAGACTCAGAAGTGTCCCTGTTTGCAGATGATGTGAAGTTAATGAGGAGAATTAAATCTGATGAGGACCAGGCAGGACTTCAAAGAGACCTGGACAGACTGGACACCTGGTCCAGCAAATGGCTTCTCGAATTTAATCCTGCCAAATGCAAAGTCATGAAGATAGGGGAAGGGCACAGAAGACCACAGACAGAGTATAGGCTAGGTGGCCAAAGACTGCAAACCTCACTCAAGGAGAAAGATCTTGGGGTGAGTATAACACCGAGCATGTCTCCGGAAGCACACATCAATCAGATAACTGCTGCAGCATATGGGCGCCTGGCAAACCTGAGAACAGCATTCCGATACCTTAGTAAGGAATCATTCAAGGCACTGTACACCGTGTATGTCAGGCCCATACTGGAGTATGCAGCACCTGTTTGGAACCCGCACTTGATAAAGCACGTCAAGAAACTAGAGAAAGTACAAAGGTTTGCGACAAGGTTAGTTCCAGAGCTAAGGGGAATGTCCTATGAAGAAAGATTAAGGGAAATCGGCCTGACGACACTGGAGGACAGGAGGGTCAGGGGGAGACATGATAACGACATATAAAATACTGCGTGGAATAGACAAGGTGGACAAAGACAGGATGTTCCAGGGAGGGGACACAGAAACAAGAGGCCACAATTGGAAGTTGAAGACACAAATGAGTCAGAGAGATAGTAGGAAGTATTTCTTCAGTCATAGAGTTGTAAGGCAGTGGAATAGCCTAGAAAATGACGTAGTGGAGGCAGGAACCATACACAGTTTTAAGACGAGGTTTGATAAAGCTCATGGAGCGGGGAGAGAGAGGGCCTAGTAGCAACCGGTGAAGAGGCAGGGCCAGGAGCTAGGACTCGACCCCTGCAACCACAAATAGGTGAGTACAAATAGGTGAGTACACACACACACACACACACACACACACACACACACACACACACACACACACACACACAATAAACGAATATGCACAGATAAGAAGGGAGGCTCAGCGACAATAAGAAAAGGACTTAGCATCGAAAGTCAAGTCTGACCCAAAGCTGTTGTATAGCCATATCAGGAAGAAAACTAGTCAATGACCAGGTAATCAGTCTGAGGAAGGAAGGAGGGGAGTTCACAAGAAACGGCCAAGAAGTATGTGAGGAGCTCAACGTGAAATTTTAAAGAAGTATTTACAGAGGAGACAGAAAGGACTCCAGAAAGTCAGGATAGGGAGGTACACCAACAAATGTTGAATGTAATACACACAACCAAGGAGAAGGTAAAGAAGCTGCTACGTGAACTTGATACCTCAAAGGCGGTGGGACCAGACAACATCTCTTCGTGGATTCTTAGAGAGGGAGCAGAGATGCTGTGTGTGTCACTAACAAAAATCTTCATCACATCCATTGAAACTGGGTAACTACCTGAGGTACCGAAAATGGCAAATGTAGTCCCAGTTTTTAAGAAAGCAGACAGACACGAGGCATTAAACTACAGACCTGTGTCACTGATGTGTATAGTATGCAAATGTTGCAACCCTTGAATGGGTTACAATGCATATGATGTATATGTATATAATGTATATTATCTTTTCATATAATTTTATATTGCTTATATTTGCGATAATAGCTAAATCGTAAATATATTGCTTTATATTATTATTTGACTTAGTTACTTTTGTTAGGTAGGATGTAACATATTATGTGCTCATAGTTCAAGTCTTGATTGTCTAACTACTGTAATTATCGCTCTTTGCTCGTTACTCTGCCGGCTTCTGTTGCTGGGCAGCAACTGTCCACGGAGCTATCACGTGATAGAGATGGGGGGGTGTTCACACCTCACCTGAAGTATTGAGTCTGGTCTAGACTCGCTTGGTGGTTGGACGTATTCCTGACAAGTGCTTAAATCTCCCTTATTGGCCCTTGTTGGAAGATCGTCTCTGTCTCATTATTGTTGTAGGTTCTGGAGACTCTGTTCACAGAACATTGTATAGACTTAGTGATTTTCGACGTTGTACTGAGGTTGTGTGTCGCATAGACACTCTGAGCAACTCAGGTCCTGAGCTGTAGCTTCAGACCTAATTTGTACTGGTATCTGTGTACTGTCACAGTCGGGTATTTTCTATGTTGAACTTAGATTCAGTAATATGGGAGTTTTGTGACTTTTGTGACTTTTGTGGAGGATCTGCTGATGGTCCCTACTTAGCGTCGGTATATTATCTCCTTGTTCCTGATTTTGTGTCACAGTTGCTTGTTATATTGCTATTGGGCTTAGCATTCTTTTTATTATTCAAGCAGACTATTCTGATTGCCAGTCGGTCAAGAAGTTAGTTTATTTGAGGACTTTGTCAGTCACTTGTTTAAGTCTAGTCGAGTCGTGAGACATAGTGAACTACTTAGAGCACTTACACACATACACACACTTATTTGTTTATAGTATTAAATGTTAATGAACCAGACGGTACTTTAGACTTATAAATGTGATATGTGCTTTCAGCACAATAATACTGTACACGAGAGAAGTGATTATTCTTATTTTGTTGATATTGATTTAATTTAATTTGATATACGCCTAGACAACTTAATTATTAATAAATTTATTAAATTTTAATTTCTCTAGTTAGTAGCCTACCAATTGTAATCCTGAAGCACTAATAATTCTTATTGAGTTCTAATGGATAATTGGACCAGGATACTGACTAATTGTTACGAAAACCCAGTAACAGGCTGGATGCTAGAAGGGCAGTCCTTTCTAGTATTCACTGGAGATCTCTAAGCTTTTAGAATCGCGTTTTTTGTAACAGCAAAGTCATGGAGAAGATTATCAGGAGGAGAGTGGTGGAGAGTGGGGTGAGCATAACACGAAGCACGTATCCGAAAGCACACACCAACTAGATAACTGCTGCAGCATATGGGCGCCTGGCAAACCTGAGAATAGCGTTCCGATATCTTAGTAAGGAATCGTTCAAGACACTGTACACTGTACATCAGGCCTATACTGGAGTATGCAGCACCAATTTCGAACCCACACCTGGTCAAACACGTCAAGAAATTAGAGAAAATGCAAAGGTTTGCAACAAGGCTAGTTCCAGAGCTAAGGGGAATGTAGGAGGAGTGGCACAAGAGAATCAAAGAGGCATTACAGGATATCATAGTTCTCACTGAAACCAAGGTCACAGGAATGATAAAAGATGCCATGTTTCCAATGGGATATCAGATCTTGAAGAAAGACAGAAAGAGCAGAGGGGGTGGAGGAGTGGCACTGCTCATCAAAAAAAAAAAATATAAATAAAATGGAATTTTGACGAGCTGGAGAGAGGAGACAGAGGAGAAGCTAGAGACTACATAATAAGACCACTTCAGTCTAGAGGCCCCAAGGTGATAATTGCGGTGATGTATAACCCACCACCAAACAGCAGGAGGCCAAGGCAATGAGAGTTGACACACTGGCTAAAGTGGCTGGAAGGGCTCATGTGAGCAGGGCAAAGCTGCGAATTGTGGGTGACTTCAATTACAAAGAAATTGACTGGGAGAATGTGGAGCCACATGGGGGCCCTGAAACGTGGAGGGCTAAGGTGATGGAGGTGGTACTGGAAAACCTCATGTACCAACAAGTAAGGGACACTACCAGAGAGAGAAGAGAGGATGAACCAGCGAGACTGGACCTAGTATTCACCTTCAGTAGTGCAAATATTGAGGATATCACATCTGAAAGACCACTCGGGACCAGTGACCATGTGGTTCTGAGCTTCGAACACATAGTAGACTTACAAGTGGAGAGGGAAGCAGGAAGAGCAAGACAAATGAAGCCAAACTACAAGAGAGGGGACTACACGGGCATGAAGAATTTCCTGCACGAGGTTCAGTGGGATGGATTACAAAAAAAGGCACAACACCGTGACTGGAGCGATACACAAATAACCCACACATAGAAGAGAGGAGCTTACGATGACGTTTCGGTCCGACTTGGACCATTTTCAGTGAGATAGGGCACTGGCAGGGAATTCAGTAAATGAGATGATGGAATATGTGACAACAATATGGCTAACGCGACGGTCTGGAGTTTTGAGACTCTCTGATCGCGGGTTCTATCCCCGCCCGTGGTATGGTTTATATGCAAGGAAGCTGACGAGAGATTAGTACCCAAGGGTAACAGAAATAATGAGAAAGCCAGGATGAGCCCTTGGTTCACTCAAAGATGTAGAGAGGCCAAAACCAAGTGCACTAGAGAATGGAAGAAGCATAGAAGACAAAGAACCCAGGAGAATGAGGAGAGCAGTCGTAGAGCCAGAAACGTATATGCACAGGTAAGAAGGGAGGCCCAACGACAATACGAAAATGACATAACAGCGAAAGTTAAATCTGACTTGAAGCTGTTGTACAGCCACATCAGGAAGAAAACTACAGTCAAGGACCAGGTAATCAGGCTGAGGAAGGGAGGAGGGGGGATCACAAGAAACGACTGAGAAGTATGTGAGGAACTCAACATGAGATTCAAAGAAGTGTTCACAGAGGAGACAGAAGGGACTCCAGAATGACAGAGAGGTTGGGTCCACCGTCAAGTGTTAGACACAATACATATAACCGAGAAAGAATTGAAGAGACTGCTAAGTGAGCAAGACACCTTAAAGGCGATGGGGCTGGATAACATCTCTCCATGGGTCCTGAGGGAGGAAGCAGAGGCATTATGCATGCCTCTAACAACAATATTCAACACATCTATCAAAACAGGTGACTACCTGAGGTATGGAAGATAGAAAATGTAGTCCCAGTTTTTAAGAAAGGAGACAAACATGAAGCATTAAACTACAGAGCAGTGTCACTGACATGTATAGTAGGGATGTATCGGATATCTGTATCCACATCCGCATCCGCAGAACATCCGCACAATTTCTTACATCCACATACCCATTTTTTCTAAACGAAACATCTGCATCTGCGTCCGCATCCACAATCACAATTAAATAAATATCCGCATCTGCATCCACATCCACGCCAAACAAAGAGGATGTGGAGGATATTATAACCTAAATTACAGAGCTTGCATGTTTATTATCCACATACTCGTTCTTATGCTTTACAAATTTACATTGCTAGCTTCAAATCTTATAACTTAATGACCTGTGCAGAGAGAGAACATAAGAACATAAGAAAGGAGGAACACTGCAGTAGGCCTGTTGGCCCATACTAGGCAGGTCCTTCAGAATAAACACTACCCATGCAATAAGCTTTGACAATTCTATTTACTCACGTGCAAATCCCACTCAAATCCTACCGCTCTCACTCATGTGAGAGGGGCGTCCCTAGTGAGCAGTTGTTCAGTGGTGCTGGCCTGATTCATGACAACAAACGAAAACGACTTCTGGCAGAGAATGCAGAGAAACTGCTATTCTTAAAGAATAACCTTCCAGTCATAAACTATAAGTATTAAGCAAACGCCAATTGATTATGTAATAAAAGTATTATGAAATAAAAGTATTTGCATTATGGTAAAAAAACAAAATTTGGTGTTTTATGACTATCCTGCAAAATCCACATCCGCATCTGCCAGGATGTCAAGATGTGACAACCGCAATCTGCATCTGCATCCTCATCTGTAAGCATTCGGATCCGCATCTATAAGTAGATATCTTCACATGCATCCACATCCGTAAAATAAATAAGACATCCTCATACACATCTGCATCCGTGGATATCTAAATTTTCACATCCGATACATCCCTAATGTAAAGTATGCAAAGTCATGGAGAAGATTATTAGGAGAAGAGTGGTAGTGCACGTAGAAAGGAATGAGCTCATGAACGACATCCAGCACGATTTCAAGGATGGGAAATCCTGTGTCACAAACCTACTGGAGTTTTATGACTGGGTAACAGCAGTAACACAAGAGAGAGAAGGGTGGGTTGATTGCCTTCTATTGGACTGTAAGAAGGCTTTGGACACAGTTCCACACATAAGATTAGTGCGCAAGCTGGAGGACCAGGCAGGTATAACAGGGAAGTCACTGCAATGGACCAGGGAATACTTGTCGGGAAGATATCAGAGAGTCATGGTATGAGACGAAGTGTTAGAGTGGGCGCATATGACGAGCGGGGCTCCACAAGGGTAAGTCCTAGGACCGGTGCTGTTTCTGGTATATATGAACGACATGACAGAAGGAATAGACTCCGAAGTGTCCCTGCTTGCAGGTGATGTGAAGTTGATGAGAAAAATTCAGTCAGATGATGACCGCACAGAACTACAAAGGGTCTGGACAGGCTGCAGACCTGGTCCAGAAAATGGCTCCTGGAGTTCAACCCCATCAAGTGCAAAGTCATGAAGTTTGGGGAAGGGCAAAGAAGATCACAGACGGAGTATGGTCTAGGGGGCCAGAGACTACAAACCTCACTCAAGGAAAAGGATCTTGGGGTGAATATAACACCAGGCACATCTCCTGAGGCGAACATTAACCAAATAACTGCTGCAGCATATGGGCGCCTAATAAACCTAAGAACAGCATTCCGACATCTCAATAAGGAATCGTTCAGGACCCTGTACACTGTGTATATCACGACCATACTGGAGTATGCAGCACCAATTTGGAACCCACACCTAGCCAAGCACGTACGGAAATTAGAGAAAGTGCAAAAGTTTGCAACAAGACTAGTCCCGGAGCTAAATGGCATATCCTACTTGGAGAAGTTGAGGGAATTTGACCTGACGACACCGGAGGACAGGAGAGATGGGGGGAAATGATAATGACATAAAATACTGAGAGGAATTGACAAGGTGGACAGAGACAGGATGTTCCAGAGATGGGACACAACAACAAGGGGTCACAGTTGGAAGTTGAAGACACAGATGAATCACAGGGATGTTAGGAAGTATTTCTTCAGTCACAGAGTGGTCAGGAATGGAGTAGTTTGGGAAGCGATGTAGTGGAGGCAGGATCCATACATAGCTTTAAGCAGAGGTATGATGAAGCTCATGGTGCAGGGAGAGTGACCCAGTAGTGGTCAATGAAGAGGCGGGACCAGGAGCTATGAATCGACCCCTGCAACCACAATTAGGTGAGTACACACACACATACACACACACACACACACACCGTGTTATTATCATCGTTCCAATTGATGGCTCTGGACAGTGTATGGGCTGGGAAGCGTAACTCCATTCTTCCCATAATGCTCTTCACTGCCGTCGTGGTGTTCCTCTCTGACACACACCTCCAGCCCAGGAAATGCCAAGCACACTTATATAAGGTGTGTGTGTGTGTGTGTGTGTTCTCACATACATTTACTCACTTTTATACAATTGCATTAGTCTGGTCTTAGATCCTGGCCCTCTCAACAGGCTGCTTGCTAGATTCACTTTCTCCTAGCCTCGTGAGCCCTATCGTAACTGATCTTAAAACTATGTATGGAGCCCTCCTCAATCGCTTCTTCATTTTCATCTCCTTTCTTAAATGTAGGAACAACATTTGCTGTCCTCCAGATCTCTGGCAACTGAACCATGTTCACTAACTTGTTATAGGTATTAGTTAGTGGTTCAGGTAGTGCCTCTGCTCCCTTTTGCAGAATCCATGGTGACACCTTGTTATGTCCTTGTCGTGTCCCACTGCCTCTGATGTGTCCAGCACCATCAGATTTTTTTTTGTACTGCTTTTGTGTTTGGTGTTACTCAGATATGGTAAACACGAGGAAATTAAATCTTCATCAGAGTACAAAGCAAATTCTGGCCACAAAATAGAGCGAAACACCAACGTCAAAGACCTGGGAGTGATCATGTCGGAGGATCTCAACTTCAAGGACCATAACATTGTATCAATCGCATCTGCTAGAAAAATGACAGGATGTATAATGAGAACCTTCAAAACTAGGGAGGCCAAGCCCATGATGACACTCTTCAGGTCACTTGTTCTATCTAGGCTGGAATATTGCTGCACACTAACAGCACCTTTCAAGGCAGGTGAAATTTCTGACCTAGAAAATGTACAGAGAACCTTCACGGCGCGCATAACGGAGATAAAACACCTCAATTACTGGGAGCGCTTGAGGTTCCTAAACCTGGAGCGCAGGCGGGAGAGATACATGATTATATACACCTGGAAAATCCTAGAGGGACTAGTACCGAACTTGCACACGAAAATCACTCACTACGAAAGCAAAAGACTTGGCAGACGATGCAACATCCCCCCAATGAAAGGCAGGGGTGTCATTAGCACGTTAAGAGACCATACAATAAGTGTCAGGGGCCCGAGACTGTTCAACTGCCTCCCAGCATACATAAGGGGGATTACCAACAGACCCCTGGCAGTCTTCAAGCTGGCACTGGACAAGCACCTAAAGTCGGTTCCTGACCAGCCGGGCTGTGGCTCGTACGTTGGTTTGCGTGCAGCCAGCAGCAACAGCCTGGTTGATCAGGCTCTGATCCACCAGGAGGCCTGGTCACAGACCGGGCCGCGGGGGCGTTGACCCCCGGAACTCTCTCCAGGTAAACTCCAGGTGTCCAGTACCTGTCTGTGTAATCTTTTTCCTCAGCATTTTGGCAGCGCCCCTGTTTCCACTGAGGATACCTCTTTCTATCTCATTTTCAACATTTTCGAGGACCTTCTTATCATTTTATTATTGAGCTCTCCTCCTTCCTTCTTCAGTCATGTCACCTGGCCTTTTACTCTCAACTTTTTTTCTGATGTGACTATGAAGCAATTTTGGTTCATACTTGGTCTTTGGTACTACATCATTCTCAGATTCTTGCTCAACCTCTCTCCTTACCCTTATATATTTGTTTCTGGCTAATCTGCTCATTTCTGTTATCGTTTGTCCTTTGATTTGTATAGTTTTCCTTATTCTCATGCCTTTTTCTGCCCCTCTAGATCTCTGGTTGAACCAAGGGCTCTCTCTTACTTTGCTATTGCACCTTCCCTCTGTGTTCAGCACAGAGGGTAATCCATCATCCTGATCTATTTCTCTGTGGATGAAATCACCCATGATAAGCAGATTTGCTTCAGCCCTGTGTGCATTACTAGCGGCTTCTGATTTAGTGTTAATCTTTGATTTGTTGTCTTTATATTCCTGTCTCGGTTTCCTACTGGTAGGTGGCGGGTTGTATGTCACCATTATTACTCTGGGTCCATCAGTCTTGACTGAGTCGACTCTGTAGTTGTCTGCGTCATAATTATTCATCCGACTCAGCTCTTCAAAACTCCAATGTTTTCCGAATAATCGTATCAGTTCTCCGCCTTCCCTATTTCCTTTATGTTTCCTTCTCACATACTATTCTGCTAAGAATCTGATATCATTTAAGTCAGCTTTTGTCTCAGTGATAGCTGTGATTTCTGGGGTTACTTCTGCTATTTTATCTTTCAACTCACCACTCATGTCTGATAATTATCCATCTGTATTTGCACTGATTATGATTTACGAGAGTTGTAAATGAAAATGTTGTAAGCTTATCATTAATTACAGCCAGAGAGCAATATTCAACCAAAAATAGTTCCACACAAACAAGCTCTTTTTTAAAATGGAAAAGATCAGTTTTATATAAGACAAGTCAATATATTGTCCTATATATGCTGAGAGGTTGTGCTTGTAGCCTCCCCAAGTCCACGGTCACGCGTAACATGCGTGACGGGGATACGACCTTGGAGGGGATATCCACCAGACACGTCAACACACGCAAGTTTTCCCTGCACTGACAGTAGGAATATATTGAACAAAAAAAAAAAAATGAAATTATCCTGCAAGGCAGAGTTGTGCGTATGCGTGTGTGTGTGTACTCACCTATTTGTACTCACCTATTTGTGGTTGCAGGGGTCGATTCACAGCTCCTGGCCCCGCCTCTTCGCTGATTGCTACTAGGTCCTCTCTCTCCCTGCCCCATGAGCTCTATCATACCTCGCCTTAAAACTATGTATGGTTCCCGCCTCCACTACGTCACTTTCTAGGCTATTCCACGGCCTGACTACTCTATGACTGAAGAAATACTTCCTAACATCCCTTTGATTCATCTGAGTCTTCAACTTCCAATTGTGACCTCTTGTGTCTGTGTCCCTTCTCTGGAATATCCGTCTTTGTCCACCTTGTCTATTCCGCGCAGTATTTTATATGTCGTTATCATGTCTCCCCTGACTCTCCTGTCCTCCAGTGTCGTCAGGCCGATTTCCCTCAACCTTTTCTCGTAGGACAATCCCCGTAGCTCTGGGACTAGTCTTGTTGCAAAACCTTTGCACTTTCTCTAATTTCTTGACGTGCTTGACTAGGTGTGGATTCCAAACTGGTGCTACATACTCCAGTATGGGCCTGACGTAAATGGTATACAGAGTCTTGAACGAATCCTTTCTGAGGTATCGGAACGCTAACCGTAGGTTTGCCAGGCGCCCGTATGCTGCAGCAGTTATCTGATTGATGTGCGCCTCAGGAGATATGCTCGGTGTTATACTCACCCCCAGATCTTTTTCCTTGAGTGAGGTTTGCAGACTTTGGCTATCTGAACTATATTGTGTCTGCGGTGTGTGTGTGTGTGTGTGTGTGTGTGTGTGTGTGTGTGTGTGTGTGTGTGTGTGTGTGTGTGTGTGTGTGTGTTTCAGTGTGGCGTGCGTGTGTGGGTCTGGACGCGCTTGTTAGTGTGTAGTTGTGTGCGCGCGCGTGCGTGGGTGCTTGCCTGGACTAGCCAATAAACATAACATATATTTTCAGGGATAGCATTATGAAGTTGCATATCGGGAACTCACTGAAGTCTTGATGGAGAACACGAGGCCACACCATCGTGGTATTGATTACCAACAACATGGAGAACACGAGGCCACACCATCGTGGTGTTGATTACCAACAACATGGAGAACATGAGGCCACACCATCGTGGTGTGGACTTCCAACAACATGGAGAACACGAAGCCACACCATCGTGGTGTTGACTTCTGTTACAAAAAACGCGATTTCTAATAAGCATAGAGATCTCCAGTGAATACTAGAAAGGACTGCCCTTCTAGCATCCAGCCTGTTACTGGGTTTTCGTAACAATTAGTCAGTATCCTGGTCCAATTATCCATTAGAATTCAATAAGAATTATTAGTGCTTCAGGATTACAACTGGTAGGCTACTAACTAGAGAAATTAAAATTTAATAAATTTATTAATAACAGTCTAGAGGTATAAGATCAAAGTAAATTAAATTAATCAAAATCAAAATAATAATAATAATCACTTCTCTCGTGTACAGTAGTATTGTGCTGAAGGCACATATCACATCTTAATGGCTTATAAGTACCGTCTGGTACATTAACATTTAATAACCTAATACATATATATATACAAGTAAGTGTGTGTATGTGTGTAAGTGCTCTAAGTAGTTCGCTATGTCTCAAAACTCAACTAGACTTAAACCAGTGACTGACAAAGTCCTTACATCAACTAACTTCTTGACCCCCTGGCAATCAGAACAGCTTGCTTGAACAATAAAACGACTGCTAAGCCAAGTAGCAATATAACAATCAACTGCGACACAGAATCAGGATCAAGGAGATAATATAACGACACTAAGTAGGGACCATCAGCAGATCCTCTACAAAAGTCACAAAACTCCCATACTACTGAATCTAAGTTCAGCATAAGAAAATTCCTGACTGTGACAGTACACAGATACCAGTACAAGTTAGGTCAGAAGCTACAGCTCAGGACCTGAGTTACTCAGAGTGTCTATGTGACACACAACCTCAGTACAACGTCGAAAATCACTAAGTCTAGACAATGTTCTGTGAACAGAGTTCTACAGAACCAACAACAAGAAAGCGACAGAGACAATCTTCCAACAAGGTCCAATAAGGGAGAGTTAGGCACGTCTTGTCAGGAATACGTCCAACCACCGAGAGTCTAGCCCAGACTGACTACTTCAGGCGAGGTGTGAACACCTCCCCTGTATCACATGACTGCTCCGTGGACAGTTGCTGCCCAGCAACACCGAGAAGCAGGCAGGAAAACGAGCAACGAGCGATAATTACAGTAGTTAGACAATCAAGACTTGAACTATGAGCACTGAGCACTCAGATATGGTAAACATGAGGAAATTAAATCTTCATCAGAGTACAAAACAAATTCTGGCCACAAAATAGAGCGAAACACCAACGTCAAAGACCTGGGAGTGATCATGTCGGAGGATCTCACCTTCAAGGACCATAACATTGTATCAATCGCATCTGCTAGAAAAATGACAGGATGGATAATGAGAACCTTCAAAACTAGGGAGGCCAAGCCCATGATGACACTCTTCAGGTCACTTGTTCTATCTAGGCTGGAATATTGCTGCACACTAACAGCACCTTTCAAGGCAGGTGAAATTGCCGACCTAGAAAATGTACAGAGAACTTTCACGGCGCGCATAACGGAGATTAAAACACCTCAATTATTGGGAGCGCTTGAGGTTCCTAAACCTGTATTCCCTGGAACGCAGGAGGGAGAGATACATGATTATATACACCTGGAAAATCCTAGAGGGACTAGTACCGAACTTGCACACGAAAATCACCCACTACCGAAAGCAAAAGACTTGGCAGACGATGCACCATCCCCCAATGAAAAGCAGGGGTGTCACTAGCACGTTAAGAGACCATACAATAAGTGTCAGGGGCCCGAGACTGTTCAACTGCCTCCCAGCACACATAAGGGGGATTACCAACAGACCCCTGGCAGTCTTCAAGCTGGCACTGGACAAGCACCTAAAGTCAGTTCCGGATCAGCCGGGCTGTGGCTCGTATGTTGGTTTGGGTGCAGCCAGCAGCAACAGCCTGGTTGATCAGGCTCTGATCCACCAGGAGGCCTGGTCTCAGACCGGGCCGCGGGGGCGTTGACCCCCGGAACTCTCTCCAGGTAAACTCCAGGTAAACTGAATAATATACATAAATGTTACATCCTACCTAATAAATATAACTAAGTCAAATAATAATATAAAGCAATATATTTACGATTTAGCTATTATCGCAAATATAAGCAATATAAAATTATATGAAAAGGTAATATACATTATATACATTGTGACCTATTCAGGGGTCGCAACAACTTCCAACAACATGGAGAACACGAGGCCACACCATCGTGGTGTTGATTACCAACAACATGGAGAACACGAGGCCACACCATCATGGTGTTGACTTCCAACAACATGGAGAACACGAGGCCACACCATCATGGTGTTGACTTCCAACAACATGGAGAGCACGAGGCCACACCATCGTGGTGTTGACTTCCAACAACATGGAGAACACGAGGCCACACCATCATGGTGTTGACTACCAACAACATGGAGAACACGAGGCCACACCATCATGGTGTTGACTTCCAACAACATGGAGAACACGAGGCCACACCATCGTGGTGTTGACTTCCAACACATGTGAGAACACGAGGCCACACCATCATGGTGTTGACTTCCAACAACATGGAGAACACGAGGCCACACCATCATGGTGTTGACTACCAACAACATGGAGAACACGAGGCCACACCATCGTGGTGTTGATTACCAACAACATGGAGAACACGAGGCCACACCATCGTGGTGTTGACTACCAACAACATGGAGAACACGAGGCCACACCATCATGTTGTTGACTACCAACAACATCATCTAAACTTGTATTATAACAGTTTCGTGACTAATGTAGCGCTACCTCTCAGATGTGAACTCTAATTTATTCGTAAGTCAGTGAATATAACGCAGCACAGGTCACAGAGAAGTGTCTCTGTACATAAACGCTATACACATTCACAAACTCTTTAATATATGTAATACACATACTAATATATACAAAGAAAGATCGCAGTCTGCAGGATTCGAAACTACTACTGGGGATGGTCAAGATTCCCAGGCAGCGCTGTAGTCCACTCAGCCACACAAATGTATTTTTGTGTACCTGTAACTAAATAAACTTGTTTATTTACTTAAGAGGAAGAGGATCCGTATCAGGATATACTCAATACGCTGAGAATATCAGAAATTAAGCAACGGCAGGACGACGCTGGAAAAACAACGGCACAACGGCAGGACGAAGCTGGAAAAGCAACGGCAGGACGACGCTGGAAAAACAACGGCACAACGGCAGGACGAAGCTGGAAAAGCAACGGCAGGACGACGCTGGAAAAACAACGGCAAGACGACGCTGGAAAAACAACGGCAGGACGACACTTGAAAACAGTGAATGCCATCAATACTTCCTTTAACTGTTTAACAGTTTGCAACATCCCGTTCACAGTCTCCCGAGACTGAGAAGGTTCTTGTCAGGACGGAGAAAACAGAAGAGAAACCAAAGAAAATATTTCATCCAAGAACGAAGTAAAAAAATAAATATTGCTGCTTCTCTGAATGAGTTAAAAACTAAATTCCCAAACGATGAATAACACGGTAAAAAAAATCTGAAATTTCGTCTAAACAAGAGACAATCACAGAACACAAATACAAAGGAAACACCTTGACACAACTTCTAGTTAAGCCACAGGATGAGACTCTTCAGGATGACATGAGCGAAGTCACGAAACACTAAATAACCCGCACATGGGAGAGAGAGAGAGGGAGAGAGAGTGAGGGAGAGAGAGAGAGAGACAAGCTTACAACAATGTTTCGGTCATACTTGGACCATTTGCAAAGTCAGACTATGACGATGTGGCTTCTTGAAGTCGGACCGAAACGTTGTCGTAAGCTTATCTGTTCTACATGCGGGTTATTTGTGCGTTGTTCCAGTCACGGAAATGTGGTCTTTCATTCTTCAAAGTCACGAAGGTAATATGTGTGACACATTACCTCAGCATCAGCAGTGTCACAACTGTACTTGTGACACAACCATACAAGAGATACATCGATGATAACAGTACGTTCAAGGTGACAGGAATCTCACAGGAGAGGACGTTATTGTTATTTTTATAACGCCTTGAAAGATAAGGAGGGAAAATACATTTAGAAGTATGTACAACGAAACATTTATGATAATTGTTTCGCTCTTGTACGTGCGTTTTTCAGTCATAGTTTATTGCTTACTAGGTTCCTCAGTACATGTTTGGAGGATGACGCCTCAGATTTGAAGTATACGGTATGTGAAGACGTGTACAGCTTGAACATGAAGGAGACACAACAACAAGTACTGATATTATAAGCTGCGCATTCTTAGTAAAAATAATGGGATGAAAAACAAGAGGATATATTCTGAAACTGATCATAAAGGGTGAAGCAGAACACAAAGAAAACAGGAGTAGAAATTGAGTTTACGAAAGGAAGAAAATAATGAACACCTGTTACTACCACCACTACTACTACTACTGCTACTACTACTACTACTACTACTACTACTACTACTACTACTACTACTACTACTACTACTACTACTACTACTACTACTGCTACTACTACTACTACTACCGCTACTACTATACTACTGCTATACTATATACTACTACTACTGTACTATACTACTACTACCGCTACTAACTACTCATACTTACTGCTAATTACTACTACTACTAACTGCTACTACTACTGCTACTACTCTGCTACTACTCTACTATACTGATACTACTACTACTAACTACTACTACTCTACTACTACTACTACTACTCTGCTACTATACTACTACTCTACTGACTACTACTACTACTACTACTACTGCTATACTACTAATACTTACTATACTACTACTGCTATACTACTACTACTGCTTGCTACTATACTACTACTACTACTACTGCTATACTACTGCTACTACTAATACTATTACTACTACTGCTATACTACTACTACTGCTGCTACTACACTACTACTAATCTACTACTGCTACTACTATACTACTACTGTACTATACTTACTACTACTTGCTATACTACTACTACTTATACTACTACTACTACTACTACTACCTGCTGCTACTTTTTCCCCCCCCTATTTTTTTTTTACTACTTTACTCACTACTACTGCCGCTAATACTACTACTACTTTACTGCTACTACTACTAATTATACTACTACTCTACTGCTACTACTAAATATACTGTTTCTTGCTATACTCACTTCCTAATACTACGGTACTACTACTGTACTACTACTACTATTACTACTACTGTACTATACTACTACAGACTGTTACGACATACTACTACTACTACTACTGCTATACTACTACTACTACTGCTACTACTACGACTACTACTACTATGCTACTACTAAAACTACTGCTATACTTATACATCTACTCGCTACTACATACTAATACTCTAACTACTACTATGCTACTACTACTACTACTGCTGCTACTAACTACTACTACTACTACTACTGCTACTACTACTGCTACGTTACCTACTATTACTACTACTGCTACTACTACTACTACTGCTGTACTACTACTACTACTATATTCTACTGCTACTACTACTACTTACTACTGCTACTCTTACTACTATATACTTCTGTACTACTAAAAACTACTGCTACTACTACTACTACTACTACTATACTACTGCTACTACTACTACTACTACTACTACTACTGCTACTTACTACTACTACTACACTATACTACTACTACTACTACTCGCTGCTACTACTACTACTGTACTACTACAACTACTACTACTACTACTAATACCTGCTACTACTGCTACTACTACTACTCTACTACTGCTTACTACTATAATACTGCTTACTACTACTACTACATACTGCTACTACTACTTACTACTACTGCTATATACTACTACTACTGTACTATGTACTACTAAAACTTTTTTACTACACTACTGCTACTACTTACTACTACTACTACTACTGCTATACTACTACTACTACTGGTACTACTACTATTCTACTGCTACTACTACTACTAATACTGCATACTACTACTACTACTGTATACTACTACTATATAATGTACTACTACTACTCTACTGCTACTACTACTCTACTACTACTGCTACTAACTACTAATACTACTTCTACTGCTCCTACTACTGCCTTACTCTGCTACTACTCTACTACTACTACTACTGTACTAGTGCTATTACTACTATACTGGATACTACTGTACTCACTACTACTACTGTACTAATACTACTACTGCTACTACTGCTACAACTACTATACTACTACTAACTACTACTACTACTACTGCTACTACTACTACTATTACTGGCTAATACTGCTACTACTACTACTACTGCTACTACTGACTACTACTTCTACTCACTGCTACTACTGCTACTACTACTACTACTGCTACTACTACTATAATACTGCTTTACTACTACTACTATACTATGCTACTACTTACTGCTACTACTGCTACTACTACTACTACTGCTACTACTGCTACTTACTATATACTGCCTTATACTGTACTACTGTACTACTACTACTGCTACTACTAACTTCTGCTACTACTACTACTATGCTACTTACTCTACTGCTACTACTACTACTCTGTTTACTACTACTACTACCTACTACTATTCTACTGCTACTACTGCTACTACTATTACTGCTTCTACTGCTACTAATGCTACTACTACTTACTACTGCTACTAATCACTACTCTACTGCTACTACTAACTACTATGACTACTACTGCTACTTACTACTACTACTATTGCTACTTACTACTACTACTACTACTGCTACTGCTACCTACTACTCTACTACTACACTACTGCTTACTACTACTACTACTACTACTGCTACTACTATACTATGTACTACTACTACTTCTGCCTATACTACTACTACTACTACTGCTACTACTACTTACTATTGCTACTACACTACTACTACTAATACTACTACACTTACTAGT
>NC_069404.1:93807958-93817958 GCF_026875155.1 Cherax quadricarinatus | reverse complement strand
ACTGCCTTGCCTGTCTACGCCTGGATGGACTGCCGCCGAGTGAGGACGGGACAGAGGGATCACTGCCCATGTGTATCCCATGACGTCACACAAAGCCACAGGCCTACGAGGGATCTCGTGTCTAAAGCACAGGGATGATACTAATATGCTATGCTATATAATACTGGGAATACAGGGATCAGCAACTATGCTGACAGCTCGGTCATGTTACGTATGTCGTCCCGACATACACTACTATACTATAGGCTGAACAGGCAGGCGGATCTGGGCTGATTCTATACAATAACAAATTCATATATAACTTAGAACTAATGGATGGTACAACATGATTTTGACGTAATGGGTGTTAACGTAATCATTACAAACTATAAGAACAAATCATTATACAATATGGATGGAATTGATCGATCGATCTGTATTCATGCACTCTACGGATTCTGAGGAAGAATAAATATATACAAAGAAGTGTTTAACAGAAAGGCAGATTCGGTGCACTCAAATCTAGACTGTTAATTCTCAGAATACGGAGGGAACGTGAACACGAAAATTTCTGACAAACTGATCAGCTAATAATAAACACACAGTTGACAATTTCATTCATCTCGGACATCTAATTATGCAGGCTGTTTACATTTAAACCCAATTCTGCGAGGGTTAGGTTTACATATGCAGAATGGTTATCATCTCTGGGAGGATCGAATTCCTCTGCAATGGCTAACACATGCCTTGACTGAGAGAGATCTGAAGGAATATCTACAAAAGATACAACTACAATCACTAGTGACTGTGGAATTACTAACTCGTCTGCTAGGAGTACACAACTCGACTATTCGATACAGTAATTCTTGGCTCATTACAAAGTCACTAATGGGTACTGGTGGCTTCACAGTAAGAATAAGATCTTCCTGGAGCAGGAATCGAATCACCATAACACAAGGGATCGGTTCTTTGGGAATTTTTGACATCCTCGACAGTAAATGGAGGATCTGCAGTAACTACACTAACGTGTCGCGATAAAGCATCTGCGACTACATTCGACTTGCCAGATAAATGTTCAAAAGTGGGATTGAACTCTTGGATAGTCAAGGTCCATCTGGCTAACCTTCCAGTAGGCTGTTTGTTCCGAGCTCTCAGTAGTAGTAACCAGTTACCAGTCTAGTAACCAGTTACCAGTAACCAGTGTCCGTTGACTCAACGATCAACCGTCTCTGCCTGAGTCACGGTCTATTCATATATTGCGCTGAGCTGACATTATTCAAAGACCCTCTCGACCCTCTCACTGGGTACTGTGGGCAGCCGGCTAGTCAGTATTACGGGTGTGACCAAGGAGGCAAGGTAACGGCTGCGGGCTCTCTCCACATATCGCAATTATACGTAATAACAGCCTACGTGAGTATTTCTTACCTAATCCACGTATCGAACTCCCACATGATACAATCAGGATAAATAATGAACCACATACAATTATTACCATGACGGATTACCTTATAACACATGTGGTGGTGGTGATAATAAATGATATGAATGAACATAGAACATTTGGGTGTCCCGTAGCTCGATCGGTAGCGCACTCACCTCACACACAGAGGTTCGGAGTTCGAATCTCCTCCGGTACGGCTGGAAAACATTAGGGACGTGTTTCCATAAGACACCTGCTGTCCCTGTCCCTGTCCCTGTTCGGCCATCAGTTTAAAATGGGTATCTGGGTGTTAGTGGACTGGTGTGGGTCGCATTCTGGGACAAAACTGACCTAATTTGCCTGAAATGCTCAGCATAACAAGCGACTTTCTGTATAGTAGTATGTCATTGATGTCAGCTAGGACTGTATACCTTGTACATGTAGTAAATAAAGATATTGTTATTAATATTTTATTATTATTATTATTATTATTATTATTATTATTATTATTATTATTATTATTATTATTTCCAGGAAGCGGCGTCTCGTTTTCCATAAATGTTGGGTGTAAGGGCTGTGTTTACCTCATGACCAGCTAACACAACGGTGATCATGTCAGAACTAGGAGTGTTTATGTAAGTGTGGGTGAGTTCATCAACATTGGTAATAAAGCCTCAAACGTTGGCAGACAGGATGCTGATTGACTGGGACTCTGGGACAGCCACTGAGACGCAGCTTTGTGGTCTTGTATAAGACGCAAACTCACCTGCTGAGCCAAGATGGGAGTAGTTGGGTGGGTGATGTGTGTGTGTTCGCCAGTTCTGAGATCTTGCTGGTTTGTTCTGAGAATGAAGCCCCAAAAAAGAACTTGTGATCCTGTCTGTTAAGTTCCTATTTGTTACTATAGTGCTCCTCTTGATGTTCCCTCTAGTGGCAACAAGTGCACGTGACTTACGAAATCGTAATGACACGATTGCAAACAAACCATACCATACGCGACGGTCTGGAGTTTTGAGACTCTCTGACCGCGGGTTCAAACCCCACCCGTCGTATGGTTTTTTTAAGTGCACGTTGTATCTCACAGGTAGTGAGTCCACCTCAGTTACACCAGGAATACTACCTAGGTGCCTGCGAAGGTGGACTCTTATTTCCTGCACAACATATATATACGCAAGATAAGCCACGGGGAGGGGTGAAAATCTTTAGGTCAAGTACTTTCGCACTTCTCAGTGTGTCATCAGGAGCTATGCAATGTTGCAAGGCAGCAACAGAAGGAGGGAAAGTTTTTCTCAGAGTAGCGCAGTGCAGGTATGTCACCAGCCGCAGCCCATCTCAGAATGTGGGCAGCGGTCGCTGCCAACCCCACACCCCCACCATCCTCCTACTCCCCATATTGGGTAGGAGGGTTTTTGAAATGTCAAGTACGAAATTAGAAGATACAATATCCAGCCCCAAGCTTTTTCTTTTAGTCCAACAAATTACTGTCATTATGCCCTACATCATATCTTGTATACTTATTTATACTCTTTTTTTTAAATATATATATTTCCTGTAACCAAACCCCTTTCTATACAAAGTTCAATCGAAGGGCCCCCATTATCATTTACACCTGGGACCCCAAACTTACCTACCACACCCTCTGTAAATATTTCTCCTACTTTTGGATTAAGGTCCCCTGCCATAATTACTCTCTCACTTGGTTCGAAAGCATCTACACACTCACTTAACATCTCCCAAAATCTCTCTCTCTCTTCTACGCTCTTGTCTTCTCCAGGTGCATACACACTTATTATGACCCACTCTTAGCATTCGATCATTATTTCAATCCACATAATCCTTGAATTTATACATTTATATTCCCTCTTCTCCTTCCATAACAGATTGTTCAACATTATTGCTACTCCTTCCTTGGGTCTAACTCTCTCAGATACTCCTGACTCAATAGAGAAAATAAAGATGAATAAGAGCTATTAAGAGAAAGAAGAAAAAACCGATGTGTGTATGTATAAATATACATGTGCATGCCTGTGTAGGGTGACATAAATGTAAGTAAAACTAGCAAGATATACCTGTTATCCAGCGCGTTAATGAGACAGAAAAAAAAATATATCAGAAATCATACCATTATTTAAAACAATTACAGGTTTCTGTTTCACACTCATTTGGCAGGACGGTAGTACCTCCCTGGGTGGTGGTTGTCTACCAACCTACTACCACAGGATGGTAGTACCTCCCTGGGTGGTTGTTGTCTACCAACCTACTACCACAGGACGGTAGTACCTCCCTGGGTGTTGTCTACCAACCTACTACCACAGGATGGTAGTACCTCCCTGGGTGGTTGTTGTCTACCAACCTACTACCACAGGACGGTAGTACCTCCCTGGGTGGTTGTTGTCTACCAACCTACTACCACAGGACGGTAGTACCTCCCTGGGTGGTTGTTGTCTACCAACCTACTACCACAGGACGGTAGTACCTCCCTGCGTGGTTGTTGTCTACCAACCTACTACCATAGGACGGTAGTACCTCCCTGGGTGGTTGTTGTCTACCAACCTACTACCACAGGACGGTAGTACCTCCCTGGGTGGTTGTTGTCTACCTACCTACTACCCTAGGACGGTAGTACCTCCCTGGGTGGTTGTTGTCTACCAACCTATTACCACAGGACGGTAGTACCTCCCTGGGTGATTGTTGTCTACCAACCTACTACCACAGGACGGTAGTACCTCCCTGGGTGGTTGTTGTCTACCAACCTATTACCACAGGACGGTAGTACCTCCCTGGGTGGTTGTTGTCTACCAACCTACTACCACAGGACGGTAGTACCTCCCTGGGTGGTTGTTGTCTACCAACCTATTACCACAGGACGGTAGTACCTCCCTGGGTGGTTGTTGTCTACCAACCTATTACCACAGGACGGTAGTACCTCCCTGGGTGGTTGTTGTCTACCAACCTACTACCACAGGACGGTAGTACCTCCCTGGGTGGTTGTTGTCTACCAACCTACTACCATAGGACGGTAGTACCTCCCTGGGTGGTTGTTGTCTACCAACCTACTACCATAGGACGGTAGTACCTCCCTGGGTGGTTGTTGTCTACCAACCTATTACCACAGGACGGTAGTACCTCCCTGGGTGATTGTTGTCTACCAACCTACTACCACAGGACGGAGTACTTCCCTGGGTGGTTGTTGTCTACCAACCTACTACCACAGGATGGTTGTACCTCCCTGGTGGTTTGTTGTCTACCAACCTACTACCACAGGACGGTAGTACTTCCCTGGGTGGTTGTTGTCTACCAACCTACTACCACAGGATGGTTGTACCTCCCTGGGTGGTTGCTGTCTACCAACCTACTACCACAGGACGGTAGTACTTCCCTGGGTGGTTGTTGTCTACCAACCTACTACCACAGAGTGGTAGTACCTCCATGGGTGGTTGTTGTCTAACCAACCTACTACCACAGGACGGTAGTAACCTCCCTGGTGGTTGTTGTCTACCAACCTACTACCACAGGACGGTAGTACCTCCCTGGGTGTTGTTGTCTACTAACCTACTACCACAGGACGGTAGTACCTCCCTGGGTGGTTGTTGTCTACCAACCTACTACCACAGGACGGTAGTACCTCCCTGGGTGGTTGTTGTCTACCAACCTACTACCACAGGACGGTAGTACCTCCCTGGGTGGTTGTTGTCTACCAACCTACTACCATAGGACGGTAGTACCTCCCTGGGTGGTTGTTTTCTACCAACCTACTACCACAGGACGGTAGTACCTCCCTGGGTGGTTGTTGTCTACCAACCTACTACTACAGGACGGTAGTACCTCCCTGGGTGGTTGTTGTCTACCAACCTACTACCACAGGATGGTAGTACCTCCCTGGGTGGTTGTTGCCTACCAACCTACTACCACAGGACGGTAGTACCTCCTGGGTGGTTGTTGTCTACCAACCTACTACCACAGATGGTAGTACCTCCCTGGGTGGTTGTTGTCTACCAACCTACTACCACAGGTCGTAGTACCTCCCTGGGTGGTTTGTTGTCTACCAACCTACTACCACAGGACGGTAGTACCTCCCTGGGTGGTTGTTGTCTACCAACCTACTACCACAGGACGGTAGTACCTCCCTGGGTGGTTGCTGTCTACCAACCTACTACCACAGGACGGTAGTACCTCCCTGGGTGGTGTTGTCTACCAACCTACTACCACAGGACGGTAATACCTCCCTGGGTGGTTGCTGTCTACCAACCTACTACCACAGGACGGTAGTACCTCCCTGGGTGGTTGTTGTCTACCAACCTACTACCACAGGACGGTAGTACCTCCCTGGGTGGTTGTTGTCTACCAACCTACTACCACAGATGGTAGTAACCTCCCTGGGTGGTTGTTGTCTACCAACCTACTACCATAGAACGGTAGTACCTCCCTGGGTGGTTGTTGTCTACCAACCTACTACCACAGGACGGTAGTATCTCCCTGGGTGGTTTTTGTCTACCAACCTACTACCATAGGACGGTAGTACCTCCCTGGGTGGTTGTTGTCTACCAACATACTACCACAGGACGGTAGTACCTCCCTGGGTGGTTGTTGTCTACCAACCTACTACCACAGGACGGTAGTACCCCCCTGGGTGGTGTTGTTTACCAACCTACTACCACAGGACGGTAGTACCTCCCTGGGTGGTTGTTGTCTACCAACCTACTACCATAGGACGGTAGTACCTCCCTGGGTGGTTGTTGTCTACCAACCTACTACCACAGGACGGTAGTACCTCCCTGGGTGGTTGTTGTCTACCAACCTACTACCACAGGACGGTAGTAAATCCCTGGGTGGTTGTTGTTTACCAACCTACTACCACGGGATGGTAGTACTTCCCTGGGTGGTTGTTGTCTACCAACCTACTACCACAGGACGGTAGTACCTCCCTGGATGGTTTTTGTCTACCAATCTACTACCACAGGACGGTAGTACCTCCCTGGATGGTTGTTGTCTACCAACCTACTACCACAGGACGGTAGTACCTCCCTGGGTGGTTGTTGTCTACCAACCTACTTCCATAGGACGGTAGTACCTCTCTGGGTGGTTGTTGTCTACCAACCTACTACCACAGGACGGTAGTACCTCCCTGGGTGGTTGTTGTCTACCAACCTACTACCACAGGACGGTAGTACCTCCCTGGGTGGTTGTTGTCTACCAACCTACTACCACAGGACGATAGTACCTCCCTGGGTGGTTGTTGTCTACCAACCTACTTCCACAGGACGGTAGTACCTCCCTGGCTGATTGTTGTCTACCAACCTACTACCATAGGACGGTAGTACCTCCCTGGGTGGTTGTTGTCTACCAACCTACTACCACAGGATGGTTGTACCTCCCTGGGTGGTTGTTGTCTACCAACCTACTACCACAGGTCGGTAGTACGTCCCTGGTTGGTTGTTGTCTACCAACCTACTACCACAGGACGGTAGTACCTCCCTGGGTGGTTGTTGTCTACCAACCTACTACCATAGGACGGTAGTACCTCCCTGGGTGGTTGTTGTCTACCAACCTACTAACCACAGACGTAGTACCTCCCTGGGTGGTTGTTGTCTACCAACCTACTACCACAGACGGTAGTACCTCCCTGGGTGGTTGTTGTCTACCAACCTACTACCACAGGACGTAGTACCTCCCTGGGTGGTTTGTTGTCTACCAACCTACTACCACAGGACGGTAGTACCTCCCTGGGTGGTTGTTGTCTACCAACCTACTACCACAGGACGGTAGTACCTCCCTGGGTGGTTGTTGTCTACCAACCTACTACCATAGAACGGTAGTACCTCCCTGGGTGGTTGTTGTCTACCAACCTACTACCCACAGGACGGTAGTACCTCCCTGGGTGGTTGTTGTCTACCAACCTACTACCATAGAACGGTAGTACCTCCCTGGGTGGTTGTTGTCTACCAACCTACTACCACAGGACGGTAGTACCTCCCTGGGTGGGTGTTGTCTATACACACACACACATACATACATACATACATATATATATATATATATATATATATATATATATATATTATATATATATATATATATGTATATATATAATATATATATATATATATATATATATATATATATATATATATATATTATATATATATATATATATAAAATATATATATATATATATATATATATATATATATATATATATGAGAAGTTTTTACAAAGTAAAGTGATGCAAGGAGGAAGAGTATATGTAGAAAAAGAGAGAGGTTAAGAGAGTGGTGATGCAATGTGAAAAGAGAGCAATGAGAGAGTGGGTGAGATGTTATCAACAAATTTTGTTGAAAATAAGAAAAAGTTTTGGAGTGAGATTAACAAGTTAAGAAAGCCTAGAGAACAAAGGGATTTGTCAGTTAAAAATAGGAGAGGAGAGTTATTAAATGGAGAGTTAGGGGTATTGGGAAGATGGAGGGAATATTTTGAGAATTGTTAAATGTTGATGAAGATAGGGAAGCTGTGATTTCGTGTATAGGGCAAGGAGGAATAACATCTTGTAGGAGTGAGGAAGAGCCAGTTGTGAGTGTGGGGAAGTTCGTGAGGCAGTAGGTAAAATGAAAGGGGGTAAGGCAAACCGGGATTGATGGGATAAAGATAGAAATGTTAAAAGCAGGTGGGGATATAGTTTTGGAGTGGTTGATGCAATTATTTAATAAATGTATGGAAGAGGGTATGGTACCTAATGATTGGCAGAGAGCATGCATAGTTCCTTTGTATAAAGGCAAAGGGGATAAAAGAGAGTGCAAAAATTATAGGGGGATAAGTCTGCTGAGTATACCTGGTAAAGTGTATGGTAGAGTTATTATTGAAAGAATTAAGAGTAAGACGGAGAATAGGATAGCAGATGAACAAGGAGGTTTTAGGAACGGTAGGGGATGTGTGGACCAGGTGTTTACAGTGAAACATATAAGTGAACAGTATTTAGATAAGGCTAAAGAGGTCTTTGTGGCATTTATGGATTTGGAAAAGGCGTATGACAGGGTGGATAGGGGGGCAATGTGGCAGATGTTTCAAGTGTATGGTGTAGGAGGTAGGTTACTGAAAGCAGTGAAGAGTTTTTACGAGGATAGTGAGGCTCAAGTTAGAGTATGTAGGAAAGAGGGAAATTTTTTCCCAGTAAAAGTAGGCCTTAGACAAGGATGTGTGATGTCACCGTGGTTGTTTAATATATTTATAGATGGGGTTGTAAGAGAAGTAAATGCGAGGGTCTTGGCAAGAGGCGTGGAGTTAAAAGATAAAGAATCACACACAAATTGGGAGTTGTCACAGCTGCTCTTTGCTGATGACACTGTGCTCTTGGGAGATTCTGATTAGAAGTTGCAGAAATTGGTGGATGAATTTGGTAGGGTGTGCAAAAGAAGAAAATTAAAGGTGAATACAGGAAAGAGTAAGGTTATGAGGATAACAAAAAGATTAGGTGATGAAAGATTGAATATCAGATTGGAGGGAGAGAGTATGGAGGAGGTGAACGTATTCAGATATTTGGGAGTGGACGTGTCAGCGATGGGTCTATGAAAGATGAGGTGAATCATAGAATTGATGAGGGAAAAAGAGTGAGTGGTGCACTTAGGAGTCTGTGGAGACAGAGAACTTTGTCCTTGGAGGCAAAGAGGGGAATGCATGAGAGTATAGTTTTACCAACGCTCTTATATGGGTGTGAAGCATGGGTGATGAATGTTGCAGCGAGGAGAAGGCTGGAGGCAGTGGAGATGTCATGTCTGAGGCAATGTGTGGTGTGAATATAATGCAGAGAATTCGTAGTTTGGAAGTTAGGAGGAGGTGCGGGATTACCAAAACTGTTGTCCAGAGGGCTGAGGAAGGGTTGTTGAGGTGGTTCGGACATGTGAAGAGAATGGAGCGAAACAGAATAACTTCAAGAGTGTATCAGTCTGTAGTGGAAGGAAGGCGGGGTAGGGGTCGGCCTAGGAAGGGGTTGGAGGAGGGGGTAAAGGAGGTTTTGTGTGCGAGGGGCTTGGACTTCCAGCAGGCATGCGTGAGCGTGTTTGATAGGAGTGAATGGAGACAAATGGTTTTTAATACTTGACGTGCTGTTGGAGTGTGAGCAAAGTAACATTTATGAAGGGATTCAGGGAAACCGGCAGCGCGGACTTGAGTCCTGGAGATGGGAAGTACAGTGCCTGCACTCTGAAGGAGGGGTGTTAATGTTGCAGTTTAAAAACTGTAGTGTAAAGCACCCTTCTGGCAAGACAGTGATGGAGTGAATGATGGTGAAAGTTTTTCTTTTTCGGGCCACCCTGCCTTGGTGGGAATCGGCCAGTGTGATAATAAATATATATATATATATATATATATATATATATATATATATATATATATATATATATATATATATATATATATATATAAAGGTAGTAGGATGGTAGACAGCAACCGCCCAGGGAGGTACTACCGTCCTGCCAAGTGAGTGTAAAACGAAAGCCTGTAATTGTTTTACATGATGGTAGGATTGCTGGTGTCCTTTTTTCTGTCTTATGAACATGCAAGATTTCAGGTACTTCTTGCTACTTCTACTTACACTTAGGTCACACTACA
>NC_069404.1:93785458-93802958 GCF_026875155.1 Cherax quadricarinatus | reverse complement strand
ATTTTCGTTACTGTTAGTGTAGTGGGTGTCCCATACTGGACACCACTGAATTTCCTGTTAGTGTAGAGGGTGTCCTACACTGGACACCACTGTACTTACTGTTAGTGAAGTGGGTATCCCACACTGGACACCACTGTAGTTACTCTTATTGTAGTGGGTGTCCCATTTTGGATACCACTGCAGTTACTCTTAGTGCAATGGTTGTCCCACACTGGACACCACTGTATTCACTGTTAGTGTAGAGGGTGTCCCATAATGGACACCTCTGTAGTTACTGTTAGTGTAGTGGGTATCCCATACTGAACCCCACTGTAAGTTACTAATAGTGTAGTGGGTGTCCCACACTGGACTCCACTCTAGTTATTGTTTTTGTAGTGGGTTTCTAATAGTGGATGCCAATATAGTTACTGTTAGTGTAGTTTGTGTCCCATACTGGACACCACACTAGTTACTGTTAGTGAAGTGGCTGTCCCATTCTGAACACCACTGTAGTTACTATTAGTGTAGTGGGGATTCCACACTGGACACCTCTGTAGTTACTATTAGTGTAGTGGGTATTCCACACTGGACACCTCTGTAGTTACTATTAGTGTAGTGGGTATTCCACACTGGACACCTCTGTAGTTACTATTAGTGTAGTGGGCATTCCACACTGGACACCTCTGTAGTTACTGTTAGTGTGTCGTGGGGGTTCTTCAGGACCTATTGGAGTAAGAAATACACACATTGGGTGTCTTGAAGGCATATAATTAAGAGTCTTGAGGAGAAGCCCAGGCCTTGCCTTGTTCAGTGTATGCCTAGCATGGAACTGACCGCGATGCCCCTGCCTACTGTTGACATGTGATGGGTCTCGTGACATCAAAGATAGCAAGGGAGCCTATCTATAAAGCAGGTGGGAGTATCTAAGTATACTACAGAAATACACAGTACACTACTGACAGCTTGGTGACGCTAACGTATGGCATCCCAACATGCAGGTAACCTATACATACTATAGATTGTAGGCAATATGGCTCTGGGCTGATTCTATACAATGTCAATGTACACAACATTCTAACTTAAGGAACTATACATCATGATGATAATTGATTATAATGCATTACAAATTATATATCACAAATCATTGTAGATTATAGAATCAAATATGGCATAGATTAAGAAAAGAGATCAATATAGACAAAGAGGAGACCGATCAATCTGTATTCATGTGATCTGCTGATTCTGAGGAAATATGTTTATAAAGAAGAAAGTGTTTAACAGAAAAAGCAGACTTGGTGCACACCAGTCTCTTACCTGCAGACTTTTAATTTAATTATCACTTCCAACACTAAGCAATTCTATTGTGTTCAGTAAACTTCTATCCTAAATCTACAACTTTTGTATAACACCTGTATAACACCTGTATAACACTGTATAACACTGTATAACACCTGTATAACACCTGTATAACACTGTATAACACCTGCATAACACCTGTATAAAACTGTATAACACCTGTATAACACCTGTATAACACCTGTATAACACCTGTATAAAACTGTATAACACCTGTATAACACCTGTATAACACCTGCATAACACCTGTATAAAACTGTATAACACCTGTATAACACCTGTATAACACCTGCATAACACCTGTATAAAACTGTATAACACCTGTATAACACCTGTATAACACCTGTATAACACCTGTATAACACCTGTATAACACCTGTATAACAAGCATTGCCCCCAATAAACTAAACAGATCACAGCTAAGAGACTGAACAATCCCTGGCTATATGAACAAAGTACAGAATGGGTCAAATAAGTAGAAACCATTCTAAATGTTACTGATAAATCTCTGCCAGCCTGATATGAAGGTAAAAAAAATTGTATTATGAAAACAGTTTCCATAACATAAAATGTGATATGAAAAAGACCTGGAAAACCCTATCCGAAATTCTAGGAACTAAAAAGATATCCGAAAACAAAACAATCAAATTAGCAAAATCAGACGAACCCCAACTCCCACCAACTGAAGCAGCAAACAGACTCAATGTTTTCTTCTCCACTATAGGAAAGAACCTAGCGAGCAAAATCCCAAGCTCAAACACCCGTCCATCAGACTACCTCACTGGCACCTACCCGAACACACTATTCCTAGCTCCAACCAACCCAACAAAAGTCTCACTCATCATCAACACCCTCAAAACAAGGCAGGGCACATAAATAACTTACCGCCTTTTATGTACAAAAAAGCATCTCAAGTACTGTCACCAATTATTGCAATACTCTTTAACAAATCCATCGAATCCTCCAGCTTCTCAGCAATTCTCAAAATAGTGAGGGTCACCCTAATCCACAAAGGAGGTGATCAAACTGACTTGAATAACTATAGACCAATATCTAACCTACCTCTGCTCTCTAAAATCTTTGAAAAATTAATTCATAGACAGATCTATTCCTACATCGTCTCACACAACATACTAAACCCCTGTCAGTTTGGACTCAAGATTAATAAAAGCACAAATGATGCTATTATACACATGCTAGAACTAATGTACACCGTTCTCGAGAAGAAAGAAGTCCCGCTGGGAATCTTCATTGATTTACGTAAAGCTTTTGATACAGTTGACCATGATTTGCTGTACTTTAAATTAACACACTATGGTATAAGAAGCCAATATGTGTACGCAAATGGAGCAAACTCATCCACTCAACCACAGTCGGCGTCCCACAAGGAAGTGTTCTTGGCCCACTCCTCTTTCTTATTTACATCAGTGACCTACAGAATGCATCACAGCAACTCAGACCCATATTATTTGCATATGTCTTCTCTCACCCAAACCCAGTCATACTGGCTAACACTGTTAATGCCGAATTGCAGAAAATAACAACCTGGACGATGACAAATAAGCTTACCCTCAATACTGACACAACCTATTTCATTCAATTTGGAAACAAAGCTGCAAATGTTCCACTTAACATAACGCTAAACGGATCACCCATCACAAGACTCACAGAGGGAAAATTCCTAGGAATCTACATTGACAGTAGCCTCAAATTCCAGACACACGTACAACAAATTTCTAAGAAAATCTCTAAGACAGTTGGCATCTATCAAAGATATGGTACTATGTTCCACAATCAGCTCTCAATGCACTGTATCATTCACTCATCTACCCTTATCTCACATATGGAATTTGTGCATGGGGATCAACAACATTAAATCACCTAAGACCACTAATAATCCAGCAAAAGGCTGCAGTCAGAATGATAACAAATTCCCACTTCCGACAGCATACTCCACCAATATTCAAAAGTCTAAATCTGCTCACCATAAAGAACATCCATACTTATTCATGTACCTAATACATACATAGAACAATACACGCAAACATAAACCCTCCACTCAAACTTCTCCTCACCAACCTTAACAGGACACACGATCACAAGACAGATCTCATTTTGATGTACCTTATGTCCATATCTCACTGTGTAAAAACTCTATGCACATAAAGGGCCCCAAAATTTGGAATTCATTAACAAGAAATACTAAAGTAACCAGGTCTGAAGACCAATTTAAGGCTCTTCTCAAAAACCACCTACTAACCCTAAACTAAATACCCAATACTCAATATTTAACTTTACCAAAAATCTCCCAATTCCTATTACCCAAAACAATGCTGCCTTACACCCAATTGTAACATTCTCATACTGTAAACTAATTTCAACAACTCACAATGTTATATTCCCTTAATATAATTTCAATATTTTTTTTTTGAAACTATTGTAATTAGAGTAAAATTGCTGTCAACTATAAATATAAAACAGATGTTGAATTTAAACAAACTATGATCAATTTCTTTATTATTAAGTAGTCTGTAAGCCATTAAATTAAGTCTGTCCATAATGCCTAGGCATGATAGTGGCTCTTTGTACCGCAACTCATCACTGGAATTTCATAATCTCAATGATCTTCCATAACACACAGATGTTTGTTGCCCTGGAGGGAACATTGGAAATTAGTTAACAGATCTAACACAACTCTCCCACGGTTCGCTAGTAGTTGGATACACCTGGATTGGATTAGGACCATTAACATTACCTTTATGTTGCATACAGACACTACATTTCTTAACATACTCAGAAATATCAGTTGCCATATGAGGCGAAAAATACCTCAATCTGGCTTGTTTTACAGAACGATCCATACCAGGGTGCGCAACACCTGGTACATCGTGAACTAGCTGTAAGGCTACATTCACGAGTGACTTTGGAATTACTAACTGGTATACCCTTCTGCTAGGAGTACCTAGCTCGGCTGTTCGATACAGTAACTCTTCGTTCATGACAAAGTCACTGACGGATGCTGGTGGCTTCACAGAGAGAGTCTGATCTTCCTGTAGCAGAAATCGAATCACACCAGACCACATGGGATCTGTTCTTTGAGCATTCTTGACGTCCTCATCACTAAATGGAGGATCTGCTATTACTGTGCTAATATGTCACGGTAAAGCATGTGCGACTACATTTAATTTGCCAGGTAAGTGTTCAAAGGTTGGGTTGAACTCTTGAATAGTCAAGGACCATCTGGCTAATCTTCTAGTAGGTTGCTTATTTTGGAATAAGGAAATCAGTGGAGCATGATCTGTCAAGACATGAACAGGGAACTGATATATAATGTCTCGGAAGTGCTTTAAAAACCATACTGTTGCTAAGGCCTTTTGCAAATGCAACTGTATTGTATTTGTTATCGGTCTTCCGAGCTAAGACGGCACCTGTGCCAATAGAAGTAGAATCAGTTGTTAGATAGAAGGGTTTAGAAAAATCAGGGAATTTCAAAATAGGAGCAGAAGTTAGTTTTTCTTTGAGAGTTTGGAATGCTCTTTCTTGACGGAAGGTCCAAACAAAAGGAGCATCTTTCTTAAGCAACTCAGTTAGAGGAGCAGCTATGGAAGAAAAATTAGCAATGAAAGATCTATAAAAACCTGCTAAGCTCACAAAGGATCTTACGGCATCAGCAGTTTTGGGAAATGAAAAATTTTGTCCAGCAGTTACTTTACTTTGATCAGTCGTAACTCCTCTAGGAGTGACTACGTGACCAAGAAACTTGATTTCTGATCTGAAAAATTTACATTTAGACAGTTTGACCTTTAAATTGGTTTCTTCGAGCTTACCAGGTACCAAATTAAGTCAGGCGTGTCACCACATCTTTGGACATGACAATTATGTCATCTATGGACACCATGAGTACATTACCAATGAGGCCTCTAAATACATTCATCATGAGCATCAAGAAGGTGACAGGTGAGGAGCGTAAGCTGAAGGCCATTCTGCGGAAATGATAATGACCTGTAGGAGTTGTACAAGAAAGGTATACAATACCCACAAGATGGAAGTTAAGACACATGTGCAACATCTGGTTATCTTTATTGTAGACGTTTCGCTTTATCAATACAGATTCTAGGACATAACTAGAAGAGAGTAGAACTATATACAAAAGATGAGGTAATCAGTCCCTCAGCCTTGGAGTGGAGAGCACCGTGGTCGAAGAAATTCTGGAGTACAGGCAAGGAGACTGGCGCTTGTATAGGCGTCAGTGGATAGGGACGTGTAGCAGACGAGGGCATAGTCACTGGTAGGTGGGATTCCCCAGTGGTAGTAGGTCCTACCCAACTGGATGGGTTAGTTGTAGTAGCCGTGAAGGTCATGTAGATGTCCTTTGAACCAAGATTCCATGATGTTGCAGTGTCTTAGCTCATCTATCTTATTTCTTAGATTCCTACTATTTGTATAGTAAACCTTAAGGGAGGTAGTCACTTGTTGCCCTCTACTATGTCTCTTTGTTTGTTGAGCAATTACTTTGCCTTTACTCCTTATATCTGCATAATCTTCAAAATCACGCCCATACCGCTGTCACCACTTGTCGTGGGGGTTCGTAGTGAATGACCCATACTGGAGGCCACTGTAGTTGCTGTTAGTGTAGTGGATGCCCCATACTGAAGACCACTATAGTTACTGTTAGCGTAGTGGGTGTCCCATACTGGACACCAGTGTAGTTACTATTAATGTAGTGGGTGTTCCACACTGGACACCACTATAGTTACTATTAGTGTAGTGGGTGTCCCATACTGGGCACCACTGTAGTTACTGTTAGTGCAGCAGGTGTCCCGTACTGGACACCACTGTAGTTATTATTAGTGTAGTGGGTGTCCCATACTGGAAACCACTATAGTTACTGTTAGTGTACTGGGTGTCCCACACTAAACAGTCGTCTTGATAACGTTCGTTATCAAGACGACTGCTTAGTAGAGTCGGTTGTTAATGAGGTTCTCGGCTGTTATTGTATGTATAAGATAATTACAACTTATCTCCACCACTGATTAATTTGTTTTCTCTTGTGGCATTTGTTATTTATTGAGATATTAATAATAATTATGCTTATTTTTATTTTGGTTCGAATGCCGTGTCAGGACCAATCAACGGTGAGTCAGTCGGAGCGGCTGACCAATTACAGCGAGGGTAAACAAAAACACTCTATATTCCATTTCAACTGATAAAGACGTCAGTTTCGTTTACGTTATTTATGTTAGGGTCGTGTTAGAACATGATGATGATCACTATGTATGATGATCACTGTGTATGATGATCACTGTGTATGATGATCACTGTGTATGATGATCACTATGTATGATGATCACTATGTATGATGATCACTATGTATGATGATCACTGTGTATGATGATCACTGTGTATGACGATCATTATGTATGATGATCACTATGTATGATGATCACTATGTATGATGATCACTGTGTATGATGATCACTGTGTATGATGATCACTGTGTATGATGATCACTATGTATGATGATCACTATGTATGATGATCACTATGTATGATGATCACTATGTATGATGATCACTATGTATGATGATCACTGTGTATGATGATCACTGTGTATGATGATCACTGTGTATGATGATCACTATGTATGATGATCACTATGTATGATGATCACTATGTATGATGATCACTATGTATGATGATCACTATGTATGATGATCACTATGTATGATGATAACTGTGTATGATGATCACTATGTATGATGATCACTGTGCATGATGATCACTACGTATGATGATCACTATGTATGATGATCACTGTGTATGATGATCACTATGTATGATGATCACTGTGTATGATGATCACTATCTATGATGATCACTATGTATGATGATCACTATGTATGATGATCACTATGTATGATGATCACTGTGTATGATGATCACTATGTATGATGATCACTGTGTATGATGATCACTATCTATGATGATCACTATGTATGATGATCACTATGTATGATGATCACTATGTATGATGATCACTGTGTATGATGATCACTATCTATGATGATCACTATGTATGATGATCACTATGTATGATGATCACTATGTATGATGATCACTGTGTATGATGATCACTATCTATGATGATCACTATGTATGATGATCACTATGTATGATGATCACTATGTATGATGATCACTGTGTATGATGATCACTATGTATGATGATCACTGTGTATGATGATCACTATGTATGATGATCACTATGTATGATGATCACTGTGTATGATGATCACTATGTATGATGATCACTATGTATGATGATCACTATGTATGATGATCACTGTGTATGATGATCACTATGTATGATGATCACTGTGTATGATGATCACTATGTATGATGATCACTATGTATGATGATCACTGTGTATGATGATCACTATGTATGATGATCACTGTGTATGATGATCACTATGTATGATGATCACTATGTATGATGATCACTATGTATGATGATCACTATGTATGATGATCACTATGTATGATGATAACTGTGTATGATGATCACTATGTATGATGATCACTGTGTATGATGATCACTACGTATGATGATCACTATGTATGATGATCACTGTGTATGATGATCACTATGTATGATGATCACTGTGTATGATGATCACTATCTATGATGATCACTATGTATGATGATCACTATGTATGATGATCACTATGTATGATGATCACTATGTATGATGATCACTGTGTATGATGATCACTATGTATGATGATCACTATGTATGATGATCACTATGTATGATGATCACTATGTATGATGATCACTATGTATGATGATGATCACTATGTATGATGATCACTGTGTATGATGATCACTATGTATGATGATCACTATGTATGATGATCGCTATGTATGATGATCACTATGTATGATGATCACTATGTATGATGATCACTATGTATGATGATCACTATGTATGATGATCACTATGTATGATGATCACTCTGTATGATGATCACTATGTATGATGATCACTGTGTATGATGATCACTATGTATGATGATCACTATGTATGATGATCACTATGTATGATGATCACTATGTATGATGATCACTGTGTATGATGATCACTATGTATTATGATCACTATGTATGATGATCACTATGTATGATGATCACTATGTATGATGATCACTGTGTATGATGATCACTGTGTATGATGATCACTATGTATGATGATCACTATGTATGATGATCAATGTGTATGATGATCACTATGTATGATGATCACTCTGTATGATGATCACTATGTATGATGATCACTGTGTATGATGATCACTATGTATGATGATCACTATGTATGATGATCACTATGTATGATGATCACTATGTATGATGATCACTGTGTATGATGATCACTATGTATGATGATCACTATGTATGATGATCACTATGTATGATGATCACTATGTATGATAATCACTATGTATGATGATCACTATGTATGATGATCACTATGTATGATGATCACTATGTATGATGATCACTATGTATGATGATCACTATGTATGATGATCACTATGTATGATGATCACTGTGTATGATGATCACTATGTATGATGATCACTATGTATGATGATCACTATGTATGATGATCACTTTGTATGATGATCACTATGTATGATGATCACTCTGTATGATGATCACTATGTATGATGATCACTATGTATGATGATCACTGTGTATGATGATCACTATGTATGATGATCACTATGTATGATGATCACTATGTATGATGATCACTTTGTATGATGATCACTATGTATGATGATCACTAGGTATGATGATCACTATGTATGATGATCACTATGTATGATGATCACTATGTATGATGATCACTATGTATGATGATCACTATGTATTATGATCACTGTGTATGATGATCACTATGTATGATGATCACTATATATGATGATCACTATGTATGATGATCATTATGTATGATGATCACTATGTATGATGATCACTGTGTATGATGATCACTGTGTATGATGATCACTATGTATGATGATCACTATGTATGATGATCACTATGTATGATGATCACTATGTATGATGATCACTATGTATGATGATCACTCTGTATGATGATCACTATGTATGATGATCACTGTGTATGATGATCACTATGTATGATAATCACTATGTATGATGATCACTATGTATGATGATCACTATGTATGATGATCACTGTGTATGATGATCACTATGTATGATGATCACTATGTATGATGATCACTATGTATGATGATCACTTTGTATGATGATCACTATGTATGATGATCACTAGGTATGATGATCACTATGTATGATGATCACTATGTATGATGATTGTGTATGATGATCACTATGTATGATGATCACTATGTATGATCACTATGTATGATGATCACTATGTATGATGATCACTATGTATGATCACTATGTATGATGATCACTGTGTATGATGATCACTGTGTAAAATCACTGTGTATGATGATCACTATGTATGATGATCACTGTGTATGATGATCACTGTGTATGATGATCACTGTGTATGATGATCACTGTGTATGATGGTCACTGTGTATGATGATCACTGTATATGAAAATCACTGTGTATGATGATCACTGTGTATGGTAATCACTATGTATGATCATCCCTGTGTACGATGATCACTGTTTATGATAATCACTGTGTATGATGATCACTGTGCATGATAATCACTCTGTATGATCATCCCTGTGTACGATGATCACTATGTATGATGATCACTGTGTATGATAATCACTGTGTATGATGATCACTCTGTATGATGATCACTCTGTTTGATGATCATTCTGTATGATAATCACTGTGTATGATGATCTCTGTGTATGATGATCACTGTATGTGATGATCACTGTGTATAATGATCACTATATATGATCACAGCATCACTGTACAGTATAACAAGCTGCCTGAGTACAGTAATCACCATATCACTGTGTCACTGTTGCTTTATGTGTCTTCCGGCACTTGATCAGGTGTATTGGATGGGTCAGAAGAACCTACAATACCTGGGATGGTATCGTGTTCTGGCAGCTCCTCATAACCAGACTATAGTTTACAACCGTTTACTAAATAACCTTAATGGTTATAATCATAACCCATCACATTCTAACACATCCCATCATGTTCTAACACAACCCATCATGTTCTAACATAACCCCTGTCCATACAAGGGTGAAAGGGATTAAACAGGAAAAATAAATGCACCAGCAGCGAACGCAGCTACAATAAATCCTAGCAAACAGAATTACAATCTATGTGAATACTATGCCTTGTGTATCTGCAGGCAGGGTATATCTGCTAAAACAGGTGGGACATTCTCTTTTGACCATCCCAAAAAATGCCGCACCCACATGACAACAAGAGAGTGCAACTTTCCTTCTTGTAACTTATTTCACCCAGAAATGTGTCTTTCATCAATCCATGAAAGAAAATGCTACAATGCATACTGCCAAGCACATCGTCTAAAGGGGACTAGAAGACACAGACCAGCCAGACTATGGGTAACATAATAGAGGAGCCACAACCTCTCCAGGGACAGAGGTTTTATTAGGGCCAGGAGGGAAAAAAGACTGGCAAGAAATGACAATAATACTACATCACCTGAAAACACTTCTGGAGCAGAGGCACGGACATTGGTCTCTACTCCTATTCCGATGCGACAGACTAAACAGGCAACAAGGGGATGTTGGCCTGTATGTCACAGAGTCGCTCATTTGCACAGAACTACTAAGCACCTTAAATTATGTAGTTGAAGTTTTGGCGCTAAAGAATGAAAACCAAAACCTTCCACTGTGGTGGTATACAAGCCTCCAGATGCAATTTCCCAGAAATTCCAGGAGCAGCTTGTGAAAACTGACCACTGTCTGGAAAATCTCCCAACTCCTGCCCCTAACATCTTACTACTAAGAGATTTCAACTTGAGACACCTAAAATGGAGTATAGCCAACAATGTTTTAGCAGAGATCACCCCGGGAGGCAGCTCAGCTGAAAATTCACACACACACAAATTATTAAACCTCTGCACCAAATTCACCTTAAGTCAGCAAATAGTAGAGCCTGCAAGACTAGAAAATACGCTGGACCTCATCTTCGCTAACAATTACGATCTGATACGTAATATAACTGTATCAAAGACAATACACTCAGATCACAACATAATAGAGGTACAGACTTGTATGCACAGGGCTCTATACCAGCAAAATGTGAGCAGCACACGAAATTCAATTTCAATAACAAAAACATACAATGGGATCAAGAAACCATGTCCTAAATGAAACAAGCTGGGAAGATATCCTAAACAACACGGATCCGAACATTTGCCTTGCAAAAATGAATTCTGTGGTTCTTGAGATCTGCTCAAGACACATTCCATTAAGAAAAAGAAAGAGAAAATGTAAACTAGAAAGAGAGAGACGTTCCCTATACAGATGGAGGCGAAGAGTCACAGAGCTGCTGAGTGGGGCAAATATATCAGAAATACGAAGGGAGGCACTAGTCAATGAAATTGCAAATATCGAACTTAAGCTGAAGAAATCTTATAGGAGACAGGAATCACAGGAAGAACTAAAAGCCGTAAAGGAAATTGAAAAAAAAACTTCTTCTCTTATGCCAAATCTAAGGAAAAAACAACATCCAGTATTGGGCCCCTGCTTAGGCGGGATGGGACATACATAAATGACAGCAAAGAAATGAGTGAGATACTAAAGTCCCAATATGACTCAGTGTTCAGCGAGCCACTGCCCAAACTAAGGGTCGACAATCCAAATGAATTCTTTATGAACGAAACCCAAAATCTGGCCATCTCAAAAATCTCGGATATTATTCTAACTTCACAACACTTTGAAAAGGCAGTTAATGACATGCCCATGCACTCTGCCCCAGGCCCAGACTCGTGGAACTCCGTGTTCATCAAGAATTGCAAGAACTCCCTATCGCGCGCCTTCAGCATTTTATGGAGAGGGAGCATGGACACAGGGGTCATCCCACACACTAAAAACAACAAACATAGCCCCACTCCACAAAGGTGGCAGTAAAACAATTGCAAAGAACTACAGACTGATAACACTAACATCCCATATCATAAAAATTTTTGAGAGGGTTCTAAGAAGCAAGAGCGCCAACCACCTAGATACCCATCAGTTACACATCCCAGGGCAACACGGGTTTAGAGCAGGTTGCTCCTGCCTGTCCCAGCTACTGGACCACTATGACAGGGTCCTAGATGCTGTAGAGGATAAACAAAATACAGATATAGTATACACAGACTTTGCAAAAGCTTTCGACAAGTGTGACCATTGTGTAATAGCACACAAAATGCGGGGGAATAACGGGAAAAGTTGGTAGATGGATCTACAACTTCCTGACAAATAGAGCACAAAGAGTAACAGTTAACAGAGTAAAGTCCCAGGCAGCCACGGTATAAAGCTCTGTTCCACAAGGCACAGCACTCGCTCCCATTCTATTCCTCATTCTCATTTCTGACTCAAACAGAGATGTAAGCCATAGCTCCGTGTCTTCCTTTTCGGATGACACCCGGATTTGATGAATAGTTTTGAAAACCGACAAGTTGAAGAAATAAGACACTTATGCAACATATGGGAATCTTTACTGAAGAAACGTATCGCCACACAGTGGCTTCATCAGTCTTATACAAAGCAGGAAGGTATAAGTAGAGGACGAGTTTGAGGTAATCAGCCCCTCAGCCTGGAGCCGATGTGTTCAGTCCATCAATCTTGTAGAAAGTACAGCACAGGGCCGTAGCAGTGGCTTATATACAGTAGTCAGGTGAGACGAAGCAAGAGGAGGCGGGGTCATAGTGGAACCATCCACTAGTAGGTCCTCGTCCAAAGATTGGACAAGTTTTGAAGAATTCTTTGTATCAAGATCCCATGATGATGCAGTGTCTGACAGTGTCTAACACGACCCATCATGTTCTAACACAACCCATCATGTTCTAACACAACCCATCATATTCTAACACGACCCATCATGTTCTAACACGACCCATCATTTTCTAACACAACCCATCATGTTCTAACACGATCATACATAGTGATCATCATACATAGTGATCACTAATGAAAATCTCAGGTAAAAAGAATATTCTATTAAAAGATTGTACGATATTTACATAATTATATAATTATATATATATATATATATATATATATATATATATATATATATATATATATATATATATATATATATATATATATATATATATATATACTTAGTGTAAAAATTGTTCTCAATAATAATGAAAAAAATATCAAATAATAGTTAAATAATACTAATAAATATTCAAATAACATTTAAATAATGCTGAAATAATCAATAGTTCTCTAATATCAAATAATACTCAAAAAATTCTTGAGTTACACACAGTTATTGCTTAAATAATTCTTACATACTCCAATAATTCTGAAATAGTCCAATAATTCTCAAATAATGCTTATATAATTCCTTCATAATAATCAAATATTTCTTAAACAATTCAAAATAATTCTCTAGTAATCAAATAATATTAAGATAATCATCAAATATTAATCAAATAATACTCAGCTAATACAGCAAAGATACTCTCACTATAATACTTAAATAATTCTGGCATTATCTATGGAGCTATGAGTACACTGTTTGTAGGTCATCCAGGTTGTTGTTGTTGACCTTGTGTTGTGATGGTGTGTTGGGACACAACCACTGGTCTGCAACACTGCTATCTCTCTCTCTCTCTGACACATGGACCAGGACAACAGTGGTGCCAACACTGACACATGGACCAAGACAACAGTGGTGCCAACACTGACACATGGACCAGGACAACAGTGGTGCCAACACTGACACATGGACCAGGACAACAGTGGTGCCAACACTGACACATGGACCAGGACAACAGTGGTGCCAACACTGACACATGGACCAGGACAACAGTGGTGCCAACACTGACACATGGACCAGGACAACAGTGGTGCCAACACTGACACATGAACCAGGACAACAGTGGTGCCAACACTGACACATGGACCAAGACAACAGTGGTGCCAACACTGACACATGGACCAGAACAACAGTGGTGCCAACACTGACACATGGACCAGGACAACAGTGGTGCCAACACTGACACATGGACCAAGACAACAGTGGTGCCAACACTGACACATGGACCAGGACAACAGTGGTGCCAACACTGACACATGGACCAGGACAACAGTGGTGCCAACACTGACACATGGACCAAGACAACAGTGGTGCCAACACTGACACATGGACCAGGACAACAGTGGTGCCAACACTGACACATGGACCAAGGCAACAGTGGTGCCAACACTGACACATGGACCAGGACAACAGTGGTGCCAACACTGACACATGGACCAAGACAACAGTGGTGCCAACACTGACACATGGACCAAGACAACAGTGGTGCCAACACTGACAAATGGACCAGGACAACAGTGGTGCCAACACTGACACGTGGACCAGGACAACAGTGGTGCCAACACTGACACATGGACCAGGACAACAGTGGTGCCAACACTGACACATGGACCAGGACAACAGTGGTGCCAACACTGACACATGGACCAGGACAATAGTGATGCCAACACTGACACATGGACCAGGACAACAGTGGTGCCAACACTGACACATGGACAAGGACAACAGTGGTGCCAACACTGACACATGGACCAGGACAACAGTGGTGCCAACACTGACACATGGACCAAGACAACAGTGGTGCCAACACTGACACATGGACCAGGACAACAGTGGTGTCAACACTGACACATGGACCAAGACAACAGTGGTGCCAACACTGACACATGGACCCGGACAACAGTGATGCCAACACTGACACATGGACCAAGACAACAGTGGTGCCAACACTGACACATGGACCAGGACAACAGTGGTGCCAACACTGACATATGGACCAGGACAACAGTGGTGCCAACACTGACACATGGACCAGGACAACAGTGGTGCCAACACTGACACATGGACCAAGACAACAGTGGTGCCAACACTGACACATGGACCAGGACAACAGTGGTGCCAACACTGACACATGGACCAGGACAACAGTGGTGCCAACACTGACACATGGACCAAGACAACAGTGGTGCCAACACTGACACATGGACCAAGACAACAGTGGTGCCAACACTGACACATGGACCAAGACAACAGTGGTGCCAACACTGACACATGGACCAGGACAACAGTGGTGCCAACACTGACACATGGACCAAGGCAACAGTGGTGCCAACACTGACACATGGACCAGGACAACAGTGGTGCCAACACTGACACATGGACCAAGACAACAGTGGTGCCAACACTGACACATGGACCAAGACAGCAGTGGTGCCAACACTGACAAATGGACCAGGACAACAGTGGTGCCAACACTGACACATGGACCAAGACAACAGTGGTGCCAACACTGACACATGGACCAGGACAACAGTGGTGCCAACACTGACACATGGACCAAGACAACAGTGGTGCCAACACTGACATATGGACCAAGACAACAGTGGTGCCAACACTGACACATTGACCAGGACAACAGTGGTGCCGACACTGACACATGGACCAAGACAACAGTGGTGCCAACACTGACACATTGACCAGGACAACAGTGGTGCCAACACTGACACATGGACCAAAACAACAGTGGTGCCAACACTGACACATTGACCAGGACAACAGTGGTGCCAACACTGACACATGGACAAGGACAACAGTGGTGCCAACACTGACACATGGACCAGGACAACAGTGGTGCCAACACTGACACATGGACCAAGACAACAGTGGTGCCAACACTGACACATGGACCAGGACAACAGTGGTGTCAACACTGACACATGGACCAAGACAACAGTGGTGCCAACACTGACACATGGACCAGGACAACAGTGGTGCCAACACTGACACATGGACCAAGACAACAGTGGTGCCAACACTGACACATGGACCAGGACAACAGTGGTGCCAACACTGACACATGGACCAGAACAACAGTGGTGCCAACACTGATACATGGACCAGGACAACAGTGGTGCCAACACTGACACATGGACCAAGACAACAGTGGTGCCAACACTGACACATGGACCAGGACAACAGTGGTGCCAACACTGACACATGGACCAGGACAACAGTGGTGCCAACACTGACACATGGACCAAGACAACAGTGGTGCCAACACTGACACATGGACCAAGACAACAGTGGTGCCAACACTGACACATGGACCAAGACAACAGTGGTGCCAACACTGACACATGGACCAGGACAACAGTGGTGCCAACACTGACACATGGACCAAGGCAACAGTGGTGCCAACACTGACACATGGACCAGGACAACAGTGGTGCCAACACTGACACATGGACCAAGACAACAGTGGTGCCAACACTGACACATGGACCAAGACAGCAGTGGTGCACAACACTGACAAATGGACCAGGACAACAGTGGTGCCAACACTGACACATGGACCAGGACAACAGTGGTGCCAACACTGACACATGGACCAGGACAACAGTGGTGCCAACACTGACACATGGACCAAGACAACAGTGGTGCCAACACTGACATATGGACCAAGACAACAGTGGTGCCAACACTGACACATTGACCAGGACAACAGTGGTTGCCGACACTGACACATGGACCAAGACAACAGTGGTGCCAACACTGACACATTGACCAGGACAACAGTGGTGCCAACACTGACACATGGACCAAAACAACAGTGGTGCCAACACTGACACATTGACCAGGACAACAGTGGTGCCAACACTGACACATGGACCAAGACAACAGTGGTGCCAACACTGACACATTGACCAGGACAACAGTGGTGCCAACACTGACACATGGACCAAGACAACAGTGATGCCAACACTGACACATGGCCCAAGACAACAGTGGTGCCAACACTGACACATGGACCAGGACAACAGTGGTGCCAACACTGACACATGGGCCAAGACAACAGTGGTACTAACACTGACACATGGACCAGGACAACAGTTGTGC
>NC_069404.1:93760458-93782958 GCF_026875155.1 Cherax quadricarinatus | reverse complement strand
GTGTGTGTGTGTGTGTGTGTGTGTGTGTGGTTGTGTGTGTGTGTGTATGTGTGTGGTGTGTGAGTGTGTGTGTGTGTACTCACTCACCTAATTGTACTCACCTAATTGTAGTTGCAGGGGTCGAGACTCAGCTCCTGGCCCCGCCTCTTCACTGATCGCTACTATGTCCTCTCTCTCTCTCTCTCTCTCTCTCTCTCTCTCTCTCTCTCTCTCTCTCTCTCTCTCTCTCTCTCTCTCTGCTTCCTGAGCTTTGTCATACCTCGTCTAAAAGCTATGTATGGTTCCTGCCTCCCCTACATCACTTGCTAGGCTGTTCCACTTCCTGACGACTCTGTGACTGAAGAAGTACTTCCTAACATCCCTGTGACTCGTCTGAGTCTTCAGCTTCCAATTGTGACCTCTTGTTTCTGTGTTCCCTCTCTGGAACATCCTGTCTCTGTCCACCTTTTCTATTCCACGCATCATATTGTGTGTTGTTATCATGTCTCCCCTGACCCTTCTGTCCTCCAGTGTCGTCAGTCCGAGTTCCCTCAACCTTTCTTCATAGGACATTTCCCTGAGCTCCGGAATTAGCCTTGTTGCAAACCTTTGCACTTTCTCTAATTTCTTGACGTGCTTGACCAGGTGTGAGTACGAAATTGGTGCTGCATACTCCAATATGGGCCTGACGTATACAGTGTACAGTGTCTTGAACGATTCCTTACTAAGGTATCGGAGCGCTATTCTCAGGTTTGCCAGGCGCCCATATGCTGCAGAAGTTATCTGGTTGATGTGTGCCTCCGGAGACGTGCTCGGTGTTATACTCACCCCAAGATCTTCCTCCTTGAGTGAGGTTTGCAGTCTTTCTCCACCTTGCCTATACTCTTCTTTGCCCTTCCCCGATGTTCATGACTTTGCATTTGGAGGGGTTGAATTCGAGAAGCCAGTTTCTGGACCACGTGTCCAGCCTGTCCAGGTCTCTTTGTAATCCGGCCTGATTCTCATCTGATTTAATTCTCCTCATTAACTTCACATCATCTGCAAACAGGGACACTTCAGAGTCTATCCCTGCCATCATGTCATTCACATATACCAAAAATAGCACTGGCCCTAGGACTGACCCCTGTGGGACCCCGCTCGTCACAGGCGCCCACTGTGATACCTCATCACGTACCATGAGTCGTTGTTGCCTCCCTGTCAGGTATTCTCTGATCCATTGCAGTGCCCTCCCTGTTATATGTGCCTGATCCTCCAGCTTCTTCACTAATCTCTTGTGAGGAACTGTGTCGAAGGCCCTTTTGCAGTCCAGGAAAATGCAATCAACCCACCCTTCTCTCTCGTGTCTTACTTCTGTTAATTTGTCATAAAACACCAGAAGGTTTGGGATTTGCCTTCCATGAATCCGTGCTGGTTGTCATCTATAATTTTGTTCAATTCCAGGTGCTCCACCACTCTCCTCCTGATAATCTTCTCCATCACTTTGCATACTTTACACGTCAGGGACACCACAACAGTACTCTCATGAAGAACTTAATGATCTGATACATGACCTCTCATGAAGTACTTAATGATCTGATACATGACCTCTCATGAAGAACTTAATGATCTGATACATGACCTCTCATGAAGAACTTAATGATCTGATACATTACCTCTCATGAAGAACTTAATGATCTGATACATGACCTCTCATGAAGAACTTAATGATCTGATACATGACCTCTCATGAAGAACTTAATGATCTGATACATGACCTCTCATGAAGAACTTAATGATCTGATACATGACCTCTCATGAAGAACTTAATGATCTGATACATGACCTCAGAGAAGAACTGTCTTCAACAAGAAGTTAAATTAAAAACATCTTCTGAGTCAAGCTGAAGAACTTGTATATGACAATAACATCCTGGACCTCTGGTGGGACTTGAACATCAACCAGAGACTGACAACTGTTTATAGACAACTCCATTCGAAGCTTGAAATATGTCTTAATGCACAATAGTAACCAATATGTATCTTCTCCAATAAGCTCAATCATCAAAACTTAACGAACAATACGAAAATATCAAAATATTACCCATATGCGGTAATTAGTGGTATATGAATGATCTTAATCTGTTAATCTGTTATTAAATAAACTGAAATGCTAGTATATATTACATGATCTGACCTTTGCATGATCTAAAAAATAATTTCAATGCGATTTGTAAGTTAGTCCCGCCTGAGCAATATATTTTTTCACATTTTTGATGTTTTCAATGAAATACCAAATTTATGAAAAACTCGAGCCAGTCAGGCAAGTCCGATGACATGTTAGGAACCAGCAACACAAACTTACTCTAAAATTAGTGTAATATCATTAATCAGAAAATGAGTATTGACCAAGGTAATAATAATAATATAATAATAATAATAATAATAATAATAATAATAATAATAATAATAATAATAATAATAATAATAATAATAATAATAATAATAATAATAATAATAATAATTATTATTATTATTACTATTATTATTATTATTATTATTATTATTATTATTATTATTATTATTATTATCATTATTATTTTATTAATATTATTACTTATTATTATTATTATTATTATTATTATTATTATTATTATTATTATTATATTGATAGTAGGAGCGCTAGGCCCGTAGAAGTCATGCAATGACTGGAGAAAATCAAGCTTGATCGAAAACACTTGAGTCACTGTCAGTACATATAAAAGTAATGTGAAGGACCTGGGAGTGGTAATGTTTGAGGATCTCACCTTCAAGGATCACAACAATGCCACTATCACATATGCGAAGAAAATGATAGGATGGATAATGAGAACGTTCAGAACAAGAGATACCCAGCCAGTGATGATCATTTTTAAATCACTTGTTCTATCTAGGCCGGAATATTGCTGTACATTAACATCTTCACTCAAGGTAGGTGAAACTGTCGATCTAGAGAATGTATAGAGAACCTTCATTGCACATACAATTTCCATCAAACACCTTAACTACTGGGAATGCTTCGAAGCACTTGACTTGCACTCACTGGAGTGCAGGCGAGAGAGATACATCATAATCTACACTTGGAAAATCCTAGAAGGAATGATCCTTAATCTACACATAAAAATCACTTCCCACGAAAGCAAAAGACTGGGCAGGCGGTGCAAAATACCCTCAAAGAAAAGTAGGGAAGCCACTGGTACACTACAAGAAAACACAATAAGTGTCTGGGGCCCAAGACTGTTCAACAACCTCTCACCAGGCATAAGGGGAATTACCAATAGACCCCTGGTTATCTTCAAGAGAGAGCTGGACAGATACTTAAAGTCGATGCCGGATCAGTCGGGCTGTGGTTCGTATGTTGGACTATGTGCGGCTAGCAATAACAGCCTGGTTGATCAGACACTGATTCACCGGGAGGCCTGGTCGTGGAACGGGACGCTGGGACGTTGACCCCCGGAATACCCTCCACGTAGACTCCAGGTATACACTGGTCACTGTCAACATATGCAGGTCACTGTCAACATACACTGGTCACTGTTAACATACACTGGTCACTGTTAACATACACTGGTCACTGTTAACATACACTGGTCACTGTTAACACACACTAGTCACTGTCAACATACACTGGTCACTGTCAACATACACTGGTCACTGTCAACATACACTGGTGTAACCCCTCTAGGAGTGACTACGTGACCCAGAAACTTAATTTCTGATCTGAAAAATTGATATTTGGACAGTTTGATCTTTAAATTGGCTTCTTCAAGCTTGCCAAGTACTATATCAAGTCTTTTCAGATGTGTATCCACATCTTCGGACATGACGATTACGTCGTCTAAGTACACCATAAGTGCTTTACCTATAAGACCTCTAAAGATGTTGGTCATGAGTCTAGAGAATGTGATAGGTGAGAATCGTAATCCAAAAGCCATTCGTAGGAAGTGATAATGACCTGTGGGAGTGGAGAATGCAGTTAACTCTTGGTTGTCCTCGTGAAGAGGGACTTGCCAAAACCCTTGTAACAAGTCCAGGGTCGAGAAGACTGTGTTATCTCCGATATTGCATAAAAGGTCACCTAGTACAGGAAGTGGGAAGCGATCTGGAATGGTTTTTGCATTTAATTTCCTAAAGTCAATCACCGGGCGCCAAGTACCGTCCTTCTTAGGCACTAGGATCAAGGGCGCATTCCAGGGTGAATTGCTATGTGCAATAACTCCATCATTGAGCATTTGATTGATCAGTTCTTCTGCGACAGCAACTTGGGAATGGGGCATTCTGTACGCAGGTATATAGATAGGTCTAGTACCAGGTTCAAGTGGAATATGATGGGACAATAAGTTCGTTATACCCATCTTCTCACCTGGTAAGGCGTTACGACGTTTGTTCAACAGCGTCAACAAGCGCTGGACTTCATCTGGGAAGTCAGTGGGAGCTAAGTCTTTCTCCTCAACTGGTGGGATGGATTGATCCAGCAGAGTGGATGAGGTCTCCACTGTTGAAATAGCACCGACCCACTGGTCAGGTGGCATGTCATCCTGTACTTGAACAGGGTAAGGATAGTGAACTAGGTCAACGAGGTTGGTATTTGCTCTGAGACGAACACTGTGACCCGAAGTGTTAGCAAGGAATAAATGGATCTCTTACAACGTGTAAGGAGGGTTCAACAAATAAACCCTTGACCTTGCAGGAATCACTGTCAACTAGGATGTTATCACCATCTGGAACATTAGGAACAACAACAGACACTCTAGTGAGAGCACTAGCAGCAACAGAGACGTCTTTCTGCAGACGGCATGTGACATCAACAAGAGATGGCATTACTAGTTTCAAGTAATCGTTTTCTGACAAGCATCCCTTGTGAGAAACACACTCGAACTACGTCATTGTAGGAAAGGCTGTGCACTCAAGGCAGTCTAAAGTGTCCTCGGACACTTGAGGCAACGGAACACATCCTGCAAGTCTGAAGGTGTAGGGGAACACAGATGGGAGTGAATCAGTTCTAGTGCCCCTGACCGCTCGGCTACGTAATAAGTAATGAACAAAATCTATAGAAATTAAAATCGAAGCTCAAATTTTGAGCACTTAACAAATTTCAGATACAAGCTTGAGAACAAACACATCCCAAAGGGCTAGGTATTGTCTTTCGTCAAAAGGGGAAATTTTGGAAAACTGTGGACCGATTCATATTGACTTTGACTGGAAAGGATACACTAAGTAACGTTCAAAATGACTGGACATCTTCTAAAAGTGAACTACTAAAGGGACATAAAGAAAAGAAAAATAGAGGAATAGCCAGAAAGCTTAAATGGAAGAAAATGCTTAAAAATTCTGCAAAGTAATTAAAAATGAAGGTCACACAGTAGAAGCAAAGACTCACACAAAGAAATTTTACTCAACCTAACAAAAAACACTTTGAAAATCAAGAGAAAATTGTACTTTTCCAAAATCTGATTTGCTCAACTTTTACTTTAAATTGAAGAATTGGGACCCTGAGTTGTCTTACTTTCAATGCAATAGGGAAACACACAATAAAAAAGGATAAAATGGACTCAATAAAGCTGTGCAAAAAAAAACAAACTGGGAAACAATTCGCTGAAATAAAAATAAAATGGCAACACAAAGAATAAAATATTATGCACAGAACAGAGCATATGAAACGACTGAAAAAAACTGTAGCAATATTAACAAATGCAATGCACAACATGCATAAAATCCTGCAAGAAAAATTTTTAAAGGGAACACAATATTGCACAAATTTTTGCAAAAAAGATCAGTGTGCAATCATAAAAAATTATTACACAACAAGAAAAAGAAATTATCAAGGAAAACTGAGGAACACTTTAACTCTTACTAAAAACTTAAACAACACTTAACAAGAAAAAACAATTTACTCTAAAAGAGAACTTAAAAATTGCACAAGAGTGAAATTGTTCAATGAAACATGGAAAATAATAGGTGCTAAAAAAACAGAACAAAAAAGTTTGAACACTTACAGGATGCAAAAACAACACTTACAGTTTATGCAGAACACAACACATCAAATAAACACAATACTAGAATTTTCTTGCAATGAAACTTGAGTGTGAAAAATTTGTAAAAAATGATTTTCTTGCTTGCAAAAAATAGGCGCTATTGTCTGTGGAAATAAGACAAATAGACACTTGGCTAAAGAAAGATATGAACCAAGAATGTTCAACACACAGGGAACAAAACAAATATACAAATGCTGGGATAAAAAAAAATATAAAATGGACAAAACTGAGTTGTGTGCAGGACACAACTAAAAAATTACTGAATTACTCCCTGAATCCTGGAAAAACTAGGGGAATTTTAAGTGCAAACACAAATCTATACTGCTCATGTAGCACACACAACAAGGGAAAAACACTAGGAAATTACTACAAGTGTATAAAAGAAAACAAAACACAACAGAAAATAAGTAATGCAAAGAAAATTAACCATGAATTAAGGAATAAAAAGATTATTGCAAACAAAAAACTGGGGTCGATCAAGTCACTGAATGTCACCAAGAAAAATCACTGGAACACAAAAGGGAATGTCTCAACACTCCAAATGTCTCTATGAAAAAAATTATCGTGTAACGACTGGTGAAGAATAGGTTGATGGTAGTGGAAAGTAGAGGATTGTTTATGGGCTCTTCTGCTGTCCTCTGCACACTGATCGTAGAATTGCGCTTACAAGACGCAGACACACACATGAGGCTTTCAAACAGTGGCACAAAACACACTCTAGCTCTTGACCCCCTATGTGGTCCTTACAAATATGGTGCAACAACCCTTAGTAGTGCGCCAAAACACTGGGAGAGGTTGGGTGAAGTACCAAACACAGTGAAGTGTTGGGTTGTGGGTAAACAGGGCTAAGACCGGCAATGTGGAGACACACTTGGGGAGTGGGTGGTTTGGGCCTAAAGGATTGAATGGCGGTAAGCCTCACTGGGACAGCCACACTGCCGCAAAGATATTCTAAGCTGGCTAGCTTAAAATACATCCACGAAATACCAGACACCACAAGGAAAAAACAGCACTCAGAATTGCTTGGCTTGAATCACAAGGGGATGAAGGCTACTCACTGGCTTACTGATACTGATAAGACACCTGGGTTTGTTGCTAGCTGGCTTATCTAACCCTTCACACAGAATGGCTTGAATAACTTTTCACGATGGCCACAGGGGTGGAAGCTGGCTTGGCAGGCAACAAATTGGATGGTAAGGCAAGCTGGACTGGGCTCCCTCACCACAGACTGATGCTGGCTTATTTGCAAAAATCGGGTCAACCCCTCGGGAGTGAGCAAATATGCAGTAACACTAAAACAAAGAACTGACCCGTGAATGGGTAGAAGTGGTAGAGCTTGAGAGAGTAGCGGCTTGAGGTGGCTGGCTTAAACCCCTCGGTAGCTTATACAAGAGGGAGGGTCGGTCGAAATTTATCCTCCGAAAACGCTGAATCTCAGAATTAAAGGGCCCCCCGTTGCCACCAAATTTTTCTAGGGGTTCTTTAATGGAGATATCGGGGGGTTTAAGGTAGAACACTTTTTGGATGTAACGAATATGTCAGACTGTGTGAAGGGGAAAAGGAGCCCCCCTCTGCCTGTCCTAGCCTATGTCTTACACCCACTGAGGTGGGGCAGAGGGACGAACGTACACATGCGCACCCCTGACGTCACACATCACTCGGCCCCAAGGGGGTCTTCTATCTAAAGCACATGGATGATGCTGTATGCATACAACACAGGGATCACAATATGCTGACACATACACTGGGGCACTGTTAAAATACATGGCCTGTTAAAAATACACTGGGCACTGTTACAAAAAACCCGGTCATTTAACTACACTGGTCACGTCAAATACACGGTCACTGTCAACTTTCACTGGTCACTGTCCCCCAAAAAAAATAAAACCCGGCACTGTTAACATACACTGGCCCTGTCATAACCTTACCCCTTTCCTGTTTTTCACTTTTTTTTTTTCTTCTTTCCCCACCCAAACCAAAATTTCTTTTCCACCAATCTCTGCAGCTTCTCTTCAGAATCCCCCAAGAGCACAGTGTCATAAAAAAAAGGGGCAACTGTGACAACTCCCCCTTTTTAAGGTGGGGTTTTCCTTTTTATTTTTTTAATCCACCCCTCTTGCCAAGACCCCGAAATTTACTTCTTTAAAACCCCTCTATAAAATTTTAAAAAAACAAAAAACGGGCCCATCAAAACTTCCTTGGGTTAAGGCCTACTTTTTTGGGAAATAATCTCCCTCCTTTCCTAATTCCTAACTTGAGTTTCACTATCCTCGAAAAACCCCTTCCTGCTTTCGGGTTAACCTATCCTACCCCATACACCTGCAACACCCTCCCACATTGCCCCCCCTATCCCCCCTGCCCTTTCCCCCCCTTTTTCCAAAATTCTTAAATGCCCCAAAGCCCTTTCTTTTGTCTTATTAAATACGGGTTCCCCAAATATGTTTCACTGAAAAACACCTGTTCCACACCCCCCCCCAAACCCTTTTCCTTTAAAGCCTCCTTGTTCACGCTAATCCTTTTCTCCGTCTTACTTTAAAATTCTTTCAATAAAAAACTCTCCCCCATAAACTTTACCAGGTATACTCAGCAGACTTACCCCCCTTTTAAAATTTTTTTGCACCCCTTTTTTTCCCCCCTTTGGCCTTTATAAAAAGGGGCCCAAGGGCACGCTCCCCCTTCCCAAAACCCTTTGGGGCCCTTCCCCCTCTTCCATAATTTATTAATAATTGAAACCAACCACTCCAAAACTATATCCCCAAACCTCTTTTAAACATTTTTTTATTTTTTATCCCCATCAATCCGGCCTTTTTTAAACCCCCTTTCATTTTACCATCTCCCCTCACGAATTTTTCCCCCCACACCCCACAACGGGGTTTCCTCACCCCCTAAAAGGGATGTTTTTTCCTCCTTGCCCTTTTAACGCAAATCACGATATAAATAAATATATTTTTATTTATTATAATATTTTTTTAAAAATATATATATATATTTTAAATATATATAAATATTTTTATTTTAAACCTGGAGATTACCGGGAGAGATTTTCCGGGGGGTCAACGCCCCGGGGGCCCGGGGTCTGAGACCGGGGCCCCCCCTGGTGGATCAGACCCCGGGGGAAATAAACCGGGCTGTTGCTGCGGGCTGCCGCAAACAACATACACCACGCCCGGCTGATCCGGAATTTAAATTTATTTTTGCTTGTCCAAAGTCCCATTTTTGAAGACTGCCAGGGGGCTTTTTGGAAACCCCCCCTTATGTGGCTGGGGGGCGGGCCCTAAAACCTCTCGGGCCCCCCGACACTTATTGTATGGTCTCTTAAAAGTGCTAGGACAACCCCTGCTTTTCATTGGGGGGATGGTGCATCGTCTCCCAAGTTTTTTGCTTTCTTTGGGGTGTTTTTCGTATGCAAGTTCGGTACTAGTCCTCTAGGATTTCCAGGTGTATATAATCATGTATCTTCCCCCCTGCGTTCCAGGGAATACAGGTTTAGGAACTCAAGCGCTCCCAATAATTGAGGTGTTTTTATCCCCGTTATGCGCCCCGGGTGAAAGTTCTCTGTACATTTTCTGGGTCGGCAATTTCACCTGCCTTAAAAGGTGCTTTTTAGTGTGCAGCAATATTCCAGCCTAGATAGAACAAGTGACCTGAAGATGTCATATATAATATAATATATATATATATTATATATTTTATATATTATTTTATATATATATAATATTTATATATATATATATTTTATATATATGAAATTTATAAAATATAAAATATATATATATATATATTAATATATATATATTATATATATATATATATATATTTTATATATTTTAATATGCACAATAACCATAGGAGGAGTTGAATTGTAGCTCTGGGCCTTTCTTGCTGTAATTAACAGATCATCAGGAACTTGTTTTGTTGCAGAAAAAAAAAGAGGAGGTCCATGGAAATACGATCATAGGAAGCTTCTTTGCTGGGTGAGCTGAGGGGCCCTCACAACCCCTCAATATTTCAGGATGTTTTTGTTACTATGGATCGCGTCGAGGCATGTCTAATGGATAGCGCATTAGTTAGCCTTTTGCTTCCCCTTACTATGGATTTTTACGGTACCTCACAGGACTCTGTGTTTCGGGAAGTGAGAATAAACTCACCTTGCATATTTGGGGACACTGATATCTGAAGGCCCTATTTCTCCTCGAGGTGAATTATAGCAGAATACGGAGTGTGGTGATGTTCTTTGCTTATCAACCTGAATTTGTTGCCTGCAGATAGCTTGACTTGCCCGATCTAAGGCAAGGAAACATTGTGTGTCCTCTGAGACTTCGCGACTCCTGCTACTTTCCAACCTTCTTCATCCAGTATATCTGGGGCTGGTATCAGCGTTTCTTCATCTATTTCCATCTCCCTGGCTAGGCTGGTTTCGCTTACTTAGCTCTCCCAAGAGCCCAGGGAGTCCAGTGAGTAGTCTCGCAGCTTCTTCGCCAGAATTACGTCCCACATTTCCAAATCCGATTCTTTGGTTGAGTCCTTGGAACACCGTGACCTCTTCCTTTCGAAAGAAGTCATGTGCTTCCGTGTGCCTGTCTCGTGACACTGTCCTCCAGAGAGAAGTGGATGACCGTTGGGTAGGTTATATTAGAGACTGACCTGCATGGGACCTACAGATCCGTCTCTAATACAGCCTACCCAACATTCTCCACCTGACTCTCCACACTATATGAACACTCATGTACTCGTTACCCAGGTAGATCTGTTTGTGATTTGATAAAGCCCACTGTGTGAATGAAACAGTCAATAAAGAATCGCATTATGCTGTATTTGTGTTATTCCGAGTGTACACTCTGATGACTATTTTAAGGTTCTCAGAAGATGATCTTTGTGTAAGGTCATTCATCACAGGACTAACCTTGAAGTTTTCCCAGACTAGGTTGTATCACTGAGGAGGTCGATGCACGTTTCTAGGTGTTCACTAGAGTTGCGGCTGACATGTTGAAATTTCTGCGTATTTCTGAGAACAGTCTATGCTTTTCCGATGTAGTATTGTCTACTTAGTAAGACGAAATTCGAGGATTTATCCTCTCCTTCCTCTATGATGTTAGTGGTCTTGGGTAACTCGTGATGGAGCAACACACAAGGCCCTGGCCTCGTGTGTTGTGTCTCGTGTGTTGCGCCACTACGAGTGCTGCGCCATCACGGTTGTCACTGTCAGCCGCACACACCTTCCAGATGAAGGACATGTCAGTGTGACACGGGCTGGCTCTCCTACAGCATTTCACCCAACTCTGAACTTTAGCAAGAACCTTCACTTGATGAAACCCAGTGCTGGACGAAACGGTGACCGAAAAAACAAATTCACTGCTTTTTTGTGTTGGTCAGCAGCTGTCACCAACATGCCACTGACTCCACTATTGTGTGTTGGTCAGCAGCTGTCACCAACATGCCACTGACTCCACTCTTGTACAACATCCAGACAAGGACAACATGAAAGAAACTGTTCATCGTAGTATGTCAAATAACATCCCGTCGACAAATCCTCAACCTTTATTTACAATAAAAACCAAGACGCGTCCACCTTCATGGTGAGAGACAATGTCAGTCAGAACTCAGAAGAAAACAATACAGTCGACCAATTCACCTTCCGCACAGAAGACCGAGAACTTTTACAAAACAATGGAGAGATGTTGTTATGGCAACTAACAGCCTTAAAAAGCATATCGCCGTGTACCTGACACACACTGTCTGCAGGAGATACGTAACACAGGACATATGTTAGACACATCACAAGAAATAGTCAAAATAAGTAATGTAGACAACGTTCAAAAACAAAATTGGCTTGCGCACTGTCCTGGAGTTTTACGACTCACCCGCCAAGGGTTCAAATCCCACCCGTTCCACGGTTTCGAATGCTAAAAGATTGTGGATAACCGAAAATTCTTAAATCTGTCTATACTAAAGTTAAGACTCGATATAAAAACTGAATTAACAACGTACCACACAAGTCTCAACATAAATAAATATATCTTGACACATTTCAACTTTCACTCATCACTCTCCGTTATCATATATATATATATATATATTATATATATATATATATATATATATATTATATATATATATATATCGTACTGAATAGATAAAACTTGCGATTTTTGTTTAAATAGCAACGCTCTTCTTGCCAAATAAGGCAAGTGAATATTTGTGTATGCAATAATTTCGCAAAAATCATTCTGAACCTAACGAAAAATATATATTTCAATGTGCTTGTGTATTATTAATTTATTGTAAACGTATCTATAATATATTTAGATACATTTGGCTAAATTAAATTGCGCTTGATATAATAAGGTTAGGCAAGTTTTCTAAGGTTCTTTGAGCACAAAATTATTAATTTTTTACATATACATAAATGAAAGCAATGTATCTTTAAGAAAAAGAGGATAAATAAGTATACAAGATATGATGTAGGGCGTACTGACAGTAGTTTGTTGAACTACGTATTGGTAGATAAAAGATTGTTCGGTAGACTTCAGGATGTACATGTTTATAGAGGGGCCACAGATATATTAGATCACTTTTTAGTTCTAACTACATAAGAGTAAAAGGTAGATGGGATACAAGGAAAATTGAAGCAGCAGAGAGTAAGAGAGAGGTGAAGCTTAAGGAGGAGGCAGTTAGGGTAAAATATAAACAACTACTGGAGGATAGATGGGCTAGTGAGAATATAGGCAATAGGGTCGAAGAGGTATGGGGTAGGTTTAAGAATGTAGTGTTAGAGTGTTCAGCAGAAGTTTGTGGTTACAGGAAAGTGGGTGTGGGAGGGAAAAGGAGCGATTGGTGGAATGATGATGCAAAGAGAGTAGTAAAGGAGAAAAAGTTAGTATATGAGAGGTAATTACAAAGTAGAAGTGATTGCATGGGGAAGAGTATATGGAAAAGAAAAGAGAGGTGAAGCAATGTAAAAAGAGTGGTGAAGCAATGTAAAAAGAGAGCAAATGAGAGAGGTGGGTAAGATACTATCTACATATTTTGTTGAAAATAAGAAAAAGTTTTGGAGTGAGACTAATAAGTTGAGAAAGCCTAGAGAATGAATGGATTTATCAGTTAAAAACAGGAGAGTTATTAAATAGAGAGTTAGAGGTATTGGGAAGATGGAGGGATTATGATTGTTTTATGAAAACAGGCCTTCACTTTATTCATGTCAATGCAAGATCACTTCTTCCTAAATTGGCAGAGATTAGGATTCTAGCTAACAAAATTAGGGCGGCAGTTATAACCATCTCTGAATCTTGGTTAGATGATACGGTGACTGACGACGAGGTCAAAATAGATGGTTACAATATAAAACGCTTAGATAGGAACAGAAAGGGTGGTGGAGTATGTGCCTACATTAGAAATGACTTAGCTTACAACCCAAGACCTGATTTAAATAACAATAAACTGGAGATTCTCTGGTTTGAAGTGCTGCTTCCTAAGACCAAACCCATCTTAGTAGGAACTAGTTACCGCCCTCCTACCCAGGACCAGTTCTTAGAAGACTTTTCCAGAGTCTTGTCCGGAGTTGAAAACAATTGCGAGACAATAATACTGTGCGACTTCAATATCTGTTTTCAGCAGCAAAATAACGGGCTATGCAAAAGGTATAAGCAAATTCTAGGATTAAATAGTACACTCAAACTAATTAATACTCCAACCCGGATCACACAGTTCTCAGCCACCCTAATTGACCACATACTTTGTAACCGCTCTGAGAACATTAGTCAGTCAGGCGTCATTACCACAGGTCTTAGTGATCATTTCATCATTTACTGCACCAGGAAATCACTATGGGAAAAGTGATAGGCCTACAACAGGACAATAAAAATGAGGTCAACTAGAAACTACAGTAAAGAAACACTGGTAAATAGGCTACACAATTGTGACTGGACAGAGATAACAAGTTGCACGGACGTAAACGATGCCTGGGAAAAAATTCAAAACAATGTTCACTACCATCCTTGATAATATTGCACCAGTTAAAGAGGTTAGGATTAAACGAAGAACTGAACCCTGGATGAATACTGAGATATTAGATAACATGAAATTCAGAGACCAGCTGCTAAAAAGATTTAAAGCAAACAGACAGGATATTGCAGCACTAAATGAATTCCAAGGGTGAGGAACAGAGTACAGAGACTTATAAAAGGAGCAAAGGCAAAGCACTCTGCTCAAAAATTGAAGAGTATAAGCATAACCCCAGAAAGCTCTGGCAACAACTAAAACAGTTGGGGTATAGCCATAAGCCAGTAGATAGGTCTAACATAGTACTCACTATCGATAATGGGTATGCCACGAAACATCTAAGGTGGCAAATTGCTTTAATTCATTTACAACACATCTGTTGCATCAACACTAGTAAGTCAAACTACAGCTGCATCAAATACCTTTAACACAGACTCTGATAAGTTTCAAACATACTATACCAATAAAGGGGTAACCCCAAACAGTTGTCAACTAGTAAGTGTATTTCATGACTTTATTCAAAAAGAACTAAGCAGGTTAAACCCAACTAAGAACACAGGCCCTGCCCTGATAACATCCGTCTAAGTTCCTAAAAGATGGTGCTTCTGAACTGTCAATCCCTATTGCTCACATAATAAATCTATCAATCACCACTAATACCGTACCGGAGGGGTTCAAGGAGGCCAGAGTTACTCCTATCTTCAAGAAAAATAGTAGGTCTGATGTAAGCAACTATAGGCCTGTTAGTATACTCAGTATAATATCTGAAATTCTAGAGAGGGCGGTGTATTCTCAAGTAGTTAAGTACCTTAATGACAACAACATTCTCCATAGCTATCAATCGGGCTTTAGAAGATCCTACTCAACCGACCACCTCCCTTATTAATCTGATGGATTACCTGAGAACTGAAATGTCAAAGGGGAACCTCATAGTTATGGTAACCTTAGACCTGCAAAAGGCCTTCGATACTGTCAACCACAATATATTATGTAATAAACTTCAAGCTATCGGTATAGGTTTGTAGACTGGTTTAAGTCCTACCTTAGCAACAGGAGACAAATAGTCAAAATCAACAAAACAGAATCAGAAACCCCTGCCGATAACATGTGGAGTTCCACAAGGTAGTATTCTGGGTCCCTTATTATTCTTATGTTATGTCAATGATATGCCTATCAGTGTCAAGTGCAAACTCCTACTGTATGCAGATGACAGTGCTCTGTTAGTGTCAGGTAAAGACCCACAAGATATTGCTAATGTTTTAACACTGGAACTGGAGTCCTGCAGCAAATGGTTAGTAGACAACAAACTATCATTACACTAGGGAAAACTGAAGCCATTCTCTTTGGCACGAAACATAAACTGAGAAGGGTAAATAATTTTAATGTTCAATGTAATGGGGAGCCCATCACTTTGGTTTCATCAGTAAAATATTTGGGAATCCCCTTTGACCCATGCATGTCAGGAGAATTGATAGGGAACAGTGTAGTAAAGAAAGCGAATGCCAGACTGAAGTTCCTGTATAGACAAGCACAGTGTCTACCTACTGAGGCTCGCAGGACCCTATGTCTAGCCCTTATACAATGTCATATGGATTACGCTTGCTCTTCTTGGTACTCTGCCTTGACAAAAAATCTGAAAGATAGACTGCAAATCACCCAGAACAAAATCGTAAGATTCATCCTGGGGCTGAGACCAAGAGAACATGTAGGCCAGGATGAATTACAGCAGTTGGATATGCTGAATGTTGAAGACAGAGTAAAACAACTGAAGCTAAATCATGTTTATAAAATTGCTCACAAACAGTGTCCAGAATATCTTGCTGTTAATTTTGTCAAGGTTGGGGAACCAAAGCAATCATAGTACAAGGGGGGAGAGAAGCACAACTTTGTAGTACCCACAGTCAGTGGCCAGGCTTCAAACACCTTTTATTGTACAGCAATAAAGGAATGGAACAGACTACCCGCACATGTCAAAGCCAGTCATAGCATGAACCAGTTCAAGAAGAGTGCCAAAAGGTGTCTGATGAATGTAGCTACAGAAAGGGAGGGAATGATTTTCTATTTTTTAGCTAACATACGTGTAAATTTTACCTTATTCCTAGTAATGACCCTCGTATGGTAGATAGTCTTAATGACCCTCGTGTAGTAGATAGTCTTTTTAGTATGATAATAAGATGTTATCCTCATTGTAGAATAATAAGAAAATATTATAACCTTTATATTATAATAATAAGGTAAAAGGACCCCAATGGAAATAAGTCACTCTGTCTGACTTTTTTGGGTTATCCCAGGTTCTCTACACATATGCTGCTATGTATGATAATTCTATGTAACTGTATTTGTGTATACCTGAATAAACTTACTTACTTACTTACTTACTTACTTACTTATTTTGAGGAATTGTTAAATGTTGATGAAGATAGGGAAGCTGTGATTTCATGTATAGGGCAAGGAGGAATAACATCTTGTAGGAGTAAGGAAGAGCCAGTTGTGAGTGTGGGGGAAGTTCGTGAGGCAGTGAGTAAAATGAAAGGGGGTAATGCAGCTGGGATTGGTGGGATAAAGGTAGAAATGTTAAAAGTGGGTTGGGATATAGTTCTGGAGTAGTTGGTGCTTGAATTTAATATATGTATAGAAGAGGTTAAGGTACCTAGGGATTGGCAGAGAGCATGCATAGTTTCTTTGTAAAACTACAAAGGGAACAAAAGAGAGTGCAAAAAATATAATGAAATAAGTCTGTTGAGTATACCTGGTAAAGTGTATGGTAGAGTTATTATTGAAAGAATTAAGAGTAAGACAGAGAGTAGGACAGCAGTTGAACAAGGAGGCTTTAGGAAAGGTAGGGGGTGTGTGGACCAGGTGTTTACAGTGAAACATATAGGTCAACAGTATTTAGATAAAAGTAAAGAGGTTTCTGTGGTATATATGGATTTGGAAAATTTGTATGACGGTATAGACAGGGGGGCAATGTGGCAGATGTTGCAGGTGTATGGTATAGGAGGTAGGTTACTGAAAGCAGTGAAACGTTTTTACGAGGATAGTTAGGCTCAGGTTAGAATATGTAGGAGGGAGAGAGATTATATCCCACTAAAAGTAAGCTTTAGACAAGGATGTGTGATGTCACCGTGGTTGTTCAATATAATTATAGATGGGGTTGTAAAAGAAGTGAATGCCAGGGTCTTGGCAAGAGGCGTGGGGTTAAAAGATATAGAATCAAACACAAAGTGAGAGTTGTCACAGTTGTTCTTTGCTGATGACACTGTGCTTTTGGGAGATTCTGAAGAGAGGTTGCAGAGGTTGGTGGATGAATTTGGTAGGGTATATAAAAGAAGAAAATTAAAAGTGAATGTAGGAAAGAGTAAGGTGATAAGGATAACAAAAAGATTAGGTGACGAAAGACTGGATATCAAATTGGAGGAAGAGAGTATGGAGGAGGTGAATGTATTCAGATATTTGGGAGTGGACGTGTCAGTAGATGGGTCTATGAAAGATGAGGTGAATCATGGAATTGATGAGGGAAAAAGATGAGTGGTGGAGACAAAGAACAATGAAACCAGAATTGAAATTTGAAGTTGATCGGACAAGTTATTGTGAAGTTATTAATAAAAGTCTTGCAGATGTTAAGAGGAGAACACTGTAGGTTAGTTTAAGAGGAGAACACTGTAGGTTAGTTTAAGAGGAGAACACTGTAGGTTAGTTTAAGAGGAGAACACTGTAGGTTAGTTTAAGAGGAGAACACTGTAGGTTAGTTTAAGAGGAGAACACTGTAGGTTAGTTTAAGAGGAGAACACTGTAGGTTAGTTTAAGAGGAGAACACTGTAGGTTAGTTTAAGAGGAGAACACTGTAGGTTAGTTTAAGAGGAGAACACTGCAGGTTAATTTAAGAGGAGAACACTGTAGGTTAGTTTAAGAGGAGAACACTGTAGGTTAGTTTAAGAGGAGAACACTGTAGGTTAGTTTAAGAGGAGAACACTGTAGGTTAGTTTAAGAGGAGAACACTGTAGGTTAGTTTAAGAGGAGAACACTGTAGGTTAGTTTAAGAGGAGAACACTGCAGGTTACTTTAAGAGGAGAACACTGCAGGTTAATTTAAGAGGAGAACACTGTAGGTTAGTTTAAGAGGAGAACACTGCAGGTTACTTTAAGAGGAGAACACTGTAGGTTAGTTTAAGAGGAGAACACTGTAGGTTACTTTAAGAGGAGAACACTGCAGGTTAGTTTAAGAGGAGAACACTGCAGGTTACTTTAAGAGGAGAACACTGCAGGTTAGTTTAAGAGGAGAACACTGCAGGTTAATTTAAGAGGAGAAACCTGCAGGTTAGTTTAGAGGAGAACACTGCAGGTTAGTTTAAGAGGAGAACACTGTAGGTTAGTTTAAGAGGAGAACACTGTAGGTTACTTTAAGAGGAGAACACTGCAGGTTAATTTAAGAGGAGAACACTGCAGGTTAGTTTAAGAGGAGAACACTGTAGGTTAGTTTAAGAGGAGAACAATGCAGGTTAGTTTAAGAGGAGAACACTGCAGGTTAATTTAAGAGGAGAACACTGCAGGTTAGTTTAAGAGGAGAACACTGCAGGTTAGTTTAAGAGGAGAACACTGTAGGTTACTTTAAGAGGAGAACACTGCAGGTTAGTTTAAGAGGAGAACACTGTACGTTAGTTTAAGAGGAGAACACTGCAGGTTAGTTTAAGAGGAGAACACTGCAGGTTAATTTAAGGGGAGAACACTGCAGGTTAGTTTAAGAGGAGAACACTGCAGGTTAGTTTAAGAGGAGAACACTGTAGGTTAGTTTAAGAGGAGAACACTGTAGTTTAGTTTAAGAGGAGAACACTGTAGTTTAGTTTAAGAGGAGAACACTGCAGGTTAGTTTAAGAGGAGAACACTGCAGGTTAGTTTAAGAGGAGAACACTGTAGGTTAGTTTAAGAGGAGAACACTGTAGGTTACTTTAAGAGGAGAACACTGCAGGTTAGTTTAAGAGGAGAACACTGCAGGTTAGTTTAAGAGGAGGACACTGTAGGTTAGTTTAAGAGGAGAACACTGTAGTTTAGTTTAAGAGGAGAACACTGCAGGTTAGTTTAAGAGGAGAACACTGCAGGTTAGTTTAAGAGGAGAACACTGTAGGTTACTTTAAGAGGAGAACACTGCAGGTTAGTTTAAGAGGAGAACACTGCAGGTTACTTTAAGAGGAGAACACTGTAGGTTACTTTAAGAGGAGAACACTGCAGGTTAGTTTAAGAGGAGAACACTGCAGGTTAGTTTAAGAGGAGAACACTGCAGGTTAGTTTAAGAGGAGAACACTGCAGGTTAGTTTAAGAGGAGAACACTGTAGGTTAGTTTAAGAGGAGAACACTGCAGGTTAGTTTAAGAGGAGAACACTGTAGGTTAGTTTAAGAGGAGAACACTGTAGGTTACTTTAAGAGGAGAACACTGTAGGTTAGTTTAAGAGGAGAACACTGCAGGTTAGTTTTAAGAGGAGAAACACTGTAGGTTAGTTTAAGAGGAGAACACTGCAGGTTAATTTAAGAGGAGAACACTGTAGGTTAGTTTAAGAGGAGAACACTGTAGGTTAGTTTAAGAGGAGAACACTGTAGGTTAGTTTAAGAGGAGAACACTGTAGGTTAGTTTAAGAGGAGAACACTGCAGGTTAGTTTAAGAGGAGAACACTGTAGGTTACAGTGTTGCTTGTCTAACACAAGGTTGTAAAACATCATTAAACTCATAATAATTGAAAACAATACAAAAATAATACGACTTTTCATTATTTCTCAATTTTAACATTTCTATTCTATTTAAAATTCTCTCTCATCATCCAAAAAAAAGAAATCTACACTATTAGCAAACTGGTTCGTACAAAACCCAAAATCATTATAAGAAAAATCAAGTTAAGATACATCAACGCTTAAGCGTTTGAAGCCTACCGAAAGAGTCATTCCCTAGTTATTACACAGAAACCAATTAACTTAATGAAATTGACTAAATGATATTTAGGTAGATGAAGGTGAAGACCGAAGATTTCTTTTAATACAGCCCACGAACGCTGAAAGTTTGATATCTATTGGTAAATTCATTCTTCAGTATCTGATCTGGATCCTGCCATTCCAGGTTTTTAACGGTTTCGTTAAAACTTGAAATTCGCGTCCAAACATTGAGAAGTGACGAGGCGTCATCTTATGGAAGACATCAGCGTTAAAACTTCCACTCCGATAAGACGAGTCATTCTTTAGTTACTGAATAGAAATCAATATCACTGTATGTCTAACAAAATTGGTAAAGTGAGAGTTATGCAGTCCAATAAGAAAGTGAACTTTCCTTTCTGGGACACACCGGTTACCTGCACTGCTTCCAAGTCTTATATGTATGTATACATATATTATTGTACCCACGAACGAGTGGTAATGATCAATAACAACACTGCGACTAGCCAAGGACTCGAACCCATGTTGTTTTTGCCCGCTTCATGGTGAGCGAAAATACATGACGCTCTATTCCACAGAACCACACAATCCTACAAGAACCAAACACCCAGCCAAGCTAGGTGTGTTACCTTGATCCGAGGACGTACGGTGGTGTAGGTGCCTCTGAGCTAATTTCATTCTACTCCCTGTACAATGAAATGTGTGCAGATGTGTTAATAATAATTAACACATCGGCCGATTCCCACCAAGGCAGGGTGGCCCGAAAAAGAAAAACTTTCATCATTCACTCCATCACTGTCTTGCCAGAGGGGTGCTTTACACTACAGTTATAAGACTGCAACATTAACACCCCTCCTTCAGAGTGCAGGCACTGTACTTCCCATCTCCAGGACTCAAGTCCGGCCTGCCGGTTTCCCTGAATCCCTTCATAAATGTTACTTTGTTCACACTCCAACAGCACGTCAAGCATTAAAAACCATTTGCCTCCATTCACTCCCATCAAATACGCTCACGCATGCTTGCTGGAAATTCAAGCCACTCGCACACAAAGCCTCCTTTACCCCCTCCCTCCAACGTTTCCTAGGCCGACCCCTACCCCGCCTTCCCTCCACTACAGACTGATACACTCTCGAAGTCATTCTGTTTTGTTCCATTCTCTCTATATGCCCGAACCACCTCAACAACCCTTCATCAGCCCTCTGGATAATAGTTTTGGTAATCCCATATCTCCTAATTTCCTAGCTACGAATTCTCTGCATTATATTCACACCACACATTGCCCTCAGACACGACATCTCCACTGCCTCCAGCCTTCTCCTCATTACAACATTCATCAGCCATGCTTCACACCCATATAGGAATGTTGGTATAACTATATTCAGATACATTCCCCTCTTTGCTTCCATAGACAAAGTTCTTTGTCTCCACAGACTCCTAAGTGCACCACTCACCCTTTTCCCCTCATCAATTCTATGATTAATCTCATTCATCATAGTCCCATCTGCTGACAAATCCACTCCTAAATATCTGAATCCATTCACCTCCTCCATTCTCTCTCCCTCCAATCTGATATCCAGTCTTTCGTCACCTAATCTTTTTGTTATCCTTATCACCTTACTCTTTCCTATATTCACTTTTAATTTTCTTCTTTTACATACCCTACCAAATTCATCCACCAACCTCTGCAACTTCTCTTCAGAATCTCCCAAAAGCACAGTGTCATCAGCAAAGAGCAACTGTGACAACTCCCACTTTGTATATGATTCTTTATCTTTTAACTCCACGCCTCTTGTCTAGACCCTGGCATTCACTTCTTTTACAACCCTATCTATAAATATATTGAACAACCACGCTGACATCACACATCCTTGTCTAAAGCCTACTTTTACTGGGAAATAATTTCCCTCTTTCCTACATACTCTAACCTGAGCCTCACTATCCTCGTAAAAACTCTTCACTGCTTTCCGTAGCCTACCTCCTATACCATACACCTGCAACATCTGCCACATTGCCTCCCTATCCACCCTGTCATACGCCCTTTCCAAATCCATAAATGCCACAAAAACCTCTTTACCCTTATCTAAATACTGTTGACCTATATGTTTCGCTGTAAACACTTGGTCTACACACCCGATATCTTTCCTAAAGCCTCCTTGTTCACCTGCTATCCTACTCTCTGTCTTACACTTAATTCTCTCAGTAATAACTCTACCATACACTTTACCAGGTATACTCAACAGACTTATTCCCTTATAATTTTTGTATTCTCTTTTATCCGTTTTGCCTTCATACAAAGGAACTATGCATGCTCTCTGCCAGTCCCTAGGTACTTTACCTTCTTCCATACATTTATTAAATATTACCACCAATCACTCCAAAACTATATCCCGACCTGCTTTCAACATTTCTATCTTTATCCCATCAATCCCAGCTGCCCTACCCCCTTTCATTTTACCTACTGCCTCAGGGAACTTCCCCACACTCACAACTGGCTTTTCCCTCATTTCCTACAAGATGTTATTCCTCCTTTCCTATACACGAAATCACAGCTTCCCTATC
>NC_069404.1:93747958-93755458 GCF_026875155.1 Cherax quadricarinatus | reverse complement strand
AAAGAAGGGGGGCCAAAGAAAATAGAAAACCATAGCAGCAAAAGCCAATTGCCCGAAGTTTAACGCCACATCAGGAAGAAAACAACCGTTAAGGACCCGTAATCAGGCTAGGAAGGAGGATGGAGAAAAAAAGAAATGACCAAGTAGGAGGAAATCAAAAAGAGATTCAAAAATGTTCACAGAGGGGAAAGGGGGCTCCAGAAAGACGAGAGGGGGGACAACCAGTGCGGGCACTACAACAACCGAGGAAGAAGGAAAAGGCTTTTGAGTGAGCTAAAACCCCAAAGGGAATGGGCCAGTAACATCTTCCCCTGGGTCCTGAGAAGGGGGAGCAGAGGCGCTTGTGTACCCCAACAACAAAAATTAAAACACTATCGAAAAAAAGGGGATTGCCTGAGGGATAGAAGACAGCAAAAGTGGGCCCAATCTTTAAAAAAGGAGACAGACAGAAGCAAAAACTACAGACCCTGTCACACATGTATAGCATGCAAAATCTGGAAAAATTGTCAGGAGAAGAATGGTGGAACTCTAGAAAGGAATGATTAAACCCCAGCACCCCAACATGGTTTCAGAGAGGGGAAATCTGTGTAAAAAAAACTATGGAGTTCTAAAAGGGTGAGCAGAAGAAAGAGGGGAGGGGGGGTGGTTGCATTTTCTTGGACTGCAAGAAGGCTTTTGACAAGTACCACCAAGAGATTGTGAAAAAAAATGGGGGCCCAAAGCAGGGAAAACGGGGAAAGGAATGAAAGGAAAGGGAATACTTGTCGGGAAGACAGCAGGAGTAAAAGGTCCCTGGCGAGGTGTCGGTGGGCACCTGTGACCAGCGGGGTCCCAAAGGGGTCAGTCCTGGACCAGGCTTTTTGGTATTTGTGAACGACATGACGGAAGAATAAACCCCGAGGTGTCCTGTTTGCAGATGGGAATTTTGATGAGAAGAATTCATTCGATCAAAGCCAGGCGAACTACAAAGGGATCGGACAGGCTGCGACCTTGTCCAGAAACTGGCCCCTGGGTTCAATCCCCCCAAGTGCAAAGTATGGGATTGGGAAGGGCAAAGAAGTCGCAGACGGAGTCAGTCTAAGGGGCCAGAGATACAAACATCAAAGGAAAAGATCTTGGGGTGGATAAAACCAGGCACATCTCCTGAAGCGACTCCCCAAAATAATCCCGAAGCATAGGGGCCCCTGGAAACTCAAAAACGCATTCCGACTCTTAAAAGGAATGTTCGGACCCTGTACCCGTGTACGTTGGCCCCAATTGAGTATGGGGCCCCATTTTGGGAAACCCCACACCTACCCAAGCATGTAAAAAAACTAGAGAAAGTGCAAAGGTTTGCAACAAGATAGCCCCAGGGTTAAGGGTATGTCTATGAGGGAGGTTAAGGGGAAATAAACCTGACGAAACTGGAGGACGGGAGGATGGGGGGCATGATAACGACTTAAAAAATATGAGGGGAAATGAAAAGGTGGACAAAGACGGATTTTTCCAGAGAGGAACGCAACAGGGGGACACATTTGGGAAAGCTGAAGACACAGATGAATAAAAGGGATGTTAGGAAGTTTTCTTAGCCCAGGTAGTCAGGAAGTGGAATATTTTGGGAAGCGATGTAGGGGGAGGATCTAATGCTTTAAGCGAGTAGATAAAATCATGGTTCAGGGAGGTGACCTAGTAGCGACAGTGAAGAAAGGGGGGGCCAGGGCTTGGACTCGACCCTGCAACCCCCAACTAGGTGGTACAATAGGTGAGTACACACACACACACCACACACACACCACACACACACAACACACCACACACAACCACACATACACACACCCACACACAACCCCCACCCCCACAAAACCCCAAACACCACACACAACACCATAAAACACACACCCACACACACACACACACACACACAAACACCCACACCCACAAACACACCAAAACACACATACACACACACACCAACACACACCACACACCCCCCAACAACCCAACCCCACCACACACACACAAAACCCACAACACACACACACCCACACACCACACCCCCACACACACACACACCCCCCACACACACAACACACACACACACACCCACACACACACACACACACACACCACACACACACACAAAAAACACACACACACACCCCAAAACACCACAAAAACACCAAAACCACAACACACCAAAAACACACACAACACACACACAACACAACCACACAAACACACACCCCAAAACACACATACACACACCACACACACACCAACCCCACACAAACACACACCCCACCACACCAAAAACACCCCCACAAAAACACACACACACACACCCACACAACAAACACACACACACACACACACACACAACACCACACACACACACTACACACACACACACACACACAAAACACACACACACAACACAACAACAACATCACACACACACACACACACACACACCACACACACCCCCCACCACAACACACACACCAAAAACACACACACACACAACACACAACACACACCCACCACACACACACACACACACACACACAACCACAACACACAAAATACACACACACACACACACACCACACACACACACACACACACACCACCACAACACAAAAAACAACACCCAAAACACACACACACACACAAAAACAACCCACACCACCAAAACAAACCAACAACACACCACAACACAACAACACCACACACACACACACACAACACAACACACACACACACACACACACCACACACAAAAACAAAAACATAGTAATATTAGTAACACAGAAAAGAGACGAGAAAAATGCAGGACTACCCGCGAGCGGCCAAGTCATTAAATCTAATCCTATAAGTGGTTGTTGGTGACGGTATAGTTTATGATAATTGTGCCAGATCATCACCACCACCAACACCGTGTTTCACCTCTGTACATCGGTAAAGTGGACCCGACGTACGACGCCTTCCGCAACCTCCGAATTGGGGTGTGCGAGTCCAGTCTGGGGCTCCGTAGACGGCCACGACGAGCCTCCGAAGTAGGTGTTGAATGCCCGTATAAGGGCCCCGGCAGACGGTCCAGGAGTCGTCTTGAGTAGTGTGTGGGTCCCGTTGGGGCTGACAGGTAGGAGGCCACGAACTAAATCTTCCCACGTAGAAGAAATCAGAAATGATTGTCGGTCAGCAATGGTGCGAAGAGTTGTGAAGTGTTTTAGTGCAGAGGAAGTGAACAATGGGTTAACAGATAACAGAGAAAAGCTGCAAGGTGATATTCAGTAGCAAGTCGGTGAGGAATTTGAATGATTCAAGTGTAATCCCGATAGACAGCAGGGAGTTTGCGTGAGGCTACGAGTGAGTGTGAGTGCCTATTTGAGTGCGTGTTTTAAGTGAGGGTGAACCGTGGGATGGTGTAAAAAAAAAAAAAAAGATGTGAGTCTATTGAGGTCGAGCGACACTGACACCTTGTTGCCGCCTTCACCTATATGTGCCACGGCTGCTTCACTCACATATCGGATCACCATCACCAGAAAACTCACCCCACTTCTTCCTGCACTTGTTATCCACGATTAGTATTATCCTAGGTATAACATTATTAAGAATTAATATTGAATAATAATAATAATAATAATAATAAATAATAATAATAATAATAATAAAATATTATTATTATTATTATTATTATTTTCTTATTATTCTTATGATTATATTATGATTATTATTATTATAGATTATTATTTATTATTATTATTGATAATTATTATTATTATTAGGGTTATTATTCGTTAATTACTTGAAGACCTGAACGTTTTCCAAATTCTTTTTATATAACAGTATGGTGTAAGTGTACAGCGTGCGTGTGTCTAGTGGAATAAAAATGATGTTTAATAAATAAGAAATAAAACTTCCTGTACCTGGTTTAGTACAACGTCAAGGTGTTATTAGGGTGAGGTGAAGGTTTAGACTTCAGCCTCTTGAATCCTCTTCCTTCATGGGAGCTGGCAAACAGCCTAGACTGACTGAGAGTGAGGTAGAAGACAATGCGGAGTGGTGGAAGAAAAATTCCCTCACCGACACACACACCGCACATCACACGACTCACACACATCAACACACACACACACACACACACACACACACACAGCACACAACAACCACCACACACACACACACACACACACACACACACACACACACACACTCACGACAAACACACACACGCACGACACACGCACGAGCGGACGAACACAGGCACACACTCACACACACGACACAAACACACAACACACACACAACACACAAGCACCACACACACACACACACACACACACAAGCACTCGAAAGGGCGACAGCAAGGGCAAACCACACACACACACACACACACACTAACAAAGCACACACACACACACACACACACACACACACAACCACACACACACACACACAAACACACACACACACACACACAGCACACACACACACACTCTCACACACAGGACACCGACAACACTACACAAACAACACACACTAGAGGGCGGGCCGACACAAAACACACACACACACCACACAAGCGACACACACAGGGTCACACACTCACTCACATCGGCACCAGTCACGACCACACACACACACACACACAACCAACACACAAACCAAACACACACGACACACACACACAACACACACACAGAGCACACGACACACACATACACACCACGAGAGGTTCCCTAGAAGTTAGATAAATAGTGCCTGAAGCGAGTTACAGGTCAGGTGACCAGAAGAAGGACACAGCATATGAAGCTGCGAGGCCGAACAGAAGGAATGAATTTGTGTGAATTTGCAAAGGTCAGTATCAACCTGCCAAAAAGATCCAAGGAGTGGAGAGGGTGAAAAACAGCAATGTTTCAGACGGGAGGGTGATAGGTCGCATCTGAGCACGAACCATGCCTTATCGGAAAAGCCACTGGAAAATCACGGGAGAAACTGACCGACATACAGCAGATCCAGGAGTCAGCAGAGGGGAGGTTAGAGGCGCGATGGGGGAGGAGGAAAGGGCAGAAATCAGTGTGTAGATCCGGATGGCGTTTCAGGAAGAGAGGAAAGGACACACACTGAAAGGAAGCATGAATAGGAAGAGAAGGAGGATTGGATAAAAACATGCACGGAAACGGTGTGAAGAGATGACGGATTGTAAAATTTTCAGGAGAATAGTGGGTGGGACTCAAGTAGAGAACCGACTCGAGCGTCCCAGCTGATTCCCCCTCAGGACGGAAACAGAGGCCGGAACAGGGATCCGGGGGCGACAAGAGAAACCACGATTGAAAGACTCGGAAGATACAAGAGTGTTCCACAGAGTCAGTCCAGAGCAGAAGCAGCACAGCAAGGGCATAGCACACACACAACTATTCTCAGTACCATAAGAGCCTATCAGCGGGGGGGCCACCATGCCCAGACTCCACAACAATCCATACCCACAGCCTCCCCCAACACCGAGCTATAAAATCCCCACAGTATCGCGAGCCGGGAGGTCTCCCACGCCCTCACACTAGGCCCCACCAACCACAGTGTTGAAGGAAAGCTGGAAGGTAATGGGTACACAAACGGCGTGATGGTATAAGGGGAGGCAAATAAGTTGGGAGGAGTGTCATGAAAGATTCAAAGATGCGATCACGCGTGGACATCATAATAGCTCTGCACAGCAACCAGCTTACAGGTATGAGAACAGATGCGCGATCTTTCCAATGGGTATGACCGAAAGTCCTGGGAGGAAAGGAGCCGAGGGAACCAGGAGGGGGATGAGTAGTTGCATATGCTGATTATCAAACGATATAGGAGGGCTGCTTGGTAAAAATGATTGGAATGTGCAGCTGGAGAGAGGGAGACAGCCAGTGATGAGAGGCCATATCCTACGCATGTTACGATAGGCGGTGGGGCACCCGCTTCACTCTGGCTCTCTGCTCAAGGTCGTGCGTCAAGCAGAGCATGATCAGCTTGTAAGAACACGTGTGTGCACCAATGCGCACACCACACAACACAGACGTCCGTTCAACCACGACTCGAACCGGCAGGAGAGCGAGCAGCTGAGAGTGACGTGCGAGTGCGGCAATGGAGAGTGCGAGTGGGTGTGGACACACTGGGCTCGAGAGTGGGTGCCAGGGGGAAGTGAGATCAGTGGCGTGAGTGAGTTCGTCTGTGTGACTATGGGCGAAGAAGCTCCTGATCTGGGTTGTCGAGGTTGATGAACCATGACACAATCTCTCAAGTATCTGCTGACGAGTGTGTAGGATTGGAGAGAGCGTTGGACTCAGCGCGGGAGTGGTGTGGCGCAATGCAGCGGCAGATGTAGTAAGTGTGGGCGTAGTGATGAGTGTTCGGATCGGTGACTGGGAAGAGGGCTTGTCACGTGAGTGTGCCAAGGCAGTGGCGAAGCGGTACAATACATAGGAGGTCACAGTGAGTTCATAGAGTAATCATTGGAGTCCCGCAGATGGGGGCCAGGATACCTGGAGGGCTAAAGATGAGGGAGTGTAGGTGTGTTACTGGGAGAAACTTCAGGTGGAGCAACAGGAGTACGAGGGTGGACTACTACAAGCTTGATGGCGAGGAGACACGGGGCGTGAACGGCGCGTGCGGCGGCGTAGTACGTTAGTATACACGCTTGATATAGTGATGTGCGATTGAGCTGGAGTGGCGCAGTCAAACAACAGCACAGGGGGTTACGACTGAAACATACGCGTCGATTGTGGCGCGTATTGTGTTCACTCTCTAGTGTCTATCTATAACGATGTCTACGGTAGATGAGCGTGACACACAAGACGACTTATGGGTTCGTCGCAGGTCATATGTCAGACGGCTGAGTAGCGATAGCATAGGAAGCAGAAGGCCAGAACGAAGAAGCCAAACAACAAGGATAGGTGACTACTCAGGAATGAGAACTTCCTGAACGGTTCAGTGGGACAGAGAACGCGGGAACCATTAAATTAGATGAAGGGAATATGTAGCAACAAAATTCAAGTAGGCTGAGGAGAGGTTTGTACCCAAGGGTAACAGTAATAATGAAAAGCCCAGGATGACCCATGATTACCCAAAGGTGGCAGGAGGGACAAAAAGACAAGTGTGCTTGGGAATGGAAGAAATATAGAAGGCAAAGACCAGGAAGAATAAGGAGAGCAGTCGTAAGCCAGAAACGAATATGCATAGATAAGAAGGAAGGCCGCAAAGACAATATAAAACGACATAGCAGCAAAACAAATCTGACCCGAATCTGTTATATCAGCCACATCAGGAAGAAAGAACAACCGTTAAGGACCAGGTTAATCAGGCTAAGGAAGGAAGGATGAGCAGACCAACAAGAAATGACCGTGAAGTGATGTGAGGAACTCCACAATAGATTCAAAGAAGTGTTCACAGATGAGACAGAAGGGGCTCGCAGAAATGACAGAGGTGGTGTACACCACCATTTGCTGGACACAGTACAACACCAACCGAGGACGAAGTGAAGAGCTT
>NC_069404.1:93688068-93738068 GCF_026875155.1 Cherax quadricarinatus | reverse complement strand
GTCCCTCCCACCACACAAAACGGGCCTTATTGCCTGCCCCCCACCAACACAGTCGGTTTGCCTGCCCATCAAAAAACACAGCCTGGTGCCTTCCCCCATCACACAACACAGCCTGGTCCCTTTCCCCACCACACGACACAGACTAGTGCCGCCCACCACACAACACGCCTGGTGCCTCCCCATTTTTTTATTTTTTTATTTATTTATTTTTTTCCCAAATTTTGGGCCCAACTACAGATCAAACAAAAAATACAGATAAGGCACATGCCAAAGCCACTTATACTATGCATAGCTTAAACGGGCGGGTTTAAAAATTTAAAATTAAATGAAAAAAGCAAGGGATAAAAATTCAGTGATAAAACTTTAATGTAAAGAGATTACTAAAAAGGCCCAAGTGAGTTTTTCCAAAGACAGGTCTTTGGGTTGCTTTTCAGTTAGGTAGGATTCTGTTAGGTGTGTATTTAAAAAATAATAAAGTTAGATTGGGTTTTGGGTTTTTAAATTTAGGTGATAAAATTTGTGAAAACTTTTAAAAGATATAAAATTTAAAAGGGTTTCAAGTTTATTATTTTTTTGGGTTTTGGGTGAGTAAGTGATCTTTGAGAAGGATTTGAATTTATAAACCCGGGTAGTGTTTTTTTTATATTTACAGGAAATTTAAATTTCCCGATTTTGGGGCCCTTTTAAATGTGAAATTGAGTTTTTTTCCTGTGTGAGATGGACCGGGGGAAACATCAAAGAGGATCGTCCCTTGGGGTTAAAGGTATTTTGTTCTGTTGGGGTTTGGAAAGGGGGTTTTTGAGGGGGGGGGTTTAATATCAGAGTTAAGTTTTTCTATTATGTAATAGGTGCATTAATAATATGGATGTTTTGTGTGGTGAGTGGGTTTTGGGTGTTTTGGGAAATTGGTGGGGGTTGGCTGCCTTAGTGGAATTTGTTATCATTCTAACTGCAGCCTTTTTTTGGGGAAAATTATTTGGTCGGGAGTGGTTTTTAATTGTTGTTGGGCCCCATGCCCCCAAATTCCCCTAGGGAAATAGGGGGTAAATAAAAAGAGTGATATGGGGGGCCAGGGGGGCTAAATGTGGAAAAAAATTTACCTTATCTTCGATAGAAAATGCCTCCCAGTTTTGGAAAATTTTTCTTAGAAATTTGTTGTATATGTGTATAAAATTTGGGGTTTTTTTTTTCAATTTGGATTCCAAAGGGAATTTTTCCCTTGTTTTGGATAGGATCCGTTTTTTCTTTATTTTTAAGGAGGGACATCTGACTCTTTTTTCAAATGAATGAAAAGGGTTTTGTCAATTTTAGTGAAATTTTTTGTTAGCCCCCTCATCCGGGTATTAAATTTTCTTTAATTGGGTTTATTTACAGTTTTTGGCTAGCGTGACTGGGCTCGGGTGAGAGAAGACGTATGTAGGGTTTATTGCAAAAAGTGTGGTTTGAGTAATTGCGAAGCATTTGGAAGGTCATTTATGTATAGGAGAAAGAGAAGGGGCCAAGGGGCAAAATTCCCTGTGGGACACCAACTGTAATTGGTTGCGGGAGAAAAGGGGGGGTTTTTTCCCCATTTGCGTACAATATTGGTTTTTTGTTGCGGGGGTTTGGGGGTTTAGGAAATTGGGGAGTGCCTCTTTAAAACCATTTTTTGTGACAAATTTTTCCCTGGAGGGAAGTCATGGTCAACTGTATCAAAAGCTGGTGCCCGGGCCGCGCACCACACAACGAGCTTGGTGCCTGCCCCCCCCACACAACCAGCCTGGTTCCCGCCAACCCCCAACCCGAGCCCGGTGCCTGCCCACCACAAACACGCCCGGTGCCTGCCCACCACACAAAAACCCCGCCTGGTTTCCGCCCACAAAAGAACCAGCCTGGGGAATGCCACCACAAACACCGCCTGGGGCCCGGGGGCCTGCCCCCCAACCCCCAAAACAGCCCGATGCCCGCCCAAAAAAACAACACATCTGGGGCCTACCCCTCACAAAACACGCCCCCTTTTGCCTGCCCACACAAAAAAACAGCCTGGTGCCCGCCCACCACACGACCAGCCCAGTGCCTGCCAAACCCCCCACAACACGCCTGGGGCCTGCCCTCCACAAAACAGCCGATGCCTACCCACCACACAACCGCCTGGGTTTCCCGCCACCACACAACAGAAACCTGGTGCCTGCCCCACACACAAACCCGCCTGGGCCTGCCCACCACACAACCCAGCCTGGTGCCTGCCTACAACAGAACACAAACCCTGGTGCCACCCCCCACACAAAACAAAATGGTGCCTGCCCCCCCAACAACACAGCTGGTGGCCCGCCTACAACAAAAACGGCCCGGGGCCCTGCCCACCACCCAACACCCGCCCCGGTGCCTGCCCACCACACAAAAGAGCCAGGTGCTGCCCACCACACAACCCCAACCTGGTGCCGCCCCCAACACAAAAACCGCCTGGTGCCTCCCACCCCACAACAACCCAGTGGCCTCCCCCACCACACAACACAACCTGGTGCCTGCCCCCCCACCAACACAGCCTGGTGCCCGGGCCCCCCACAAACACAGCCCGGGGCCCTTTCCCACCACAAACACAAACCCGGTGCCTGCCAAAACCCCCAAACACAAACCCGGTGCCTGCCCACCACACAAACACAGCCTGGTCCTGCCCACCACACAAAACAGCCCCGGTGGCCCCTGCCCACCCCACAAAAAAACCTGGGCTGCCCCCCACCCAACACGCCTGGTGCCTTTCCCCCAAACCCAAAACAAAAACCGGTGCCTGCCCAAACCCCACAACAAGCCTGGTGCCTGCCCCCCACACAACCCCAGCCGGTTGCCCGCCCATACACAACACAACCTGGTGTCCTGCCCATCACACAACAAGGGCCCGGTGCCCGCCCCCCCCACACAACACAAACTGGTGCCTGCCCCCCACAAACACAACCTGGGGCCGCCCACCCAAAAAAACACAACCCGGTGCCTGCCCACCAAAAAAACACCGGGTGCCTGGGCCCCACCAAAAAAACACAGCCTGGGTCCTGCCACCCCCAAAACAGCCTGGTGCCTGCCCACCCCCAAAAAAACAAACCCGGTGCCTTTTCCCCCCCCACAACACAGCCTGGGGCCTGCCCCCCAGACAACCCAACCCTGGTGCCTGGCCCCCCACACAACACAGCCTGGTTTCCTCCCACCACACAAAAACAGCCTGGGGCCCCGCCCAAACACACAAAAAACAATCCCGGTGCCCGCCCATCACAAAAAAACGCCGGTGGTCCGCCCACCACCAACACAACCTGGTGCCTGCCCCCCCAAAACAACAAAAACCCGGGGGCCTTTCCCACCCCACAAACACAGCCTGGTGCCTGCCCACCACACAACACCCCCTGGTGCCGCCCCCCCACAACACAGCCTGGTGCCTGCCTACCACACAAAAACAACCCGGTGCCGCCCACCACAAACCAACCTGGTGCCTTTCCCACCACACAAAACAACCTGGGCCTGCCCCCACACAACCAAACCCGGTCCTCCCACCCAAAAACACAAAACCCGGGGGCCTTTCCCCCCCCCAACACAGCCCGGTGCCCCCCCTACCCCACCAAAAACAACCCGGGGCCGCCCCCCCACACAAAAACAAACCCCGGGGCCTTCCCACCACACAAAACAAACCCGGTGCCTGCCCCCCACACAAAAACCCCAAAATGGGCCCGCCCACCAAACAACACAGCTTTTGGGGCCCCCCTAACCCCACAACACAAACCCGGTGCCTGCCCCCCACACAAACAGCCTGGTTTCCCGCCTACCACACAAACCAACCTGGGGCCTGCCCACCAACAACCCCCTGTGGGCCCGCCCCCCACACAACAAAAAACCTGTGCCTGCCACCACACAACACAACCTGGTGCCCGCCCACCACACAACAAAAGCCTGGGCCTGCCCCCACACAAAAACCCGCCTGGTGCCTGCCAACCCCACAAGCAACCTGGGGGCCCCGCCCACCCACACAACACAACTGGTGCCTGCCCACCACCAAAAAACAACCGGGCCTGCCCACCCCCCCCCAAAAACCCCAAACCCAGTGCCTGCCCACCACACAACACCCAAACCCGGTGCCTGCCCCCCCCACAACCCCAAAAAACCTGGGGCCTGCCCCCACACAACACAAACCCGGTGCCTGCCTACCACACAAAACAACCTGGTTTCCCCGCCCCCCACACAACACAACCCCGGTGCCTTCCCCACCACACAAACATCCTGGGGGCCTGCCTACCACAAAACACAAACCTTTGGGGCCTGCCCAAACCCCACAAAAACAACCCGGGGCCTGCCTCCACAAAACACCCAAACCCGGTGCCCGCCCCCCACACAACAAAGCCGGTGCCTGCCCCCACACAACACAGTGGTTTGGGGCCTGCCTACCCCACAACGCAACCTGGGCCTGCCCCCCACCAACACAACCTGGTGCCCGCCACACCCCAAACTAAAAGGGGGGCCTCCCCACCACACAAAACAACCTGGTGCCGCCCACCACCCCCCAAAACAACCCGGGGCCCCGCCTACCCAAAACAACACAACCTGGTGCCTGGCCCCACACACAACACAACCTGGGGGGTGCCTACCCCCACAACAAAACCCGGGGCCTTGCCCCCACACAACACAACCTGGGGCCTGCCTACCCCACAACACAACCTGGTGCCTGCCTAACCCCCCAACACAACCGGTGCCTTTCCCACCCACAAACACAACCCCGGGGCCTGCCCCCCACACAAACAGCCCCGGTGGGCCCGCCTAACCCCACAACCCAACCTGGGCCGCCCACCCACACAACACAACCCGTGCCTGCCCACCACACAACACAACCTGGTGCCTGCCCACCACACAACACAACCTGGTGCCTGCCCACCACACAACACAACCTGGTGCCTGCCCACCACACAACACAACCTGGTGCCTGCCCACCACACAACAGTCTTCTTGCTCCCTCTTATTAGTGTTTCTAAACTATTGTGTTGTGAGCTCTCATGGTACAGATAAAAAAAAATTAGCCATCAACTGGAAATGATAACTGGAAGAGTTTTCCGTCCGTGCTGAGTCATTATCATATCGCGACTTTTCCGTCCGTGCTGAGTCATTATCATATCGCGACTTTTCCGTCCGTGCTGAGTCATTATCATATCGCGACCTGTTATAATGTTTGGTCCAGGGTTGTCCGTTCTTTTAATTACAATTTGTAAGTCAGAAATGTTCCAGATGCGATATTTTGACTTATTCTTTAATAGGCAAAACATCTATAACTTATTACTAATTAAAAAAATGCTGGCCCAAAGTTCTTACCTCGTATATCATTATAGGCTTTTATTAATTTAATTTTGAAAGAGTTATGGGTTAAGCGTTATTTATTTAATATAACAAGAATAACGGTATTATTGATGTGTCTTCCTCTTAATATATGATTTATTTTCTACGTCAGTTAGAAATTATCTCTTAACCTGGGTGTTAGCGCCAGTAAATATATGATTAAGTCACCATATCTACTAGCGGTCTTGACTGTAATGACCTGACTGTCTACCAAGACTGTCTACCAAGACTGTCTACCAAGACTGTCTACCAAGACTGTCTACCAAGACTGTCTACCAAGACTGTCTACCAAGACTGTCTATCAAGACTGTCTACCAAGACTGTCTACCAAGACTGTCTACCAAGACTGTCTACCAAACTGTCTATAAAGACTGTCTACCAAGACTGTCTACCAAGACTGTCTATCAAGACTGTCTACCAAGACTGTCTACCAAGACTGTCTACCAAGACTGTCTATCAAGACTGTCTACCAAGACTTTTCTACCAAATGTCTACCAAGACTGTCTACCAAAGACTGTCTACCAAGACTGTCTACCAAGACTGTCTCCCAAGACTGTCTACCAAGACTGTCTACCAAGACTGTTACCAAGACTGTCTATCAAGACTGTCTCCCAAGACTGTCTACCAAGACGTCTACCAAGACTGTCTACCAAGACTGTCTACCAAGACGTCTCCCAAAGGGCCCGTCTACCAAGACTGTCTCCCAAAGACTGTCTCCCAAGACTGTCTATCAAGACGGGTCTACCAAGACTGTCTACCAAGACTGTCTCCCAAGACTGTCTACCAAGACTGTCTACCAAGACTGTCTACCAAGACTGTCTACCAAGACTGTCTACCAAGACTGTCTACCAAGACTGTCTACCAAGACTGTCTACCAAGACTGTCTATCAAAAACTGCCCTTACCAAGACTGTCTACCAAGACTGTCTACCAAGAACTGTCTACCAAGACTGTCTACCAAGACTGTCTACCAAGACTGTCTACCAAGACTGTCTACCAAGATTGTCTCCCCAAAGACTGTCTATCAAGACTGTCTACCAAGACTGTCTACCAAGACTGTCTCCCCAAGACTGTCTACCAAAAACTGTCTACCAAGACTGTCTACCAAGACTGTCTACCAAGACTGTCTACCAAGACTGTCTATCAAGACTGTCTACCAAGACTGTCTACCAAGACTGTCTACCAAGACTGTCTACCAAGACTGTCTACCAAGACTGTCTCCCCAAGACTGTCAAACCAAGACTGTCTATCAAGACTGTCTACCAAGACTGTCTCCCAAGACTGTCTACCAAGACTGTCTCCCAAAGGGACTGTCTACCAAGACTGTCTACCAAGACTGTCTACAAGACTGTCTATCAAGACTGTCTACCAAACTGTCTACCAAGACTGTCTATCAAGACTGTCTACCAAGACTGTCTACCAAGACTGTCTACCAAGACTGTCTACCAAGACTGTCTATCAAGACTGTCTACCAAGACTGTCTACCAAGACTGTCTACCAAGACTGTCTATCAAGACTGTCTACCAAGACTGCCCTACCAAGACTGTCTACCAAGATGTCTATCAAGACTGTCTACCAAGACTGTCTACCAAACTGTCTACCAAGATGTCTATAAAGACTGTCCTACCAAAGACTGTCTACCAAGACTGTCTACGAAGACTGTCTATCAAGACTGTCTATCAAGACTGTCTACCAAGACTGTCTACCAAGACTGTCTACCAACACTAACAACTACATCAGTCCGCGTCACTCATCCAATATAGCCTCACTATTCATCATCTACAAGTAATATAAAAACTTCGTTTAGCCTAGTAACTCAACCAGGGGTAAATTTACCTCTTGGGGGTAAAAACAACTTGATGTACCTGATAATGTATAAATATTTCTTTGGAAAAGAATGTTTTATTTTTTTATAATTGGTGATACGAACTTATATTGGTATTTTTGTGCAAAATATAAATAATTGATTTTTTTCAGATCTTGTTTTTCTGTCCCTTTATGATGGCAATAATTTTTTTTGTATGGAAGTAAGAGGGTAAATGATGGAGGAAAAGTTGATTCTTATTATTATAATCAAAAAAGAAGCGCTAAGCCACAAGTTCAGGAAAAGTTGAGAATCGTCGGTGAAGCCCGGTGGCCCGGTGGCCCGGTGGCCTGGTGGCTAAAGCTCCCGCTTCACACACGGAGGGCCCGGGTTCGATTCCCGGCGGGTGGAAACATTTCGACACGTTTCCTTACACCTGTTGTCCTGTTCACCTAGCAGCAAATAGTGTAGACAGCCTGTACTGTCTGCACAGACAGCCCATGCTGTCTGCCAGCTTAGTTCATATTTCGCGCCACTCAAGTGCTGCCACCTATAGGCCTTGCCACTTCAGTATGCCCAGACTTGCCTCGCTCTCACTCACACAGCGGCCTGGCATCAACACACAAGTACTCCCAGCTCTCTCTCGCGGGCATGGCCCTGCCCGGGCCATGGGCACAAACAACACAAGCCTGTGAACCCACCTACGACTTAACAATAAAACAAAGAAGCCTCCGAAGAAGTATATCATTCACACCCCGCTACCAGAATACCAAAGAAGCACCGTTATAAATGGTGACAGCGGTGCTCCGTAGCAGTTGTGTTTGCCTGGAGAGGCAGGAAGAGGTATGAAGTCATGAAGGGCTGTAGAGAGGGTGATGAGGTGCCTTTGTGCAGCTCAAGCGCGTTTGTAAGATTCAGTCTTGGGATGAACTTAAGGAGGAATTTAGGCTTTATTTTCGGCGTAGTCGCCAACGCCATTACATTGACATCGTTACCAGCGTCTTGGCCGAATGTCAATACCGGCACGAAAGCCCCCTGGCTTGCGTTTGCCGGTTCGAGCAAGCCGCCACGGACTTTACTGATGCCATCAACTTCACTAAGTGGGTGGATGGTGATGGCCGTATTGCTGCTAAAGACATCATCCCCATGCTGGCTGTGGGCATCATGCGGAGGGATGCCGCCCCTAACCTCTGGGCTGCCATTGATGCGCTAGGACTCGGGCCCCCAGCACGACGTTTCCCGGGTGCATATGACGCCATCGACTCGCTCAACCGCCTTCCGAGCAAGGCAAGGTTTGCCGCTTTGCGGATGATCCCCTACCCATCCTTCCGGCGCCGTCCACAATGACGATGATCCCCTACCCATCCTTCCGGCGCCGTCCACAGTGACCCCGCGGTCGCAGCCGGAAGTCACTTTTGCTGCTGCTGTCAGACAGCCAGCCCACAAAGTTTCTAAAACCCCAGTCCCACTAACACGCGCCTAAGTAAAAATTTGACCACAGTAACAACAGTCGGTTCATACAAAAAGGCAGTCATCGACTTCCTGGACCAGGGCGAAACGCCGCCAGCAGACACCACCCCCAACCTCACCCGCTAAGCGTGTAGTGACTTGTTTCAAAATGTGGCAAACGAGGGCACTACCGATCGGAGTGTTACAAACCTAAGTCCCCGCAAAGTAACCGTCACAGTCCCCATGCTCAGTATCCCAGTAACCATAACCGTCCCCATGCTCAGTATCAAGGTAACCGTCACCGTCCCCATGCTCAGCTTCGCGAGGGAGTCTGTGTTTACCACAATACTTCCAGTCATACCTCCCATGAGTGTAACAAGCTGCGAAGTATACTGTCAGCTGAGTGGAGCAAGCAGCCGTCGCGCTATGCTGGTGCTGCCACCTAGGCCAGAAATATTTCATTCGTGCCTGTTTGATACTGCGGTCCTTCCCGGGGTGCGCTACACCTGGGATTTGGTGGTCAACCAAGGAGTACTGTGCCGTGTTGCACAGCTGGTGGACCCCGGCAGAACCGTATATCAACTGGTGATACCAGAGTCCATGATACCAGCTACTCTTAGGTTGATCCACAATGTCCCAGGTGTAGCGCACCCCGGGAAGGACCGCAGTATCAAACAGGCACGAATGAAATATTTCTGAATGGCTAGATGCTCGCCCTGCCATACACTCACCCACGCTCCTAGCCTACCATACACCACTCACCACTGCCCACTCCCTCTGCTGTGTTTTCTGCTGTTTTTCGTATGAATTCATTGCCAGTGCTGTGTATCCGAGTGCCCGAGGCCACTCGAAGCTACGTGGATTACGACGTCACGTGGGGGTGGCCGATGTCACGTGGATCTACCAGCCACGTGAGTTACCAGATGTCCCAGGTCACATGCTGTGGTCTGCTGCCCGCATCACATCGACGCCACCCACGATGCTGCCCGACTTCATGACGTCACGATGTCTGTTGACGTCACCTCACGATGTCTGTTGACGTCACCTCACGATGTCTGCCTGACGTCACCTCGAGATGTCTGCTGACGTCACTCGAGATGTCCGCTGACGTCACCCACGATGCTGCCCGACTTCATGACGTCACGATGTCTGCTGACGTCACCTCACGATGTCTGCCTGACGTCACCTCGAGATGTCTGCTGACGTCACCTCACGATGTCTGCTGACGTCACCTCACGATGTCTGCTGACGTCACCCCTCACATGTCTGTGACGTCACCTCACGATGTCTGCCTGACGTCACCTCACGATGTCTGCTGACGTCACCTCGAGATGTCTGCTGACGTCACCTCGAGATGTCTGCTGACGTCACCTTGCGACATCCCCGCCTGACATCAATGATGTCACATCGAGTGTTTCTAGTAATTATTTTAGTATTGTCGAGAAGATTGAGAGAAAATATATGTCGTGTGTTAATTAATTCCTCTCAGTGTTCTCACATTTTAGTATGTCTTAGTCAGTTTTATGGGCAGAAAAGCATCATTTGCTAGTTAAGCCATGTTGTACCGTATGTACAGCGGTGTGTTTGTAAGTTTTCCGTGTGTCCAGTGAGGTCTGTGGTCAGACCCTTGAGTAGCACCACTGTGTTAAGTCACCCGATGTGACCAGTGCGTTTGACAGTTGTTATCAGACAGCCCTGAGCCACGAGCCCTCTTGTACAGAAAGCTTTTATGCTCGTCGCTCGTGATGTTCTGTATAATCGTACCTGCTACGATTCCCATCGAGATTTGTTTCACTTCACCTCCAGACCTTCAGAGTGCAGTTATATGTAGAGAAACAAGTCAGGGGACGCTTAGGCTAACCTCTGCTATAACTCCAACTGTCGAGAGATGATACTCGTCAAGCCGCAGCCAGGCCTGTCGGCAGGCGCTGTGTCAGCCTCGTGTCACAAGTTTTTAGTGAGCAGCCTGCACAAAGAAGATGTCACTTTGACTGCTAGCTCTCTCACTGCAGTCTGGTGTATGATGTTACGACTCCCAATGTTTCGCCAGTCGTCTCTGCCACGACCGCTCCCAATCGCTCCACCCGCCGGCGGACACCCGACGTACCAGTCGAGAAGTGCCTGAGTCGCTGCCAGAAGTCCTGCCCCCGGGTTTCCGAGTTTTGTCGACGCCTCCTCGAGGCACCAGCTGTCGTGCCCCAGTTGAGTGAAAAACTGCAGCGACTCCTACATGTCTGTTCACCCTTCCAGAGAGACCGTCCCTGTTACGTCACAGCTCAGCGCAGCGATGTCTCCGTGTTGCAGTATCTGTCCAGACGCAGGAAGCGTTGCAGTGATGCCCATCGACGTCTGCCTTTGACCCGATGTTTAGCACACCCCACTGTTTTTTTCTTCCTCCCTGTAGGAGTTTTTTTTTTCCATGTCCATATGTATTAATGTTTTAATTTGTGTTCTGTGCCCTGGTCCTCGAGAAGAGAGACCGAGTTTCTTTTACTACCAGTATTGTCGCGTCGGGACGACGCGCGGTAGGTGGCCGAGCGTATGTAGACAGCCTGTACTGTCTGCACAGACAGCCCATGCTGTCTGCCAGCTTAGTTCATATTTCGCGCCACTCAAGTGCTGCCACATATAGGCCTTGCCACTTCAGTATGCCCAGACTTGCCTCGCTCTCACTCTCACAGCGGCCTGGCATCAAGACACACGTACTCCCAGCTCTCTCTCGTGGGCATGGCCCTGCCCGGGCCATGGGCACAAACACACAAGCCTGTGTAACCCACCACTACTTATCAATAAAGTAAGAAGCCTCCGAAGAAGTTTATCATTCAACCCGCACCATCCTACCAAAACAAGCCGTTATAATAGGTACCTGGGTGTTAGTCGACTGGTGTGGGTCGCATCCTGGGGGACAAGATTAAGGACCCCAATGGAAATAAGTTAGACAGTCCTCGATGACGCACTGACTTTCTTGGGTTATCCTGGGTGGCTAACCCTCCGGGGTTAAAAATCCGAACGAAATCTTATCTTATCTTATCTTAAGCCACAAGTGACGGAGACTTTGTGTGACTAACTCTGAACGATCAACTAACTCACTAATTCCTTGCATTGTTAATATCTCTAGTAAGGCTGATGCATGCAGGGGATGATATGAAAAGCTGTAAGCCTTCTCCGTGAAAACTGGCTGCCTTGGATCAGAGTCTAGCGCAAGATGGACTCCAATGTATTGGTCCAGTGTGGGCAGATTGGTAAAGCACTGCGTACCTTGTTCCAAGGTTCGTAGGTTCGAGTCTCCTTCAACCAGAGATCAGTATATATATATATATATTATATATATATATATATATATATATATATATATATATATATATATATATATGCAATAAGATCACAGTAAACAGGTGATTTCAGAATATGCACAACAACCACTCTGAAAGAATAGAGAAATTCCAAGCGCTTTCGTGACTACTCACATTATCAAAGAACTATGATATATATATATATATATATATATATATATATATAATATATATATATATATATATATTATATATATATAATATATATATATATGTCGTGCCGAATAGGCAGAACTTGCGATCTTGGCTTAAATAGCAACGTTCACCTTGCCATATAGGACAAGTGAAAATTTGTGTATGCAATAATTTCGCCAAAATCATTCTGAACCTAACGAGAAAAATATATTTCACTGTGTTTGTTTAGTATTAAATTATTGTAAACAAATCTAAAATATATTTAGTTGGGTTAGGCTAAAATAAATTGTTCTTGTTATAATAAGGTTAGGTAAGTTTTCTAAGATTCTTTTGGAGCAAAATTAAAATTTTTTACATTAACATTAATGAAAAAAATATATCTTTAAATGTATAAGAGAAAATTTCAGAGAGGACTTAATTTTAAATGAGTTCTTGCTAATTGACCAGTTTTACATATTCGGCACGACAATTATATAATATATATATATATTAATAATATATATATATATATATATATATATATATTTATAAATATATATATATATTTATATATATATATATAGAGAGAGTCGAGAGAGAGAGAGGAGAGAGTGATGTTGTGCCAATATGGTAAAAACTGGATCAATTTAGCAAGAACTCATTAAAAATAATCCCATCCTTTCCACAATTTTTATTGTCCGTTTTAAGATAAATGTTTTTATTTAAGGTAATGTAAAAAATTAATGATTTTGTACCATTGAACATTGGAAAACTTACTAACTTATTTTAACAAGCACAATTTAATTTAGCCTAACCAAACTAAATATATTTTAGATAGTTTACAATAATTTAATATTAAAACAAAACAGTGAAAAAATATATTATTTTTTTAGGTTAAAATTTTTTTTGCAAAATTATTGCATAACACCTAATTTCGCTTTCCTTATTCGGCAAGAAGAGCGTTGGATATTAAGCCAAATCACAAGTTTTACCTATTCGGCACGGCATATATTACTCAGAGGAATTATTGTTATTACCAGTCGTTGACAGTGGAGCAAAGCAGAGAATTAGAAGTTTTTACTGAGGGCAATGATCGTACTTGACGCACAACCAAGGTCATATAAGGATCGCACCAAACAAGGTGTACTAGGGCGCACAAACCAAGATCGTACTAGTCGCACAAAACCAAGGTATACTAGGACGCACAAACCAAGGTAATTACTAGGGCACTAAACAAGTAGTACTAGGACGCACAAAAACCAAGGTAATACTAGGGACGCACATAAACCAAGGTCGTATAGGACGCACAAACCAAGTGTTCACTTGGACGTTATTAAACCCATAGGTCGTACTAGGACGCACAAACCAAGGTTCGGACTATGGACGCACAATCAATGTCGTACTAAAGCGCCACAAACAAGATCGTACCAGGACCTCAAACCAAGGTCATACTAGGACGCACAAACCAAGGTCGTACTATTACGCACAAACCAAGGTCATACTAGGACGCACAAACCAAGGTCGTACTAGGACGCACTAACAAGATGTTTACTAGGACGCAAACCCAAGATCGTACTAGGACGCACAAAACGAGGTCGTACTAGAGCACAAACCAAGGTCGTTCTAGGAGCACCAAACCAAGATCGTCTAGGAAGCACAAACCAAGGTCGTACTAGGACACACAAACCAAGGTCGTACTAGGACGCACAAACCAAGGTCGTACTAGGACGCACAAACCAAGGTCGTACTAGGACGCACAAACCAAAGGTCGTTATAGACGCACAAAACCAAGGTCGTTACTAGGGACGCACAAACAAGTCATATAGACGTACAAACCAAGGTATACTAGGACGCACAAACAAGGTTTTCGTACTAGGACGCACAAACCAATGTAATCCTAGGAGCACAACCAAGATCTACTAGGACGCACAACCAAGGTCATATAGGACGCACAAAACAAGGTATACTAGGACGCACAACCAAAGGTGTACTAGGACGCAAAACAAGGTCTTACTAGGACGCACAAAACCTAGGTTTCATACTAGGAGCCACAAACCAAGGTCATACTAGGTCGCACAAACAAGGTCATCTAGGCGCACAAAAAGGTCACATACTAGGACGCACGAACAAGGGTCGTACTAGGACGCACAAACAAGGTATACTTAGACGCACATAACCAAGGTCATACTAGGGCGCACAAACCCAGGTCATACTAGGACGAACCAAAACCAAGATTCATACTAGGTCGCAACAACAAGGTCATACTAGGACGCACAACCTAGAGGTCGTACTAGGAAGCACAAAACAAGGTCATATAGGACGCACAAAGTCAAAGGTCATACTGTGAGCACAAACCAAGTTCATGCTAGGACGCCACAACCAAGTGTCACACTAGGACGCACAAACCAAGTGTTCATAATAGGACGCCGAACCAAGGTCGTACTAGGACGCACAAACCAAGGTCATACTAGGACGCACAAACCAAGGTCATACTAGGGCGCACAAACCAAGGTCATACTAGGACGCACAAACCAAGGTCGTTCTAGGAGCCAAACCAAAGGTCGTACCAGGGGACGCACAAACAAGGTCTTACTAGGACGCACTAACAAGGTCATACTAGGACGCACAAAACAGGGTGTATTGGACGCACAAACCAAGGTCATACTAGGACGCACAAACCAAGGTCATACTAGGACGCACAAACCAAGGTCGTACTAGGACGCACAAACCAAGGTCATACTAGGACGCACAAACCAAGGTCATACTAGGACGCACAAACCAAGGTCGTACTAGGAGCACCTTACAAGGTCGTTACTAGAGACGCACAAGCCAAGGTCGTACTAGGACGCACAATCATGGTGTACTAGGACGCACAAACCAGGTCGTCCTAGGACGCCACAAACCAAGGTCATGACTAGGGACGCACAAAAACCAAGGTCCAAACCTAGGACGCACCCAAACCAAGGGTCGTACTAGGACGCACAAACCAAGGTCGTACTAGGACCCACAAGCCAAGGTCGTACTAGGACGCACAAACCAAGGTCATACTAGGACGCACAAACCAAGGTCATACTAGGACGCACAAACCAAGGTCGTACTAGGACGCACAAACCAAGGTCGTACTAGGACGCACAAGCCAAGGTCGTACTAGGACGCACAAACCAAGGTCGTGCGAGTGGATGTTGCTGGGCCGCTGTTCTGCTTTTTAATTTCTAATTCAGCTAGTTACACATCTGTCGACAGTCACTTGGACAGTTACTTTTAAGGTCAATTGGCTGGAAAAGACTCATCAAGGTCCTGACTCTTCTATACGATACAAAAATACGTCTCTTAATATATTTACCCAGCATTTTTTAAATGTATACAATATCACTTTACAAGTAATGATAAATTTAAGTAACGTATAACTCACTGGCAAAACAAAGCTTACAACCGAGGGAACAAGAGTACAGTTTCTGGGGAGAACAAGACATATGGGGATATGTTCTGACAGCTATTGTCCCTGGTAGATAAGACACATAGGCAACATTTAGGCAACTTTATTCCGAAACGTTTCGCCTACACAGTAGGCTTCTTCAGTCGAGTACAGAAAGTAGGGAGGAGCAGCAGAGATGTGAAGACGATGTAATCAGTCCATCACTCTTGAAGTCGTAGATTTGAGGTTGTCAGTCCCTCAGCCTGGAGAAGTTCTGTTCCAAAGTCTGGAAGTAACTATTGTCCCTGTTCAAGTGTTAAATAGGTACCCAGGATGTTAGCCGACTGCTGTGAGTCTCATCCTTGACAGTGGTGGTAAATCTTGAACACAACTCGACTTTCAAATGAGCTTAAGTTTGATAAAAGCTTTCAGACTAAATTCAACTGCATTACATAATAAAAATTAAAAACTTGACTATGTAGAACACTGGTGATTCTTTGTAGATCTAGGCAATGCTCTTCTTGCCGAATAAAGCAAACAAAAATTGGTGTATGCAATAATTTCGCAAAAATCATCCTGATCCTAACGAAAAAAAATATATTTCATTGTTTGTTTATTATTAAATTATTGTAAATTTATCTAAAACATATTTAGTTAGGTTAAGCCAAATTAAATTGAGCTTCTTGTAATAAGGTTAGGTAAGTTTTCTAAGATTGTTTTGGTACAAAAATATTAATTTTTACGTTAACATTAAAAAATATATATATCTTTAAACGTATAAGAGAACATTTTAGAAAGGACTTAATTTTAAATGAGTTCTTGCTAATTGACAGTTTTACCTATCGGACATATAAATATATTTTAGATATTATATTATATATATATTTATATATATATTTATATTTATTTATATATATATATATATATATATTGATTATATATATATATATATATATATATATTATATTTATATATATATATATATATATATATATTCATATATATATATATATATATATATATTATATTATAATTATATTTATATAGTATATTTATATATATATATAAATATATTTATTATTTATATTATATATATTATATATATATAGTTATATTATAGTTATTTTATATATGGTATATGTATATTCGTAATCTAAGAACATACTGCGGACTGGCCGGATTTGAACTAGATTTTGCCTTAATTTTACTGTAAAAAAAAAAACCTTAAGAAACTTATAACAATCGGTGCCATTTACGGATACTCACACAACTTCCAAATTTCAGTGAGGAATTTAAAGTCACTAATTAACAAACAGACAAATGAATAAGCACACTTCTCTTAGCAGCTACAGAATTCTCCAGGCAATGGTATTCGATGACTGGACAGGACTTTTTCTTAAACTAACTACTGTAGACTTACAACTAACATTGTCTATAAAAACAAAACAGATCACAAACAAAACGGGCTTGGTTGCCCTGTGCTAACCAGCACCATTCTGAAATCCAATTGACAAGAAACCAATATGAAAAGCAATATAGACAGGGCTTAATACACAAGATTTACTTAAACTCTATTCTCAGTTCTCACCAAAAAGTAATAAAGAAGCCAAACAACTATACTATCAGTAGATTCACAGACACTAGAGGAGATATAAAAAAAGACCTGGGGAAAACACTCTCTCAGATTTCTAGGGACCCAAAACTGAAAAAAAAAACAAGAATATTGTCTAACTAACCTAATGAAAAAACACACCATCCCATGACCCCCACGCTCCCCCATAGATAAAACGGACTTCTTTCACCATTGGTTCTAATCCTCGCAATAAAATCCCAATACAATGCCCAATTGGCAGGACTACTAGATGGGAATTTACCAATTTCATTCTTTCTTGCACCAACTGAGCCCACGGAAGTCACCGAGATTTAAAGCAACTTAAAAATAACTCGGGGAATCTGTCTCATGTCCCACCATTACTGTTCAAGCGAGCGGCCCATGTCCTTTTGCCTGCTATTTCATTTCTTTTTAACAAGTCACCTAGAAACTAGCACCTTCCGAAATATATCTCAAGATGGCATGGGTTAAACAATACATTAAAGTGGTGACCCTACAGACTTAAACAACATTTAGGCAATATCAAAACTTACCATAGCTGTCCCAAAATCTTTGAGGAAACTCGTGCACAGGAGACTATATTTCATTTATAACATCACAAAATTTACTCAACCTCGCCAATTTAGGATTCAGGAAAATTAAAAGCACTAATGATGCAATCATAAAAAATGCTAGGATCTGCTCATACACAGCATTGGAAAATAAGGAATATCCACTAGGAATTTTTATTGACCTAAGAAAAAGCTTTGGACACCAGTAGACACGACATCATACTCCACAAAACTTCACCATTTACGTATAAGGAGCCATGCGCTTGCTTATTTCAAATCTTACCTTACTAATAGGTATCAGTATGTACATTAAAGACCACAGCAGCAACAAACTCGGCCACTTGATACTGGAGTTCCGCAGGGAAGTGTCTTAGTCCATGCTCTTCCTCATAATACATCAATGATCTTCCAAACATATCCCAACACTGAAACCCATTCTCTCTTTGCTGACGACAAAAATTATGTCATCTCTCCTTATTCTTGCCACCCTCAAAAACATGTTAACGAGGAGGCTGATCAAATATCGTTTGGATGACAAAGCCAATAAACTTAGCCTTAACATGACAAAACCTACTATATTATGTTTGGTAGCAGAGCAGGAGATGCACAATTAACATAAAGATCGACAACACTCTAATACCAGTATAATGAGCCGGGGGGAAGGCAAATTCTAGGCCTTACCTTGTCAACAACCTGAATTCAGCACCCATATCCAACACATAACCAAAAAAGTATCCAAACGGTTTGGATCCTCTCAAGATACGAATACGTGCCGCAAACTTGCCCTTCTCAACACTATACCACTTACTTATTTATCATACCTCACCTATTGCTATTTGTGCTTGGGGATCAACTGCAGCAACACACCATAAAGCATAATAACCAACAAAAGCTGCAGTAAGAATAATCACTAAATCCCATCTTCGGCAACACACCCCCCACTCTTCATAGATCTAAACTTACTCCCTGTTCAGTACATCCACACTGTACTTATGTGCAATCTTCCATCTACAGGACCTTAAAACTCAATATTAACCTTGTCTAAAAACGCTTTCTTGATTAGTTGTGACTGAACCCACAAGCATAACACCAGACACAAACATCTCTACAACATTCCCCGTGTCCGACTAAATAAACTTTACAAAATTCAATGTATGTCAAAGGCCCTATAAATCTGGAACACCCTACCTGTGACTCTAGAACTGCAGATACATTCATTCACCTTCAATAACTACATTAGTAAACTCTTTTCTCCCTGTGTAAATCCGTCATCTAACTACCACGAATACCACCTTGGTGGATCACACTTTCATCTCAACTCACCATTCACATAAACAGATAATATTAATCTCAATCTTAAATATAATGAATCCTGTGATACTTCATATACTGAAGCTATGTACTGTGCCCATAACAAAAGCATTTACATGCTAACTCACAAACTAGTATTTTGTCACCTCTAGCCATACTACCAACTTACATCATAACTTTGTAATATTTTAAAATTAAGAATTAAACTAAGTCTGCCCGAAATGCCTAGCCATGCTAGGTGTTCTAGTGGTACACTCTGTAATCATTATTTTACTACATGTAAACCACACAATAACCAAATTCAGTAAAACTCAGCATTGTTAATCCTTATTAGAATTGAATTGATTTGAATTGAGATGTGTAATTTTTTACAAAGCCCTAAATGTTGAACATATAAATGAAAAATATAAGAATTGAGTATTAAAATGTGATTCTCTTTGGACCCTTTGAGAAATTTCGAGTGAGGGGGGATGTAGAACAGCCGGGGGAGTGATGCCGCAGAGATGCCATATTGAATTTAATGTGTGAACACTGGTCTGAATTGTGCAATGTAATCAGGCATTCTCGAAAGTCAATTGGTTTTTTTCGGCCTGAATTTGTAATAGGAACCCTTGTTAATGTCCCCTACTAAAGAACTGAGATTGGAAATTTGTGGGACATCAAGAATTACGTGTGGATGGAGGAAGTTAAGGGATACGAACATCACTCACAGGGAAGTGCCCCATTAGTACTTGCTTTAGATCTTTAGCTGGCCAGTGTAGTGTCAAGGTGTCAGACAAGTGTTGTGGAGTGATCCATCTACAGTAATAAATGGTAGTGGTTAAATGCCAATTTTATTTTGTGTGACCAGCAAGCCCAATGATATACAGTCCACAACTTTAATTTACCAGAGCAGCTGGTTTTAATATTATAATTATTAATTTAATGTCAGTTCAAGCTTTTCGTGAGAGTGGTGAAGAAGTGGGCATCGATGGAGTTACAGTTCTGTAATCTACTGTGACTTAAGTCCCACTTATCTCACCCAAATTGCTTGAACGTAATAATTCAGGTAATATCCTCTAAACTTCATGCAGGTAATTTGCTCACATAATATTAATAATAATTCACAATAAGCTCAACATATACATTAACCATCATCCCAAGTTGTCCATTATAATTTTTAGGTGGCAATATTTTATTCAGTAGGTGTCAGATAATACAGTCAGATACCCTTCATATTCATATATCTGTTGTAACATAAGCCTTCAGCACTTTGTGAATATAGCTTTAATTGCTATATACCAGAGAAATTAGGCAATACCAAACTTTGTAGTAATGTTTGATCAGAATTAGCAAAGAATTGATAATTTAACATGCGTAAAGCCAACAGATAGATAATTTGAAGAATGAGGCACTTTTGCCACATTTGGAAATCTTGTATGAGGAAACGTTTCGCCAGCCAGTCTTCTTCAGTCCAATACAGAAAAGAACTTTGGAGGATTACCTCAGCCAGGATTTCAGTCTGGGGGATGGTTTGTATCAAGATTTCAGTCTGGTATGGCTTAAGGATTTCAATCTGGGGAATGGCATCTCTTAACGCAGGATTTCTGTATAAGAAGGTGACTTAAGCAAGGATTTCAATCTTTAAAAATCATTATATGTTAAAAAATAAAAAAAAATTACTTGTAAAAAATGTTTTTTCAGAATGTGTGTTAAACTTGTTATGAAACCATGGTGCACAAATAACCCGCACATAGATAGAGAGGAGCTTACGGACGAACGTTTTCGGCAGACTTGGACCATTTTACAAACGTCACACTAACCAGAAGTGGTGCAGACGGCTAATATATAAGGCACCTAGATCCCTGCAGTGCTCCCCTTTCTTATATTTGACTGGCTCTCCTCCCTTAGTTCCCCACTATTACCACTATTCTATACTATACTTACTACTACTAATATACTACTACTACTACTACTCCTACTACACCATAACTACTACTACTACTACTACTACCACCACTACTACTACTACTTACTACTACTACACCACTACCTTTTCCTGCCTATATATAGGCCGTCCTGCTCCGCTTCTGGTTAGTGTGACTTTGTTAAAATGGTCCAAAGTCGGACCGAAACGTCGTCGTAGAGCTCCTCGATTCTATGTTGGGGTTATTTGTGTATCGTTCCAGTCACGGTATTGGTGCCCTTTTTTTTTTTGTTGTTAAACATGGTGCTTTTGTTATCATGGTTATGGCAGTTTGAGAACAGTTTGTTACTACTGCCTGTAAATTACTGTTGTGGAGACAGTATTATTTTAACAATTTGATTTTCAGCTAGTCAGTGTGTCGATAAATCTGGTCTGATTATACGCTTATCCACTGTGAATTCAGGCAAACACGCACAGCTGATATAAAAACATGAAGGTGTCCGTGAATAACAAGTTTTGATGATAACTCATTTGCTGAGCCAACATTGCTGCATTTGCAACGATCATCGCATCATAAAACAGGTTCCCTTCCCACGCGTCTTTCTCGGAAAACATCTCTTATCAATGAACAACCTCACCCGGATCACTGCAGGTAGGCTACCTACCTTAGCATTTTCTGTGTGCAAACTAAAGAAGGACTCCTAGCCACAGGTTTTCCTTGTCTGTAATTCGGATCAAGTTTAGAACCAAATTTTTATTTTAGCTTACGGTGAATCAGTATTTGTTTATCAGAGAAAAGCCGAGCAAACTCGGCCAGCGAACCGAACTTAAAATGGCTTCCCATCCCGAGTTGCTCACCCACCGATTGTCAGAATAAACTTTTTTTTTTGTCTACCATTAATTTTTTTGGGGGGGCAGCGCTGTATGACCCTTGTGGGTTTATCGTTTAGTTTTTATTATAATATATGATACCGTTAAATTTACAAGATAACAGCTACCATCCTTCATCTCATTATAGACTCAGCCCTAATATAACACATATGCTACACTTGAGTATCTTTATGGCTGAACCGTTTCGCCTGCACAGCAGGCTTATACAGACGAATAAAGAATACAGGCAATAAAGGCACATGAGTTTTGCAAGTCTTATTCCTTTAACGCCCGTATAGATCCAACACACCATGACATCGTAATAACACGATTGCAAAAAAAACCATAGAATGGGGGGGGTTGAACCATGACCTGGATTTACGACTCATACCAAGGTTCAAACCCTACCGGATCCGATAAAATAATACATAACCGGCCCCCCCCAGGTCAAAACCACTGTTGAATGACCCCCAAAGTATTTATTAATACTGAGTAAGGAAACATGCTATGCTTGTGCGAAATTTATGGGACGAGGTTTCACAGGACACCCTGAAATATTTCATCCCATAAATTTGAGGGATGGGGGGGAGGGGGGCACAACAAGCAAAAAAATTTTTGTATTTAAACCAAGTTAGTTTACTTCAGAGCCAGTTGGGTTTAAGAGACACTAGGCTGGCACCATGACTCTCCCCCACTTTTCCTACCACAAACAAAGTCGGGGCGTATCAAAAATTACAAAAAATAAAACTTAATACAAAAAAATTTTTGGGTTAAATTACAAGAAAGTGAGTGGACTGTAATGGTTTTGTGACTTAAATAGAAAAGGGGGGGGATCTGTTGAGTATATAACATTTACAAAAAATATATGTATATTATATAATGAGCACTCACCGTTTAATTACAGGATCATATTTATTATTTTCTGGAAACACTCCCTAACGCTACCACAGCAGCCAGAATTTACGATGGCCAATGCAAAACTACTGTACATTATGGGTAAGGGTCACTTAACTAAGGTGTGCTGCTGGGAAGAATCGGTGTCTTCTATTTTTCCATTCTTGTTGCCGAATTGTAAGAGTTTTCCACATTATTTATCCCAGTTCTTCAGTGGGAACATGTCAGCAATTTCTAAATTACGGACTGAATATGATATACACCAACTGAACTTCGATAATGCCTGATTATTAGCTGAATTTTCCACGACAACCAGTGTTCACAAATTACAAACAGTGTCCTCTCTCCCGCGTCACTCCCCCGGCTGTTCTGCCTCCCCCTTCACTTATAATTTCTCGAAGGATCCAAATAGCATCACATTTTAATATGCAATTATATATTATATATAGGAAAATTATGTAAAAAAATTCCACATCTCTCATTCATGCTTTCCTGGTGCTGGTGATGTTGTTATCTTTCCTGGTGCTGGTGATGATATCTTTCCTGGTGCTGGTGATGTTGTTATCTTTCCTGGTGCTGGTGATGTTGTTATCTTTCCTGGTGCTGGTGATGTTGTTATCTTTCCTGGTGCTGGTGATGTTATCTTTCCTGGTGCTGGTGATGTTGTTATCTTTCCTGGTGCTGGTGATGTTGTTATCTTTCCTGGTGCTGGTGAAGTTGTTATCTTTCCTGGTGCTGGTGATGTTGTTACTTTTCCTGGTGCTGGTGATGTTTGTTATCTTTCCTGGGCTGGTGATGTTATCTTTCCTGGGGCTGGTGATGTTGTTATCTTTCCTGGTGCTGGGATTTGTTGTTATCTTTCCTGGTGCTGGTGGTGATGTTTTTCTTTCCTGATGCTGGTGATGTTGTTATCTTTCCTGGTGCTGGTGGTGATGTTATCTTTCCTGGTGCTGGTGGATGTTTTTCTTTCCTGGTGCTGGTGGTGATGTTATCTTTCCTGATGCTGGTGATGTTTGTTATCTTTTCCTGGTGCTGGTGATGTTGTTATCTTTCCTGGTGCTGGTGATGTTTTAGCTTTCCTGGTGCTGGTGATGTTATCTTTCCTGGTGCTGGTGATGTGTTATCTTTCCTGGTGCTGGTGATGTTGTTATCTTTCCTGGTGCTGGTGATGTTATCTTTCCTTTGGGCTGGTGGTGATGTTATCTTTCCTGGTGCTGGGGTGAATTTATCTTTCCTGATGCTGGTGATGTTGTTATCTTTCCTGGTGCTGGTGATGTTTGTCCTTTCCCTGGTGCTGGTGATGATTTATCTTTCCTGGTGCTGGTGATGATGTTATCTTTCCTGGTGCTGATGATGTTGTTATCTTTCCTGGTGCTGGTGATGTTGTTATCCTTCCTGGTGCTTTGGTGATGTTGTTATTTCCTGGTGCGGTGATGTTGTTATCTTTCCTGGTGCTGGTGATGTTGTTATCTTCCTGGTGCTGGTGATTTATCTTTCCTGGTGCTGGGAGATTTATCTTTCCTGGTGCTGGTGGATGTTATCTTTTTCCTGGGGCTGTGATGTTATCTTTCTCCGGTGCTGGTGATGTTATCTTTCCTTTGGTGCTGGGGGATGTTGTCTTTCCTGTGCTGGTGATGATGTTATCTTTCCTGGTGCTGGTGATGTTGTTATCTTTCCTGGTGCTGGTGATGATGTTATCTTCCTTGGGGCTGGTGATGTTATCTTTCCTGGTGCTGGTATGTTGTCTTTCCTGTGCGGTGATGATGTTATCTTTTTCCTGGTGCTGGTGGGTGTATGTTATCTTTCCTGTGCTGATGAGTTGTTATCTTTCCTGGTGCTGGTGGTTTTTTTATCTTTCCTTGGGGGCTGGTGATGTTGTTATCTTTCCTGTGCTGGTGATGTTGTTATCTTTCCTGGGGCTGGTGAGTTGTTATCTTTCCTGGTGCTGGTGATGTTTTTCTTTCTCCCCGGGGGCTGGTGATGATGTTATCTTTCCTGGTGCTGGTGATGATGTTATCTTTCCTGGTGCTGGTGGGTGTTATCTTTCCTGTGCTGGTGTGTTGTTATCCTTTCCTGGTGCTGGTGATGTTGTTATCTTTCCTGGTGCTGGTGGTGATGTTATCTTTCCTGGTGCTGGTGATGATGTTATCTTTCCTGGTGCTGGTGATGATGTTATTTTCCTGGTGCTGGGGATGTTATCTTTTCCTGGTGCTGGTGATGTTGTTATCTTTCCTGGTGCTGGTGATGATGTTATCTTTCCTGGTGCTGGTGATGTTGTTATCTTTTCCTGGTGCTGGGAGTTGTTATCTTCCCTGGGGCTGGTAGAGTTATCTTTCCTGGTTGCTGGTGATGTTATCTTTCCTGGTGCTGGTGATGTTGTTATCTTTCCTGGTGCTGGTGATGTTGTTATCTTTCCTGGTGCTGGTGATGTTGTTATCTTTTTTGGTGCTGGGGATGATGTTATCTTTCCTGGGTGCTGGGGAGATGTTATCTTTCCTGGTGCTGGTGATGTTTTTTATCTTTCCTGTGGCTGGTGATGTTGTTATCTTTCCTGGTGCTGGTGATTTGTTATCTTTCCTGGTGCTGGTGATGATGTTATCTTTCCTGGTGCTGGTGATGTTGTTATCTTTCCTGGTGCTGGTGATGTTATCTTTCCTTGTGGGTGGTGATGAAAGTTATCTTTCCTGGTGCTGGTGATGATGTTATCTTTCCTGGTGCTGGTGATGATGTTATCTTTCCTGGTGCTGGTGATGTTATCTTTCCTGGTGCTGGTGATGTTATCTTTCCTGGTGCTGGTGATGTTGTTATCTTTCCTGGTGCTGGTGATGTTGTTATCTTTCCTGGTGCTGGTGATGTTATCTTTCCTGGTGCTGGTGATGATGTTATCTTTCCTGGTGCTGGTGATGATGTTATCTTTCCTGGTGCTGGTGATGTTATCTTTCTGGTGCTGGTGATGTTGTTATCTTTTCCTGGTGCTGGTGATGTTGTTTTTTCTTTCCTGGTTGCTGGTGGTGATGTTTATCTTTCCTGTGCTGGTGATGATGTTATCTTTCCTGGTGCTGGTGATGATGTTATCTTTCCTGGTGCTGGTGATGTTATCTTTCCTGGTGCTGGTGATGTTGTTATCTTTCCTGGTGCTGGTGATGAAAGTTATCTTTCCTGGGGCTGGTGATGTTGTTATCTTTCCTTTGGGGCTGGTGATGTTGTTATCTTTCCTGGTGCTGGTGATGATGTTATCTTTCCTGGTGCTGGTGATGTTATCTTTCCTGGTGCTGGTGAGATGTTATCTTTCCTGGTGCTGGTGATGGGTTTTTATCTTTCCTGGTGCTGGTGATGTTGTTACTTTCCTGGTGCTGGTGATGATGTTATCTTTCCTGGTGCTGGTGATGTTTTCTTTTCCCGGTGCTGGTGATGTTGTTATTCTTTCCTGGTGCTGGTGATGTTGTTATCTTTCCTGGTGCTGGTGATGTTGTTATCTTTTCCTGGGGCTGGTGATGCGTTAAACTTTCCTGTGCTGGGATGCTGTTATCTTTCCTGGTGCTGGTGAGTTTGTTATCTTTCCTGGTGCTGGTGAGTTGTTATCTTTCCGGTGCGGTGGTGATGTTATCTTTCCTGGTGCTGGTGATGTTGTTATCTTTTCCCGGTGCTGGTGATGTTGTTATCTTTTTCCCGATGCGGTGATGTTGTTATCTTTCCTGATGCGGTGATGTTGTTATCTTCCTGGTGCTGGTGATGTTGTTAAACTTTCCTGGGCTGGTGATGAGTTATCTTTCCTGATCTGGTGATGTTTTTTATCTTTTCCTGTGCTGGGGATGATGTTATCTTTCCTGATGCTGGTGATGTTGTTATCTTTCCTGGTGCTGGTGATGATGTTATCTTTCCTGGTGCTGGTGATGTTGTTATCTTTCCTGGTGCTGGTGATGTTGTTATCTTTCCTGGTGCTGGTGATGTTGTTATCTTTCCTGGTGCTGGTGATGATGTTATCTTTCCTGGTGCTGGTGGTGATGTTATCTTTCCTGGTGCTGGTGATGTTGTTATCTTTCCTGGTGCTGGTGATGATGTTATCTTCCTGGTGCTGGTGGTGATGTTATCTTTTTCCCGGGGCTGGTGATGAGTTATCTTTCCTGTGCTGGTGATGTTGTTATCTTTCCTGGTGCTGGTGAAAGATGTTATCTTTCCGGTGCTGGTGATGATGTTATCTTTCCTGGTGCTGGTGATATGTTATCTTTCCTGGTGCTGGTGATGATGTTATCTTTCCTGGTGCTGGTGATGTTGTTATCTTTCCTGGTGCTGGTGATGTTGTTATCTTTCCTGGTGCTGGTGATGATGTTATCTTCGTCAGAGAATATCTCCTGATCCCAGTCTTAAGTCATATTATATAATCTGATTAAGTCAACTGTTGGTGTACCGGTGCTTGATATCAGTAATAAAACAGTCACTAGCATACCCAGTGATCATTGGTAAACCTTAACAAGGTTTCCATCCATTAAAAGAAAACAATCGCATTGTAGCCAATATAATATTTTTTTCCAGGTTCATTCACACATTATACGTGCTATGTTACTGAACACCATAAATTATTATGGTAAGGAAGGGAACCTAACTGCAAATGTATATCTTTATGAGTTATCGTTATATGAATCATCTTGCACTTTCAGGTGTTACCTGCTGTCTTCAGGACTTATCTTGGAATAATATAAAGAGATATTCATTTACTTCTCGCACTCTGAATAATGTGGGTAAGTCTTCTTAAAATAATATTTTTCTTCCCGGGATTTTATTCTTTACTGTACACAGTTTATATGCTTTATATATATATAATATATAATATAATATATAAATATATATTATATATATAAATAATAATATATATATTTTAATATATATAGTATATATATAAAAATATATATATAATATATATATATATATTTTAAAAAATATATATATATATAAATATATATATATATATATATATAAATAAATCGGATTTTTAAATTTTGGAAAATTCATAACGTGACGTCACTGAGGGAAATTGTTAGTCTTTTTTTATATCAATTATTGCATGTTGCATATGTGGCAGCGACTCAGGAGTGTGTAATAATAGCAATCAGGTGCAAGGAAGAGGAACACCTGAGCTTTTATTAAAGTTTCCACGGAGGTATGAAAGTCATTCTGAGTGTTGGAATGATGGTAACAACTGGGATTTCCGTCTGGAGGTCTACAAGGGTAGACTTGCAGCCTCTTGATCACTATATCTCATATTATGCCACTACTGAATATATTCACGGGAAGCGCTAAACCTGTAAGGTTCATGCAGTACCTGAGGGAATGAGAGGAATTCAGGTTCAAGCTAAAGAAAGGTAAGGCAGGTTCAACTGCTTGCATCAAGAGCCCCCTTCACCGGCATCAAGGAACACCTCCCTTGAGGGGCCCATGTTACAGCAGAGCTGCGGGCTCTAAGGAACACATTGAATTCTAATTTATGTGCACAATAATAAGGACATTTTGACGTGTTGTAATAATAAAACCAACCCTCGATCCCATTCAACGGTAGTATTATGTTATTTATGCTTATAGATTAGACCAAAGTTAGAGTGACCCAAAATAAAGCATACATTCACTTTCACTCATTCAGTAGCTGTCGTGTACCTAATTACACAAACATGAACATCAGAACGCAGGAACATAGCAGGTAGGACCTGTATTTGAAGCTACCCAATGTTCTCGCCCCTTGGAATTTGTTCCACTCATCTAGAATTCTATTGTCAAACCAGTACTTCCCGATATCATTTCTAAATCTGAATTTGTCTAAATTGAATCCATTGCTGTGAGTCCTGTCTTGGTTAGATACTTTCGACACGTTATTTATATCCCCTTTATTTATTCTTACTTTTCATTTGCACACTTTCGTCACATCCCTCCTAATTCTACACTTTTCTACGTCTTTCATGTGACCCTCCCTACTGCAACATGGCCACCCCTTCTTCAGAGTGCAGGCGATGCAATTCCTGCCTCCAGGATTCATGTCCGTAAGGACTGAAGTCGCTGTCGCATACCAACAGAAAGTTAAATCCTCAAAGCCACTTGTTTCCAATCCCTACGATCAAACATGCTCACACACGCTTGCTGTATGCCCAAGCCCCTACCAATTAAATTCTTCATACCTCTCTCTAATCCTTCCTGAGACAACCCCTACCTCTTCTTCCTTCCATTTAGATTTATACACTTTGGTCATCCTATATTGCTCCATCTTCTCCAAATACCCAAAACACCTCATAACAATAAAAATGCTTTCAAATGAGCTGATGTAGGTAACAGCTCATAGCCTGCCAATAAAGTTAGGAATCCTTAACTTGTAAATAGCTTGTCAATAAAGCTAGGGATCCTGAACCTTGTCAAACCCTGTGTAAAAAAAAAAAAAAAACTCAACATTGCCCTCTGAATTATACCTTTCGTAACCCAATACCTTCCTATAATTTTTATGCTCTCAAAATTAACTTTCCCTACTGCCTCCAGCCTCGAGAGTCTTCTCCTTTGAAGTTCATACCTCACACTCATATATATGTGTGTGTGTATATATATATATATATATATATATATATATATATATATATAATATATATATATATATATATATATATATATATATATATATATATATATATATGTCGTGCCGAATATGTAAAACTGGTCAATTAGCAAGAACTCATTTAAAATTAAGTCCTTTCTGAAATTTCTTTTATACGTTTTTAAAAATATATTTTTTTTCATTAATGTTGATGTAAAAATTTTTAATTTTGCACCAAAAGAATCTTAGAAAACTTACCTAACCTTATTATAAAAAGAGCAATTTATTTTAGCCTAACCCAACTAAATATATTTTAAATACGTTTACAATAATTTAGTACTAAACAAACACAATCAAATATATTTTTTTCGTTAGGTTCAGAATGATTTTGGCGAAATTATTGCATACACAAGTTTTCACTTGTCCTATATGGCAAGATGAGCGTTGCTATTTAAGCCAAGATCGCAAGTTCTGCCTATTCGGCACGACATATATATATATATATATATTATATATATATATATATATATATATATATATATATATATATATATATATATATATATATATAATATATATATATAATATATATATATATATATATATTTTATACAATCTGTTCGTATATATATGCATAAGTTTAAATGCATACATGTACACATACACGAATTCGTATTCCCTCTTACATACACTCACATGTACATACGTACACACATAAATACACATATTTACATGCACATAATTCGTGCATGTATACATATACATACCCACGCGCAAACATATAATAAACATGGGGTAAATGCATACATATTTATGAATACATAAGCACGCGCACACGTTTATATTTTGCTGCATAAGAATTTTATGAGCCACCAACATTATCACTGTCCCGTGAGGTGGACGGGACTCAGCTTGTAGCACACGTGCACACCTTTCTTGGAGCGTCTGAAACACTTTTAGGAGAAATTTCAATCATAATAGCTCATTTATGGCAAGTTTTCATTACCCCTGAAACATTATTGTTATGATTATTAAGTATCTGCTTTATATATTGTGAATATTTTAGTGTTGTGCCGCTTGACCAGCGCTGTAGACGCGGAGTTTAACATCATTAATTGGTGGTGGTGGTGAAGCTTCGTCCCACAAGAAACAGAATACTGCCTCAACATACAGGTCATAGATGATGATACGGGAAGTAATTAAGCAAGGGCTGGCCTACCCGTGATAAGGACTCGTCCTACTTATCAGAAAGAGTTTCATCATAGCATAGCAGAGTTAACGGTGCCATCTTTCTCTCGTGAAGGACAAGCAAAACACGGAGACCTGACTCTTGAGTACTCAGCTCTCAAGAGCCTACAGTAGAAAGAATTATTATTATTATTTATGTATAGGTCTTTAGGCACAAGAAGCGAAGGCTCGATTCTCCGTTCGTTAATTACGAGACTGACAAGATACCTAAATGTTGAAACAGCAGGTTTAAGGGACATTTAAAGAGCCTGATACAATAGTTAGCTGCAATAATTAATATAGTGGATAAAAAGAGCCGTAATGTAACAAAATATAACTTTGTGGATTATCCCTACTTTTCCTGAGACCCCGGAAATACAGCAGGAAACGCTAAGCCACAAGGGCTATATAGCACTACAGTCAGTCACAAAAAAAAAAAAATTAAAAAAAAAAAAAAAAAAAAAAAAACTTGAGAGTCTACATAGCAATTTGTGACTGCCAAGCAACTATATCACAAATTTAGTAGCGCAAGAACAGCTTGTCTGATACTAAGACAAAGTTCTGATATCACGGAAAAATGTTTGAGTCAGCGATAAGGCAAGATGTCAAAAAGCCAATATGAATATACTAATTATCTGTCATTAAAGGTTATTTCCTGTTAAAATGTTGGGAAAAATAGTGTTTAACGTCGTTCAGGACCACTAAACCAGTAGGAGACATACAGCGCCTGAGGAACAGGAAGTACTCAGGTTTGATCCGAGGAAGGGGAGGGTAGCTCTAGTTCTTTGGATTAAGAGTTCTTACCAATATCAAGAAACTCTTTTTGAGGGACGTGTGGGTGGAATATTTCTTAAAGTGACGCCTCATTTCAGAGTCCTCGGAAATACGAGTCAGAGACTTTTAGTCTGAGAACTGTAAGAGGATTCACCAGGGTCCAGGAGATTATCATCTGAAAGGTCTCGTTAGTGTGTGTGATTATCTCAAACAAGATAATCTTTGAGGAGAAAATCATAGTATAAGCGCTCTCATATTTCAGATGATGTGGCTCATAACATGTATCACTGGACGACAACACTGCTCTGTGTGGCAGGTTTAATTTTTAAGGAGAAGCTATTGCAGAAATGTGTGTGAGAGAGATAGATAGATAGATAGATAGATAGATAGAGAGAGAGAGAGAGAGAAGAGAGAGAGAGGAGAGAGAGAGAGAGAGAGAGAGAGAGAGAGAGAGAGAGAGAGAGAGAGAGAGAGAGAGAGAGAGAGAGAGAGAGAGAGAGAGAGAGAGAGAGAGAGAAGAGAGGAGAGAGAGGAGAGAGAGAGAGAGAGGAGAGAGAGAGGAGAGAGAGAGAGAGAGAGAGAGAGAGAGAGTGAGATAGAGAGTGGTGACGGGGAGTAATTATGGAAATGTACATCCCAAGTTATTAAGTCATATACTTCCATTACACAACACAGCAACTACTTTAACCACATGACCTGCCACCTATGATGCTCTCTCTTCCTTCCGGCTCCACTCTCTTCATTCATGCTGCTAAGCTCATTCATCCTCCACTCAAACTCCTTTTCCGGCCTGGCAGTGGCCAGGTTACCAGATATCCGCTTACGCACACAATTATTAAAGCAATCACGTCTTTCCTAGTGGAAATTGAGCCATTTCACTACACAAATAAAGTAACCAAAGGCAGATATAAGAAATCTTGCAGGAAAATCAACCTATGTTGAAAGATAATGGCTGAAAAGAGAGAAAGCTGAGTAGTACTCTAGGCTTCCAGTGGACGTTCTGAGAAGAGGTGAAGGGTTCCCATGTTTCTTAGTGTTGTGACTCACCCAACACATCCGCTGCAACACTGACTCATCAAGTTGCTGCATTTCACACAGCTCATCATAATTTCAAGGCTTGCGATTAGTGTATGTGTCGTGGTTAAAGCCTAGTGAGTTCAAGACAAACATTAAAACGGAATTTCATCGGAAAACAAACAAAATGCGTCTCGGTGTATATGGACTGTGAACACAATTAATTACTAGATATTATTGCTAAATGATAATTTATTATTCATCTCTGCACAAAATTATGAATTATTATTATTATTATTAGTATTATTATTATTATTATTATTATTATTATTATTATTATTATTATTATTATTATTATTATTATTATTATTATTACTATTATTATTATTATCATCATTGTCATCATCATCATCATCCTCATTATCTCACTATCAACATCATCTAAAGTCCAAGATGTTAATAATAATTAAATTTTATCATAAAATAATTCATTATAACAAGTTTATACATCAAACTTCAGCATGTCAACTAATTTATAAATTATAACAGTTCTGTTCTCATACTGAGAGACTCTTCAGAAGTAATGACCCACATTATCATCATGCGTTGAGGAAAAGTGAGCAAATGATACTTTAATTACCGCCTAAATAGGAGTTCAATGAGTGCTTCAAGTCAAGTGGGAATTGTAGTAAATTCTGAGTAAACTTGGGAAGATCAGCACCAAGGATGCTCAAGGCAGATTCAACTGTTAAGTGAATTTATTTTGTTTAGTATTATATAAATCATGTGGACTGTATACCAGGTTCTCATCGGTCGAGTTCACTGTAATAATGCATAATGAAGTAATATTCTTGTAAAAGAAATGTGTTATTTAGATAAGAGTAACCTTTGAAGACTGTGTGGGAGTATGTGGCATCCTTGGACCGGATCTTGGGGACGTAGAGTATATATAGGAGTGCGAGGGTTATGAGGAGTCAGGTGAGCGTTGAGTGTCAGTGCGAGTGGTGTTAGCACTTGGACGCTTACAATAAGACACTCTACGCCCTCAACACATTTATTTTGGATTAAAGCGTGACGGGACACTGAAGGAAGGCTGTGTACAGTTGGCTCTAGCGACCTTAGAATCATGGCGACTTTGACTAAAGTTTTAGGAGTAATGGTTCTAGCAGCCGTGGTATCAACTCAGCCAGTCAAAGTTTCCATCAGTGGCACTAATTCAGCCCTGGTAAGTATTTATCCCAAAGTTATTTAATAGTAAACATCAAGATTTTTTACATATATATGGTTATAAGGAAAGTGTTATTATAATCTACTTGATATAAATACCTTTCAATCCCAAAAAATTAATTAAAGACGACATACGAAGAATTCATTCTTACGTTGCCCTTGTTAATAAAATTATAATTTCAACGAGAAGTGAATTAAATGTTGGCAAAGCAACGTAATTCTAGTGAGTAATACAGGATTTAAGAGCTTATAAACTGATATTAACAACACATGTACCAGCTTAGCTGGACCACTAACCACGTACATCATTCATTATTGGGACAATAATAGGTTCAAGTACTGACTTTAACATTTCAGAGATAAAAAAGTTAGTGGTAATGTACTAGTCACAGATTTATAAAGTGTTTACAATATTATTGAATATTTACATAGTTATGAATTCAGTAAAAAAGTTTGCATTGAAAATTGTGTGGTTATAAGTTATTTACGTTGCCCAATAATAAGTTATGGTTATATTAGCAAGTTATTGGTTACTTACAATAAACAAGCAGAGTACATTTCCAGAATCACTGGTAATGCACAAAGCTGTATAAAATGCTTCTATATTTCTTAAACATTTGTGAGCGGATTGTTTCTGATTTCCTGGGTTATTTTCAAATTCAAGCCCATAATAATGCAGGCTGTGATAATTGATCCGCAAGACAGTCAACATGTAGTAATGCCTGAATAAAAATTCATATAAAGTGGTGGCGGAAACATTAAATTCAGGAAGCTTAGACGCAACCCCTGCGTCAGTCACTGACGCAACCCCCACACACACACACACCTGACAAATTATACTCTACTTATTATGTAGGTTAAATACTGATAATTTAGTCACAAACTGCATGCCATTAATAATGTTTTATGGAAACATTGCAGAAATTCAAAGCATCAGTGGGAAAACAGCTGTATATTTAACCTGAATAAGGCTTACTTACATTTTCTGATAACCTCGACAGGCAGTGACGTTTAATATTCTCTGAGAATAAGGACCTAATGTTAACATTTGCTTTAGACAACGCGAATGACAGAATTTCCAAATTAACTACACACTTTCTCTCTCTTTCTCTCTCTCTCTCTCTCTCTCTCTCTCTCTCTCTCTCTCTCTCTCTCTCTCTCTCTCTCTAACTCTCTCTAACTCTCTCTCTAACTCTCTAACTCTCTCTCTCTCTCTCTCTCTAAGTGCTTGATTCTTATAATTTAAAATAATTTTTCGTGTTATATTCATTTTGGCTGTCACGAAATCGAAAACAATTCATAATATAAAATATATTAGTTCAGTACATGAACAACAATTCTAGACCACTTTGCAGTTACAAAGCGCTGTTACTACCATTAGAAGAATTTAAGTGTACTTAACGTAATTATAATTCTTAAATAGTTAACGTACGTAAGTGTGGTTACCATGCATGCATTATGAGTATGATTAACGTAATTACAATATAAATGTGGTTAACGCATTTAAAGTATCAGTGGTTAACGTGCATACAATATAAATGTGGGCAATGTATTCACAATGTAAATGTATTTAACGTACGTACAATATAATGGGAAAGTAATCACACTAAGTTTTGTTGACAGCATGCATTCGCGTACAGTGGGAAATTATATATTTTATATATATATATATATATATATATATATATATATATATATATATATATATATATATATATATATATATTATATATATATATATATAATATATATATATATATATTATATATATATTATATATTATATATATATATATATAATTAACGTAACTAAGTTTCCAACCCCCATTTCCTCTCCTACATTCCGTTTCTTTGGTTACACACCATTAATCACTCCATGCATGCCGTTCCCATGGTTACACACGTTCCTCGTCCCACCATTCCGTTCTAGGTATAAGCCAGGTTACACGCCGTTCATCGTCCCCTTTGTTCCGTTCCCTTGACTACATGTTCCTCGTTGTAACCATTCCATTCCCTTTGTTACACGTCGTTCCTCGTCTTCCCTTTCTCCCTGCGAGCAGCATTCACGTCTGGTGGGTACTGGAGTTTACCTGGACCTGGTACTCGCCTAATTGTGGTTACAGGAGCCTAGACTCAGCTCCTGGCCCCGCCCCTTCACTGATCGCTACAAGGTTCTCTCTCTCTCTCTCTCTCTCTCTCTCTCTCTCTCTCTCTCTCTCTCTCTCTCTCTCTCTCTCTCTCTCTCTCTCTCTCTCTCTCTCTGCTTCCTGAGCTTTGTCATACCTCGTCTTAAAGCTATGTATGGTTCCTGCCTCCACTACATCACTTGCTAAGCTATTCCACTTCCTGACGACTTCACTTGCTAGGCTATTCCACTTCCTGACGACTTCACTTGCTAGGCTATTCCACTTCCTGACGACTCTATGATTGAAGAAATACTTCCTAACATCCCTGTGACTGAAGAAATACATCCTAACATCCCTGTGATTCGTCTGTCTTCAGCTTCCAATTGTGACCCCTTGTTTCTGTGTCCCCTCTCTGGAACAACCTGTCTCTGTCCATCTTATCAATTCCACGCAGTATTTTGTATGTCGTTATTATGTCTCCCCTGACCCTCCTGTCCTCCAGTGTCGTCAGTCCGATTTCCCTCAACCTTTCTTCGTAGGACATTCCCCTGAGCTCCGGAACTAGCCTTGTTGCAAACCTTTGCACTTTCTCTAATTTTTTGACGTGCTTGACCAGGTGTGGGTTCCAAACCGGTGCTGCATGCTCCAGTATGGGCCTGATGTACACAGTGCACAGTGTCTTGAACGATTCCTTACTAAGGTATCGGAACGCTATTCTCAGGTTTGCCAGGCGCCCATATGCCGCAGCAGTTATCTGGTTGATGTGTGCCTCCGGAGACATGCTCAGTGTTATACTCACCCCAAGATCTTTCTCCTTGAGCGAGGTTTGCAGTCTTTGGCCACCTAGCCTATATTCTGTCTGCGGTCTTCTTTGCCCTTCTCCGATCTTCATGACTACATTTGGCAGGGTTGAATTCAAGAAGCCAGTTGTTGGCTTCTTGAATTCAACCCTGCCAAATGGTGCGTGTGCGTGTGCGTGTGTGTGCGTGTGCATGTGTGTGCGTGTGCATGTGTGTGCGTGTGCGTGTGTGTGCGCGAGTGCGCGCTTACTTTTTACATACTTGTGTGTTTACAAACATTATCTCTCAGTCCAAAACAGGATTTGAACTTAAAGATAGGGCACTCCAGCTGTGTGGACGAAGCACAGTACAAAAAAAAATCCCGAAGCTCTAGTTAAAGTATAAGGTTGTCCTGAAAACAGGATTATTTTTGCATAGATATGACTTTATCCACATACTAGCTGCCATTCAAGCCGGAAGCTCCAGCTCTTGGTCTCCACCGTTTTATATTTGGCTGATGGGATGACGCCCTAACACATGGTACCTGGCACATGCATTGTCATTGAGAGTATAGTGTAAGTGTTACCTGTGACAAAAGGCGCCTCTCACAGTCCAGCAGCAACCTATCCTTATTTTACTGCATTAATTTTTTAATGATGTTTCCGGCGTCCATTTTGTAGTATCCTGTAGCTACAATTACTTTTTTTTTTCTTTATTATAGGCTAGGTTGATTTATGTTATGAAAGGTTAAATTTGGCTACATATACCTATGAAAACGTACATCTAACCAGAAATAAACAAATTAAGAAAACAGCCTCGATACATCGGGCAACAGATTGGCCGAAATTGGAAACGTTCTAATCTGAATGATTATAACTCGTAGTGCGAGAATGGGTTGTAGACAGACATTAATTCCGTGCTGCAAATTCTGCTGTCTAAAGTGGAGAGGACTCGCCCCATGTTCATTGGGTCAGTAATTCTAGCCCACACAATCCCTCCCTCTCTACGTCGTTAGATTCACGAAAGTAACTTGATTTTAAATTTAACAATTACTAAATGTGCTAGCTTCTTAAACTTAATGCCTCCCGACTGCACGTCGGTCATTAAGGCTGCAGTTCACCTGTAAACTAACATCTGAATATTTAAATTTAAAAATAAAATAAAACACTCCTAGCGTGCATACAGGTCACTAGAGATAAGACCCTTTGGGGTATTTACACTGTAAACATGTGATAATGCGAGTGTCTGAGTTAATACTGCGAGCCTGGTTGTTTCCTCTGAGAGCCATACAGGTTTAGCCCTTTTTTGTATAATATTTACGTTAGAAGTTTAATAGAGAGAGAGAGACCTTTGAAGTTAGAAACCTGTTTAGAAGCAGAGGTATACGCTAGCAATTATTTAAGTATCAGATGTTTTAATATGCTGTGTGAGACCCTGTGATTTCTGAATTTCACTCCTTGTTCGTGTAATTCCATGTGACTGTACTTACTGTGTTGCATCGTGTAAGTCTAGTTAATCTTTTTTAATAACACCGTACTATTCTTTAGCATTTCCTTCGTGTAACACCGTCTCATTTGATAGTTACTCCTTGTTACTGTAACTCATGAGATTCCGCAGTTATTACTTGCTATGTAACTCCATATAATCCTGTAGTTACTCCCTTTTTTCCATGCGATACTTTGTGATTCTGTAGTTACCTTTTGTTCGGGTAACTGCCAGATCAGATATCCATGTGTTCAGTTTTGCTTGGTCTTAATTATCCTCTCGGCTTTAGATTACCCAGTGTTAACTGATTCGAGTTTCAAGTTAAAGCCTAACGATTATATGATTTCCTATAAGAATCTTTAATCGCTCAGATAAGTGTTAAGTAATCTTTAAAAGTATATGTATACATAAATACACCTCGGTGCATATTCCTATACATAGCTCCCACTGTATATACACAGAAATACATGTGTATATGTACTGATATACACCTCGGTGTATATACATACTTTTCGGCGTATACAACTATCTCGTATATGCACTTGAGATATATACACCTCGAGGTATATATATTCTGATTTACATACCAATCGGTATATATACTGATGTATACTCAAGTTATTGTATATACACTTAAGATATACGCACCTCAAGGTAGACACTACACTGTAGAGGCGCAAAGATATATACAACTCGCGGTGAATATTCATCGATATATACACCTCATAAGTGGTGTGTATACAGGTAAGACGCCTCGGGTGTCTGTATACAGGTAAGACGCCTCGGGTGTCTGTATACAGGTAAGACGCCTCGGGTATCTGTATACAGGTAAGACGCCTCGGGTGTCTGTATACAGGTAAGACGCCTCGGGTGTCTGTATACAGGTAAGACGCCTCGGGTGTCTGTATACAGGTAAGACGCCTCGGGTGTCTGTATACAGGTAAGACGCCTCGGGTATCTGTATACAGATAAGACGCCTGGGTGTCTGTATACAGATAAGACGCCTCGGGTGTCTGTATACAGATAAGACGCCTGGGTGTCTGTATACAGATAAGACGCCTCGGGTGTCTGTATACAGATAAGACGCCTCGGGTGTCTGTATACAGATAAGACGCCTCGGGTGTCTGTATACAGATAAGACGCCTCGGGTGTCTGTATACAGATAAGACGCCTCGGGTGTCTGTATACAGATAACACGCCTCGGGTGTCTGTATACAGATAAGACGCCTCGGGTGTCTGTATACAGATAAGACGCCTCGGGTGTCTGTATACAGATAACACGCCTCGGGTGTCTGTATACAGATAACACGCCTCGGGTGTCTGTGTACAGATAACACGCCTCGGGTGTCTGTGTACAGATAACACGCCTCGGGTGTCTGTATACAGATAACACGCCTCGGGTGTCTGTATACAGATAACACGCCTCGGGTGTCTGTGTACAGATAACACGCCTCGGGTGTGTCTATACAGATAACACGCCTCGGGTGTCTGTGTACAGATAACACGCCTCGGGTGTCTGTATACAGATAACACGCCTCGGGTGTCTGTATACAGATAACACGCCTCGGGTGTCTGTATACAGATAACACGCCTCGGGTGTCTGTATACAGATAACACGCCTCGGGTGTCTGTGTACAGATAACACGCCTCGGGTGTCTGTATACAGATAACACGCCTCGGGTGTCTGTATACAGATAACACGCCTCGGGTGTCTTTAACTTCTAGAATGTTAAAGTACATGCCGGCTTTAATTATTCAATTAATATGCATGTTTACATAAATTTTTACGTAACTACAATGAATTTAAAATAAAACTTAACTTTAAATATTTTGTATAGAATACAATGAATGGAACAAATCGGCGAGGGTACAGACAGTTCATAACCTAGTTGAGGTTGCAGGGGTCGAGTCCAAGCTCCTGGCCCCGCCTCTTCACTGGTCGCTACTAGGTCACTCTCCCTGAACCTTGAGCTTCATCATACCTCTGCTTAAAGCTATGTATGGATCCTGCCTCCACTACATCGGCAGCTGTAACAAAGTCAATCCTCAGTTGCATGTTGAGTGATCCTGCACAACATTGCTCTGGCATGAGGCTTTCACTTGATTCTTAAACCTACTTTATATCATTCGAAGATGCCTCTACTTTCTTTTTTTTCTAGTCGTCAGTGATTAATGCGACTCGAAGCTAATTATATTTTCAAAAAATTACTCACGTTAAAAAAAAAAAAAAAAAAGATTGTAATTCGGTGGGGAAAAGAGGAAAAGCTTCGTTACAGCGATGCTGTTTAGTTGACAATAAATGGATAGTGACGTCACGACGTGTATTGCAAGGCTGGTGTTGCAAGGGTACGATGATCACGGAAGCGGAACACGATTTCGTTTTTGTTACTGAATTAATGTTTAAAGGCCAAGAGCTTTTATGCTTCCTCGGCATAGTTAGACGTGGAAGTTTTTCCTTACTTTTATCTCTACATATTCGTAAAGTAAATAAAAATATATTTACTGTTTTATTTTTAAGAATCCGAAATATTTTGGTGTAACAATGGTATTCAATGTAGACAAGTTTGAATAAGACGCTTCTGCGACACTCTGATATCTTTATTTCCCAAACGTTTTGCTCTGTTCATAAAATAGGCATATCCAAATATTTCCCAAACAAATAAATACAGCCGCTCAACCCCAGTCATCGGCAAACTTTCAACCGCAGAAATTGTGTACTAAATAGTTTCCCAGACTAGCTTCATTTGGGCCAAAACATTGCAGTGTAGCAGTAAGGAGAAGCTGGTAAGCCCAGCGTCGCCAGGCTGGTGGGGGCTGTCTAGTGTTTTTGTAGCGTGGATGGCAGTCTCCAGCCCACTCCACACATGATATGATGATCCTGCATTACATTACTACTTAAGTTTCCTATTCGTTTTCGTATTTATGAAGTTTTGGTAACTGGCAACTTTAATGATACCCGTTTCTATTTTTTTTTTCGTATTTATAAATTAGCAAACTTTGAAGTTAACATTAGAACATTTGTAGAAGGATAAACCAGACACACACACACACACACACACACACACACACACACACACACACACACACACACACACACACACACACACACACACACACACACACACACACACTTATATAACAATATCATTTACCTCTCAGTGTATACAAGTCATTAAGGCCACAATTCGCCGCCGTCCTAATGAAACTTCTGTCCTCAGGATACACTTTAAAAATATAGCTTCAGTAATCAGAAAAAAAATACTATATTCATGAGGAAGCGCTAGACCCGTACGGATCTATTGCTTACCTGCTATGTAATGGGAGGTAATCAGGTCTGATCCAAATTTAGGGTAAAGAGTTCCTTGGATCAAGAGCCCATCTACATCAAGGTACCCCGTTGAATTCAGTAATTGCAGATCGATAGTCAGTGAGGTAGTATCCGGGTAGGATTTTTTTTTTATGGACTAAATTTCTATGGGTCATTAAGCACAAGGACCGCTGGAGGATCGATCCTCCGTTCGCTAATAACCAGAGAGACTTGTTATGTAATTCCTAACCTAATTAGGATTTTAGTGAAGGCGTGTGGTTTTACTTTTGGTCAGGGATTTTACAACGTTATTTATTTTTTTGTGACGTGGTACTTTAATGTCGATTTTTTTTATGCTTCCATTTTTTGCAAAGGCTTTATGTTGGTTTTATTTAGGTTAGATCAGGTTCAGTTAGAGTAGACTGGTTTAGGTTAGGCTATATAAACGATTTAACTACAATAGGTAAATAAAATAAAAAAAGGCGCGTTATGTCTGGCAGCGAGGTGGATCAGTAAGAAACAAGCTACGTTCCAATATAAACGTTTATCGTGGTGCGAAACGGGCTTAATGAAACTAGCAATGTGAACACTCTTAAAGAAGCTCCTCAGTTCCTGCGGTCGATGCAACCACAGTGATAATAACACCAGTATTTCCTTGTTTTTATCCTCAAGTGGCACCTCAAGGCGTTGACTCAGCAACAGACAAGGGCCAGACCTTGGTCTCTAAATGGCCTTCTAATACTCAGAATAAGTTCCCGAGTTACATTTCCTGTTGAATGATCGTGCAGAGACCTGTCATTGTTAGTGATGCGGAGTCTGTCCCACCCAGTCCCAACTCCATTTTTTCCATAGATCGAGTACCATTTTCGCTGACCGTTGAAACTTATGCTTTTTCATTTGTATAATTGCTGCCATGATTCGTACGTCGGTTTATGTGCAGCCAGCAGTAACAGGCTGGTTGATCAGGCCTTATCCACGAGGCCTGGTCACAGACCTGGCCACGGGGGCGTTGACCCCCGAAATCCTCTCTAGGTATATCATACTCTGAAAGAAGCTGTAGCTGTAGCTGGGAAAACTTTCCCTCGTTTCTCCTGTTGCTACTTTTGCAAATTGCATAGCTCCTGATGATGCACTGGGAAGTGTGAAAGTACTTGAGCTGAAGAGTCCCCCTCCGTGGTACTTTCACACTTCTCAGTGCGTCATCAGCAAAAGTAGCAACAGGAGATGTGAAGGGAAGTTTTCTCAGAGTAGTGTAGCATAGGTGACTAACAGCTGCAGCTTCTGAGTATGATATACCTGGAGACGATTTAGAGGGTCAACGCCCCCGCAGCCCGGTTTGTGACCAGGTCTCGTACCCCTATCTATCTGTTGTACCTATCAAGGAGAAGTTTGAGAGGAGAACTTATATGTCGTAAGAAGCGACTGAAATGTCGGGAGCACGGGGCTAGTAATTACCCCCATATCGGGTCACCCTGCCTCGGTAGGAAACGGTCGGCGTGTTACACACACACACACACACACACACACACACACACACACACACACACACACACACACACACACACATCGTGCCAAATAGGTAAACCTGGTCAATTAACAAGAACTCATTTAAAATTAAGTCCTTTCTAAAATTTTCTCTTATACGTTTAAAGATTACTAATTTTTTACATTAACTTAAACGAAAAAAAAAAAATTTTTGTACCAAAAAACCTTAGAAAACTTACCTAACCTTATAACAATCGCAATTTAATTTAGCCAAATCCAACTAAATATGGTTTAGATAAGTTTACAATAATTTAATAATAAACAGATACACTGAAATATATATTTTCGTTAGGTTCAGAATGATTTTTGAAGAATTATTGCATACACGATAAGGCACCTAAACTACTGGGAACGGTTGAAGGTCCTTGATCTGTATTCCCTCTAACGCAGGCGAGAGAGATGCATGATAATATACACTTGGAAGGTCCTGGAGGGATTTGTACCAAATCTGCACACGAAAATCACTCCATATGAAAGCAAAAGACTCGGCAGGAGATGCAACATTCTCCCGATGAAAAGCAGGAGAGCCACGAGTACACTGAGAGACAACACAGTAAGTGTCCGGGGCCCAAGGCTGCTCAGTTGCCTCCCACTGTCTTCAAGAAGGCACAGGACAGGTACCTAAAGTCAGTACCTGTGGTTCGTACGTTAGCTTGCGTGCGGCCAGCAGTAAAGCCTGGTTGATCAGACCCTGATCCACCATGAGGCCTGGTCTCAGACCGGGTCGCGGGAGCGTTGACCCCCGAAACCCTCTCTAGGTAAACAAATTTTCGCTTGTCTTATTCGGCAAGAAGAGCGTTGCTATTTAAGCCAAAATCGCAAGTTTTATTTGTTCGACACGACATGTATAAATATATAACGCCTACCGTCTACTGATGCAGAGTGACCCGAAAAGGGGCTACTAACCCCTTGCTTCAGACATTTTAGTCGCCTCATTTTTTTTTTTGGCTACCTCTCTATTATAAATCTTATTAATTATAAAATTTTTGGCTACCTCTTTTGTAATGATGTAAAACTGTGAGCAATTAAAATTTTCCATTCCATAACCTATGTCTGATTTTAAGATTCTGTCAAGGGTAGGGATGTCTCGCACATGGTCCGTTCCATGTGAGAAAGTGGAAGGGGGCAGTGGTAAGCCATCTACATCATGTTCACACACCTCCCATGTGGGGTATGGTAACTCTACAAAGTTTACAAAAAGAGGAGTATAGAATAATATGAACATTTGACAGACTGCCCAAAATCACATCACTGTAAACTAGTCTAGCCATTGTAGAATCATATTTTCACAAACAAACAATTTAGTTTGTGTATCTTTGGACAACACAAACCTACGTTACTCCTTGTCTCCTGATACTACTGCAAGTTTCTAGAATTTTCTTAAAATGTGTTGAATTACTTTATTATAGAAAATATCTTAAGTATTCCTTACCATGCCTGTCAACACTGCTCCTTGTAGAAAATTACAACCTCACAGGAATATCTAGAATACTGGTGACTGAGTAGAAATACTCATATTCTCACTTAGGGATACGTAAATCCACATTGACAGTTTTCTACAGGGAGCAGGTTTAACAGCATTTAAAGTGTATGTAGGCACGAGTAGGACAGCCTGGGAATTACGAGTAACATGAATCAGGCTGATGCTACCCGAGTACTTTATATAGATGGTTGATATCGTGGACTAACATCCTGTGTGTGTGTGTGTGTGTGTGTGTGTGTGTGTGTGTGTGTGTGTGTGTGTGTGTGTGTGTGTGTGTGTGTGTGTGTGTGTACGTACTCGCCTAATTGTGGTTGTAGGAGTCGAGACTCAGCTCCTGGCCCCGCCTTTTCACTGATCGCTGTGTGTCTGTGTACTCTCCTAGTTGTACTTGTCTAATTGTGTTTGTAGGGGGTTCATTTATAGCCCCTGGCCCCCACCTCAACTCTTATCCTGTTTCACAGATTCCTAACCCTACAGGATCCGATCATACTTTTTCCTGAAACTAATTATGGTGCTTACCTCCATCACTTCTTAGTCTAACTCGTTCCACTTAGAACCCTTTGGTTGAGAAAAGGAATTCCCAAAGTCCCCTGTGGGTCATCTGCGTCTTTAACACATCTGTGTGATTTGACCCCTCGTCTTTCATCGCAATCACCCAGCACCTATATAATCTGTCTAGACTCCTGAGTTGGTCAGAAGTTATGATCACATCCACGTTGATCCTCCACCCTTAGAAGGTTAATAGCTTTTAACTTCCTTAAGTCTCTCCTCGTAGTCATAAGGACATTAGAAAGAAGGAGCTCTACAACAGGCCTACTGGCCTATGTGAGGCAAGTCGAAATCCCCTACCAGCCCAAGCCACTGGCCCAAGCTAGTCAGGATTTGTCTAAAACTACATCTGCCACTTCTCCGACCACTGCATCGGTCTCTTCAAATCTTCCTGGAGTGCTCTAATGTGCTCGTCAGAATGAATTCGACGGCCTATTTTGGTGTCATAGGCAAACTTGCTTATGTCGCTGTTTATTCCTTCACCTATGTCGTTTATGTAGATTGTGGACAACAAGGGGCCAAACACTGACCCCTGTGGAACACTGCTTGTGACACGCCCCCACTCTGATTTCTCCCCATTTATGCAAACACTCTGCTGCCTATTTGTCAACCATGCCTCTACCCAGGATAAAAATTCTCCTATTCCGTGTGCCGTAATTTTCCTCAATAGTCTCTGACGTGGGACTCTATCAAAAATTTTACTGAAGTCCATATAGACTTCATATTCAATACCATGATCTACCTCCTCAGATACCTTAGTGAAAAAAGTTAATAAATTCGTAAGTCAGAAACGCCCTTTCGTAAAAGTGCTGAGATTCAATGATCAATTTATGCCTTTCAGGATGGCTACGAATTTCCTTGGCAATTATCGATTCCATAAATTTTCCCACTATGGAGGTAGGGCAATAATATTGGTCTATAGTTCGAAGCTAAGGACCTGTCGCCTGCCTTGTAAATAGGTATTACATTTTCCATTTTCCACTTGTCTGGCACTATGCCAGTTTGTAGTGATATGTTGAAAAGATTAGCCAACTGTTTGCCAAGTTCCTCTTTACATTCCTTTAGAACCCTTGCAGACAGTTCATCAGGGCCTGGTGATTTGTTAGGCAAATAGATAAATTAAAACCTAAGGACCATGTCACTTGTGACCTTAATTGTGCATAGTTTATTATCATTCTGTTCTATATACCAACATTAGTTTGGTAATAAAGCCATGGCCATGACCAAGCCAGTTCTGTCTGTAGCTTGATCGTCTCCACATAATGATAAAGGTTTTGAGTGGTAGGGGATTAACCATCTAGAAATGTGGGCATCCAGAAGCGTGTGTGCGTGTTAGATCATAGTAAAGACGAGTGTAAACCACGGTACGGGGAGGGATTGAACCCGCGGTGAGCCAGTCGTAAAACTCCAGATGGACGCGTTAGCCACTGCCATTACGTTTTCTTGAGATAAAGACGAGTGTTGTTTTTTTTGGGGGGGAGGGGGGGTTGGTATTTGACTTGCTGTTGGAGTATGAGCAATATATAATACTATATGGATATTATTCAAAGGAAACTGGATACTAACCACATATAGTCCTGGACGTGAGAGGTACACTGCATACACTCTGAAGGAAGGACAGGGATTTTGCGGTTCAAAGGGTCCATTATTAATTTTGTCCCCGCACCTCTGGCAAGACGACTGTTGAATGATGGTGAATGTTTTTGCTTCTTTGGATCATTCGACTTGAGTCAGGAAACGGTCGATGAGGTAAATAAATTTCATTTCCTGTTTTTTTTCGGTATTTTTCTAGTCCCTCGTTTATTTTCTTTATTGCCTCTTTATCTGCGAGGGTCGCGACCAGCTGGTTGTGATGTCACATTCCTCCCATTCCCAGTTTCTCAGGCGTTGTATAACTTGACCCTGTACTGTTGCACTTGTTCAGTGAACAGTGTTCTCGTATGACCATTGTTACCGTAATTACTGTCCTATGTTCTCCAGCTGTTACTTCCTCAGGCTTAGTCTGTTGAAGCACGTAGATCACTGAGGTCGTAGTTTGTGTGTACAGTAATGTCAAGCATATGTAAATGCCTAAAATAATGACCAGTGTACATGACCAGTGTCATATACACAGAAATATACACCTCTGTGTATGTGTCCCCTTCATGAGGGGTACCTTGATGCTGGTGAAGGGCTTTTGATCCCAGGAATTAAAGCTACCCTTCCTTTCCTTGAATCAAACTTAACTGCCTCCCCTTCCCCAGGCAGTGTATGATCCCACGGGTTTAGAGCTTCCCTATCAATATAATAATAATGCAGTCCTTCACTGTTCATATAATTTAGACCAGTAAATATAGCCTACATCAGTTTTATATTTGGAGGAAATCGTTGTTAAAAAAATGGTAACGTTGAGGGAAATGATTAACAGTTGCCTATTGTTTTAAAACTCTTTGTGAAAATAAACAAGTAAAAATCATCAAAAGAAACAATTGGCCCGACTCTGTTTTTCTGAGTTGGGATTTCAGTCTTGCAAAATCCATTTGGTGAATAAAACGTACGAATTGTGGAGTGACGCCGTATTCAAAGTTTAGGATAAAATGTTTATAAACAGAATATATACATAAAGTGTGTCTTAGCTTATGTACACTAAGAGTTCATTTTAATCACCATTTTAGGGATTTAAAGTGTTCTTGACTAGGGTTGAAGAGGTTTCATACACCTTTAATGACCCTCGTAGAGTTGATGGAATTAAACCCCATTGACCAACCTACCCAGTTTATTTAACTGATAATTAAAATTAGTATTTTATTAATAAAATAAGTGTGCTTACAATATTAATGATAAATTAAAAGGAAAATTCACACGCAACCCATATGATCTAAGTCACCAAGATTTTCAACATAACTTCTGGCTTATGTCGGTCAACTTTGTGGATTAAAAAGTCTCGATGCAGTAATATACAGGTAAGAATGTTTCTTAATTGAAAGTGGCCATTAAGAATGTGTCTGCGTGCATGACAAGTGAAACAATGTTCTAGTGAATAATGGGGTTCCAGATAAGCTACTTTGTTTCCTTGAGACAGTTGCAGGGATGAAGGAGTTTGGTAGCCAAGCGTTACATCACTTCAGAAACAACACACGATACAAACAGTGCCACTACACATCTTGTGCATTCAACTAAAGAAGAAAAAAAAGCTGACGTATAAAGAAAGAAAAAGTGTGAAAAGTTTAACTAAGCAGTGTAGTTTAGTGGTTAATAGTGTCAGTCCTTCGTGTAAAAGCAAGTGTCAAGTAGACTAGGAATCCAACTGTGGTGTACCTTCCTGGATTTCACCAGATCTGAATGCGACAGCTTTGCCGGACTGGTTGTAACCTTCGAGTGTCTGGAGACATTTTGTTATTAAAAAGACTCAACATAGTAGTATTAAGAATATTTTTCAGGTTTAAAATATCCTTCATGTTGTGACAAAACAAATAAATAACATGAAATAATATTTTAAGGGTATTTTTACCTGTCAGGATTAATCACCAAGCTTTTCCAAATATAAATTAAAAGAAAGCCCAAAAAGTTATATCCGTACATATACAGTGAAATATATACCTCTCGGTGTACATTTGTCATGGAAATTATGAACACTTCTGTATAAGATGCCGCAGTAGTCCAGTTTGTTATTCCATTCATTGCTTACTTAAGTAAGATTTTCGACGTAAATGAATAATAAATCGAAATTGTTATTTCCAGATATAATTAATATATTGCTTATAAGATCAGATCATAGGTTCGATTTTGTCTTCTGATACACTTGCAATACCTACTCCCGAAAATGCTTATGAAAAATAAGGATAATCTGATGAACCAGACCTCACCCTAGTGACGTATGTTGAGAAATATCCTTAAAAATATTGTGTAAAAAATCAACTATCCACGTATATTATAAATGGGTATGTTAGTTATATCTGGAAAAAATTAATTATGTATTGTTTTGACATCATTCGTCTGTGTATGCTGAAAATTCTCCTTATGTAAATAAGTTAGGGAGGGAAGGACAAGCTGCCTTGAGAACCTTTATGAGATGTACAGAGTGACATGACTCCATGGGAACTTTATCTAGTTAGACTTTAATAAGACAAACTGCAAATGATCTCAGACCGACAGACCACAAAATTAGGATGGCCTAGTACTGTTGGGAGGGTTCGTGAAGATGTGATAGTTGGAGTTAAACACACTTGTTGGATGGTAACACATATACTAGCAGTGTGAAAGGGGAGCCCAGCCTGCCTGTTGCTGTTGCCTGGTAGGTCTACGGGGAACTGAGAGCCGAGGCAGCGCATCCCACGCACTCATGCGGCATCACGTGACGTCACATATGCTAGGCACTGAACCTAGCAAGGGGTCATGTATGTAATACATATGGATGGTACTAACTATGATACTCAGATAACATATACATATACAGGGGATCAGCAACTATGCTGACAGTACATGACAAAACTGAAATAGGGTAGACCAGATAAATTATATACATCGAGATTTGTATGACTATCAGTGTAAATACGTTGAGTAAGCTTTATTCCTATTTTGGGTATACAGATATTCACGGTGTTGGTGTTCAGGTGAATTGCAGGTTTAATAATACGTGCAGTCGACAGGGCTTAAACCTAACAAATTAAGTAACGACCCACCCTTTGGAACAGTCTGTCGACTGTTCCAAAGTAAATTATAATTATCAGTGTACATTCAAACAGAAATTAACGCCGAACATGTACACATTCATCCATATCTTAAAAGATTATTAACAAAGGATAAGCCACACTACTGAGCTTTCTTGGATTATTTCCATTAGGTTTCTTTAATCCTATCCCAGGAGACGACTCACAACAGTCTACCAACTTTTGGTACCTAATTACTGCTAGGTGGACAGGGGCAGCAGGTGTTCTGTAGCTTACCTATATATTTAACCCCTTTCGACTTTAAACAGGGATCATTTCGGTTTTAAGCCGAATGCTCTACCGCTGAGCTATGTGGTATAAGTGTAGCAAAACTTATGTGAGTGAAGCAGAACCTGTTTGGGTGTAGGGAAAGAGGTGGATAAAGGTATCAGAGCGCGTTTCAAGGACTTGTACTAGTTAACACAGGTTTGAATACTATTTCCATTGTGGCCTTGTGTTGGCTTTAGTCACCTGACCAGTCAGTCAAAAAGTGACTACAAGCTATTCATGCTGACTCAACGGAAGCACTCGTGCCATCAGTTTGTTAGTGGTTGTTGGTGGTGCTGTTATTGTTTGCTGGTGGTTGTGGCGATAGTTATAATACTGAT